>CM053581.1:239967351-240018112 GCA_028627135.1 Pseudochirops cupreus
ATTCGGAAGATAAATAAGAATGTTGCAAGAAAATCATGAAAAGAGAGTCAGCAATCTGATTTAAGAAATTAATACCCTAAAAAACAGATTAACTCAAATGACAAAAGAGGCCCAAAAAGCCAATGAGGAGAAGAATGCATTAAAAAGATGACTTTGCCAGATGGAAAAAGAATCTCAAAATCATTCTGAAGAGAATAATTCCATCAAAATTAGAGTGGAGCAAACGGAAGCAAATGACTTCATGAGAAATCAAGATACTATCAAACAGATCCAAACAAATGAGAATGAAAAATGAAAGTTGCAGGCCAAAAGGGGGAGAAGGAAGAAGCCAGTAAGGGTATGATGAGCCACCCGAGAGCTGGACAGAACAGTTAATTCTACTTCACATAACAAGCACTCTTGCCATCTACCTAGAGTGTTGGGGGCCGGTACAAGAGAGACTACAAATATACATCAAAGCCCATAGTGGCCACCATGGGGGCTCACAGCGGGAATAAGATGAGTGCGCAGATACCTACAATATTATTACTGTTCATCATCTGGAGAAGACCAATGACATCACAAATGAGTGATGTCTTGTCTTGCTCAAATTGGTCTCAAGTGAAGCAGTGTTACACAAAGTCATCAACCTCACTATCTCTTACAGTGACTGAAGTTTACTGACAAAACAAAAGTCAGGACTGGAGATGGACCTGGACGCAGCGGATGACCTTGGCGTCTTCATCGTCTCACCAAGTTCTAAGCCCTCCACGGAGCCTGCTTCAGCCACCATCAGAACAAACTGTTTTTATCGGCCCATTTCACCTGGGAACACCTTTACATGCTTGGGGTAGAGATCCCCTTAACTCACTGAGGGGTTTTGTCCTGTCCGTTACCCTCAACCTGGTTTAGCGTGTCTGCCAAGACAGCTTCCCAGAGGGTGGCCACTGCACATGCTAGGCTTCTTGCAGCCACAGGTGAGAGCTGAGGGACAGGTGAACACCAAAGGTGGATGAGCAACCCTGAAAATGGCTCAGTAGCCCTCACACAAAAGGTTCTAGTCCTCCCTAGACACCCCATATACCTACTAACTACAATGTAGATTCAAGAAAAACGAAATACAGTAGAGGAAGTGTGTTAAAGTGGAAAGAGTACTGGCTCTGAAGCTGGAGAATCTGTGTTCAGATCTCTCCTCTGATACTACCAGTGTCACCTCAGACAAGTCATTTATCCTCCTCAAGTCTCAGTTTCCTTATTTGTAAAATGAAAGGGTAGCAAATAAATGGAATTTATTGATTAAAGACCATTTAATGGCCCATAAATTCTCTTCTGCATCTGAATCTATGATCTCAGGACACAAGTTATGAAGGTCAAAGCAGGGATCAGATCAGAAAAGGCTTCATGGAGACAGTCACATTTAAGCTTGGCCTTGAAGGATAGGTAGAATTTCAGCTAAACCCAGGAGTTTAAGAAAATTCTGGGAACTCTCTTCTTACTTGATGCAAAATCTTTGAAGTTCAAGTCAAAGCTGACTGCCTCCATGAAGGTTTCTCTGATCCCTCTCACCCAATGTGGGCTCCTCTTGTCTAATCTGGATTTGGAATCAGAGGTCGTGGGTTTGCAGACCTACTCCTCCACACCACCTGTGTGGCCATGGACAAGTATGATCCCATGATCCCTCTGGACCTAAGTTTCCTCATCTGTGAAATGAACAGGTTAGACCAGATGGCTTCTAACTCTCAATCTGATCTCCTCCAACATGCATTCTGAATCATATCCTGTCCTGCATTGTTTGTTCTCCAAGAATTCCCTTACATATTCATCTTGTCTCCCCGACAAAATTATTATCCCTTTAAGGGCAAGGAGTAGGTCTTCATCTTAGGACCAATATCTATCCCTGGGCTGGCCACACAGAAAGCTCTCAGAAATTTGCTGAGCTAAGTTGAATTCAACCTGGCCACTCCCTCCACCAACAAAGCAGTTTTCTTAGCAAAGAAGCCAACCAGGAATACTTTTTCCTGGGTTCTGAGCCCTGTCTAGATGAAAGAAGTCATGGCAACATAGGCATGTAAGCCTGGTGGACCCTAACTGTAACTGGCTCTTTTAGAGCTTGTTTAGAGAGGAAAAATCAGGTTCCTCTATTCAAAACCCCAGCAAGCTTTTCCATGGTCATATACACCCTGGAGCTCATCTTTTCAGTGCAGAGAAAAGGGAAATGGGGTCCTTTGCGTGAGAAAAAAACAAAAGTTCTGGTCACTAGGATACACAGTCTCCCAACTGGGAAGGGGTCCCACTGCAGTCAGGCTGGCCTGAAAGAAAGGGCAGCTAGCTCTCAATTATCCTGCTTTATTATCTACAGTGCTAAGCTCAGGCTGGATTCCTGGGCCACTGTAAGGTCCAAATGAGACAATGAATAGGAAAGGGCTTAGAAAGAGCACAAGTTATCTATGTTAGGGGGTGGGCAGAGGGCAGGAAAGAAAATGTCTAGACCTCTGATTTCATCTGTACAAAGGACTCCTGGGTAGAAGCTCCCTCTACCACCAGAGATCAGCAACTCAACTGTGCATGACAGTCTTCAAAGAGCTATTTGGGGCACTGATAGGTTAAGAGATCTGTCCATGGCCCCCTAGCCAGTATGTGTTAGAGACAATACTTGAACCCAGGACTTTCTGACTGCAAGGCCAACCCTGCAGCCACTATATCATGCTGTCTCTCACCTTAATAAGACTATTTGTTTTTAAAGGCTTAACCTATCACAGCAGACACATAAACTATGAGACCTGGAAGGGATCATAGAGACAACAGAGTTAAGTCTCATCTTACAAAGGAGGAAACTGAGACGGGAAGCGACTTTCCCAAAATAACATTAGTCAGTGACAGAAGTTAAAGAGAAATTAGGGGACTGATTTGTGGCAGACATTGAAAGGGAACAACTTACCCATAGCTCCTTTCTGTTCCCATTTTCAGCTGAATCCCACTCCTTTCAAATCCTTGTCTTCCCTTCTCCTTCTCCCATCCCTTCACCTTGAGACCTGGGCCAGGCAGCTTGGGAAAAAACCCACTGTGGTAGGGACAAATAGGTGTGAGAAGCTAAGATGTCTGGGATAATTTCTACGCTCTGAAATTCTGATGTTGGGAACCCAGCGCAAGGCAAAACGTGATCCCATGTCAAAGTGCATGGTCCAGAGAATCAAAGCTTCAGAACCTTAGAGGAGGACAAGGAGAGAATATCACAAGAGTATTTTGGTCAGAACAAGAGAACCACCAAGTTGTAAAATGAAAAGGGATTTTAAAGAAAGTGTTTTGCCCCAATTAGCACCTACTTCCAAGAAGGAATTAGAGGATCATAGATTGTAGTGGCAACCACAATGGCCTACCCAGGATGGCTGTTAGATCTGCCTTACGAGGAAAAATGGCTCTTAAAGGGGGTCAACAATCTTTTTAAATTACATTCACTAGTTCAGGGGAAAAGTCAGCAGCCTGAACTTTAAAGAAAATACAAGCAGAGAAATAAAGACCAACAGACAAGGGCTCTGACTGCCTGAATCAACTATATACTTTATATACATCCCTGGATCAAGGGAGCCTTTATATCTGAGCAGTTGGGGAGCTCTAAACATACAGTCACTCAGAATCTCAACCAGGGAATCACAAGTTCCTTCTCATAAGTGAGCCCCCAAAGCAAAATACCAGCTCAGAGTATATATACATTTCTCAGAACCAGAAGGCATCACAACCCTTGTGACTCATGCCTAATTAGAAATTAGCAAAAGGTGTGAAAGTCTTCCTACATGCAAGCATCCCCTAAGTAAACTTTCCTTAATGGGCTCCAGGTGAGAGTTATTAATGCATGAGGGAAGATCTTAAATCCCATCAACATTTCATAGATTTAGAAATAGAAGGGACCTTAGGGGTCATCTATTCTGGCCCTTCATTTTACAGATGAGATGAATTTACCTGCCCAAAATCATAATGAGAGTAAACAGCAAAGGCATGATTCAAACCCAGGTCCTCTGTAACCAACACCCTTTCCAAAGTACAAGCGACTGGACAATGAGTTAATCTATAGTCATACAGGATCAATTCCAAGAAAGTCAGTAAGTCAAACTGTGGTCATCATCTCAAGCCATGTACTCACCTATCCACTTTCATAGACATAAATTACTCTAATCAGCTTTCCCTCTGGCTTCCTTTTTAATTCTTTAATTGCCTCATCTCCACTATCTCAGTTCATTCACTCAGGGATGGACTCTCTCAATGTTTTCTTCCCTCTACCTTAGAACAGCAGCAGGATGTCAGCCTGTGAAACATCACTGAGGCAGGGAAATATGACCATGCATGTCTCAGATATACCAGGGGCTGGCAAATGGTTCACAGCTCCAAAAGTCCAGCCCTAGTACAACTTCCCAGTACTTTATCCTAGTCCCTTCAAATGAGGTCCAGTGAGAGACAACAGCCTTGTGAATGAAGTGCCAGGCCTGGGCTAGGCAGAAGAGAAACCTACCCCACATCCCTTCATTCATGGCACACTGGCCCTTCAGAAGTGCCAGGCTTTCCAGAGGCCAGAGGAATGTGTGTGTCATTTGGATCAGTCAAATTGTATGTGTAGAGGCAAAAGGGGTGGGAGGGTGGAGGAAACCTTCCCTGGTTATATCTTCTCTGGAGAAAAGGAATAACAAAAGCCTGTGCTCCTGAACACCGCACCCCATGCCTGGTTTCCTGGAGACTAAATCTGCAGTTCTTGGCCCAAGGGGGCAAAACTGGGAAGAATGGATGATGTTGTAGAGGAGCCAATTTAGACAGGATTTATGGAGGGAAGCAGGGAGGGAGAACTACCTAAAAGCATCCAAAAGTTTTGTCTCAAAGCAGAAGGGTGGTCCCTTGGCAGGTCTAGTGAAGCGGGTGAGTCTCATTTGTGTATGGATTAGGCTCAATGGTCCGTGGGATCCCTCCTAAGCTCTGAGACAATGATGCTACGTAGAAGCAGCACATGATTCAGTACCAAAGTGAGTGGCCTCGAGCCAGGGTGAGGAACCTGCTACAGGTTCTCCATCCTTGGCCCAGAGAACCAGAACTTCAGGACAATGGAAAAGGGAAAATAACGGGAGAGAGAGCACAGAATCGGGGGTTGGACTGGGAGAGCTACAGGAGCCAGAGAAGGGCTTCAGCTGGAAACAAAGGTCACCTCCACCTGCTCGGCCTCTACTCAGGGACCATGCAGGCAAGAGCTGATATCTCCTCAGGGGCTGTGGCTCCTCCGAGGCTTGTGAAACAGGAAGTAAGCATGTCCAGCCTGCTTCTTTTGTTTTTTCTTCATCTCAGTCTATTAAACTTCTGCTTTCTTCAAACTGGAGATGAGGACAGAAATAGAAATGTTATGCTCCCTCCCCCCAGGGGTGGAAAATTGGGTACTTCAGTGCAGGCTTTATTCAGGTGGTTCAGTAGAGAGAACATTACGTTTTGGGGCCTGAGGACCTAGGTGGCTTGGAATCTCGCCTCTGCTACTTACCACCTGGACGGCCTCAGGCAAATTACTGAATCTTTTTGTGCTTTGTTTCAGTCATCTCTTAAATGAAGGGGTTGGACTAGAGATCCCCTGAGGTCACTTGCCAGTTGTAAATGTATGATAAAAATACTGGGTGAAGGCAGTGGAAAGGGGCAGGGAAGACTTTGGGGAGAGAAGAAAATTCCTCAGTCATGGTCTTTGTGAGAAAGATGAACCTGGTAAATGGAAGCAAGCTGTCTCTTTGAAAACTGCCCTAAGACAAATCACTTCTCTCTGAGCCTCAGTTTCCCCATCTGTAAAATGAAGGCCTCATCCTGAGACACAGAACGGTTAGTGCCTCCCTGATGGGGCTATGACTCCACCCTGCAGACTCTCCATTCCATGGGTCTCCTCAATCTTGCTGACCACAGGAGGAAACAGAACTGCCAAAGCAGCAGAACAGCTTTTGAAAGTTCTGAATTTCCACGGGGTGGTGGGAGAGGGGCCAGGGGAGGCATGGAAAAGGGCATTTACATCTACTGTTGTTTCTTCTTAGAAAAAGAAAAGGAAAAAATTTACAGACCAAGCAAAGCAGTAACATTTCCAACCTCAGAGAAACAACTATTCCAAGGACAAACCTTATCTACTCCGACTTCTAGCAATCAGAATCATTTGAAAGTAAGGAGGGTAGCAATTCTAGTATTTCTTCCTTGATGAAGCTTTTTCAATAATTGGGTCCCAGCTAGAAGGCACAGAGCACCAGGCCTGGAGCCATAACAACGTGAGTTCAAATACTTTGTGACCCTGGAAAAATCACTTAATAGCTCTTTGCCTCAGTTTCCTCAACTGTAAATTGTGGACAATAATAGCACCTATCTCCCAGGGATATCGTGACGATCAAATGAGATCTTGACAGCATTTATTTGTCTTTGTGTACAGAATATCTGTAAAGCAGTTAGCATGGTGCCAGGGACATGGGAGGTGCTATGTTAATGCTGGCCATTAGTTAGCTAGACCGGAAGCCCATCTTCCTCTGGTTCCCCCACTGAATCTGACCTCACAAACAGCAGCATTTAGAGCAACCTTTGAAGACTTTTTGTTACTTCTCCTTAGCTTTCTCTGGGCAAATCCCACACTTTGGGTAATCGACAAAGAACTTCAAAGAGAATCAAGAGACAAGGATGCTTGTCCCACATCTGTTCCTAGCTAGCTCTATGACCTTGAAGTAAGCCCCTTCCTTTCCTCTGAGTCTTAGTCTCTTCTCTGCATAATGAAGTGATTCTGAACTCCCGATGCAGAGGGAAGTACAGAATCCGAATAAGTTAGGAGAAAAAATGTACATACAAACAAATTTGAAAGATTTCAGAATTCCGAACCATGCAGTGACCAATCATTCCAAAGGACAGATGAGGAAGCTAGCCACCCACCTTCTGACAGAGAAGAGATGGAGTCAAGATGAAGAAAGAAGATATATATTTTTTGGACATAGCTAATACAGGAATTTGTTTTGCTTTCTCCCATTGAGGGAGTGGAAGTGAGAGAGAAAATAAATGCCAATTACTCGGGAAAAAACAATTTTAATAAAGTTATTGGACCAGATGAGTCTCCACGGTCCCTTTTAGCTCTGAGATCCCAAAATTCTTTGAAATAACAAGACAAGAAAATATGAAAAACACAAGATTATACTTAATCTTTGCCAATAGGCCAAAAGAGTTTTTGAAGTAGGTTGTTATGTGATTATCCAAAGAGTGGCCCAAACAGTAAGTTTAAAGGATTTCCATCACCTCCAACTTGACTTCCCTTCACTATGTCCAATCTGCTTCTAATGCAGTGGTTCTCAACCTGTGGGTCATGACCCCTTTGGGGGTCAAATGACCCTTTCACAGGGGTCACAGGGGTCCCCTAAGACCATGGGAAAACACATATTTCTGATGGTTTTAGGACCCAAGACACCGCTCCTCTATCTGTCTCCAGGTGGTCTGTCCACATGCAGATACACCCACATACGAGTATTAAAGGGTTGCATGGGATGAGTGAAAACTTCTCAATTTGGGGTGGTTAACTTTTCAAATTGCTTCCGTCAATCACTTTTATGTTCCTTTGTCTGTTTTCCCGCCTTGGTGGGACCCTCCCCTTATCTTTCCTTGCTGTCCCAGTTGGGGAAGTATTTGGTGGAGTATGCCTCTCCACCAATGAGAGGGGAAACAGTTGGGGAGGGGTCTTGACTAAGTTAGGTTATAAATTCCAGCACTATCTTTTGTAACTTGCCTCTTCTCCATGATGAGTCATGGGGAAGACCACCCTCTTCTCCCAGGGAAGAGAATAAAGTCCTGTTCTTATCCTAAGAGATCTCTGTGTTTATTTCTTTTCACTAAATTAAGGATGAAGGATGTTTTTCATCCCAAACAAGGTCGTGGCATTAGGAAGGTTGAGAACCACTGATCTAATGCCTAGAACAGGGGTGAGGAACCTGGGACCTCAAGGATTGGTTCTGTGAAGTCTGGATTCTGTTTCAACAGAAGGGGCTACACTCAAGGACTTAGAGAGCCACATATGACCTTGAGGCTGCAGGTTCCCCACCCCTGGCCTGGAACATCCTCCCTATTCCTTTAAACCTGATGAATCACTGCTCACAATATAAAGCCCAAATCACGTGCCACTCTACTCCAAGAAGCCCTCCCTCCCCATTTATCTCTGCATTATATAGACTGCATATCACATAATATTGTGTATTACGGCTCTCTATGTCATTCCTACCCCTCCCTAGACTACAAGCTCTCTCAGTCCAGGAATTACCCCTTATTTAAACATTACATTCCCCTAAGAAACAGCCCAGTGCTCTGTGCACAATAAACATTTGCTGGATTCAATTAACTTGAAAGATCTTCCCTATAGCTTCTTCCTCCATCGTCCTCCAGTTTCTATTTCCCTTGCCCTATCTCTTCCCTTATCCCTATCCCTATTCCCTCCCCTATCCCTTGCCCTAATAATATCAATCCACCAATATATGTTATGCACCAGAGAGACAAAAACAAAAAACAAAATAATTTCTCCCCTAAAGGATCTTTTATTCTAATGGACGAAATATGTGTGTATCTAAGTGTAACCACAACAATGCATAACAGAATAAATATAAAGTAGCTAAATACCAGATAATTAAGCAGTGAGGCCATTAGCATTTGGGGAGCTCAGGAAATACTTCATGTAGAAAGTGACACTTGAGTTGCATCTTCTATTTTTATTTTTTGCAAAGCTAACAACTTTAATGGGTAATTATTCTTTTTTAAAATTTTATTTATTTTATTTTTAATTTATGGAAAACAAGTATTTCCATAACAGCATTATTTATAAAAAAAGATAACAGTGCATGAAACTGCAAATCTATTACAACTTGCTATTCCTCTTAAATATATAATAGTTATCATGTAAAATTATTTTTTAACAATAGCATATTATGGAATATGTTATCCAAACCCGAGAAAGAACTATGCAGTTATTTTCACTTTTCTTTTCCTTTCTCATGTTTTTTTTCTTTTGTTCCAATTCTGCTTTCACAACATGACTGATGTGGAAATATGTTTAATATGATTATACATGTACAGCCTATATCAGATCACAAGCCATGTTGGGGAGGGGGAAGGGAAGGGAGAGAAAAACAATTTGGAACTCAAAATCTTATAAAAGTGAAATGCTGAAAACTATCTTTACATATAATTGGAAAAAATAAAATACTATTACAGAAAATTTTTTTTAAAAAAAGAATGGCATCTTTAAAAAAAACTGAAAGAGGGACTATATGGAGCAGAGGTATGGAGGGAGTGAATTCCAGGCATGGAATTGCAAGTCCAATGCAAGGGCACAAAGATAGAGGAGTACTATGTGTAAGGAACAGAGACAAAACCAGTTTTGGAAAGAAAAACTGGGGACGGGATATGATGGGCTTTTAAATGCTAAAAAGAGCAGCTTTATTTTACTCCAGAGGCAATAGGCAGCCACTGAAGTTGATTGATTAGAGCAGTGGTTCTCAACCTTCCTAATGCCGTGACCCTTTATTACTTGTATGTGGGCGTATCTGCACGTGGGTGGACCCGCCTGGAGAGTCAGAGGAGTGGTGTCTCTGTTCCTAAGACCAAGGGAAATAGGTGTTTTCCGATGGTCTTAGGCGACCCCCGTGACTCCTGTGAAAGGGTCGTTTGACCTCCAAAGGGGACACCACCCACAGGTTGAGAACCCCCGGATTAGAGTAATGACATGGCTATACCTGAAGAAAAATCACTTTGGCAGTAGTCTGTAGGATCAATTGGAGTGGTGAGAGACGAAAGAAATCAGGATGTCGTTGCAATAATCTAAGTGAGAGGTAATGAGGGCCTGAACTAAGATGTCAGCTGTGTAAGCAGAAATTAGAAAGGGCTGGGTGTGAGAGATGTTGTGAAGGAAGAAAAGGCGATATTTAACACCTGACTAAGATATCCGGCCTAAGAGAGAGGGAGATACCCAGGAGGATGTCAAGGCTACCAGCCCTCGGAAACTGGAAGGATGATAGTGGCTTTCACAAAAATAGGAAAGCTGGGGAATGAGGTAGATTGTCAAGAAAAAGAACGAGTCTATTTTGGACATGCTAAGTTTGAGATGACTCTGGGACACTCAGTTTGAAATAACCAATAGGCAACTGGGAAGAGACAAAGTCTGGGTGTATGGATCCACAAGTCATCTGCACAGAGATTGTAATTCAACCCCTAGGAACTGTGGAGTTGTCTAAGAGAGAGTGTAGAGAGAGAAGGGAAGAGGACCTCGTACAGAACCCTGGGGAAACCCGCAGCTAAGACACGTGATAAGAATGACAGACCAACAAGGGAGATGGAGGAACATGCAGACAGGAAATGAGGGACCAGGAGAGAATAGTGTCCTGAAAACCCAGAGCAGAAAGGGAAGTCAGGAATAGTGGGTGGTCAACAATATCAAGTGCAGTAGATAGTTCAAGAAGTACTGGAATTAAATAAAATATTAAAATAATAAAATAATAATATAGGGTTAGGGTAAGACATAGTAGCCTGAGGGAATGATAGGCAATAGTCAAAAGTTTTTTTAAGGACAGCCAAGACTTGGGTCAGTGTAAAGGCAATAGAGAAGGAACCAGTAGAGAGAAGATGGTAAAAGACAGAAGGTGGATGGCTGAAGTTGCAATCTGAAGACAAAAGGGGATGAGATCAGGTCCATATGTACAGGGGTTGGCACTGGCAAGAAGAGCTACTGAGAACCAAAGAGAAAGAATGGTGCCCTCCTTTCTGACAGAGAGGTGATAGACTAAATACACAGAACGAGATCCACATTTTTGGACGTGACCAATTTGAGAATTTGCTTGGCTTTACTGAGCATATTTGTTACAAAGGTTTCATTTTTCTTTTTTTCCTTTTTCATTGGATAAAGGTGAGAAGTAGGAGGGAAATCAAATAAATGCTTGTTAATTGAAATAACTTAAAAAAAAACAAACCTCACTGTCAGAGACTAGGAGACTGGATGGGAACATGGACAATGATGACAAGGAATTTTAAGAAGAGAATGGAAGAGAGAGCTTGGGTTGAATGGCCTCAATATTTTTAGTAATGAGACAAGGTCCTCAGCTGAGAGGGAGTAAGTGATGGAATGTTTGTGGAGGGAAGAAAAGATTTTTAATAACTTCTGTGGAGAGTGAGAGAGGAAATAAATTATGGAGGAACGAATTAATCGCCACATTTCAGTGAGGGCCCAGTTAAAGTCTGGTGACATGAATTTACAATGTACCCTGTCAAGTACAGTTGTTTTAAGACTTTGCTGACCAGAAACATGTTGGTAGAGTCAGCAAATGTTAGACATCTACTATACATAAAATAGTTTGCTAGGTTATAATAGAGAGAAAAATATTTTAAAAGACAGTTTCTACTGCTTTACAAACGTAAAGTCTTAAATTTGAGATCAAGAATCAGCTTCCCAGGTACAATGGAGGGTACACATGGCTAAAAAGCCTTTTGTTTTTAGGGGCAGCTAGGTAGCACAGTGGATAGAGCGCTGGGCCTGGAGTCAGAAAGACCTGAGTTCAAATCCAGCCTCAGACACTTACTAGCTGTGTGACCCTGGACAAGTCACTTAACCTCCACTTGCCTCAGTACCCTGCTCTGTAAAATGAAGATAATAATAGCAACTAACACCCAGGGCTTGGCACACAGTAAACGTTATATAAATGGTAGCTATTAGCTAACTAATATCAGAAGGTGTTAGTAGATTGAAAGTTCACAATGAATTAATAAGGTAATGAGAAAGCTCCCAAACCTAATGAAATCTTATGCTACATACGTTAAGAGCAGCATAGTATGCAGGACTAGGGAGGCAGATAGTCCTATCACGCCCTGCCCTGGTCAAACCCCTTTGTGCACTGTGTTCAGTTCTGGAAGATACATTTTAGAAAGAACACTGATAAAATGAAGGGCTCAAAGGGACGGTGACAGGATGATGTGGGGATGGGAGAGATGGAACAAGGGGATCAGCTCCAGGGTGCTAGAGGAGAGAACTCTTAAAGGTGATAGCTCCCTTTAAGTACAGGAAAGACTTTCTAAGTAGTAGAGGGATTATGTTTACTCTCGCTTGGTCCTAAAGCAAAGCAATGGGTGAAAGCTATAGGAGCAAAGTGCCATGGCTATGCCTATGCCCATTTTTATCAGGACTAAGCAATAAAAAGGCACAGGGAAGAAAGCAAAGTCACCACAAACCAACAAAGGGATTTCGGAAGAAATGAGCTACAGTGACCCAGAGAAACCCTTTTCAGATGCGGAAGTAGCCCCAGTCCTAACGGCAGCAAAAACCACAGGCTTCTATTTCTGTTGTAGCAGTGAGGAGTCTCTGGGGCTACTAAGGCAAAGTCCACTCCTACGGGTCCTGTCTTCATGGGTTTGAAATCCTGGCTTTGCCACTTTCTACCTGGGTCACCAGGGGGAAGTCTCTTCAGCCCTCGGGGTCAGTCTCCTTATCTATAAAATAAGGGGGGGAGGGAGGTGTAACAAATTCTATGATTCCTTTCAGCTCTACCTCCTTCCATAAAGTTAAAAATCCTTTCCAACAATGAATCATCAACTGACCCATCTCTATAATTACCTCTCCAGGTTTTCCAGAATTGAGACTATGGAACTAGTCTACTTCCATGCCCATATATCCCTGGCAAAGACGCAAGACTGAATATTTTTGCCAGTGGAGTCTATAGAGAAGGAGACAGGGAGGCCAAAAAAATTTCATTAACCTCTTCCCCTTAGCATTTTTGTTTCCCAGTGTGGTTTCCTATATCATCTAATCTTCACAATATCCCTGTGAAACAAGGCCACAAGTTACTGTATTTACTTTACAGTAAACTGAGGCACAGTTTCCTTGCCTGAGGTCACACCAAAGGATAGCAACAGACTCCAGCCCTAGAAACCATCTTGTCTTTTCATTTTTTTTTTTATCTTTTCATTTTTTCTCATCTTCCTTGAGAACAATGTATAAAATGAAATTCTGCGACAAGGTACTATGGCACAGCAGAAAGAGTTGGAGCTCAATAAACTGGATTTGAATCCCATGGACTGTCTACATCATCTTGGGCAGGTGCCTTTTACTTCTCTAGGCCCCCAGCATCCTCATCTTTAAGATAACAGGTGGTTGGTGCTAAGGTCTCTTCCAGCTTAAATCTTAGAAGATGAAACCTTCTGTAAAGCAAAATATCAATCACTCCCTAAAGAGTACTTTGTATAAATTTATATATTCATATATTGGGTTTGCTTAAAACAGGGCCCAGGTGTAGTACAAAACTGTAGTACAAAAATTGGATTTAGAAACCCAGAACCCCTGGGATCAAATATTAGTTCTTCTGTTGTCATCTCTGTGACCTTGGACAAGTGTGCTTGACTCCTCTGGGATTCAGATTCCTCTTCAGTAAAATGAGAAATAATGATTTCTACAATCACTACCAGTTCTAAGTTTATGACCTTATAAACCCAGTCTTGAGATTTTACAAGAAAAATTTCTAATCATAAAATAAATTATTGCCCTCGTCTTCAAAGGATACACTGTGTACCCCTTGGTTCCTCTTCAGAAAAGATGCTAGGGTAGCAAATTCTGAGACCTGCTTGCTCTATCCCACCTTACTGCATTTTCCCCTCCTCAAGCAGAATTAGTCAAACTAGTCTCAAGGGGGCCCACAAAAAGAGCTGGAGAGACCAAGCCCATTCCTTCCTCCTCAAGGCAATGAGGTGGCACCATGGGTAGAGTACTGGGCCTTGAGTCAGAAAGAGCTGAGTTCAAATCGGCCTCAGATACTCACACTCCATGACACCTGGGACATGACATCTAACTTCTGTCTGTCTCAGTTTTCTCAGCTGCAAAATGGGGTGACAATAACAGCGTCTACCTGTCAGAATTATTATGAGTATCAAATAAGGTTATACGTGTGAAGCACTTAGCACAATGCCTGGCACACACAGCACGCCCTTAATAAATGTTTGTTCTCTCCTTTCCTTCCTTGCAAGGTAGGACTCATTGTGTAGGGGACGGGGGAGAGAGAGAGATTCAGAAATTAATGATGTAAAAAAAAGACAGTGATGAAAATAAAAATGTTTATTTGAAAGGGTGTCTGCATACTTAAGAACCTATGGTGTAACAGAAAGAGCACTGGATTGTGAAGCAGGAGATCTAGAGAACAGAATTTCCCTTAAAAACATCTGTACAGTGCCCAGTACACAGCAGGAACTCTTTTTTCAATTCGGCAAGTACCTAATTACACATACTTAACATAGAATATACTTAATGTAGAATATTCATATTACTATGTACATACATATAGATATGTGTGTATATACATGCATGTACATACATATGTGTGTGTGTATATATATATACACATATACTTACATATATACCAACACACACACACACACACACACACACACATACACAGTGCTAGGGACCAAGAATACAAAAACAGGAACAAAACAGTACCTGCCCTCAGTGAGCTTATACTCTCCTGGGGGATATACACATTGTGAACAAGCCCTAGTCCCAAACCTGCTATTAACTAGCTGCATGACATTGGGCGAATCACTTCTCTCTGAGTCTTGGTTTCTTCATCTGGTCAAAGGAGACAACAATCCTTGCCAACCTCATAATAAAAGAGTAAGGTTCTAAGGAAATAATGGGATGAAAGCACGCTGAAAAGTAAAAATTACAGTAAGAATGGTAAAAACTGATCTAATCCACTCTTGGTCTTGATCTTGGCTCTGACCATACCCAGGAGCATAATCCATATGCTTCTTTAACCAAGCCATGAGTTCACCTTCCCCACACCCACCCATAGACTTCTGGGTGGTTGACCCCAGAAAGTAACCCCACTATGTTCCTCCCCCAATCCTTTCATCTACAGACCTCTTACCATGCCCTTGCCAAACTGAAAAGACAGAGTTTTCATTAGAACTCAATAGTATTAAAGTTTCATAGGCCCTTCATTCCCTCACCTTCTGAGTCAGATCCTCAAGGGAACCCCAAATCCTCATCTCTTCCTTTTTCTTCCATAGATATAATCCATGGCTCTGCTTCAACAAGGATAATGAGAAGGAATGACCAATTTGTAAGGCATTTCAGAAGTTATCAAGGCCAATCCCACTGTATTACAGATGAGGAAGTAGAGATATTAAAAGATTAAGTGACTTTCCTAAGGTCACACACATAGTAAATGGCAAAGTAACAATTTGAACCTAGATTTTCAGAGTCCAAATTCAGCATTGCCTTCTTTGTTCCATGTTGCTTCTCAAAGTATCACAGGTAGAGTTTGAAACTAGGTCCTCTGACTTCAGGGCCATCTACAACTGTTAAAATAACATAGTTCATACTGATGTAGCACATTATTACGTATTTTAAGTTTTACGAAACACTTTTCCGGATGAGGAAAGTTGAAGGGGCTGTGGAAAAACAAGCACAGGTAGGTCTGTGAATTGGTCCAGCTGTTCTGGAAAGCAATTGGAAACTGTCCCAAAAGTTACTAGACTGTGCATCCCCTTGGACCCAGTTATACTACTACTACTGTTACTGTCGTTGTTGCTGTTCAGTCATGTCTGACTCTCCATGAGCCCATGTGGAGTTTACTTAAACAAAGATACTGGAATGGTCCGGCATTTCCCTCTTCAGCTCAGTCTGAGGCAAACAGGGTTAAGTTAATTAGCACTGTGCTAAGTGCTTCACATATATTACCTTATTTGATCCTCACAATAATTCTGACAGGTAAAAAAAAATCCAAGGGGGCAGAGCCAAGACAGTGGAATAAAAGCAGGAACTTGCTTGAGCTCCCACTCTAACCATCTCCAACACCTGTAAAAAAAATGACTCTAAACAAAAAAAAAAATCCGAACTATAGCAACTTTTGTGGTGGTGTCAAGGAATTCTAAATAAAGGGGGTGTCCATCAATTGGGGAATGGCCGAACAAATATGAATGCAATGGGACACTACTGTATTGTCAAAAACGAAGGGGATGATTTCAGAGAAACAAAGTTTTGAGGAACTGAGGAACAGTGGGGCTGAGAACACCTGAGTAGTCTATACGGTAACAATGATGATGTAAACACAAACACTGAAAGAAGTCTGATCAATGAATGACCAATCAGCATTCCGTGGCAATCACTCCCTGATGGAGAGATGACGGCTTCAAGACACAGAACAACACGCAGATTTGTGGACATTGCCAACTGAGAATTTCTTTCGCTTGACTATATATATTTGTTACAATGGTTTTTATCTTTTTCTCTTTCTTTCTTTCTTCCTTCTGCCTAATAGGAAAGTTGACAGAGGAAAGGGAGAAATAAATGCTTGTTAGCTGAAGAAAAAAAAATGCTTTTCCTGGGATGGGCAGGGAGTGGTACAAGTATTATCAAAAATAAGGAAACTGAGACTCAGAAAGGGTAAGTGACTTACCCAAAGTGACCCTCCAGTAAGTGTCAGAGACAGAACTCAGAACTCACACTCTTTCTGCCGTATCGCATTACATCTGGATTGGTTTTCAGGTAGCAGTTTGAACCAAGATGACGATGCTAACAGACAAACACAAGGCAGAAATCCCATCCTGCCAAGTCCCAGGGCAGCCTCCAGCTTTCTGGGCTTTAAAGAGGAAAACACCTTGAAGGCCAGGGAAGAGCACCCATCTCCAAAAGCCAAGCCACAAAGAAAGAATGACAAATGGTTCAGGGCATCACAGCTCTCTCCTTTCGAGGAGTCAGGGTCAATCCTGAGGACTGGGTATATGCCCTAGAAGCTATGTGTAAGACTGACCTCATAAGACCCTTCTTCACCCCCTTTACCATCCCAACAGACTGCTCTTAACCCTTCTTTTTGGCAGGAAAGAGGAAGGAGAAAGTAAAGAAGAAAGAAAAGGAAAAGGATGCAAGGTCCCAAATTTAGATGTTAACCCTTTAATTTCTGACAAAGAGTTCAGAGCTAAGAGTACCACATCTCAAACCTTTCTCCCTGCTCCTCCAGAAAGAGCTAAACCTCCCCTCTACTTATCACTCACCTCAGGACAAATAAAAAATGATGCTGAGGCAAGAACTCTGGCTCCAGGAAGTCTGGGTGCTTCAAAAAGAGAAGGCTTCCCCCATTAAAGCATCCCCTGGGGCAGTCCCAAAACTTCAAAGCTATATTCTAACACCAGCCCAGCCTAACCTCATCAACACCCAGGTGTAGGAGGCTAAAGAAATCAGGAAATGGATGGATAGGGATACATACACACATACACACACACACACACACACACACACACACACACACACACTCTCTCTCTCTCTCTCTCTCTCTCTCTCTCTCTCTCTCTCTCTCTCTCTCTCTCTCTCACCCCAGTTAGATGCTTAGCCAGGCTAAAGTAACCTTGTGCCCCTGATACTGTCCAGGTCACCCCAAGTCATTCTCACCCACGGTGTGCTGAGTCAAGCTGGTGGTTAAAATCAAAGAAGACAGATTGTTAAGAGTTGGAAGAGATCTTGGATACACTCTCATCCATCCAAAGTTTTCTCCAGAGGAAGAACTTCAGTCAACATTTATTAAGTGCTTGCTATGGTGTTAGGTGCTAGGGATACAAAGACCTAAAAAGGAAACAGTTCCTGCCTATAAAGAGTTTGTGTTGTTTTGTGAGAAAGAAGAGTACCAAATGTACACAAATAAGTAAATACAAGGAAATCTGAAGAGAGAGAAACCACCAAAACTAGGAGAAGCAAAGAAAGCCTTATGAAGGAAAGAGTACCTGACTGAAGCCTTGAAAGAATAGCTTGTCCAAGGTCATGTAATAACAAAACTGGATATAGAATCCAAGGGTTCAGAAAAGAACTAGTTCAGAGGTCAGAAAGGGGATGCCCCCTCTTATGGACAGAAAAGTTCACCACCCAAGTAAGAATGCACTTCCAAACAAGTGGATTATCCTTCTATCTCAACAGCTGATCACTGACCATTTAGGTATTAACCCTGCTCATCACCTTACTAGTCCTGATGGGGACTTACTGCTGACCACAAAAATCACAAAATCTGAGAGCTGGAAGTGACCTCATTGGCCATCCAATGATCCAACCCACATAAGAAAGAATTCTCTACTATAAGATACCCAACAAGGGGTTCTCCAGCCTTTGTTTAAAGACCTTGAAAGAGGTTCAACCTAGTTATTTACATGTTGTCTCCTGAATAAGAGCGTAAAACCTTGAGGACAGACTGGTTTTGCCCCCTTTTTTGTATCCCCAGCACTTAGCATAGTGCCTGGAACTTCATAGGTATTGTGGTCTAGGCGTGCTAAGAACCCCAAAAGCCAAGGGTACAGGGTGAGGGTCAGCCTCAAAACAATTCAACCACTCAAGCCTTCTTTCAGTCAGAGACAAGGTTTACTGTGTTGCCAATAGAAGCGGGTCAGATTCCTAGTAAGTCTGTGCATTTGATGAGAATGGAACTGATGTTTTTATACAGAGAAAGATTGTGGGAAGATCTAGATATGATTAAGGAGTGGTAAGCAGCCTGGGCCAGGTGCAGACAATGGAAGGGGGTAAGTGACCAGAGAACCACAGTGAAAGGGCAGTTAAAAGGATTATTGACTGGGATAGGCGAGTGTCTCAGGCTAATGCCAGAGATCAGGGTTCAGGGGAATGGTCTTTTCCTTTTAGGGATCCACCCTTAGAGTCCCATTAGTAGACACTTAATAAATGCTTGTTGATTGACTTACCCACCTTTCAGGGCCCCTGGTTCACTTCTGGATACCTAACAGCAAGCCTAAATTGTCCTCCATCAATGTCCATTCATTGTTCCTACTTCTGCCCTCTGAAGCCAAACAGGGAAATCTAATCCCTCAAGCAACAGCTCTTTGGGGTACTTCAAGTTAACTATCATATCCTTCCAAAAACTTTCTTTTCTCCAGGCTAAACATTTCTAGTTCCTTCAACCCATCATCAAATGAAACTGGCTACCCTTCGTTCATGACATTTTAACTGTTCTTTAAGCTGAGTGAGATGCTTTCCCTAAAGTCAATAAAGCCCCAGTACAGCCTTGGGGAGAACCTGCCCCCCCCACACACATACACCCCTGCCCACCACAATCATCAACTATTCACATTTATTACAGTGCTTTAAGGCTCATAAAAAGGTTTTTCTCTGTCAAACAAGTGGTGCAAATAGTATCATCCCTATATATCTAGACAAAATGTCACATAAAGAAGAAAAGAGAATTCTCAGCTGTTCCTAGGTCAATGTATTGGCATCCTACCAGCTAGCTCTACACCCCCTTACTCTCCTCCAAATCAATCCCAGGCCTCTTGCTTCCCTTAAAAGGAGGCTGATGTTTTCATCTGCCCTGGTCCAACTTCTGACCTATATGTCTCTGTCTGCCTGACCATGCCTGTGTCTATGTCTATTACTCCGTATCTCTTTCTGTCTCTGAGTCTCTGTGTTTCTGTGAGGGTCTTGCTGCTTCTTTCTTTCTCTGTCCCAGTTTCTCTAAGTGACAGCATCTAGCTCTGTCTCTCATCAGTCTCTCTGTGGGGAAGGAAAAGGCCTCTCTTCTTTTCAGCCCAGCTGACCCTTCAAACTTTATCACCTCACCCATCTCCTCCCAAGTCACCAATGGCCTTCTCACCCTAGAGATGCCTACACTCCTGAAAATGCTCCCTGTTCTTACTGGCAGTAAGTTCTCAAGCCAGGCACAGCTCACTTTTCACGGGGCTACACTCCTGACTCTCTAGACTTTTCCACCTTGCCCTCATTTAGGTCTCTCCTCACCTTCCTCCATTAATATGTAAGCTCCTTGAGGACAGAAATTCTCTTTCTTTTTACCAGCACTTAGCACCATGCCTGGAAAATAGTAAAGTTTAGCTTAATAAATACTTGTTCACTGACTCACTCTCTCAGTGACTGTCTGTCTCTCTCTTTCTGTGTATCTCTGCTTGTCTTTTACCTCTCACTTTTACGTATACATTCCATTATTTTCCCAGTCAAAGGGGTAGGAGGGAAGCAAATAATAAGAGGTAAGGCCATGGAAATCAGACCCATAAAACTCCAAACGACTTTGGTGGTTTGGCTTCCAGAAATGGTATATGCTATACTCTTCTCCTACTTCCACATCTCAGATCCCCATCTAACCTACAAGATCACTGGAGAATCTTAAAGATTCTTAAAGAATCCTAAAGAATCAATGAAAAAATTAACTGAAACAGTTTATGACTTCAGCAAATGTGAAGTATACAAAATAAACAAAAATCATCAGCATTTCTATATAATACCAATAAACCCCAGCAGGAAATGACAGAGTCACTTAAAATTACTTTGGAATGTATAAAACACTTGGGAATCCATCTACCAAGATAAAAACTATGTAAATATAACTACAAATCACTACAGAAATGAAGAAAGACCTTTAACTGGAAAAAAATACATTAACTGCTCATGGGTTAGACAAGTCAATATATTAAAAGTGGCAATACTACCTAAATTAATTTACCAAATTTCCAAAAGGTTACTTTATAGATCTAGAGAAAATAATAATAAATGTCATAAGGTGGCAAAAAAAAAGAATTGTAAAAAAAAATAAATGAAAAGAAGGGACAAAGGGGATCTATCAATGTCTAATCTCAAACTGTACTAAAGCAATAAATTTTCAAAACAATTTGGTAAAATACAGAGAAATCAGTCTTTGTAAGGGATTACCTACACAACACACAGAAGCAAATGTATCTAATATCCTGGTATTTGATAAAAACAAGGCTCTAAGCTACTGGCATAAGGACTTTGTGACAAAAATTTTTGGGAAAACTGGACAGCATTATGGAAGAAATTATATTTAGATCAAACCTCACATTTTATACCAAGACCTAGTTAGAAAATAAAATGTCACATCATAAACACATCAGAGAAATATTGGGGGGAGGGGTTGGAGAATGCCTATGAGACCTCTGGATAGGAGAAAAGTTTATAACACAGCAAGAGAGAGAGAGAACTGCAAAAGGGAAAATGGATAATTTTTTTTTACATAACATTCAAAAGTTTTTGCATAAAAAATCCAAAAAAGTTATGGTGAAAAGAGACACAACTAGGAAAAAATCTTTGCAAGAAGCTTCTCTAACAAAAGTCTTATTTCCAAGACATATAAAGAATTGATTCAAATTTAGAAACCAAGATGAATAGCTGGGTAGGAGAATGTATAGACTACGAGCCATTCCCCAACTGATAAATATTCTAAGGCAGTTCTCAAGAGAAGAAACACAGACTATCTATACTATAGATACAGGTTCCATAGCCATATTTTTTTAAATGCTCCAAATCACTATTAATTGAGGAAATGTAAAATAAACAATTCTGCAATTCCACCTCACACTCATCAGACTGGCAAAAATGAACAAAAAAGAAATAAAATGATAAATGGAAGGAATGTGGGGAAAAAGACACAATCATGTATGTAGTATTGGTGAACCTATCAATAGGTAAAATCATTCTGGAAAGCAATTTAGAATTATACACATTACTAAATAGTATATACCATTTGAAACAGCTCTACCACTCCTAGGTTTATACCCAAAAGTGATCAAAGAAACAGGAAAGTGTCCTATATGTTAAAATATTTGTAGCAGCTCTTTGTGGTGGCAAGAAACTAGAAACTAAGGTGATGCCCATCAATTGAGGAATGATTGAATAAGTTGTGATACATGAACGTGAAAGCATACTACTGTCCTCTAGGACATGAAGAAACATGATTGAAAAACCCCATAGGAAGACTTATTATGAACTGATGAAGAGTGAAATAAGCAGAAACAAAAGAATAATCTGTATTATTAATATCAATACTGTAAAAACAAGCAATTTGAAGACTTATAAACAGATGACAAATGGAATGAGTAGAACCAGACCAATTTATACAATAGCAACACTGTAAAGACAAACTACTTTGAAAGCTGTAAGAATTATGATCAATACAGTAACCATCCATGTTTCCAAAGGACTGATGATGAAACATACTATCTCCCTCCTGTCAGAGAGGGAACAGAATAAGACATGTGTGTACATGTATACACGAGTGAGGTAATTTGTTTTGTTTGACTCTATTTGTTACCAAAAAAACTTGTTTTTCTTCTTTTTTCAGTGGGGTAGTCAATAGAAAGAAAATATAGATTTTTGCTAATTATATTTTTCAGAGAAGTTGGGGCTGCTAACAGATGTGGAATGCTGCATGCACCTTCAGATGAGGTCACTGTATTATCAGTTTTTCTTAATCGTTTTATTTTGTTACAAGAGACTTCTCAGAGTGGGGGTAATCTGGAAATGTTTGTAATATAAAAACAAAACACATAAAGACAATTTTTAGAACGATCCATTGCCAAGAATAGACAAGTATACAGGCTAAGGTCCCTCCCAGTTGTTCCACTGTATGTTCTGTGTTCTAAGGATCCTTACAGCTCTGATATTGTAGGATTCTGAGATGCTGGACCCAAGGTAAGGTGTAGACAGTCTGGAAACAGCACCATGAAGAAACTGTACTCCAAAGTACAGCATGGTTGTGAGGAGTCCAGCAGGATGCTGCCTCCAAAGCAAGGCATGTATGACTAGAAAGCAAAATGAAGAGCTGGGTAGGAGAATGCGTAGATCACTTGTAAAATGGGCAGAACAATAGACTTAGAAATCAATTATCATAGGATTACAGATCTAGGGGAAGAAGGGACCATCTTGTGAATGACCTCATCATTTTATAGACAGGGAAAATGAGGCCCTGATAAGTCAAGTGTCTTTCCCAAGGTCACACAGGTAAGTGGCATGGAATCCAGGTTCTGTGACCCCAAATCTGTCACTCTTTCCACTTCATCATGATGCCTCCCTAACAGAAGACCCAGGTCCAGATCTTTACCAATCCACTCAGTACGTGACCTTGCACAAGCCACTACTTAATATCTGAGCTTTAGGTCCCTCAAGTATAAAATCATGACAATCCCAAGAATCTTCTGCAGTTCATTGTGAGTGTTGAATCAAGTGTGATACTTTCATATGCATGAAATATGTGCGAAAAGGCTCTATGAGCAATAAGGTGCTATACAATGAAAATTATAGACAAACAGGCAGATAGCTAGCTTGCTTTCATGCATTCACTCATTTATCCAATGAGCTTTTATTATGCATCAGCTTTACACCAGACTGTAAAGCATTTTATATCTATGAATAGAGAGAAAATAATCAAACAATTCTTATCCATAAGAAGCTTATATTCCATTCCATTATATTCCATTCCATCCATCCAGCAACATGGATAGATAGGTAAATACAAAAAATATACAAAGTAAATTAAAAATATTTTCTATGGTGCAGAGCAATAGGAACTTGGTGGGGGAGGGGAGGATGAGAATAGGCTTTAAGTACAAGGTAGCACATGAGTTGAGCCTTGAGGAAAGCTAGCCGGGGATTCTATGAAGTGGATGAGAGGAAAGAATCTATTCAAGGCAATGGGGGGGGGGGGGGAGGAAGGGGCAGTCTGCACAAAGGTATATTTGGGGAATGATAAGAAGCCAAGTTCAGTTGGAACAGTAAAGAAGAATATGCTGTAAGGCTGGAAACACAGAGTGCAATGGTGATGGGCTTTAAATATCAAACAGAGGAGTTTGCATTTTAAGCTAGAGTCAAAAGCATTTTTCCATCTCTGAAGATGATAATGGTGATGTCAACTAGTATTTATATAATAGATGAGAGTTTTGCAAAGCACTTTACATATACTATCTCATTTGATCCTCCCAATAACCCTGTGAAGTAGGTGCTCTTAGTACCCCCATTTTAGATGAGGAAACTATGGTTTAGAAAGGACAAGTAAAAAAAAAAAAGGACAAGTAATTAGTTCAGGGGTCAGAGCTACTAAATGTCTGAGGCTGCATTTGAACTCAAGTCTTCCTGATTCTAGGGCAGCTAGGTGGTAAAGTGGATAGAATGCTGGCCCTGGCATCAGGAGGATCCAGGTTCAAATCTGGCCTCAGGTACTTGCTAACTGTGGCACCCTGGGCAAGTCACTTCACCCTTTTTGCCTCAGTTACCTCATCTGTAAAAAAGGGCTGGAGAAGGAAATGGCAAATCACTCCAGCATCTCTGCCAAGAAAACCCCAAGCAGGACACAAATGAAACAACTGAGCAACTTGCCAACTCCAGGTCCAAAGCTCCATTCACTGTGCCATCTAGCTGCCATAATGCTGCCCAATGGTATTTGCTACCTGCCAACTTGGCTGAAGAGCTGACCTTCACTTGATACAAACTAGGTGCTGAGAGGGGCTGCCATCTCTATTGAGCCCAGCATCAGCTGTAGCTACTAAGGTCATGCCACCTCTCATTGTTCCCCTGCCAAGTCTCCAGGCCTTTCCCAAAACACAGCAACAAAAACTCTGCATACCCCCTCCAGGCCCACCATTATCCCACCACCCAAGCAGGCCAGTGCCCAGTCTAGGAAGAGAAAGAACAAGACAACAGCTACACACCCATGCATTTAAGCAAAGTGAGCTTGCCCAAGGTGGGGGGGAATTCTGTATTAGAGCAGAAGATCTCGGAGGAGAACTTCCTGGTGAGCTCAAGAATTAAACTGAGAGCAAATTGTCAAACTAGGCTGTGGAATCTGTCTCCCCGAGGATCCTTTTAAACCACTTGGCTCAGATGGTTTTCCATACAGTCATCATCTGTCTGAAGGCAGGAAGCCCAGCAACATGACCTCATAAAGGCTCAAGGATTCATTGTCTGCTTCACTTTCAGGCACTGAGATCTCCTGGTGTTACAGAAAGCCCCCAAGTGGGAAGTCAGAAGACCTGGGTTCTAATCCCACCTCTACAGCTCAACATGGTTGGAGTGTGTGCTAGGGCCCTCCTTTTTCTGGGTCCAGTTTCTCCTCAATAAAATGAGGGGGAAATGAGAGGTCATTACTAAATGGCCTCAAAGGGCATTTCAAGCTTTAAATTCTATAATTCTGACATATCTCATTAATAACAGACCATTGTCATACACATTTTTAAAACTCTTTAAACAATATTTTCACAGAAAATTAAAGGCCAAAGTAATCCACTGTCAACATCTTACAAACATGATTAGCTAGAGCAGGCTAAGAATAAAGGAATACCTGAAAGTTTCTTTGCCTTCTCAAAATGGTTTCTTCCACATATGCCTGAAATTCTGGCGTTAGAGATCTCCTCTTTGGAGGGTCAGTCTGGTCACCCTTTGTCCGGAGGGACTCTAGCAGCATGGGGATTTCCAAAGGGAAGATGAACAACTTGGAAGTTTTGATCGTCTCTAACTCAGAACAGGGTGGGGTGGCCCTTAAGAGCCACCAGAGCTATGCTCTCAGTGATCTCAGTCACCTCTCAGATATATTTGCCCCTCCAAAGAGGGAGGCTGTGGCCTAGAAAAACCCAAGACTCTAGCTAATTCAAACAGCAGTTCTATCTAGCTCTAAAGTACATCAGATCATATTTTTGTGGCATACTTATATTTCCTAAGGTAGCAAAAGTATAATGGAAAGAGCCTCAGATTTTAAATTGGACAATCTGCATTCAAATCCCGGCTCTGTTACTTGAAAGGGGCAGCCAGGTGGCCCAGTGGATAGAGTGCCTCAGAAGGACTCATCTTCCTGAGTTCCCATCTGGCCTCAGACACTTCCTGGCTATGTGGCCCTGGGCAAGTCGCTTCACCCTGTTTGCCTCAGTTTCCTCATCTGTAAAACGAGCTGGAGAAAGAAATGGCAAGGCACTCCAGCATCTTTGTCAAGAAAACCCCAAATGGGGTCACAAAGAGTCTGAAACAACTGAACAACAACAAAAATTACTTTAAAATTCATGTTTATAGAATATTTTAAAGTTTACAAAACATTTTCCTCACTGCAACTATTGTGCCCATTTGTCATTATTATTCCAAATGGTTGTTGTCTGTCCTTTGTTTTTGAAGAAGATCAATGGCATTATGGGGTGATGTCTTGATTTGCTCATGAAGTGGATTTAAGTGGGGTAAAGTTGCACAAAACCATCAGCCTGACTTTCTCTTACAGAGTCACGTAAGTCCAGCAGCAGGACAAAAGTCAGAATGACTAGCAATGGATGACCTTGGCATCTCTGACGTCCAAACAAGCTCTAAGTTCTGCACAGTGCCTGCCATGGCTGCCTTCATGGCCGCTGGAACAAGTTGTTCTCATCCACTCCTTCCGCCAGGGGAAGTCTTCACATGCTTCGGGTAGACATTCCCCTAACTAGAGTCTTCTGGACCCAACCTATGACAAAGTCTCTAACTTAACATCCTCCATGAGGCCCAGAAAAGGGCCTCCCTTTCAAATGTTTCAGTTAAGCTTAAAAAAAAAAAGGCTGAGAAACAAAATGGCGAATCAGTGGAATAGATTAGGTACACAAGACACAACAGTCAATGACTATAGTAATCTATGGTTTGAGAAACCCAGAGACTCCAGTTTCGGGGATAAGAACTCACTCTTTGACCAAAAACTTCTGGGAAAACCGGAAAATAGTATGGCAGAAACTAGACACAGACAAACAATTCACACCCTATACCAAGATAAGATTGAAATGGGTACATGATTTAGATATAAATGGTGATACCATAAGCAAATTAGGAGAGCAAGGAATAGTTTATCTGTCAGATCTATGGAGAATGGAAGAATTTATGACCAAACGAGATAGAGAATATTAGGAAATACAAAATGGATAATTTTGATTACATTAAATTTAAAAGGGTTTGCACAAACAAAACCAATGCAACTAAAATTAGAAGGAAAGCAGAAAGCTTGGAAACAATTTTTATAGCCAATGTTTATGATAAAGGCCTCATTTCTAAACATATATATATATATATATATATATATATATATATATATATATATATAATTGAGTCAAATTTATAAGAATACAAGTCATTCTCCAATTGACAAATGATCAAAAGATATGAACAGGCAGTTTTCAGATGAAGAAATTAAAGCTATCTACAATCATATGAAAAAATGTTCTAAGTCACCATCAATTAGAGAAATGCAAATTAAAACAAATATGAGATACTACATCACACCTATAAAATTGGCTAATATGATAGAAAAGGAAAGTGATAAATGTTGGAGAAGATGTGGGGAAATTGGAACACTAATGCTCTATCGGTAGAGTTTCAAACTGATCCAACCATTTTGAAGAACAATTTGGAACTATGCCCAAGGGCTATAAAATTGTGCATACCCTTTGATCTAACAATACCACTTCTAGGTCTGTAGTCTAAAGAGATCATAAAAAAGGGAAAAGGACCCACATGTACAAAAATATTTATAGCAGTTCTTTTTTGTGGTGGCAAAGAATTGGAAATTGAGGGGATACTCATCAATTGGAATGGCTGAATAAGCTGTGGTATATAAATGCAAAGGAATACTACTGTGCTATAAGAAATGATGAGCAAGCAATTTCAGAAAAACCTGGAAAGACTTACATGAACTGATGCTGAGTGAAGCGAGCAGAACCAGGAGAACATTGCAAACAGCAATACCGCACAATGATCAACTATCATAGACTTAGCTCTTTTCAGCAATATAATGATCCAAGACAATTCCAAAAGACTCTTGGTGGAAAATGCATATCCAGAGAAAAAAGTGGAGTCTGAATGTAGATTGAAACATACTATTTTCACCCTTTTTTTTGTTTTTTCTTTCTCATGGTTTCTCCCTTTTGTTCTGATTCTTCTTCCACAACACCACTAATGTAGAAATATATTTAACATGATTATACATGTATAATCTATGTCAGATTGCTTGCTTTCTTAGGGAGGGGGGAAGTAGAAAAACTTGGAACTCAAAATTTTACAAAAATGAATGTTGAAAACTATCGTTAACGTGTAATTGGGGGGAAAAATAAAATAATATTTATTTTCCAGGGAAAATTAAAAAATAAGGAAAAAAAAACCCAAGAGATAGCTTTTCTTTCTAAAACCCAGCTGCCCATATTGCCAGAAACAAAACCAACCAGGGGAATCAAAGAAACACCAGCCCTATGAGTATATACAAGGCAAGAGCCAGTTAGGGGAAGGAGCCACAAAGCAGGAAGATAAGATCTTAGAAGGCAGAGAGGTTCTAAAATTAAGCTTTTAGCAAGTCTCAGAACTGTAAAACTTTTAAGAGCTAGATCTTGTTATCCATTGAGGGAAATGGAGATGTCCTGTCTGTGGTCACATGATTCTCTAGGGACAAAGCTGGCACTGGACTAGCTCTCCTCACCTCAGCTTCAACACAGTCTCTGCAACAGCCATGTAATGAATTACCTCTGCCCATTTATTTGACTGTGTGTACCCTCACACACAACCTGGCTGGAGAAAAGGAATGGTTTAGAAACCTCCTGGCCTCTCCCAACACTCAGTACTCAGCCCCATCCCTCATTGCCTACTATATCAGTCATTGTACTCAGATTAAAAACCCAAATTAGTTATGACCTTTCATGAGAAATCATTCTGACTCACCCTCACCTAATTTCATTGGTTGCACCCCCCCAGTAAGACTGAGTCCAGTCTTTCTCACTGACTTCCTTCGGCCTGTTCTGAACAGACATACTGCTCAAACTTCCGGTTCCCTTTGGGGAAAATAACAAAAAAAAATCTGACTTTACCTTTTATGCCTCATTTTCATCCTCTTCCTACTCTTCCCCTTCCTCCTCTACCTAGCTGCTGTCTCCCAAGGAAACAAGAGGACTTTGGCCTTCTTCAATCCAAGCCTCCCTTCTCAGTGAGGTCCAAATCACTCAGTCCAGACACACTGAAATCTCCCTTTCACTGGGCTGCTTAAGAGTGAGTCACATCTAGAACCCACAACTTCCTGCTAATGCTCTCTACATCAACTCTGAGCAGGCCTCTCAGGATACAAACTGCAACCCTAGTGGTTAAAAAAAGGGGAGGAGGGGCCCTCTCCTCTCTTAAGAGGACATGGAGCCTTCAGACCAAGGAGGCCCCATGGAGGCCACATTCAGAAAGAAGTGGAGCCCCTCAATGCTGTGGCCAAGCTCTAGTATTAACCTACTCCAGAGAAATAAGGGACTTTACAAAAAGATAGCTGAAATAAAGAGCAAACTCACAAATGGAATAAATTCTGGCTACCTCAAACTCACTGGGTAGCAAAAAGCACTGCATGTTCCATGTTCTGTTGATTTCACTTTCGTATCTCCATCATTCCTTTCTCTCTCTTCTTACTGCCCCCATCCTAATTACCATATTGCCACATAACCAGACTACTGAAATAGTCTTTCAGTCTTCTTCCTCCAATCCACTCTTCATATGAATGCCAGAATCATCTTTATTACAGAGGGCTCACACATATAGGGGGCAGTTGGGTGGCTCAATGGGAAGAGCCCTGGGGGTTGAAATTAGGAAGATTCACTCATTTTCCTAAATTCAAATCTGTCTTCGGACACCTACTACCTGTATGACCCTAGGTAAATTACTTAACCCTATCTGCCTCAGTTTCCTCATCTGTAAAATGAGCTGGAGAAGGAAATGGTAAACCACTCCAGTATCTGTGCCAGGAAAACCCCATTTGGGGTCACAAAGAGTCAGGCACAACTAGAACAGCTAAACCCCACACACATATATAGTCTATCAGTCACAATCACATTTCTGATGTGAAAGGATTTTAGAACATGTCGAAGCAAAATTTGCCAACTGAAAATATTTTTAAATAACTATCGGTTGTAATAATGACCCAGTTTGGTCCCAGTTAAGAGATTTAAGAATGATGCTCCCTGGTGATGGAGTGAAGATTGAGCCTTTTTATTTTATTTTATTTTTTTGCTTTTTGGAGGAGGAAGGTAGGGCAATTGAGGTTAAGTGACTTGCCCAAGGTCACACGGCTAGTTTTGTGTTAAATGTCTGAGGCTGGATTTGAACTCAGGTCTTCCTAACTCCAGGGCCTATGCTCCATTCACTGTGCCACCTGGCCACCCCAGATTGAGACTTTTTAAAATGATCAATGGGGAATTTGTTTGTTTTTTTCTCTCTCAAGGAAAGGGGAAGGAGGTGGGAGACAGAAGGAAAAGAAGATATATTTTTGATTGAAAAAAATAAAATTTTAATTTAAATAAGAAGACACATCTCTCCCTTTGTCGTAGCAAGGAACTATGATATGGACCACTGCATGTTCAATCAGACCTGACTGTCAGAGCTTGGTTAGTTTTGCTGGGTCCCTTTTTCTTTCTTTTTTCTTCTTTGTTATAAAGAAAGATGGTTTTCTGCATGGGGGAGGGAAAGGGATATATTGGGAAACTGATATAAAAACAAAAGGTTTCAATAAAATTTCAAAAAATAACAGTTATTATTGTGCTGATTATATCAAGCCCAAGAATATTATAGATCCTGTTAAGAGAGATCTATTATCATTCAAAATAGTTCAGGATAGTTACTCACGCTGGAAAACCCAGTGGAAGAAAAAATGCCTATTGTCCAGAATATGATATACAGCTGGGTGGATGGCTCTTGGAACTGGTTCTTCCATATACGTATCTTAAACAGACACTATGCAAGAACAATGAGCTGGGCCCAGACTCAAAGAGGAAGAAAGTAAGTTGGCCTTCATTTGGGAAATTGCCTAGTACTTTTTATGACCCCAAGCTTCTCCCTGAAACAAAAGTCCAACTTAAAAAAGAAATAATAGAAACAATATTCTTTGGAGGGAATGTGGTACAGTGGATAAAGGGACAGCCTTGGAATAAGAAATATCTAGGTTTAAGTTCTGATCTTCATATATTCTATGTATCTGTCTAATTCTTCTCCAGGCTGCACTCTGGACTTTCTGTGGACTCTGGTCCATTCTCTGGACTTTCTATAGCCCTGTGCCAGAAACCTTTGGTCTGCCTTCCTCCCCTTTCAGATTCCTCTGATGTGCTGCTTTCCCCCATTAGAATGTAATGCCCCTGAGGGCAGGGGCTGTCTACTTGTATTTGCAGGCCAATGATCAGCACAGTGTCTTGCACCTAGCACCTTAGCACTTAATAAATGCTTATTGGCTGTGTGACCATGGGCAAGTCACCCAGGGCTCTCAGACAATCCTCTAAGCCTAAATTATAGAAAAGTTGTTCGACTACATTGGTGGAAGCAGTTTACACTGTAAAAACATGACTAAGTACATCACATTACCTTTAACAGGCTGCAGATAACTACATAAAGCATCCATGCTATATGATTTACTTTTAGTCAGATATGTGCCTACTAACATCTTCGTTTGACTCTTCGTAGTGGTTCATGGATAACTGTCATTTCCTGAGAACTGTACCAATGAATCCCAAGCTCTGGAGGATTTATAGAAGGACATAAACAAGAATCACACAGAATGAGAAATCAGACATTTCCCAATTGATAAATGGTCAAAGGGTATAAACAGGCAGTTTTCAGATGAAGAGATCAAAGCTATCTATAGGCATATGAAAAAGTGCTCTAAATTGCTTTTGATTAGAGAAATGCAAATTAAAACAACTCTGAGGTACTACCTCATATCTAACAGATTGGCTAACATAAAAGGAAACTTATAAATACTTGAGAGGATGTGGGAAAATTGGAAAACTAATGCATTGTTGGTGAAGTTTGTGACTTGATCCAACCATTCTGGAGCGCAATTTGAAACTATGCCCCATGGGCTATAAAACTATGCATACCCTTTGGTCCAGCAATACCACTACTAGGTCTGTATCCCAAAGATAGCACAAAAAAGGGAAAAGGATTCACAGGCACAAAAATATTTATAGCAGATCTTTTCATGGTGGCAAAATATTGGAAACTGAGGGGATGCCTATCAATTGGGGAATGACTGAACAAGCTATGATATATGAATGTAATGCGGTACTGCTGTGCAAAAAGAAAGGATGAAGAGGCAGATTTCAGAAAAACCTGGAAAGACTTGTACAAACTGATGCAAAGTGAAATGAGCAGAACCAGGAGAACATTGTACACAGCAACAGTAACATTGTGTGATGATCAACTATAAATGTCTTCTCAGTAACACAATGATCCAAGACAAGTACAAAGGACCCAGGGAAAAAAAATGCTAGATCCAGATAAAGATACTGATAAATCCAGATAAAGAACTGATAGATTCTGAATACAGACAGAAGCATATTTTTTCACTTATTTTATTCTTTATCATCTTTTTTTCTTTTGATCTGTTTCTTTTTTCATAATTGTGGCTAATATGGAAATATATTTTACATGATAGCTCATGTATAATCTAAAAAAAAAAAAAGAAGAATGAGAAGGCAAAGACATTATGGAGGTCTCTATTAGTAGGTGGGCTACCCTGGTGGATAGAGCACTAGACTTGGGGTCAGGAAGTCAGGGTTGAAATCTTGCCTCACACGCTAGCTGGGAAAGTCACTTAATGCCTCTAGGGCTCAATTTCTCCATCTGTAAAATGAGGAGGCTGGACTTGAAGTTGTCCTCCTAAGGTCACTTCTAGCTCCAAATAGACAATCCTCAGAAGATCACACATCTTCTTGGAGTAGCAGCTCAAATTTATGTAGGGCTTTAAGATTTAGAAAACATTTTTCTATAACAACAATACGAAGCAAGAAGTAAAAATATTATTTCCATTTTACAGAGATGAAACTTTATGAAACTCAAAGAAATTAAATGACATGGCCATAGTCTTACAGCTAGTAAAAGATTAATCCCTGATTCAAACTCAGTCTTCTGATTCCCAAATTAACCTCCTTTCCACTCAGTATATCATGTTGCTTCTCTAATGAAACAAACAGGGACCCAGGGAGATATGAGGCTCAGGTTCAAATCCCAGTTTTCCCTCTACTTCATTGGACTTCAGTTTCTCCATCTGAATGTTAATAGGGGGTTGGCCACTGATCCCAGTGTTTATGAGCATGTAGCAAGCCACTGATAACAATTCTCCACATGAAAGAGGCTGGAGAGCCTGCTCCTAGGAGACTCATGATTTATAATAAAAAGACTTGGAACATGCATAGATGTTCTGTAGGTGGTCCTGGTCTACTAAACGACATGTAAGAGCCTCTTTGATTAGTTTGATTAAATCTGCATAGTTATAAGTCAAAACGCATTCAAAGGGCACCCAGCAACCAGGACCTCTTCCTTCCCTTGGTTTGCCTACTTCTCCAATGAGAACAGACAATGTTGTAAGAGAAGAGGTATCAGGCCCTCCACATCCATGGCCAACATGGAGCGCATGAGTACAGGCCTCAGTGTTTTTTCTTGATGTTTGTTCTTGCATTTTAGGAGAAGGGAATTGGAGGCTATGACCTTGTATGTTTCTAAAGGTCAGAAGAGCAAGCCACCCAAGGTCTGGGAGTTTAGTCCTTGCCAGGGTTTCAGCCAGCTGGTCCTACAATGAGGCTGTAAAACACAAGGAGCAACCTTCAAGACCCAATCCTGTGGCAGTGGAGAGGAAGATTCACCCAGCAGCAATGCTGCATTTGGATGTAAACTGGTAGAACTAATCATATAAAAAAACTATGTTGCCCCTAAGCCAACTTTCCTCAAAAACCAATGTTATATGAGTGAGTCCCTGAAAAGGAAGGGGAGATTTGGTGGGGGGAGGCTTAAGGGGGAGAGGGAGAGTGTTTATATTACTATTTATGCTACATCTTTGAAGTCAATATGCTCTTTAAAAGCTAATAGATGTTAACTGGTTAAATAGAATTGGGGTGCTACCACTGGTGGCTTAACAGTGGGGAGACCAGACCAAAATAAGAGTTTAAGCTGATGGCATTAGAGAAGAGACTCTCAACCCCTCAGGGGTATAACCCTGAGAGGAAGGTCTAACTGACTTGGCTCTAGGATAATAACCCCAGAGAGAACTCACTACTTAGAGAAAAGGTGGGATGGGGAAACTATGGTCTCGAGGCCACATACAGCCCTCTAGGTCCTTAAGTGAGGTCCTTTGGATTCAGTCAAAGGGCTTCACCTGAGGACCTAGAGGGCCATAGGTGGCCTCAAAGCCCCAGGTTCCCCAACCCTGATACCTCTCACCCCCACAGAGAGTAATGAAAACCCTGTGAAAAATATGATTGTGAAATGTTCTGAGTCACAGTGAAATGACCTCTTAAAAAGCCAATTTGTGAAATGGACAGAGCACAAAGCTTAGAATCAAGACCTATGTTTAAGCCTTTGCTCTCTCACTAACTAGTGGTGAACCAGTTCTAACAATTACTGGTCCTGCGATTGCAAACAAGTAATGTGAGTTCCGTCGTTTTCTTTTAGTAAAATGGGAATGATAACATATATATAGATATAGATATAGATATATAGATTATATATCTCCATATATCTGCTTCAGAGAGTTATTGGGAATTAAACACTTTTTGACGGTACCTTCTACAAAATGGGAGTTATTGCTAATGTTACTATTGATGCTACTAAAGACAAGTGACAGCCTCTGCAGTTGGGCCCAGGGGAGAGGTTTCCAGGGGCTCCCCTGCCACAGAGCTGCCAAACGCTGCAAAGCAGAATACCACATCCTCTGAAATGCTTTTGTTCTGTGTTTGCCTGCACTTGTTAAGGTCACGACTCTGAGCTCCTCAAGGGAAACCATCATGGCTTCTGTTTCTACCCTCCCCACTGCAGCCAGCATCAGCCTAGATACTCCAGAAATACCTGATGAAATGACTTACTTCCTACCCCTCCCAAAGGCACTCACGGAACAGGTTTCCTCTCCAGGTGCTACCTACCCAGTGGTGCCTTGGAGAACCCAGTTTGAAATCCTTCTTTCAAAAAAGATACCTCAGAGGTCTTGCCCCAGTGGGTCTTCTTACGTGACAAATACAGAATTTCAAAGGAGGAGTGCTACCGCAGAACATCAGAAAAAACACTGGAGTTGGAGTTAGAGGAACTGAGTTCAAATCCTACTACCTGTGTAACCCTAGGTTTGTCATTTCACGTCTCTGGGCTTCAGTTTCTTCACTTGTAAAATGAAGTGATAGGACAAATGATCCCTAAGGTTCCTTCTGGCTCTAAATTCATGATCACTATGATCTAGGGAACGGCAAGCAGCCATGCCAACCTATATCCACCTTTGTGAGTTTCTGCCAATACTTTGCTAAACATTACAGCAATATATCTACTTGCTTTACAGATACACAGAAAACAAGACCAACGAAATTTCTAAAAACAAATTCTCTTTCTTGTTTCCACTGCCTCCTCACCCCAATAAGACAGGATTTACAGACTCTCAGGCCAGACGGGGCCTTAGAGACCATGTTCTTGCTCTGACTGGAGCTCAGAAAAGCTAAGTGATTTGCCCATGTTCACACAGCAACAGTTCAAAGCTATGATTTGAACCTAAGTCTTCTGACTTAGAGTCTAGGACTTTTTCCACTATATTACCCTTAATTTACAAATGATGACTCTGAGACAAGCCCAGAAAAGGATTACAGATTTAAACCGGAATAACCAACACGTCCAAGAGGACAAATTCAAATCCAAATTCTCTGACTCTAAATTGAGCATTCATTCAGTTGCACGACAGAGGCTTAGACTGAATTCCTTTCCACTTAGTTAAAGAAAGTTGTAGCCTCTCCCCTCCCCTGTCAATGTCTCTTGTTTCCTAATGACCCTTTGCTCATTGATTCATCATTTATTAAGCATCTACTTGGTCTAAGATACTATGAGTAACATAAAGATTATTGTCATTAAGTAATTTTCTTACAACCACCCCATGAGGCAGGGAAAATAGGCATTATTACTCCCCATTTACAGATGACAAGACTAAGATTTAGAGAGGTAACATAGTAATTACTGAAACCAGGATTATGAACTCAGTTCTCCTAAATTCTGTTTGCAGGATCTTTCTAGTGGATCACTCAGCTTGGAAATAAGATGGTAAGAATGCCTATTCTCCTAAAGCTCACAGTCTAGTACTTTAACAAGTCACAGACTGTGACCCCATCTTCACTTAGTACTCATCTGTAACTCAGTAAGCCTTACAGAGCTGTCTAAGGCTCAGAGAGGTTACTGGCTTGCCCATAGTTCCATAGCCCCTACGTGTCAGAGAGGGGATTTCAACCCAGATCTTCCTAATTTTGAGCCCAGTCTATCCTCTGTACCAAAATGCTACTCCTTCTCGTCTCTTGTTGTTCAGTCAGTTTTCAGTCCTGTCCCCGTTTGGCGTTTTCTTGGCAAAGACACTGAAGTGCTTTGCCATTTCTTTCTCTAGCTCATTTTGCAGATGAAGAAACTGAGACAAACAGGGTGAAGTGACTTGCCCAGGTGACTTGCCACAGCCAGCAAGTATCTGAGGCTAGATTTGAATTCAGGAAGATGAATCTTCCTGATTTCAAGCCTGGCACTTAATCCACTGTGTCACCTAGCTACCCTTTCTTGTCTAGGAGGCAGATAAAATAAATATATTGATGCATTAAGATAGCAGGAAATTTATAGGAGCTATACAGTCTGAAAATAGCACAGGACTTCAGAGGAAAGCAAGATCCCTTCAAGGGGATAACAGGAAATTGTTGTGGATGAAGAGGTATCTGAGCTGGCCCTTAAAAGACAAGGATGAACAGATGTAGAAGAAAGGCACTGCTGGTGAAGGAAGGAAACAGTTGGAACAAGAAAGCACAAGGCTTCGCAGAGCAATGAGCCTGAAGTAGGAGGTTTTGGTAAGGGAACAGAAGGACTTCACTAAATGTCTTATAGAAAAAGAACCAAATACAGCCAAGAAGGGGGGCAGGGGGGACTCAAAAGCTCCAATTGCCAGCCAGCCGAGGGATAAATGGCTGAGAATACTGGGCACACATTTTTGGCACCAGGACACAAACCCAGTTGCAGCCCCACTTTCCACCAGGTGTAAAGTGAGGCAAAGTATCATGGCTAATTTTTAAAGTGGGGTAGGGGAGGCGCATTTGTGCCAGGCTAGGGAAAGGAAAGACCAAGGAGAACCTTTGGGTTATTTCCCCTCCTACATATCTATCTGACCCACCTTTCTCTCTTCTGTGATTCTGCCACACCAGAAGCCCAAGAGACTAAGCCAGTGTAACACAAACCACTGTACTTCACCCAAAGAGAGATGAACTACGATTGAAGGGCCCACACCAAGACTACTTTATAAAACCACAAGACTTGAGCAGGCCATTTCCCTTCACTGAGCCTCAGTTTCCTCAATTCTAAAATGAAGAAGGTTGGACCAAATGATGATGGGCATCCCTTCCAACTCTAAAACCCTATGACCCTACCGAAAAGGGAATATAATACCGCTACCACCACCCCTTCCCCAAATCTCTGAACAGATACTTTCTGTAGAAATGTAAGAATGAAGACTTCTGCGGCTGGGCAGATGGTGAATTCCCTTAGCTCCAAGGGCTGACTCAGCTCCAGAAGCTGGGGCCATGTCTCTGACTCTTTAGTGCTTTTCCATCTGCTACTCTGGCCTCTGGCCTCCTCTCCCCATGCCTCCTTTTCTCCCCACCCCCAGTCCCCTGACAGGAGCATTTGGGGGCAAGTTCTCTAAGTGTGGGGCACTCGTCACCATGGCAGGCTAAGCCAGGCATAACACTGCGGTTAATTCAGTCAACTTCCTCTAAAATCAATTTGCACACATGCAATGCACAAAAGGGGCATTCCAATGTGTCGACTCACCTCCAAGCCCTTTACCTTCATCCAAAATTTCTCTGGCTGGAGGCTTGCAGTCTAATTTCTCTGTTATAAGAGTCTATATAGTTCTGGTCAAAGGCTGAGACAGCTGAAGCCCTGATAGGAGGCAGGGGGGTGGATAAGATGATTCCTAAAGGTTCCTTTTGATCACAGGAACAGAGAATTTAGATGTGGAAGTCTCTTCCTCTCTAAGGAAATAGCACACAATTGCTTTGCAGACCTTAAAATCACCATAAAAATGTTATTATTATCAATTATTGTTATTAACACATTCTCCCCATATCTGCCATGTTGATATTCTTAAGTAACCATGTCACTCTCTTACCCAAAAAGCTCCAGTACCTCCAAACTGCCACTGAAATAAATTCCATACTCCTCTGACTGGTGTTGTATCCAATTTCTCAATGACCTTCCTGTTCATTCATTCATCATTGATTGAGCATCTATAATGAATTAAGTGCTATGTGTGATATAAAGAGTGTGAGAATGGCACTTAAAAAAGTCAAGGATGAAAACTGGAAAGAATGACACATACATTAAATAATAAAATAAACAAGATAAATGCAACATGATTTAAGGGGAGTGAGACCTTCGGGAAAGGTCCCTGGGAGAAACTACACTTGAAAATATGATTGTTCCATTTGATGGATGAAGAAACTGAGCTAGGAATCCCTAGCTGCACCAAGGCTCAGGATTTTAAGGGGTAAAGAGGAAAAAGGGAACACATTCTCAGGATGGGAGAGCGTTTACACAAAGGCATAGAGATGAGAGATGGAATTTTATGTGTGGAAAACATTAAGCAGGCCAGTTTGGCTAGAACATTAAAAAGTTTGTGAGGGGGAGTAATGGGAAATAAATCTGGAAAAGATAGATTGGGACCAGATTGTAAAGTGTTTTAAATGTCAGAGGACTTTGTATTTTGTCCTAGAGGTACCTGGGAGCCACTGAAACTTCTTGAGCAAGGAAGGGGCATGCACAATCAGATGTGTGCTTTAGGAATATCCATTTGGCAGGATTAGGGAGGGGAGAGGCTGAAGTCCAGCAGACCAATTATGAGGCTACCGTAATATATCTCGGTGATCAACTTGTCCAACTCCTTCATTTTACAGATTAAGAAACTGTATTGTTAATGGGATTTAAGGGCAGGCCTGTTTGTAGGAAGGTTTTCATATCTTTTGTTAATTTCTAATTAGGCACTGAGTCCCAAGGGTTGTAATGCCTTCTGGCTCTGAAAAGCATATATATACTCTAAGGTTAGCATTTTGCTTTGGGGCTCACTCACTGGAAGAATGTTCTTGTGGGGGCGGCTAGGTGGTGCAGTGAATAGAGCACCAGCCCTGGAATCAGGAGGACCTGAGTTCAAATCCAGCCTCAGACACAACACAAAAAACTAGCCCTGTGACCTTGGGCAAGTCACTTAACCCCCACTGTCCTAACTTCCCCCCTCCAAAAAAAATATTGTTGACCCCTTAAACAGCTATCTTTCCTAATAAAGCAGATCTAAGAACCTGTGCTAGCAGCCATCCTGGGTATACCAGTATGTTTGCTGCTACAGAAACCAAGGCCCAAAGAATTGAAATGACTGGTAAGGAAAGCTATTGTAAAACTCTGAGGACTATATAAACATGAGTTATTATTCAGCTTATTTTGACACTTCAAATATATACATATATACATATATACATATATACATATATTATATTATATTATATTATATTATATTATATTATATTATATTATATTATATTATATATATTATTACTATATAACTGTGTTCCAGGCCAGTCAGCCTATGAGTTCCTCCAGAACAGGGAGGAGACCACTTCTCCTTCTACTTCCTCCATAATGCTAGGCAAGCAACACATTTGCCAGGGAGGGGAGGGGGACACAGATGGTGTGCAAGAACTGGGCGAAGCAGGAAAAAGAAGAGAAAGAAAGCCAAGAAACCACAACTCCAGGGGATGACTAACAAAGCACTTTTAAGGCACTTTTACTCAAAAAGATATTTCGCTGTCCCAAAACACATGTGTAAATTTTATGTAAATGTGTATTCCTAACTCCTGCTCCTGAAGAGAAATGGCCGTGTTTACCCAATAGCTGTGTTTCTAAGTCAGTCTACTATATAGCTGAGCATTTCTAGGAAAAGAACTTAAATGAAGAGGTCTTCCTCTTCTTGTTGCCAGTTCCAAAGTAAATACACTTTCACCTGCTTATTTTTCTTTAATTAGCTGTTTCTCCAAAGAGCCCATGGAGAATATTACTAACACTTTCCATGGTGAATTCTAGTTCTTGGATGCCACTGGGCACTGTGGGCAAAACCTGGGAAGTAGACAGCCAGTGCCTCTCTCATTGGTCATACTCACAAATACATCTAAAGACACTATTAGTTACCAAAAGAGAACCGAGCAGCCCAATCACCCTCCTTCCCAGTATAAGCAAGCTAAAATCAGTTACTCAGTCACAGGACAAGACCTCAAACAACTTGCAGAAATCCAGATCATCCTCTCCATCTTTTTTTGGTTTTGTTTTTAAAGAAAAAAGGTGAGAAAAGACCAAGTCAGGACTGAGCTTGTGATTTTGAGAAGTTGGGAAACTGGTCTGGCTGGAGGGAGAAATAAGGTTGGGGAGAGACAGATTGTGGAATGCATTGAACGCCAAGGAGAGAAGTTTGGACTTAAAGCAATCAGAAAGAATAATCATAGGAATATAGATTTAAAGCATGGGCTATTAGGTGGCACAGTGGATAGAGCCCCAGGCTTGGAGTTAAGAAGACCTGAGTTTGAATCCAGTCTCAGACACTTACTAGCTATATGATGACCTTGTGCAAGTCACTTTTAATCCCTGTTTGCCTCAATTTCCTCAACTGTAAAGTGAGCTGGAAAAGGAAATGACAAACCACTTCAATATCTTTCCCAACAGTAACAGAGTCAGACACAAATGAAAATGACTGAACAACAACCTCAGAGGCTATCTAGTTCATATCATTCTGCCTTCTCAGGGAAGACTTTCTATAACAAGAGAATGAATGACTGTCATTCCATTAAAAAGAGATGGGATAGATTTTTAAAAGTTGGGTAGGAACACTAATGAACATCTCCTGGAACACAGGACTGCTAGCTGGGTTCTAGACCCAGCTGTTTTATTCACTAGTAGCAATTCACTAGAGCAAATCATTTCCCTCTCTGGGTCTCACTTTCTTCCGTAAAGTAAGAAAACAGGACTGAACTAGATGATCCCTAGAGCCCTTGCTGTCTCTATCATTTTATGATCTACTAGAAGGCTGAGGGTAGGAGTGTCTTACCCATTAATGTATCCTGTACCCCCAAGAGTGAAAAACTGGACTTTGTACACAACTGGGTACTTAGCAAATATTCACTTAATCAAACTATGGATGTGCCTGGGATGTGACAGGAGCCTGATCCCCTAGTCTCAAAGACAAGAACTAGTTTGAGTCAAGAGAAAGAGCCACAATCAGAAAACTGATGCACGTTTCCGCCAAGTTGAAGCCTACCTAGGGAAAGCCCTGAGCAAAGTGGGGAAGCGATCTAACTTTTTTCCAAGGACTGACGAATGTTTTTACATCTCCAAAAAGAGGGCCTATGTTCTCCAGATGCCTCAGAAAGGCAAAAACCAACTTTACTTTCTTCTGCATTCAATTAGGATCATTCTTGCCCAGAGCCATCCTACCATGTGCTCTACCCAACTACAGATATAACCATCTTTACCCAAGTAAGGAGTGGAAGGAGGTACTAGAGACTGGCCAGTGGGGGTGGAGAGGCTTCCTGTGGGTTGATACCAGCATACTGGGCATGTTTCAAGGACTGTACTCCCATTGACTAATTATTTCCCCTCATGCTCAAGTGAAATTTGATTTAAAATAAAACCAAAGAAACCTTTGGCCTGAGAGTCAAACATAAGTGAGGAAGAACTCTAAAGGTTTGAGAAGGTTCAAGACTGATTGAGTGTACCATAATGCTAAATTGGCACAATCCTATCTCCTACTCCTCTTCACCACAATGGTTTAAATCTAGCTCCACCCAGCACTTAGCACGTGCTAAATATTTAATAAATGATAGCTTATTGAATTATTGCCCCAAAGAGCCGTATTGGTATAGTACAGTGGTTCTCAACCTTCGTTAATACTCATATGTGGCCGTAACTGCATGTGGGCGACCCGGCTGGAGATGGATAGAGGAGCGGTGTCTCAGTTGCTAAGACCATCGGAAATATGTGTTTTCCAATGGTCTTAGGTGACCCCTGTGACCCCTGTAAAAGGGTCATTCTACCCCCAAAGGGGTCGCGACACACAGGTTGAGAACCATTGGTATAGTAGGAAGAGTGTAGGATTTGGGAGGCAGGAGACTTGGCTCCCATATTACTTGTAAGACCTTTAGCAAGTTCTTCACTGCCCCAAGTTATGTTCCTCATCTATAAAATGGGGCTGTAAATATTTGTAATAGCCATCCAATGTGGAGAGCCCTTTAAAAACTCTGAAGCACCTACAGAAATCTGAGTAGTTATTATTACCATAAAGGTCTTCAGAGAAGCAAATCCCACTACCTTCATCCTTAACACAAGTTCAACTCCTCCCATTTTGCAATCTAATGCAGTAATCTCAGTTGGGGTGGGGAGGGGCACAGAATTATCTTTGGTCTCTGAACAGAAGCTAGATGAATGACTGGAGGCTTCTGAAATTTTTATTGCCAATATTTCCTGGCCTGGAGCCAAGAGAAAAAAAAATTACTTAAGTCTATCTCAGTTACCAACCCTGCCCTGGGTTTTCTAAGCCATAAGCCAAGACTGACTCTCTGAGATCAGATATCATGCTCACCTTCCTCTCAGCCTCAGACAAATGCAGAGACAACCATTCTGGCTAAACAAAGCTATTGTAGCAAAATCTGATGGAGTGAATCTACTTCAGATGTGAATTTTTCTGTGTTTGGGGTGAGGAAATTTGTATCTAGGGAAGAAAAAAGTTTATTTTTATTCAAGAATCCAAGCTTGAACTTGACTTTGGATCCCTCATCAAAGTCTGGAAGATCAAGGTTGTACAAGAAGGCAGGCATGAGAGTCTGCTCCCATGAACTGATTTATTACTGACATTGATTATTGACTTACTAACCAGCAATTCAATGAAAGGGCTGCTGTGCTTAGCTCTGTGCCAGATGCACTGAAAGTCAGCAAAGAAGAATAAGGGCGAGATCCTGTCCCTAATGGGGCCACCATGTGGCTGGGGAGACAAGATGTCCACGAAACTATAAGAGAACGAGAAAAGACATGTAGCTGCCCATAGGCTGCCTAATGCTGTGGGAGCTCAGAGAAGAGTATCATAGACTGGGAAGAAAAGTCCCATCAGAGTCCTCGACTAACTTGTGTGTGCCGTGAGTAGCTGCTTAACAAATGTTTGCTGTTATTGAGAGAACAGCACAGATGGCACTTTAGAAAGAGCACTGGGGGTGGCCAGGTGGCCGAGTGACTAGGGCACTGGCCCTGAAGTCAGGAGCACCTGAGTTCAAATGTGACCTCAGACACTTAACACTAGCCTTGTGACCTTGGGCAAGTCACTTAATCCCAATTGCCCTGCCTTCCCCCCTCCAAAAAGAAAAAAAAAGAAGAGCACTGGATTTGGAGTCAGGGAACCAACCTGGGCTCATTCAAATCTGGGCTCAGCTACTATTTGCTATTTATGTGGTCTGGGGCAAATTATTTATAGAATGTAAGCTCCTTGGGGGAAGAGCTTTTAAAAAGAAATTTGTATCCCCAGTACCTAGCACAGTGCCTGGAAAAATACTGGGGGGGGGGAGCTTAACAAACTATTGTGGATGAAGTAAACTTCTCTGGGACTCATTTTCCTCATCTTTAAAATGAGGGGGTTGATTCAGATTATATCCAATCAATCAACAAGCATTTACTAAGCAAGCAGTTTACAATACCAGGCACTGAGCTAAACCCTGGAAATACAGAGACAAAATGAAACAAATCCCGCCCTCAAAGGGAAGGAGGAAACAACAAGAATATGCATAAAGATGAAAAAACAAACACAAAATAATTTTGGGAGGGAGTCCCCTAGCAACTGGGCAGCAGAGGTATTGGGAAAGGCTTCTTGTAGAAGGTAGGACTTGAGTTGAGTTTTGAAGGAAATCAAGGATTCCAAACGGCATATGGGGGGAGGGAATGCATTCCAGGCATGAGAAATAACTAGTGCAAAGGCATAAAGATGGAAAATGGTCATCTCAGCCCCTGCCTCACTAGAATAGAATTCTAGTGAAACCCACAGAGGTATTTCCTCTCATCATCTCACATCCATACAAGTGCTTTTGAGTTTACAAAAAGCTTACATCACAGAAACTCTGGGAGATGGTACAATTATCCCTATTTTACAACTGAAAGGTCTCAGAAACTGACTGGCTCTCCCATCACAACAATCAAGTTTCTGGACTCAGAATTCAAACCCAGGTCAGCTGACTCTAAGCTCAGTGTTCTTTCCACTGGGCCATGTTACAAGACTTTAATAATAATAAACATTTATTAAAACCCTATTGTACATAAAGCATTGTATTCACTGGGGGAAGGGTACAAAAATTAAATAAAATTGGACACTATTCGGGGGGGCAGCTAGGTGGCGCAGTGGGTAAAGTACGATGGCCTTGGAGTGGACCTGAGTTCAAATCCAGCCTCAGACATTTACTAGTTGTGTGACCACAGACAAGTCACTTAACCCTGTTTGCCTTGGTTTCCTCATCTGTTAAATGAGCTGGAGAAGGAAATGGTAAACCACTCCAGCATCTTTGCCAAGAAAACCCCAAATGGGGTCATGGAAGAGTCAGACACAAGTGAATAACAAGATTCCAAGTTTTTCCCTTGCCTTTCAGGACTACAATGGAGATTGTTTAGCACAGGAAAAGATGAAGAAAAAAAGATCTGTGCCTCCATACATCCAGGAGAGCTCCAGGGCTTAAAACTACTAGGCCAAGTTTACCAAGTTCAAGCCACTCCTTGCCCTTGGATTGTCCCAACTGACCAGAATTCAAGTCCCAGGTCTAAGTCCCAGAGCCGCCCTCTCCATCGGTCACTTTCCCACCTGGGAAAACTCCTTGCTGAGGCCTCGCTCTCTAGATTAGCGACCCCCTCAGCCAGACCTTTCAGGAAGGGCTCCAGCTCTCCTCCCCTCCTCACATCAACTGTTTTGTCCTGTTTCTGATCTCCTCCCCGCTATTTCCAGCTCTCCTTTATGTGTGTTTTTCCCCCACAATCCCCCCGTTTAGAATGGATAGGAACCATCTGGTTTGCTTGTATTTTATCCCCACTGCTTAGCACAAGGTCTGGTATATAATAAGTGCTTAATAAATAAATGTTCTATCTATCTCTGAGGAAATTCCAACCTGAAATGCTGGCTCATCTTCTCCAAAAAGGCAATCACTAGGGGATACCTCTAATCAGCCAATCACTATTTGCTGAGCCCTTCCTGTATGTAAGGTTTTAAACTAGTTACAGTTCCTTCCTTCAGACTAGGCTAGATGGCTTGGGAGTTAGGAGGAGCTAGATGTAAGGGAGTCCTCTGGATCAATGATGTGGTGCAAGTAACATATGACATCATATGCAAATTAGCATGTGAAAGAGCAGCAAACCTAGGTGTGAATCATGGTCTGACTAGGCATAAGGCCAAGACAATCGGAAAGCTTCTCTTATCAGAGGTCTTCATTGATTAGACCCATTCAAGGTGTAGATTCAGGGGTGGGGAACCTGGGGCCTACAGGCCTCAGGTGGCCCTCTAAGTGCTCAAGTAAGGTCCTTTGACTGAATCCAAACTTCACAGAAAAAATTCCCTTGATAAAAGGATTTGTTCTGTAAAAGTTGCACTCAGGGGGTGGCTAAGTGGTGCAGTGAATAGAGCACTGGCCCTGGAGTCAGGAGGGCCTGAGTTCAAACCTGGCCTCAGACACTAGACACTTACTAGCCCTGTGGACTTGGGCGAGTCACTTAACCCCAATTGCCCTGCCTCCCCCCCCTCAAAAAAAAGGGAAAAAAAAGTTGGACTCAGTCAAAAGGTGGCACCCAAGGACCTAAAAGGCCACATGTCCCCAGTTGCTAGGGGACTCCCTCCCAAAATTATTTTGTGTCTGTTTTTTCATCTTTATGCATATTCTTGTTGTTTCCTCCTTCAGAATGTAAGCCCTTTGAGGGCGGGATTTGTTTCATTTTGTCTCTGTATTTCCAGGGTTTAGCTCAGTGCCTGGTATTGTAAACTGCTTGCTTAGTAAATGCTTGTTGATTGATTGGATATAATCTGAATCAACCCCCTCATTTTAAAGATGAGGAAAATGAGTCCCAGAGAAGTTTACTTCATCCACAATATGGAGACCACTGGGCCCCCACACCTGGATAACCCTTCTTTAGTAACGCAAAATCCAAGTGTCTTGACTTCAGGGCTTTGCTCTATCCAGGACACTTCCTTCTAGTTCCTCCACTGCTCTTAACACCCCATACGTCGGATCAATGACCTGTTTTTCAGAACTGAAGAAGCCTTTGGAAATCAGTTAAACCAAATTTCTCATTTGGTTTATGAAGAAACTGGAGGAGAAAGGATCTGTGCAGTCATAGAGCAACTTTCCAACCGAAACTGGGATTCAAACTCTGTTCTCCTGAATATGAAGTCCGGCTTCTCTCTTCCCGGGGCACCAAGCTCTGCCCGATTCCCCACACAATCTCCCCTCAAACCACGCCCTCAGATTTGGCTGGGGGCCTTTCACCAGGCGTGACATCCAGCCGGTGAGCTTTCTTCATTTTGCGACGGGAAAAGGTCCCTGGGATGGAGCCCAAGAAATGTTCGTCCAGAAGTGGGAAAGCTAGACCGGGTGTCCCATTTTGTCTCCTTCTTCCTCGATTACTTCTCGCTTCACGGTCTATCCTCGGATTACAAACAAGGGACCTCATTCCTTTCCCGCCCTTTTGGCCGACCTTGGGCAGCTTCCCTCCCTGGAAGTTTCCCAAGGGTGATGAACTTAACCTCCCTCTAGCAACCTACGCACCAATTCCATCCATTTTCCTGGATGGAGAGGATACAAAGCTACCTCTGTCTGGGTCCATAACCAACACACACCATATATTCCCTTCCTGCTCCTGGTTGCCCTGAGGGCTGTAGGAAGAAAAGAGCTCGAGGGCAGGAGGATCTGGGAGGAAACAGAGGCAACAGAGGGACCAAAGAATACGGAAGGAAGTAGATAAGGGGGTATCACAGTTGGAAAGAAGATTGATATCACAGCTGGATTGAAGGGACGAAAGACATAGCTGGTCTGTACTGCCTGTCATCAGATCCTACGCTAGGCTCAGCTCCAGATTCCAAAGTTGCCCTCTCCCTCCCGGGGCCCCCGCGGGGCTCGCCGAACTCACCTGCCGCAGCCACCGTGTCCCAGGCTCGCCCTGGCTGGGTTCTGCGCTGAGGAGCCGCTTCGGTCTCAGTCGGAAGGGAGCCACCCGGAGGAAAGCGCGTGGGGGGAGGGAGCGCTCGTCAGCCCGGTCCCTTTTCCCCCCAGAGCTAGTGTGGGGTCGCGAGGGCAGAAACTCTTTTGCCTCTGCTAGTCCAGCTCACGCCAAGTTGCGGGGCCAAAGGGGTGGAGGCCAAAAGGTTTCAAGCCACCAGACCGGCTGCCGCGGGATAGCATGGCCCATACCCTCCCCTGAACGCGAGTGGGGCGGGGAAGACTCGTGGGCGGTCGGCGATAGGCGGCTCCTCGCTAGTGGAAGCTTAGTAACCTCCGCGGTCAGGAATCTTGGGGGTTCCCAAAGATTGTAGATAGTGCAGTGGGCGAGCGAGGACACACACACACACACACACACACACACACACACTCACTCACTCACTCACTTTGTGAGAGGAGAAAGTACATATTTTAAGTACTTTGGAGAAAAGCAGGAAACAAGTAGTCTGTGGAACGTCGGAACTACACTCATTACAAAGAATGCGGGGAGAACGCGGTTATCTCTTCCCGGGGCACCAAGCTGTGCCTGATTCCCAACACAATCTCCCCTCAAAACACGCCCTCAGATTTGGCTGGGCGCCTTTCACCAGGTGAGACGTCCAGCTTCTGAGCTGTCCTCACCCGTCCCCCTCCCACCAAGATAATGACTTACTTTAAAAAGTCCAACATTTTGTTTCAAAAGTTCAATTAAATTTAAGGTATGAAGAAAATAAAATCCTTTGGTTCAGGGCCACTAAAAATGAAATATAAATGTATCTTCCGTGGCAACTTCATAAAGTTGGGTGGATCACGAGGAAGTGCAAAAAGTCGTGGATAAAAATAACAGGTGGAGAAGACAGGTAGAAGCGTTGATCTTTGGTAGTGGGGGGGGGGGAGGAGGTTTTCAAGCACCTGAAACCTATGAAAATCACAGCGCCATCAAAGTGTTGGCTTCATAAAAGCAATGATCAGATTTTTAAAGTGCAGCAAAACCCTCCCTTCACCAAAATACAAATGGATAATTTTGGTCTACACACGTGCCCCACGAAACATTTGGCGAATTAAACAATTTGAAAACAAACCCAAAAAATATAGCTATGCCGTCTTTCTTCTAGCCATTGAGTCATATTTTATTCACAGGGTGTCTCTGATATATATGTGTGGTATCCAGGAAGAACTAAACTGCTGCTTCTTAAGGGAGATGTTGTAACTTCTTTGGGAACAGAATACTAAGGCAAATCCTCTGGCCGGACTGGATTTTAAAAATTTCGTCCTTTCTTTAAAAAACAAAAAAAAACCAAAAAAAAACATTTATTTTTAGTTTTTCAACATTCACTTCCATAAGATTTTGAGTTCTAGATTTTCTCATCTCTCCCCTCCTCCCATACCAAGACAGCCTACAATTTGATATAGACTCTACGTGACATTCATATTAAACCTATTTTCACATTCGTCATGTTGTAAAGAAGAATTAGAACCAATAGGAGAAACCATGAGAAAGAAGAAACAAAGAAAATAGAGAGCAAATAATATGCTTTGATCTGCATTCAGAGTCCACAGTTAATTTTCTGGATGTGGATGGCATTTTCCCTCATGAGTCTTTAGGCGTTGTCTTAGATTCTTGCACTGCTAAGAGATAAGTCTATCAAAGTTAGTCATCAAACAATGTGGCTGTTACTGAGTACAATATTCTCCTGGTTCTGCTCACTTCATTCAGCATCAGTTCATGTAAGTCTTTCCAGGTTTTTCTGAAATCTGTCTGCTCCTCATTTCTTATAGCACAATAGTATTCCATTGCATTCATATACCATAACTTGTTCAGCCATCCCTCAATTGATGGGCATCCCCTCAATTTCCAATTCTTTGACACCACAAAAAGAGCTGCTATAAATATTTTTGTGCATGTGGGTCCTTTTCCCATTTGTATGATCTCTTTGGGATACAGAACTAGAAGTGGTATTGCTGGAGAAAGGGGTATGCACAGTTTTGTAGCCCTTGGGCATAGTTCCAAATGTCCAGAATGGTTGGATCAGTTCACAACTCCACCAACAATACATTATTGTTCCAATTTTCCCACATCACTATTTATCATTTTTCTATTTTGTCACGTTAACCAATTTGATAGGTGTGATATGGTATCTCAGAATTGTTTTGATTTGCATTTCTCTAATCAATAGTGATTTAGAGAATTTTTTCATATGACTATAGATAGCTTTAATTTTTTCATCTGAAAACTGCCTGTTCATATCCTTTTACCATTTATAAATTGTGGAATGACTTGTATTATAAATTTGACTCAGTTCTCTATGTATTTTAAAAATGAGGCCTTTATCAGAGATACTGGTTGTAAAAATTCTTTCCCAGTTTTCTGCTTCCCTCCTAATCTTGGTTGCATTGGCTTTGTTTGTGCAAAATCTTTTAAATTTAATGTAATCAAAATTATCCTTTTTGCATTTTGTAATGTCCTCTATCTCTTGTTTGGTCATAAATTCTTCCATTCTCCATAAAGCTGACCATTTAGTTCTTTCTTTCTTGGGGTGACTCCACCCAGGTGAGACAGGAAGTTGTTGAGTCACAACTCTTAAAACCTTGTCAGAACAGCAAAAAACTCCTGGGAAAATTGCATGTTTATATACTGATAGTGGATTTAGAGCTAGGAGGAACCCTTAGAGCTAATAGAATCCAAACCTCTCATTTTCCAGATGGAGAAATGGAGGCTGAGATGCTAAGTGACTAACTCAGGGTAACACAGCTAAACAGCATCTGATGCAGGATTTAAATTCAAGTCTTCTTGACTGTAAGCCCAGTGTACTATCCTCTGTACCACCTAAATACATCTTTAGATAGATATACATACATAATACATATGTCCATTATATGGTGAATCTAAAAAAAAAATCTGTACCTGCATCTTCTTTTATTCTTTTTATTTTTTTTATTTTTTGGACGGGGGAGGGCAAGGCAATTGTGGTTAAGTGACTTGCCCAAGGTCACACAGCCAGTTTTGTGTTAAGTATCTGAGGTCAAATTTGAACTCAGATCCTCTTGACTCCAGGGCCGGTGTTCTACTCACTGCACCACCTAGCTGCCCTGCATCTTATTTTATGTAGCTATCACATGTATCTACTTTCACACATCATAAATAATCTCATTTGAGCTTCTACAATACTGTGAGAGAAACTGGGGAACAGAAGCACATGAGAGGAAGCATGGCAATAAAGAACTAGCCTCAAAACCAGGGTTTGGATTCTGCTTCTGACATATATACTATTTGTGTGGTCCTAGGCAAGTGATTTGACCTCTCAGAGCTCAAAGGAACTCTTTTTAAAAATTCAATTTCATTTCATTTTCAGATCTTCATTCTCTCCCTCTCACCTCCCCCTTCCACCTATTAAGTAAGCAAGAATAACAAAACTTATTAATGATCAAGTAAAGAAAATTGCACAGCAGACATGTTCCAATAGATAAACATCTGCATTATGAATTCATCTCTTTTACTGGAGGTGGGTAGCTTCAGTCAATTCTCTCTAAGACCATATAAGTTACAGAGGAGGTGCTGGTATAACAGCAAGCACCCCAGCACACCCAGGGCGGCTACTAGCACAGGTTCTTAGATTTGCTTTTCTAAAGGAAAGCAACTCAAAATGGGTTAACAATCTTACTTTAATTAATCAAATACCATTTACCTGGTTCAGGGGAAAAAGTCAGC
>CM053581.1:240018612-240110443 GCA_028627135.1 Pseudochirops cupreus
AATAAAATAAATTTATTATTAATAAAAAAAATCTGCCAAGAGGTCAAGAAAAGGTCACTCAATTTAGCAATTAAAAGATCAATAACCTTATAAAGTTCTGGTTTCAGTAGGGTGGTAAGGACAAAAACCAGATTGCAAGGGAGGGCAAGGAGTGGATACAATATCAATGATTTCACCAGAATAGAGTAAGAAAGAAAAATAAGGTAAATTTCTCCTGAAAATAGGCTTGATTTCACTATGCCTAAAAGCCCAAGAGGATGTATCAATACGTTCTTTTCCATTTGCTACAAGTGAGCATTACTTTCTCTCTCTCTCTCTCTCTCTCTCTCTCTCTCTCTCTCTCCCCTCTCTCCTTTCCCCTCCCCCGAGTTCCCATCCCCTCCCCAGTACGATCAACAGAGGCTGATCTTCTCTACTTCCTTATCCAGTGGGATGATTTCTGGCTCTTGACCTAATTCTTTCCTTTGCCCACCATTAAATTTGCATATCCATCCTTGACATAAAGACATTTTTTAAAGACAGTATTGATTTCATTATAATCATGCAAAAGAATGTACCAAGTACCATGAAATATAAAATAAACCAAGTGACTTCATCATTTAAAGGGTCCTTTCTTCTAATTTACACACACACACACACACTCATAGAATTCCTAGAAATAAATAATGCTAATGAAAGTATTAACAACTTTATAGGGATTATATAGAGAATTTCAGAAAACTTTAGAAATATTGCTAGTGTTAGCAATGTATTATACCTATATCCTAACAAAAATATCAAATAAAAGCAAACCCAACAACTTTCAAAAGGAGCCTATTAGTGCAAATGAGTTTATCTTAAAAAAAACAACACTAAGAATGACTCAGCAAAAAACCAAAACAAAACACTCCAACTTGTCGAGCGCTGATCTCCGGTAGACAAGTGCACTGGAACCATACTTTACACTTGACTTTTGATCACATGTGAATATCTCGTCAAGGTCTCAGTCTACCAAATAGATCAAAGCCAGAGACACCAGATTTAAGCATAAGGAGTGTGTGTGTGTGTGTGTGCGCGTGTGCGTGTGCATATTTGCAGAATTTCACAGTTGAAAGGGCCTCACAGTTTATCTTGGTCCTGAAAAGGAATCTGGTCTTCCACACTCTCACCAAGTGGCACATTAAAGTTGGCATGTAGTTATACTTGACAGCATGCTACAGTTGTCAGTTTGAGGATTATTTACTGTTCTTTTCCGTTAGGTTGAATAATCAAGAAGTGTATCATTCATAACTGCTCATTTGTAACTTATACATGCCATTGTGGAAAACCATCTTGGTCAGCTTCATTTAGCTACTTCTATGTTAAAGGTGTTATTTTTTTTCCCTGAACATTCAAATAGTAAATATTGAAAGTTATCATAATTCTGTATTTTAAGGCAGAGATCAAGTTGTATTAGTTCATTAATAACTAATTTGGGGTTATTGGCTACGGTTCTTAGTTACTATTGATTCTGCACAAAAGTGCTGGTAGTTTATTGCATATACAAATCTCAATTTCTGTTGACTTAAAACAATGGTGAGAGTAGACTAGTAGTATCCTAAAGGTCTATTTTTTTTTGTTATAGATGTTAACTTAAAAATCCCAAGCATATCATAACCTTTCTTCACATAAGTGTAATCATTACAGAATACTGTGATTTGTAGAATAGAGAAGAAAATTAGGGGGAAAACAACTATCAAATCTTACACAAAGGTTCATAACAAATGCTTGAAAACTGAATGAAAGCACAGAGCCTTTATTGGATCACAGATTATGAATAAGAAAATGGGTGGTACCACTGAGGACAAATTTGCATAGAAATGCAATTTATAAAATTCTCAAGGTAAACATTTTGCTTCTTTGAAGAAACTGTAGTTAGCTTTAAAAAGTTTCCAGACAAGATGTGCAATTCTTTCATAATATTCATAATGGCTTCCCAATTAAATGACCTCAGGAAATGCTGAACTTTAGGAAATCATTTGTATTAAATCTCTTGCTGCACTGGATTCCTCAGTGTCTCGCTGCAGTTGTAACTAGATAAAATTTGGAAGCTTTCAGGACGATTCAAACCTCCAACACTTCACAGGAGTCTGCATTTCTTAGAACTGAAGGCAACACTAATCAGAGAAGAAGCAAAAAGTATTGATTAAAATCCAAACTTGCCAAGTGTGTGTACATTCAATGAAATATTCAACCCTAAAAGGATTCTCTGAACGTTCCTTCACCAGTTGTGATACCAGAAGACCGCTTTGAATTTGAACACTTTATTCTTGACCTCTGGTATTTAACCTCAAATAAGGCTAAAGTTATTATGAGGAATGAGTTACTTTGAATTTTGTAGCCAATATTCTCAGGGTCAGGAGTATAGGTCTAATAATTTTACAGAACCTCCAAACTTAATGTATGTAAAAATTAGACAAAAAAAGTTATAAATTTTAAATCCCAAGGTCAGAAGTTAAAGACAAAGTGATTTAAGGCAACTAAGTGAAGAGGGAAACTATGACAAAGATCTTAAAGTAATAAAACCCTTACTGCTACGTGGAAATCCCAAAATAAGGTGAACATAACTTTCAACCTAAAGAATTTGGCATATAATCAATAAGCTCCCTCTCCTTTAAAGGTACTGGACTAAGACTGTCATGTAATTAGCTCTCCCCAAACGTACCAAAATGCTTACCTGTCTAATTCCTTAATTTCATGTAAGACTCATCCCTAAATGGTAAGAATTTAGTAAAGTTGCTATCTTCGGAGATATTTTCTCCTAATGAAGTCCTTTCCTCCCATTTTGTAAGAGACTTTGCATCATACTACCACTCTTTAAAAATTTCATCCAGCCATCTGGTAATGGCCTCCCCCACACCCCCTTATGTCATACCACATAGAAACGAATTCAACAAAAAGTAGCAAAGGCTATGGATCTGCAAGGATTTTATTTGACATTTTAGGTCTTGAGATGAATACAGATACACAGATAATCACTTGAAATAGAAACTTTGACTTGGATACACAAATTAAGAGGACACCTAGTTTTCAAACTACCCCCAGTAAAGTATCTGTTTGGGACTCATTCATATAGCTACAACTTCTCTTAGCAAATTACAGACAAGCCCATGCTTGCTGAAGCAACAACAGCAAGAAGACCATTCATTGTCACTAGCATTTAATTCTTCCTATAGCTTTAAGTCAGAGGTATTGGACCATGGGCCATTTTAAGCAATACTAAGGCACGCACTTGAAAGTACAAACCTTAAAAGCCAAAATGCTTTAAAAAGAAGAGCAAGAGAAACAAAATATCAGACATCACTAAAAGAATTCTTAGCATTTGATATTAAGCCATAGGTCTTTTATCCAGACCAGCCAATAAAAATAAGGCTTTCTAGCTAATAACAGTTTTGACCTACACTTGGATCACTCTCTGATGGAAGAAGAATTCAATTAATCTGTTGTTTGAGGTTTGAAGGTAAGTTGAAAGCTTATAAGACCTAGCTCAGACAACAGTATTAAAGACATTTAATACTACTAATAAGAAAAAAGACATCAAAGAAAAACAAAGTTTGTTAACCATGTAAGTAACTTTCACAGTGAAATCTGGCTTGTTCCTTGGTTATATGTTAAATCAAACAGAATATTACAATTTTAAACACTTATTTTCCAGAAAACTTCCATTTCTGTTAGACTGAAGAGTGATCTAAATCTCAAAGTAAAGGTTTAGAACCTGAGGAAAAGCAAACACAGTATTTTCAATGAAACACTTATCATACAAATACTTGTTTCAATATTTATGCTACATTATTACTAAAATGTTTCATTAAATCAATTACTTTACTGACAAAAACTGCAATGCAAAAATTTAATTTGACTTTTTCCTACTCAATTTACCTTGTACCAGTCATTCACAAAATCCTGACTAACAGTGTATTTGTTATATAAAATCAATCAGGAAAACAGTGCTTTCCACTCATACACAGTTTACAGATCTGGTCAATGAGAGGAAATAGCAAGTTTTTCTGGTTGTTGCTTTAGCCATTTTTATTATTTATCAGTTTGGAAATCTGAAATTATTAGAAGAAAAAGTCTGCCATTAATTTTCTAAAATTTAGTTCCGAAATACCCATATCCCTAGGAACACTCCCTAGTTAATAACTTAATTTCCCCCCTTATTTGTTAATATCAAAGTGATTAAAAAACCAATAGCATGCTATAATTGAACGCAACCATAAGTTTCCAACTGTGGATCAAATTTAAAGCAATTAACAGGATATCATCATAAATAACAAAAATTCCAACAAAACTTACAAAAACCTATTAATGATGGTTTCCAAACATTTCAACACAACATCAATAAAATTACCCTGGTCATCCTAGTTATAAAGGCTCTTGCAAAGAACAAATCACAGCACTATGGTTCTGCTATTTACAGGTCACATTAATTTGATAACCCAAACACGAGTTCATAGGGTTAGGGAAGTATAACACTTACCATCAGTGGGACTGGGGGGTGGGTACTGGGGTGGGAGTGGGAAGAAAACCCATTGTGATACAAAACCCCAAAGGAAAGAGAAAAAAGAAAGTCTTCCTTGCCCATGCTTTGTTCTGATGAACTGTGAAGACTCAGTTGAGGAAAAGTGGAGCCCAAGCAAATGACAGCCTAAATCTCAGGGGCAAGCTCAAAGAAGAACAAGCAAACAGGAAGCAAACCAAAAAGGCACAAATAGACATTCAACCCTTTGGGAGGGTTCAAAGACAGCTAGACATAAAACCAGCAGGTTTTACAGCTCTAACAATGTGATAGAAACCAAATGCAATATACCTCTCCAAAGCAGAACACCTGGTCTCTTCACCCTTTGCAAATATTGACACTTTAACTGATTTTTTAAGTGTATAAACAGCCTTTAAGCGATATCAAAATATAATCATCCAGAATCTACATTTATAATCTTGATGCTTCAGCACTTCAAAGAACCATTATTTCATTTCTATTAAAATTTTAAAAGCAGCTAGACACATATGAAACACAAACACAACCAACAAAAATAAACTTTGACATAAATAGGAATAATTTGTAAATATCCACTTCTACAATACCGCAAAGGAAAATGTTTCAAAGATGCTGATGAACTACAATATTTAGATGAAACATTTATTTTTTCAGTCACAAAATCTGCACAAAATATTGAAACTCAAAAGGAATTAGACGGGAGTCAAATACAGAGATGAAATGTACAAGACAAATGAGCAGGCAAACTAAAAGTTCTTGAAAGTATTTTACTTCAGATTGAAAAATGAACAGTTCAACTGTCCTATTTAAATAAAGATTTGCAAGATATACAGTATTTACGAATACAATGCTGGTCATTTGAGGAAATGTAACACACACCTCAATTTTCCTTCATGCTTTTTTTTTTTTGTCTTTTAGAAAGATACTGTTTACCAAAAAGAAACTTGAGCAGTCCAGGAAAAGCGATTTTTCCAATAAATTTATGAAAACCATAAATTGAGGCAAATCTAAGATTCCCAATGGAATCAAGATTATCTTCCCGCTACCACCACCTTAAAATAATCACATGCTTATTGAAACACTAATACCTGCACCCTAAGAGTACATTTGCTTTCAACAATGAGGGTGATTCTTTAAAACACAAAAACAAAACGACAACAACAAAACAAGTCAGTGTGGCCAATGCAACACAGATCTTCGCAAATTTTATATATCTGAAACAGTTTGCTAATAGCAGCTAATACTGGATTATATAATTTTATAAATAATTTCTCCCTAAGCAGTAAACAAAAGTCTACACATTCACAATAATCTAAAAAACAAAATAAATACTGTGATTATGCATAATGTGGTATGACTTGAACTAGTTTCTATAAACAAAAGCTCAACATCTTGTTGATAAAAATTAGTTGATCTGAACAAAATGTGAATCTAAAATTTAAAACATTGTCAAATTAACATCATATTTAAAACTCTTATACTGTTTATACAAGGTTAAGTGTTATGAATTTTTTTTGGAACATATTTTTCCTTTTTGAAGTAAAAGACTAACATATTGAAATATTGATTTCAGTGATGACATTGGTTTTGGTCATATTTTAGCATTATTTTATTTAAAAAGTTGTTGCACTAATAGTGTCCATTACTGTCTGGTTGGTCTGGCATTTTGCAACTGTATATAAAAGAAAAATGTAAAAGCCTCTATATATGTGTATATATGTATATATATATATGTGTGTGTGAGTGTGTGTGTATATATGTTTATACATATATACACACACACACGAAATAGGAATACGTATACATATATATGCATATAAAAGATCCTCATCTCAGGAACGGCTTCATTTAATGGAGCCATACACATTGACGATGAACGTAGTAGCGCTTTTCCCTTCCAAGGAAGCTTTTGCACAAATGCTATTTAACATTCTATTATGTTCAATTTTCCCCAGCTCAGTTTCAAACTCAACATGTGGTGAATAACAAAATTTTACATCTCATTTGCACTCAAGGCATTCAACTGACCACAATCTAAATTTACAGTATGATTAAAACAAGCCAACGTTTAAAAAAGTTTTAATTAAAGGTAACAATTCAGTGAAAGGGCAGGATAATGAATGGGATGACAAGAAGTGTTTGGTCTTAATAAAGCAATACGAAATATGTCCTTTATCAAAGACCATTTAATTTCTAAAGATAAATAATACCAAAAGCATAAAGTGGACTATAAGAAAATAGTTTTATAAGTATGATTTCATTAAAGCTTAAACAGTTATTCTCTCCCACAGAAGTTTAGCATGAATTTAAAAAAGAATGAGAAAAACAAGCACACGCGAGCACAAAGGTTAAGGAAGCCGGCATGCAAGTGTTGGTAGAGCTCGAGCTGAGGGTTTTTTTCCTTTTTACTGCAACAAGAACGGACAACATTCAGGTGGCTTTTTTTCCTTTTTAGGAAGAAAAAAAAGACTGCAAAGAAAAACAAAGTAGTGTAACTGCTCATTGCTAAAGACAACGGCACTATAGAAAACAGCTGTGAGTTAATTATCAGAGATGACTATAGTTTTTTCAGTGTTTACACAAAAATACATAGTACACATTTTACAAAACAAAATAAACTCCATTTGCCACCATAAATCTTTTCTTTTTAGAGCAAAAACTTTTGCAGCAGGTCACAAGTGTTCTATTAATTCATTTCAATGCTGAGGAAAACAAATTCTGAGTAACAGAACTAATCACGTTCCTACGTATGGATGTTAAGATGACAATTCAGATTATTTTTCAAACTAATCCTGAGAAAATTCTGTTTACAATTTAAACAGTAATGTTATGTAAAAAGTATTAACAAATCCACTATTACAAATGTCAATTACCTATAATATGGTCTTCTATATATACACACAATAAAATGGTAAATATATGCAAAAATAATAAAAAAAAATCATGCACAAATCACTTTCACCTTTTAAATCTGGTTTTCCCACAAAATACATTTTTTCTCCTTCCCCCGTCCTTTTAAACTTTTAGTTTTTGTTCATACCACCCCCTACACACACTGAATACTACCCCTACAATTCAGCATAAAGCTGATGGGATATATATTTATTTTACATTCAAGCTTTTAAATCTTAAAATGACCCTGTTGTATATAGCATATGACTTATCAAATGAGCAGCCTTTTTTTTCCTTTTTGTTTTTGTAGTTGTCAGTCTTCATTATCCATTCCGTGGCGAGCTGGGAAAAAAATGCAGTTGCTAATCAACGTCTGAACAGTCTGAAGCTCCTGAATGAATCCCAGGAGTTGCTATCAAACTATCCTGTAGCATGAGATCATTGCACACAGAAGAACAGTCAATCATAAAATTGGTAACTATCTACAAAGGTCTGAAAAGGCTGCGTCCCTCTTGTGTTTCCTCTTTTTGCCATGGTAATACTGATTATTTGATTTGCCTTGATGCTGTTTGTTTGTCATCAAGGTGCCATGGCTTGTTTGAGTTGTACCTTGGAAGCCTTTGCTGGAAGAACGAAATAACCTTGCTGATCCATGCTGCAGAAAGGAGGAAAAAAATCATCAATATTACACATTAAAACAGAAAATAGTCCTAAATATCAATCCATGTTTAAACAATAGTAATGATTATCATCATTATTAAAAAAAACATTTTAAGAGCTGCTAAGTCTTGGAAACAGTTAAACCTGACCATAAAATGCTATAATACTGATCACTTAATATTACATTAATTTGGTGTATTTAAAACTTTAACATCCAACCTTCCCTAGTGAAGTACTTCAGGCAAATAACAAATTAATTCAAGGCCTACAGACATAGATATACCTCCTTATTAATGTTCCACTTATGCTAATACTAAAATTCTTCCCTGTACCACATGTACAACAGTGGAGGACCACAGGACAACAGTAGAAGCAAATATAGAATTTAAATTATATCGGGCACGCCACTCCCTTCATTGTGTGTGAATATGTAAGGTGCAGAGCAAGGAAGCAATGGAGAATGGAATATGGAATATTGCATACATTTGTCCTGTCACAGGGCCAATGTTCTGATTAATTTTGCTCAACTGCTTTTTTCTCGTTTATCTTTTAAAATATAATTATACAAGGAAACATTCTCTAGTTTGGAGGATGCTGGGAGAGGATTGCATTCAGAAATGAATGTTAGGTAAGAACAAAAAACATCAACAAAAAAAAGTTAATGAGTTGACCAAACTTTAAAAATTTTCTATCATACCTCATTTATCTGACAATGTCCAAAATTAAGGTCTTTTATACACACGCGCATGCACACATGCACACACGCACACACGCACACACACACACACACACACACACACACACACTCTCTCTCTCTCTCTCTCTCTCTCTCTCTAACTCTTTTGGAAATTGTCCTCCCTATTTCACCTAGTGTAGCCCTCAGAGACACAATCCTACCGCAGATAAGCATCAGAACTTTCACCTGTGCCATTTTTGACTTGGGCTGGTACATCCTTCCTTAGGCAGCCTGCTGACCACTCCCAGCAGTTCATCATATTGGCATCAGACACAGCCTAGTTAGTATCTCAGAAGTCCCAAGCTCAGACAACTCACCAGCCTCATCCTTCCCCAACAGCAGGATTACAGGCATATGCCACCCAGACTGGCCAGAGTTCTTTTAAATAATTTTTATGACACTTTCTAAAATATGATTCCTTGTCTTCTATTACAAAATACAGTTTGGGGGTCAGCTAGGTGGCACAGTGAATAGAGCACTGGCCCTGAAGTCGGAAGGACAAGAGTTCAAACCTGGCATCAGACACTGGACACTTAACTAGCTGTGTGATCTTGGGTAAGTCACTTAACCCTAATTACCTTCTGCCCCCCAAAAAATAAAGTACAGTTTGAATAATATTCATTTTTTTAATTGAATATGGGAAATTAAGAACATCTTTTATTGTACTGCAATGTAATACAGTGATACCTTTAGATGGTGAAAAAAGCACTTCTGTGCTTTTACTTCATGTCTAACTTTATAGTCTGCTATTTCCTTTGTCAGCTGTTGTTTCTTGCTGACAATAGTCTCTCCTTGTTGTCATGTTACTGTATATAGAAAACAACTTTTTTTTTTCATTTTGATTCACTATTCATGGACATACAGAAATTTTTAGATAACTAAAAGACAGGACAACTGTATAGCTATGGCTTTTAACAAGTCAAAGGTAATATTAATCAACTACTCTTGGCTAACAATAGTTTGTTCCAACTCAGAGCTTAGCCTGAACAGCACTTCTTATCAACAACACATAAAACTCCAAAGTATCCAAGAAGTTATATATAAACCATGGAACCATGCAGAAAATGCTTATGGTAATTAGCATTGCTTTGAAAGATTATGATAGCCTTTCTATAGAAACGAATGACCTTTATTAAGGTATTAGATTAAGTATAAATTGTGTTGACTTGAAAAGAGATCTGTCATCAGGGAGAGTCTCATTGGATACCCATTCTACTATGGAATTTTCTATATTGACAAAATAAATCTATTCCCTGACTAATAATTTTCTTTAAATAGGCTATACTTGAAATAATTCATACTTTTTATATTTAACATTAAAATATTCCTCCAAATATTCTGCATTAAAGATGAATAATGATTATAATAGAAATTTCACACACCTGAGATTTGTTAGTGTTATTGGCTGAATTAGGAGCTTGGTTGTTTTGTATTTTCCCTCCTGATTGGGAGGATTCCAAAGATACTTCTTGTGATCCCACTCTGTTCACCGTAGACTGACGACAAATCAGCTGCTTAGATGTTTTGCACGGTGTTGCATCAGAATCCTTAACACAAATCACACACACACACACACACACACACACACACACACACACACACACACACACACACACACAATGATCAGAATAGGCAACAGTTAAAATGTTCAGTATCAAAAGAAAATAATAAAATAATTACCTTAACAACAAATGTCCTTTTGACTAAATGCTTTTAGGAGTTAAAAGAGATTTTTAAAATTCCTAGAACTGATAAGGTTTTTTTTTTACAAGAACTTAATTTTTGCCTCTAAATTTAACTACTAGTTAACTACTAGTAACCAGTAACTAGTTTAAGGTACTTGTAAATAGCTAAAAGGGCTCCTATTCATTATCAAACATGATTAAAACCCTATTCAATACTTAGTTTCAGTTGCTTTCCCGCAAGTGGAGCTTCAAAAGTCAGTATTTTCATTTACGGTACAGCAGTATGTTGTTTACTGGACTAAAAATTAGGATGATAGGTTCAAAGATTTAAAGCTAGAAGAAATTTTACAGGCTTAATCTAATCTAATACAGCCTCCTCATTTAACACTGGAAAACTAAAGTTTATCAAGGCTAAGTGACTCATATATGGTCACAGGGTAGTATCAGAAGCAGGATTTAAATCCAGTATTCTTGACTCAAAGTACAATCACTATACCATGCTGCCTGCCTCTCAGAAAACTTGAGCTGTAGTTCTGGCTCTATCACTAACAATCTATATGACTTAAGACAAGTTTCTTCTCTTTGGACCTAGATTTATTATATGTAAAATGAGGCAGCTGAACTAGATAATTACTAAGGCTCCTTAAATGATTAAAGATTTTTCAGGGGCAGCTAGGTGGCACAGTGAATAGAGCACCAGCCCCGAAGTCAGGAGGACCTGAGTTCAAATCCAGCCTCAGACACGCAACACAAAACCAGCTGTGTGACCTTGGTCAAGTCACTTAACCCCAATTGCCCTACCTTCCCTCCTCCAAAAAGCAAAAAAAAAAAAAAAAAAAAAGATTTTCAGTTGATGCCCAAACAGCTATAAAACTGGGCATACCCTTTGACCCAGCAATACCTCTATCCCAAAGAGATCAAAGAAAAAGGAAAAGGACCTATATGTACAAAAATATTTATATCAGCTCGTTTTGTGGTGGCAAAGAATTGGAAATTGAGGGGATGTCCGTCAACTGAGGAATAGCTAAACAAGTTGTGGTATATGATTTCAATGGAATGCTAGTGCACTGTAAGAAATGATAAGCAGCTGTTTCTTTTCCTTGTTTTGTTTTGTCTCCTCTTTCCCACTGTTCACTCCATTGGTTATAATCAATCCTTCTTTACAACCTGACCAATGCTTAATGTGAAGATATTTGTAGATCCTATACTTAATTGCATGCTGCCATGACGTGGGGGGGGGGGGGGAAGGGGAGGAGAGGGAGGAAATTTGAAACTCTAGGACTGTGGAACTGAATGTTATAAACTAAAAGTAAATAAACAAATCAATTTTTAAAAAAAAAGAATGATGAGCAGGATGCTTTCTGAAAAAACTGGGAAGACTTACACTAACTGATACAAAGTGAAGTGAGAAAAACCAGAACACTCTACACAGTAACTGCAAAATTGTATGATGATCAACTGTGAATGACTTGGCTATTCTCAGCAATACAAAGACCGAAGATAATTCTGAAGAACTTATGATGAAAAATGCTATCCACCTCCAAAACAAGAACTGATGGAGTCTGAATGCTGATCAAAGCATTATTATTTTTTATTTTCTTTTTTTCATGGTTTTTTTGGTCTGTGTTTTTTCACAACATGACCAACATGGAAATATATTTTGCACGATACATATATAACCTATATCAAATTGCTTATCTTCTCAATGAGGATGAAGGGGAAGTGAGGGGGAAGAGAATTTTTCAAGAATGAATGTTAAAAATTGTTTTTATAATTTAAAAACAATTTTTAAAGGAGAAAAAAATTTCAGTTATTCAGACCTATTAGTGTACACTTTAATGTGTATGGGCCCCATATTACTGTCTCAGTGTATGCACCTGTTTTCTGTGCAGTTCAGTTCTACTCTTTTTTCCCGTCCTTCTTTCCTTTAATCCCTATACTCTCACCCCTATTGGCAGTTACAGGTTACACAATCCCTAATTTTACTGTTTCATGGCTGCTCTACTTTTTCTCAAAAGACTTCACCCTGAGACGTCTGTGTTTCATAGCATTTCAGAGGGAACAGAAAACATGCTAATGGATCTTGAGATTTATATGTACATAAAATGTATCATCTGCTGACTCGCTCATTTTTTAATCAATGGAAATTTCATTCCTTTTGCTTTATTTATTAGTAGTTTTTTATATCTTATTAACTGGTAAAAGTTTATACCTCACTTAAATGAGTTCAAACTTAATGGTCATAAAGAAAACTATTAAACAAATGGAACACCAATAACTAATCAACAAAGTAATTTAATAAATACCTAGATATTATTCAGTAATCAAAAGATGAATTAACTTTAAATTTTCAGATACAATTATTAAACAGAAGAACTTCTAATTCCAAAACAGATTTATTTTTAAATACTTACAACATCACTAGAACTGGACTGCGTGGCAGAAGAGGAAGACACTGGACCTGATGAAGAGTTTGAAGAGTGTTTACTAAGAGATTCCGAAGTTTTACTTCTACATTTTCCCAGGGATTCATTCTCTTCAGATAGATTATTGTTACACTTATCTAACTGCTGATTATCTACTATCAAGGTAACACCGTTTCCTGAAAGAGTGGTAAGAAATTGGAAAACGTTTCTTCCCATAAATATGCACAATGTATAAGAGTCCATGTAAGATTAAATAAATACAGGAAAATCTTACCATTGCATGAAGGTTCAGGTCTATTCTGTAAGCCCCACTGCTTTGATATCCAATCTCTATAGGTAGCCACTTCATCTGTCACTCTAATTATTCTACCTAATATGCTGCAAATGTTTAAAAAAGAAAAACATATTAGAGTATAAAAACATGGGACTCATGACTTAATTTGATCCACTGATTTTAATCAAAGTTTTACCTTTCGGTTTCGTTGTTGGGATAGTACTTTGCTATTGGTGATACTGCATGACTCAAAACAACATATGCATAATCAAAAGCCTGTTTCACTTGCATGGCACCATATGAACTCCTTCCAACATCATTACCTTAAAAATGAATGCATACATAAATGCTGTAAAGTTTACTATTTACTTGATTTGAAATCATAAAATTTGAAATTACATTTCATCTTATAGTACATAAGCCAGTGCTAGAACCTCATACAAAATTTTGGCTACCTCCTTTTAGAAATGATTCCATACCAAATCTCTGAATACATCGATCATATATCCAGTACTTATTTTTACGGCATCTTCAGATGACTTAAAGGTAGCTTTGTCAAAAAAGATTATATCATATGTAAAAAAACGAACACAAGCCAAAAGGAGCTGAGTCATAGCTTTCCTCAAAGTTCTAATACAGTTAGAATTTCTAATTTCTAAATCTCTTCTCCATTTTCCCAAAGGGTAAAAGAATAGAACTAGGGGTGGCTAAGTGGCACAGTGAACAGAGCACCAGCCCTGGAGTCGGGAGGACCTGAGTTCAAATTTGGCCTCAGACACTTAACACAAAACTAGCCATGTGACCTTGGGCAAGTCACTTAACCACAATTGCCCTACCTTACCCCCTCCAAAAAGAAAAAAAAAGAGAGAGAGAGAACAGAACTAAATCAGAAATGGACATTTTTATGGGTATATAACTTTAATAGAATTATGGATGATTAGTGAAGTTTCTTAAACTACATTTACCTCTTTTAAACTTTACTAGTGAGGAGTACTCCTCCTCACTCATTGTAAAAATGTCTAAGAATTACTGTAAACTTTTCAAATGATAACCAACATAAAAACTGGACATAAACAACTATAACAGTGAGAGAACAAAACTATCTCCTTTAATCCATTAATCACAGATTAATTCAGTTATATATCTGCAATTCTCATTGCCATTAACTGTCTTTAAACTAATTATACACTAAAGATATAATATCAAGGTCCTAAATGACATCTTGTTAGATGCAATGGAAGACATATATGTGGTTACCAAATGTACCACACACATTGTACATCACATAATGATTGCTTCTTCTTTTTGACTGACAAAGGTGAATGTAGGATCTTCTCCAGACTCACATAGAAGTTATTCTCTTGGTCTGCCTCAAAAAGTAAACTATTTCAAGTTGCAATAAAATGACTGGACAACCCACTTTCTATGGATTCCCATAGATCTAACCTAACTTTAATACCTGGCTGTAAGGGGTCTTCAATATATAGCATTGATGGCCGGTAGCCATCCAACATATTTTTCTGCACTTCGTCTTTGGCCACATATGAACCACCATCCTTTATCCGGATGCCAGTCTTGAGATAATTGAAGTGACGTCCATACAACTCAAAAAATTCTATTAAGAGAACACCATAGTTGGTATTGGGTATGCAAGCATCTTCCCTGGGATGCAGCTGGACAGAGGGGGGGAAAAAAGAACAAATTTTATTGATTATTTCTTGGAGTCTAAGAAACAAGAAATACTACCTCTATGGAATTTTAAAAGAATATTTATTAAGTATGACAAAGTACTGTATTAGGAGTTAAAGAAGATACAAAAATTATATCCAAGACACAGTCTCATATCCTCATAAAGAACCCTATCCTCAGAGAGTTTATAGTCTAATGGGAGTATATATATATATATACAATAATAAGCCATATAATAAGCCATAAGTACACAATAAAAATGTAGAACAAAATGTTATGTGAAATCAGAGGGGGATGATGCTGTTAGTTACCAACAAGGGGGATCAGAGAATTCTTCACATAAGAGATGATATTAAATTTGAGCTTTAAAAGCAAAGAAGAAGATGCAAGATATTTCAGAAACTGCATAAGCGGAGGCATGGAGAAACAAGTGTAGAAGCCACATTCTACAGGCTGAGTCCAATTTGTGTTGAGGCTCAAAACCTAAGAAGTATTAAGATAATTTGAATTGGATAGAATCTCTAAACGGAATCTATACATTAACTACAAAGACAACATTGTACACTAAGGCTACCCTAAGCACTTTAGTAACCCAAGGTATCATATTGCAGGAGTGGAGATTTGGATGCTGCATGTTATGGCAGCCATGAGAGCTAGGAACTTATTCTAAAATATCTGGAACCATAAATACTGGAAAGTCAGGTTACAACAGTACATTACTGGTGTGAAGTTGTCATGCACTGGTGGTGTGACTAGAAACATTAATTAATTTAAGAGGAACATTAAAATATACATATATTTTAGGACCATATTAGTTCACATTCTAAACACAAGAAAATTTTTCCAGTACTTGTTCTTATTGGCTGGAGTGTACTAGCTCAAATACCTAAGTCTTATATAATTAGAAAGAGTTGTCTATTTCTTTGTGGCCAGAATATGCTCCCAATAGTAGTAAAAAACTAAGTTTTATGGAGACTCATATAATTGGCATGCACATATTACTAAATTTATAAAAATCAGACCATATTTATGGGTGGCAAAATGGTTCAATGAAAATAATCAAATATATAAAAATTGATATAGGACTAAAAACAGAAAACTTATAAGAGAATCTTTCTTCTAAATATTACCTGGTACCTATGATTTATTAAAATATATGTAGATTTTAATGTTCCTCTTAAAGATAGTCTTATGCCATTTGAAGTGGTTTAACAATAACTAGAGCCTAATTTTTTTAAATGTAAGTATGTATGAAATTATAATGTATATTGATACAATATGTTCCACATCACTCACCTGAAGAAAACTGACTGCCATTAAAAAGAGACTATAAGAACCAATTCCACCTGTGAACACTTCATTAAGGTCTCTCTGTAATAAGAACTGTTTCAATACTAAAACCAAGTAAGGTAATACAGGATATTTCTGGAAAAAAGGAACAATTATATTTTGATTAATTCCTATAAAAAACCTTAAGAACTCTGGGAATGACCAAAGAACAAAGCAGGCTCAATCATTCAAATAATTAACTGTAAGCATGCCTACTGTAGAAATGCACTGTGTTCCACGATTATTATTACTATTATTATTATTATTATTTACATGCAACTGGGTAATAAGATATACAGGCACTGGTAGGGAGATCCATTTTGCCCTACCAGAAAGTCAGAGGGGTGATGGGAGAGGATATAGGAAACAGCAGATTGGGGGAGGGGATATACAGCGGGATGGCTGTTCTGGGGGTGGTGGGTAGGGGAAAGACAGGGAGAAAATTTGTAACTCAAAATCTCGTGGAAATGAATGATGTAAACTAAAAATAAACAAAAGTTAATTTTAAAAAAAAGAAATGCATTGTGTTCAGCACTACCCATGACAAAATTTGGTGAAATGATTTATGCAAAGAATTTTACTTTACATCTTTAAATAAAGCTGGTTATGGCCAAGATTTTCTCTCTAGCCACAATTTTAAAAGATGGAGATATTTCAGTGTACATTACAGAGAACCACAAGTTAAGTGCTTTCTGTTTGGTGACTCTTATGTGATAACATCACTGCTTGACAATATACTTTTAGTAAAGCATAAACAACACAAGAGTAAATTTCCAAGCTTTCTAAAACACTGAACTGGGAGAGTTCCAAGGAACTGCTTCACTTAGGTTACAGTCAATCACACCATCCCAAATGTAAAGAGGCAATTTTTAAAATTGTGATATACTAAAACTTTAAAATGATCCTGTTGTGCATTCAACAGGCAAATCCAGATTTTAGCCACCCTGAATTGCAAAAACAAGCTGTAGAAACATAAAAGATAAATAGAAAGAATTTAAAAAAAAAAAAGGAACTACTGAAGGCTAATGAAGAAGAAAAGCCCAAAGGTTTAACTTAAATGTCATGAAGTACATACATGAAACACACAAAGAGGAAGAAACTGACAAATTCTTCTCCAAAAAAAAATAAATAACCAAGGAAAATGGGCTCAAGGATATTACAAGAAAAAGAAAAGGTTGAAATATATGAATAAATTTGTCTTATGGCTTGGGAATTAAATTCTGGAAGAGGCTAACAGATAAGAAAGAACATGGAATTTGGTATGACAAGACCTGGTTTCCAGTACTAGATATGGCATATTATGTGTTCCTGTAGGTAAAAATTGATTTCTCTGACATTTAGTGTCTTCATTTATAAAACAGAAATACCCAATAAAGACATCCCTTTGTAAATTACAAAATATATAAATAAATGGATACTATCCAAAAGGAATGGTATAAGCATCTACCTCCCAAAAGGCTTGGGAATAGAGAACATAATTCCTTTGAGGCCCCTTCCTACTCATTTTCCACATCAAGAAAGAATCAAGGCGGAGCAATTAATTAGTCATTTATACATTCATTTAACAAATATTGATTTAAGCATTTACTATTTGCTAAATGATGAAATGCAAAGAAAAAACAAAAGTCTCTGCCCTTGAGGAACATTTGTCTATTCCTCAGGGAGCATCGATTTACACAAAGGTAAATATAAAATATAAACAAAATAAACATGCTCATTTTAGTGGAAAGATAACATTGTCTGGGGAAAGGGACTGTCACAGAAAGTCTTCAAGGATGAATAGCTTACGCAAAAACACAGGATATAGGAGATGGAATATCTTATAAGAGGAACAAGCAAGGAGGCCCCTTTGCAAAAAATGTAGAGGGTATAAGGAGAAGTAATGTGAAATAAGTTTTAAAAGATAAGTTGAAAATAAATTATTTAGGGCTTTTATCATAGAAGTAATAGAGAGCCAGTGAAGCTTCTTGAACAGGGGAATGGCACGATCAGACCTGTGGAGCCATATAAAGGGACTGACCAGAGAAGGAAGATGTTGGAATTTATTGCAACTGTTCGGAGGAGAGATGACAAGGACTTCAACTTCAAAGAAAAAAAAACTACTCTGGAGAATAAACTATGAAACTAGGACAGTCTGGCAGCAAGATCCACTTGAGTTAACAGTTTCAGCATTTAACATAGATAACAAAATTATTTCTGATGGATACCATAATGGAATCCTTTTAAAAATTACATTTTTGACACATCTTTTACCATAAGCTACACTCAAATCAAAAGTAATTTTCTGAACACATATTCCCAATGATATTCTCTAACCTTGGTAAAATCTTTGATAAGTTGGGCCGCTTTTACTCCGTTCTGTACATTAAAGCTGATATCAACTTTCACTTCAGTGAAAGAATCTGTTAACTTAATAATGGGTACCTAGAGAGACATAAAAGTTTAATTAAATAGTTGAACTTGCTTGTAGTGGAGAAGAAAAGCAGGAGGATGGAGTTAAAGGTTAGAATACTGAAAATATGGATAAAACTTCTAGTTACAAGTTCTATTTCATAGTTTACAGATTATAGATACAAAGTATTTAGCCCAAGTAATACTTTTTCCTCAAACTTATGTTTCAATCCTTTGTTAGTCAGTCAGTAAACATTTATTAAGCACCTACTATGTGCCAGGCACGGTACTAAGCACCAAGGACACAAAAAGAGGCAAAAGACCACTAGGGCCCTGCCCTCAAGGAGCTTTCAATCCAACGCGGAAGACAGCAAACAAATAAATGTGAACAGATAAGCTATACATGGGATAAATAGGAAGTAAATTGTGATTCAAAGAGTTGGGAAAGGTTTCCTGTAGAAGATGGGATTTTAATCCTTATAGCAATTCATCCTTTAAAACACAGATACATGATAGAAAGCTTTGTCAAAATTCCCATCTTGAGACCATCTTGTTTCTAACTCATTATCAAATATTTTTGTGTGTCTGCTATGGGCAAAGAATTTTTTATTTTTCATATTACTGAGATGATTCCTGTAATACATTGAACATTTTCACTGGAATCAGAAGCTTCATATTGAAGTCATTTTAAGGAGCCCATTTCTACTACTTGGGAAACTAAATACTATATCAAAGTAACAATTTAAAAGACAATCTAGAACAAGAGGTCTATGAAAATGAATGAAAATTTCACTAACTAAAAAGTGGAAAAAGATGAAAAAAAATCTGAGAATGAGAGCTTATTTCCAAATATTAGACAGTTTAAAGATTCCCACAAAGTGGAAACAGACTTTCTTTTTTGTCCCATCAGCTACACAGTATTTAGGACAGAAAAATTTGTCTAGAGCAATTTAACTAATCTCTACTAATCTCCCCAAAAGAAAAATTACACGTGTCTTGCTTTAAGAAAACCCAACTTTCTAACGGAGATAATTTATTTTATCATTTACTTATGTCATATTTATTATAGAATCATAAAAATTTCATTTGAGGTTTTTGTTTTAAGTATTTTTCTGGTGCATTTACAATACAATTTGGTTTACAAAACTTCAATTTATATACAATTTTTCAAAAACAATGTGAAATACATTAGTTTGGGGGCAGTTAGGTGGCGCAGTGAATAGAGCACCGACCCTGGAGTCAGGAGGACCTGAGTTCAAATCTGGCCTCAGACACCCAACACTTAATAGCCATATGACCTTGGGCAAGTCACTTAACCCCAATTGCCCTGCCTTCCCCCCTCCAAAAAGTGGAAAAAAAAAAAGAAATACATTAGTTTATATACTAGCATCTTGAACTAATTTGAGTAGTTCTCAAAAGTTTTGGTCTCAAGATCCTTTTATTTACCTAAAAATGACTGAAGTCTTCAAAAGGCTACTAATAGCTAATAACTAGAGACATTTATTGTATTTACTATTCACTTTAGTATTGCTATGGGAATTGTTGCCACAAGGGCCTATGCCCTGAGGACCAGGGGTGCTCTCAAGCCTCAGAGGGTCCAGAGAAGTAGAGCCATCAAGGGAAGACTTACAGTTGCTTTGTCAAGTACTTTCACAGAATCCTCATCTGCAACCTTATGTTTTCGAAGAGCTTCTTCTAGGGTCCACAGGGGTAAATTCTCCCATTTCCCAAATACCACAAGATCAATGTCACTAAATAAGTGAGATAAAAATGTTGAAGAAAAATTTGTTTTAATTCACATTCAAGCATTCAGACTATAAATTATCCCAATTTAAATTTAAACAATTAAAAATTTCAGGAAGACAAAGAAAACTCATAAAACTATACCCAAAATCAAGTCCAGTCACCTCAGTCAGCTACTTGGTTAAGAACCAGGTTTTTTGCTTGTATGTTTGCTTTTAGGGGCCTGTGAATTGACTTTAATCCTTTTTTTTCTCAAAATCATTTTTACAGAAATTGAGACTAACTGAGATGTTCTTTAAAAAATTAAAACAGAAAGGGACAATAATATTTAGTCTTCAAAAAGCCTTGTCCCATAAAGTTCCTTTCCAAGTTAGTTTAGCAATGATTCTCACTTGGTTCTACACACACACACACAAATATTAATAAAGGTACAATTTTGCAGAACACAGACAATATTCACATAGCACACTACTGTAGGAGAAAAAAAAAACAAGAAAAAAGAAAAGTGTACTGAAGTGGCCTTGTACTTCACTCTCACCCTTGAGGGGTAAAAAATGTAGTGTCAAGAAGGAGAATTGGAGGGATTGAGCAGCCTGTCTTCTACTCCCTCTTTTCCAGGTCCTATAGCAGCAAGTACTCCCATCTCAAGGTAACAATCCTGACTAACACTTTTATGCTAACAGCCTAAGAATTGGTGAGGTCTTTGTTTAGGAGATTGCAGATATAAATCAGGGTCTTGGGAAAAGTATCTCATCAAAAAAACAAAGATCAAGGAAACTCATGGAGGCCTGAACAGCTTCCTTTCACTCTTTAAATTCCCAGTACCTAACAAAGTGCTTTGTACACTTAAGGATGGTGAAATTCAAGACAATCATGATCCCTGGAAGAGTAAAGGTTTTAAGGAAGGAATCCTTAGTCCTAGAAATAGTAGCTGTTGGAGTAGAGCTCTAGTTACAAACAAGATCACTTATCCCAAAGAATATTGAGTACTATAAGCAAGAATATTGTATTATAATTCCACTAGCTTCTCAGCAAATCTATTATCATTTTTGTGAATTTTATAGGAAGTTTCTCATTTTAGTACTTTCCAGTTGGCATGCCAGTTGCTAAAAATTAATGCCATTTACGATGTTTTCATGCTTTTTATTCAAAATTTTCTTATACAATAACCGTCTCCTTATTTTTCAGAAAGATGATAATGAAATTATTTTCTACTTTACTATAATTTAACTAAATCTGACCAATACTTATTAAACATCTACCATGAGCAATGGACTAGGATATAATCTAAGACACAAGCTAAAAGATGAACGTGAAATATTTCCTTCTCCACACAAATTCAGCAAACATTTACCATGCATCTTACTCTGTTAGACATTATGCTAAACACTGGGAATAGAATTCAAAGACAAAAAACAAACAAAACCCAAGTCTCTTCATCTAAGAAGCTTACAACATTCTACTAGAGGATTCAATACAGGAATACAGACAGGAAAACAAAAACTAATTAGAGAAAGAAGAAAACATTAACAACTGAGGCAGGTGGTCAGGCAAGACTTCACAGAGGCACTGCCACCTTAATTAATCCTCCCAGGCATCTGAGAAGTGAAGATGAGGAAAGGTGAATTCATAGCATGGAGGCATTTGAGTAAATACAAGAGAAACAGCTAATCTGGGTGGAATGTTAACTACATAGAGGTAAATATATATGACATATATCCAAAAAGGTAGATTAGAATAGATAGTAGAATTAGATAGCAAAAAGCCTTCTATGCTGGGGTAAGGAATTTGTATGTTATTTAAGAGGCAATAGGGAGTAACTTACTACCTTAGAGCACATAAGTGAAATGGTCAAACATATGCTATTATTTTGGCTGCAGTTCTGAAGAAAATGAAAGCCTACAGACCAATAAAGAGATTACAAGATGAGTGATAATAAGGGCCTGAAGTAAAGTGGTTAAGTGTCAAGAAGGGGAGAGATTCAAAAGATGTCATGGAGGCAGAACTGACAATACTGAATTGACTGAATGTAGAGGGCCACAAGAGCAGAGATTTAGGGGTGAAAGGGAGGTTAAAGTCAGCTAAGTCCTCCTCCCTCATTTAAGCATGAGAAAAAACTGGGGCTCAGAAGAACTACATGACCAGCCCAAGGTCACACAGTCAAGTTATCCAGCACCCTCCTATCCACTACACACTAGAGATGAAAGATAAGGAAAGTTCAAATGATCCCAAGGTTATGAACCTGAGTGACTGAAAGGATGATAGTGTTCTGTCAACATATATAAGGACATTTGGAGGAGGAGGAAGAAAGTTTTAGGAGAAAGGTAAGTTTCCACTGTGTACATGCCGAGCTTGAGATTCCTATAGGACAACGAAGTGAAAACGTCAAGTAGATAAGTTCTTTTTCTTTTTTCTTCCCAAAGGAGGCAGCTGTTATGGTTCACATTCAAAAGGAAAAGAGTTAAAGGAACAGTTAAGCTGAATAAGAAGGGTATTATAGTTATGTGAAGGCATTTGAACTTTTGAAGGCCTGAAATTTAATTTGAGAAGCAGAAGTCTTGGGGAATTTAAGGAAAAGTTTAAGGAGTACAACATGGGCTGAAGAAGAAGGGCTCAAACTGAAGGAGAACTCAACCATAAAGTAAGCTAAGTTTTTAAAAAGGAAAGTAAGATAAAGCAAAAACAAACGGGTAAAACAAATTAAGAAGGTAGTGAGAAAGGAAGGGATCTGTCAAGTTGCTGAAATAAAGACAGGGATCTTGGGTATTGTTGCCAAGTTAAGAAGTAAAAATGCTGAGTCTTTGTAAGGTCATTTGGGGATGAGCAGTGAAAATAAGGCAGTTTATAAAATAAGGCTGAGGATCTCACAGTATGGAAAGCAGCGAGTTTTAGAGTAATTTGTACTAAGTAAAAAAAATTATATTCCTGCCCCAGACAAGGGACTGCTTTGTATGTTAATAGAACAGCCCAGTCATGCTCCTCGAAGAGAAGGTTGAATGAGGGTTTAAAACCTTACCACTCTCTATATCATCAAAAGCAAAAGAGTGCCTCTAAGTAAATACATACATACATAGATGGGTAGATGAATGAATTGTAAAGGTTTCATTTCTAAGATATTTAATGATTCAAAATTTATATGAAAAAGAGCCGTTCTCCAGTTGATGAATAGTCAAAAGATATGAACAGGCAGTTCTTAAAGGCAGAATCTAAACTATCAATAATTTTATGAAAAAATGTTCCAAATCATGAATAATTAGAAAAATACAAATTAAATCAACTCTGAAGTTCTACTCATCAGATTAGCAGAGTTAACGAAAAAGAAAAATGACAAATGGTGGTGGGGCTGTGGGAAAATAGGCACATTGATGCACCATTGGGAACTGTAAACTGGTCCAATTCTAAAAGGTAATTTGTAATTATGTCCAAAATATCATTAAACTGTATTTATAACCTTTGATAAAAGTAGTATCACTAGAAGGCCTAACCTCCAAAGAGATTTTAAAAAAAGGAACCACATGTACAACCAAAATTTATAGCAGCTCTTTTTCGTAGTGGCAAAGAACTAGAAACTAAAGTGGTACCTATCATTTGGGGAACAGTTAAACAAATCATAGTATATGAATGTAATGGAGTAAGTACTATATGCAAGAAATGGCAAAAGGGACAGGCTAAGAGATACCGGAGAAGAACTATATGAACTGATGCACAGTCAAGTGAGCAGAACCAGAACAATTTACATAATGGCAACACGCTGTAAAAACAAACTTACAGACTTGAGAACTCCAATCAAATGCAATGACCAAGCAGTATTCCAGAGGACCAATGATGAAGAATGAAATTCACTTCTTAACAGAGATGAGATGAACTCAAGATACATAGAATAAGACATTTTGGACATGGCCAACGCAGGAATTTGTTTTTCTTGACTAAGCTTGACTAAGGTTCTGTTTTCCTTTTTCTTTTTAAAAATGCAGGGACAGTGAAAGAGGTGGGAGGAAGCAAAAATGAATGCTTACAAATTTTAAAAATGGGGCCACTAGGTGGCACAGTGAATAGTGTCAGACCTGAGGCCTCAGACACTTACTAGCTGTGTGATCCTGGTTAAATATTTAATCCTGTTTGCCTCAGTTCATCTGGGAAATGAGCTAGAAAAGGAAATGACAAAACACGCCAGTATCTTTCCCAAGAAAGCCCCAAATGGAGTCACAAAGAGTCAGACATGACTGAAATGACTGAACAAAACAAAATTTTTAAAAGTAAAATAAAATAAAAGTTACATTTTTTAAAAAGTCACTGTACACTTGTAGCCAAAAGTAAATTTGAGGTTCCTCCTAGAACCAGATGCTTTGAGGAAGAAGCAGCAGCTCTGTTCCAAGGAATATGATGGGAATCTATAGGTTTTGTCGGGTGGGAAATCATCCATTAAGGATCAGAAGAAAAGAATATTGGTGGTTGCTGCTCCTCAATGCTAAAGCAGCAATTTGATAAGGTCTGGCATCTTCAAGGCATGCATGAAAAGTATAAAATAGAATCTCCTAAGATTTGTCAAAATGGATGACTATATATCCATTTCTAGTGGTTCATATGAACACAATGATACTGCTAAAAGAAACATTGAAAGCACTGCCAAAGATTAGAAAATCTTAGGCAAGAGACTATAGGAGCAAAAACAGAATTTTTCATCAGTAGTACCCACTGAAAATTAGGAATGCAAACTAGAAAAAATTACTTGGGAAGTGAACAGCTGACTAAAAAGATGCTAAATGAGAATAAGATTTGTATTGCTGGTCCAAGCTTAAAATATAGGAATGAAAGACTACTGGCCTGTGATCAAGTATACAGAAAACCAAGGAAAAGATGGACTTGTCTAGTGTCTTGTAAATCTAATCTAATTAGGAATAGGAGGTGGGGGGGAAAGAACTCCCTTCTCACCAATCTAGATAATAGAAAGTACCTACAAAGTAAGAAGAGCAGTTAAGACAGCAGAAGTTCACAGAAGTCAGATACAAAATATAAGGCCTCAAAAATCTATATGCAAAAATGCATGACCATTGAGGCAACAAACAAAGTCAATCAGTGGTCCTAATAAATATAAACAGGCAGATCTGATCCCATAAGTATCACTGAGGTTCAGAATGAGACTCATGCCTGGAATACGGTTCTGAATTCAGTGTCAGTTGCCTTTCAGTTGTGTCTGACTCTTCATGACCCCATTTGGGGTTTTCTTAGCAAAGATACTCGAATGGCTTGCCTTTTTACTTCTCTACTTCATTTTCCAGATGAGGACACTGAGACAAACAGGGTTAAGTGACTTACCCAGGGTCAAACAGTAAGTATATGAGGCCATATGTGAAATCAGAAAGGTAAGTCTTCCTGACTTCAAACCCAGCACTCTCTATCTACTGTGCCACCTAGCTACATGTTCTGGATGAGTATACCTCATACAAAAGAAACAGGATAGGAAGGAGGAGGATAAACGTGTTGGGGGGAGTGAAAGCTGGAGCAGAGTAGCACCGAATAACCAGAGAATAGAAGTATGGCAGAATTCATTGGGCTAAAGATTAGAGGAGGGAAATACAGAAGCATTTTGTCACTGTATATACTACAGTACACCTAGAAAGAGGAAATACATGACAAACTTGGAAAATAAAGATGGTACAGAAGATTTATGCAGTTCTGAAGGGGAAGTCCAATTATGCAGACATCTGCTAGAGCTCTCATTCTTCCAAAAGGTGAGTAGCTAATAACTTCCTCATTTGATTTAAAAATTTCATTCTTTCAAAAAAAGTGGAGAAACTAATGATGCCCCTGTACCAGGTACTTCTTCCCCCTCTGCCCTCTCTGCCCTGCTTTTTATGCATTTTCTCCCCCCCTCCTGCCCATTAGGATGTAAGCTCCTTGAGGACAGGGATGGTTCTTCCTTCTGCTTATATTTATATTTCCAGCTCTTAGTATAGTGCCAGACACATAGTAAGCACTTAATACACAATTGTTGACTTATTTGTTGACTGATTTCAGGGCTTAAAATAATGAAAGCTATGAAAAAGTGACCTCATAGAGTTTGAAAGAAAGAAAAATACAAGCATAGTTTGACATGCTTCCTAAATTTTTAGAAAGCAGATTCCAAAGGATTCAGAGGAAAGATGTACAGGATGCCACAAACTGAGGAAGTTGGCTCAGGGGGGATGGGTACATCTCAAGAATAAAATTCTCAAAATATAAAAGAAACAATTTCAACTAGGAGGAAAAATAGGAGTTGTTTTAAGGCAGTGATGTCAAACTCAAACATAAACAGGGCCACTAAACATGCCTATGAATCTCTGCACATATTAACACTGGCTATGTTCTACTAAACTTTCATTTATTTTGTTAAATATTTCCTAATTATATTTTAATCTGCTTCTGGCCTGGGGCAACAATTGTGTGTTTGGCAACTATGTCTTAAGAGACAAATTTGGATGCATAGAGAATTTTTCAACTAATTTCAAACTTTAAACTTTTAAAAAATACATCCTGGGGTGGCTAGGTGGTGCAGTGAGTAGAGCACCGGCCCTGGAGCCAGGAGGATCTGAGTTCAAACGCGACCTCAGACACTTGACACACCTACTAGCCATGTGACTTTGGGCAAGTCACTTAACCCCAATTGCCCCCAAAAAAAGCAAAAAATAAAAATAAAAAATCCATCCTGAACACAGAAGCTAGGGTGAGTAACACAAAGGATAAATACAAAAATTTGACATGATAGTACAAAAACATTGTCTGGAATGCTAAAGCCCAATATTAGACGAGACTGACAGGGAAAGCTAAGGATAACAAGCAATAGGAGGGAAGTCGTTGCTTTGTTTGTAGTTACTTTGGGAGGGGGGAAGACAAAGGGATACGACCACTGCTCAGGGTGAACAGGGCAGTGACTCACAACAAAGAGAAAGCAGAACTTTCTGTTTTTTCTGCCAAGAAGAAAGGTCTTTGAACTAGAGAAGAGAGAACTAAAATGGCTAACAGGAAGTCAATATCAAATACAAATAGATAATAAAAATAGCACCTAGCTGCCCTTAATGAATTCTAATCACCTGGCCAAAATGAATTTCACTCTTGGTACTGGAAAAACTGGTAGATGTGACTGCTGAGCCACTATCAATGATATCTGAAAGGCAGCAGAGAACAGAAGAGATATTAAGGGCCTGGAGGGACTGGAGAAGAGTATCTCAATACTGGAAAAAGGGGGGAAATAGTGTAAAGTATATGGTAGGTAAGCTCAACTTTGATTGCTGACAAAATTCTACAAAGTATCACTAAGGAAATATCTAGAAAAGGAAGGCATGATCACAAAGAACAAGAATGATGTCATCAAGAACAGAGTTTGATAAAATAATTCATACTATTATTTTTGAAAAAATTGGGGAGATGTGGGTTAGATCAGAGATGTCAAATATACACAATTCTCAAGAGTGGACCACAATCAGATTAAAATTTAACTGGGAAACATTTAACAAAATAAAAATACAACAGTACATTCATAATGTTAATATGTGGTTTTCTAAGTCATTATGTGGCCCACAGGGATCCTTAAGCATTATTTAGAAGACTTTTTACTTGAATTTGACACCAACAGGCTAGATGACAGTAAAAATTAGCCACTCAACCAGCTATGAATCCAAGGTACAGTTGTTAATTGGTTTAAGGTCAACAGAAGGAAGTCTTCACTGCTCTAGGATTCTGTTCTTGTTGTTGTTGTGCTGTTCTGTTCTGTGCTGTGCTGTGCTGTGCTGTTGAGTATTTTACCAATGAGTTGAATAAGGACATACGTGGCATGCTTATCAAATGTATATAAGCTATGACACTAGGAGGTGCAGTTAAAGTAATACAGCGGCAAAATCAAGATAAAAAAGTACTGACAGTTTAGAACATTGGAAATTTACTAGTGATGAATGTAAAGTCTCAAACTTGGGTTCAAAAAATCAACTCCACAAGAACAATACTAGGGAAGAATGTTTAAACGGTATTTTGTCTTAAAAATTATCTGGAAGTTTTGATGGAATACAAGTTCAGTATTAGTCTGGAATGAGATATGACGATCAAAAAAGCTAATGTGATCTTAGTCTATACTTAGAGGTATTCTTTCCATGCATCCAAAGGGAAGGCAACCAGAATGATGAAGGGCCTTGAGTCCATGACATTTGAATAAAATGCGAATGTTCACCCTAAAGAAGATTCAGGAGATATAGAATACCTGCCTTTAAATATCTGAAGAGCTCTCATATTGAAAAGGAATTATATTCATTCTATTTGGCCCCCATAGGACAGAATGAGTAGCAATGGGCAGAAGTTACAGAAAACCAAATTCAGGCTTGATAATCAGGAAAAACTTCCTAAGACTCACATTCTGAAAGTGGATTGGATTGGCTCACAAGGTAGCAGTTTTCGTTGCATGGAGGGTCGTTAAGTACACCCTGGATGACCACTTATCAGATATGTTGTGGTAACGCTCTTTTTCAGATACAGATTTGACTAGTGAGCTACTAAGGTAAGTCACTCAATAAACATTTAGGAAGCACCTACTATGTGTCAGACGTTGCACTAAGCGCCAGAGATACAAAGAAAGGCAAAAGGTGAGTCTGTCCTCAAGGAGCTCACAGTCCAACAGAGGAGGCAGCGTGCAGACAACTGTGCAAACCAGCTACATGCACAACAGGACTAAAATCAACACAGAGAGGTCACACAAACTAAGAAAGATTCCCTCTGGATGGCAGGACTTTAACCTGGATTTGAAGAAAGCCCGAGAAGCCAGAAGATGGGGAGGGGGTTGGGAGACAGAATATCTTGTGTGAGGAGCAGCAAAGAGGCAGCATCACTGGGTCAAAAAATACGTGGGGAAGCGGGGTATGAGGTGTAAGAAGACTAGAAAGGCAGGGGGCAGGGCAGGTTATGAAAGGCTCTGAAAACCAAACAGAGGGTTTTCTATTTGATCCTGGAGGTGAAAGGTGGGGTGGGGGAAGGAAGGATGTGTGACATGGCTGGGCTTGAACTTTAAGAAAATTACTTTGACATCTGAGTGAAGGCTAGACTAGAGTGAGGAGAGACGTGTGGCAAACAGACCACCAGCAGTCTATGACGATAATCCAGGAATGAGGAGATGAGGGCCCACACCGGGTGGTGGCAGAGTCAGAGAAGGGAAAACATTCAAGAGACGTTATAAAAGTAACATCAACAAGCCCTGGAAACAGACTGGATACAGGAGGTGAGGAAGTACGAATAATCAAGGATGACGTCTAGGTTTTGGGGGGGGACTGAGAGGATGGTAGTATTCTCAACAATAAGTGAGAAGGCTGTGGAGAGGAGGATTTGGGAAGAAAGATAAGGAATTCAGTTTTAGTCATGTTGAGTTTCGGTGTCTACAGGATATCCAGTTTTAGATGTCTAAAAGGCAGCTTTGAAATGCTTTGATTTTGGCACTTGAGACTATAGTTCAGGAGAGACCGAGGTTACAAAGAAATCAGAAACAGAAAGAAAGGACTCAAAAGAAATTCTTTCAAAAGAAATACTTTCTGATATAACAAAGAACTTGAAAGAATGTGAGTGTGCATTCATTAGGAAATGGTTGGACAAACTATGGTGCATGAATGTGATGGATAATTTTTGTGCCAGTAAAAGCAAATATGAAAGATTCAGAGAAACTACAGATTTATTTGAACTGATACAGAGTGAAAGGAGTAGCATCAAGACAACTGACATGATGACCTCAAGAGTACTAAACAAAAACAATTTGTAAAGGTTTCAGAAATTCTGATTAACGTATCCAATCATGACTTCAGACACTGATGATAAGTTATGCCTCTCACCTCTTAGCAGAGAAGTAAAATGAAACATAAATTTTCAGACATGGCCAATGAGTTAATGTGTTTTAATTTATTATACTTATTTGTTGCAATAAAGAATGATTTCTATTTAAGAGAGGAAGTTAATAAGTATTAGTGATACAGATGTCATAGAAAGAATTAATAAACATTTCTAAAATGTGCAAAAGAGAAAAAGTTCAGAAGGGGAGAAAAATGGGGCCATTTGGTTGTTGCCTGAAGTTCAATATACTTACTAAAAACAGGTAACGGAAGTGTTCACGTATTCATAAAGAATTCTTTTGTCCTTTGTATAATGAAATGTTTGTATTTGTTGGTTATTTTCCTTTCATAATAAAAATGTTTTAAAAGATTGGCGTGAGATATCTACATACATACATGTGTGTGAGTGCATGTATATGTTTGGGAGTCATCACCAAAAACATTTATGTACTTTTGGGTATATGAATTTGTACCGAGAAAAAAACAAAAACAATCACTTGTAAAATATTTTATATTACAAAACTCAGAACATTCACAAACCTGGTAGGTAAATATAATCCAGTTTTAAAACTTCCAAATATCTGGACCTAAAAAATAGAAACAAATGATTAATTATAAAGTATCACTGGAAACCTACTAAAATTGACGTAAAATAATGATTTTCACTATTCAACTGGTAATTTTTAGCAGTGTACAAGCTGCTTTAAATACTATACCTAGATATACCTTTTAGCATATAAACTATCAGAAGATATTTTGTTTTGGATCTTAATTAGGGAGGCAGCAGGATACATCAAAAAGAGAACTAATCCTACAACCAGAAGACATGTGGTCAAATACCTATACAGTCTTAGGGATATCACAAACAGACTGGATCTCATCTTCCTCATTTATAAAACAGGTATAATAGTACTTATATTATTTATTTCACAGGGTTGTTGAAAGGATGAAATTATGTATATAAAGCTCTTCGCATGCTTAAAAGCATTATATAAATGTCAACTATTATTATGCACCTACAAAAAATAAGACTTAACTGAGTTACCAGAATATTTTATAAGTCCTGTTAATGACATTTAACTTTTCCAATGTTCCCATTATAATCCAAGGAAACTGAATTTAGCTTGTAAAAGTTTCATTCATATGATATTAATAGAAAAGCTTAAGAGGAGAATGAATACATTAGAATGCTTCTAGTCTTTTCAAAATGTTACTTTTTCCCTTCTAAAAATCAAGTAGTTACTACTCTAGTATTAAATTTATTGTCAGACATGGACACTTTTTTGGGTTCTTTTTGCTTAAACTGTTTCCTTTCATTACAAAGGGACCAATACTGGCAAATGGGGGTAGAAAAGAGGTCATTAAAAAAACAAACAATAAAATAGATTTTTTAAATGAATTAAATAAGATGGAAAATTTTTTTAAAAGAGTAAACACATTATGTTTAAGTAGAGATTTTATTTTTAAAAATTCTGCATTATAATTAAAATATTATTATATTCCTGCCCAACTGGCTGAAATAGCCCAGTCTACAATATGAATATATTGACCCAATTCTCAGTCACACAACTTGTAGCTATTATTAGAGTTAAAACCTGTGCCAACTGAGACTTCATTGGGAGCTTTTAGCTTCATCAAGAGTTGCCCCAAGTTCAGAAAAGAATCATAAGATAAATATATTAAAGAATTAGAATACTAGATGCTATCTGTTAAAAATGCATTTTCTTATTTCCTGAATGAAATGTCATCTACTGAATTATTAAAAGGTGTCCAAATTAAGCAACATTCCACAACTACAGAGAGAAATGAACACTAAGCATCTGGCTAAACAATTATTACATCTTACATCAAACTGTTCCCTTATAAGAATGCCTGGATTAGATAAAGATATAGAACAACCCTGATTTTGTTATTATTAATCTCTCCATTATTGGCATGGTTAAGATGTTTTAGTTAATTGAATGCCATAGCTAATAGAGATTTATTATACACAGATAGACTATAACATACTGCTTAACATCAAAAGCAATTTGTGGTGGTAAAAAGATCCCAAAGCAAGAAGCCAAGAGCCCTGAATTCTAGTCCTGGCTTTGACATTAATTCTGTTACCTCAGAAAAATTTACTTTACCTCTCTTGGTCTGTTTCCTTAGATACAAAATGAGCAAACTGAACCAGACGGGGGAAGAGAAAAGGAGTAAGCATTTATATAGCACCTACTCTATGCCAGGTATTTTTTACAAATATTCTTATTTGTTTCTCATAACAACCCTAGGAGACGGGTGCTATTATTAACCTCATTTTATAGTTGAGGAAACTGAGGCACATAAAGATTAAGTGACTCACCCAGGTTCATACAGCTAATAAGTATCTGAGGCCAGATTTGAATTCAGGATTTCCTGACTTCAGGCCCAGTGCTCTGGCCACTGTGACACCATTGTGGGATCAAGAGGTAGAATAGACCTCAGAGGCCCTCTAGTACAACTTTCTCACTTTACAGTGACTTTTCTGAGGCCACAGAGGTAGTATATGTTAGACAGGTAGGATCTGAATCCATACATCCTTTGACTTGAGAATCTACTGTTATTTCTCCTATACCATGCCAACTGCAGCTATAAGTTTCCTGCCATTCCTAAGAGCATAGCCTCCTAATGATGGTCTTTTTTAATTTAGGAGACACTGTAGGGTTGTACAATGTATTATAGTCATCATTTGAAGAGTAAACAAAACTTGATTCTAAATATTGAGATCAAGACTTGAAAGAATGTTAGAAAACAGACACAGTAAAGTTGGCGGAATTTTCAAATTGGTCAGCAAGGTAATACAATAAAAAGAGTGATATAATAAAATGTTCCATTTTTTTCCTTCAAAAAACAGGGAAGAAGAAAAAAAATGAGAATTTTTTTTAAGTTTTTAACTAGTATAAAAATGCAAATTCAAGTAAAGTGATGCTTTCTTATTTTTACATGTTGTTTTATTACTTCTGTTATAGCCTGATAAAAAGTTTCCATAGTTTTTGCTTTTGTTTTTTGTAGATGAGAGATTGGAATTTGAAGGTTAAAGATGTGGGGCTGGTGTTACAAAAAGGTGAAAGGCAGTAAGAAAAAAGGTGAAAAGAGAAAAAAAAAATTGATGTGTAATATCCGAGGTCATTCAGTAAATTACTTCTTCACATGCACTTCACTAAAGAATATATCCTTGAAAGGTATCTAATGAAAGAAAAGAGTTAATATTTTTACTAGCCAAAAATACTATCAAGAAGTAAAAATGGTCAAAATCTTGGGGAGAAAAGAATAGTTAGTTTTGTATTTATGGAGGAAAAAACTGGAGGAAGAACTAGAATTATCCTCAAATAGCACGAGATAGAAAGGTTTAAGGAACACTTTTAATTCAGTTGAATTCCCAGTATCAATTACCATTTGTTCACTGTCTATACACTGTATTCAGAATTATAGAAATAATTTAATAAAGCACTGTAATAAGAAATTGTATTCAAGTATAAGATGCTTTTTTTCTATTATATTAATGACTTCTAAAATATAGTTTTCCTCTTGGAAGTTACTGTATAACAGCTTGAAGATAAAAATAAATTACAAACAAGTTTTTCAATTCAATGAAAATAATTTTAAAATTCAAATTCTAAAGACAGTAGGAAACTGTTAGATTGATTAAATGTTAAGCAAACAAAGCTAAATGAACACTCATTTCTGTATGCGAATCTCCATATAAGTTATAAAATATCTATTCTAGAATAGTGATGGACAGAGATATTATTTATCTTTAAACACAAAGAGAACAGAACTTTTGTTTACAGGTACTACAGAAATCTAGACTACTACTCACATCAGCACTGGGCCAAAGCTCCTTAATAACATTTTCTATCCTATTCACCACTTCCATTCGCATTTTTTCTTCCTCAGGTCTAGGAGACATGTACTCATAAAAATCACTGATTTCTTCATGAAGACTGAGGGAAAAAAAAAGAAAAATTAACAGAGCTGTCTTATCAATAAACTATTTTAAGTGAATGTACCTACTATTCAATTGATTTTGCTGACAACAAAATTTTGTAATAGATTTTTATCTTAACTCTAATACCCAATTATGCAGAGGACAGGAATTAAGAAACTAAAATCAAATCTGTCAAAATGAAAATTTTGTTTCTTTAACTAATTACCAAGAAGTCTTAATGGCAATGTATTATCATCAAGAGAAATATTTAACAAGTGTCATACACACACACACAAACGGTAGCATATACTATATTTTAAGTTCCTAGAGGGCAAGAAATAATGACTTATCATATTCATCTCTGTACATTCTTTATTGACAGGATAATGCCTGAAGTACAAGAGATGATCAATAAGTTCTGTGAAGGAATAAATGACTGAATGGACAGACTAGAGGAAGAAGAGTGTGAACTGAAAGAGTTTAGAAAAAAAGCATACAATGTTCAGTGCAGAATATGACAAGAGAATGAAGAGATAAGAAGATAACCCTAAGATTCTGAGCATGGGGAATTGAGAATGATCATAAAATAGAATTAAGGAAAAAATTGGCAAAATTTGGTGATAGACATATGGAGTAAAAAGGAGAGATTGTCAAAAATTATTCCAGTACTGAATGACTAGTAGGAAAAAGGTAGATACTAATGAAGAGATTGGACAAATATCTTTTTTTTAGGAAAAAAGATGAGATCAGAAAGACATGTTGTCTTGATACATATTATACTCTCTAAATGTTTTATTAACAATTTGGTCTCTCCTTAATTTATTTGGGGGACAGGGAGAGGAGGTAGAAAGAAGAGCATGCAAAGAGACTAAAAGAACATACAATTTAAAAAGGCAAGAAAAAATAAGATAAACTGGAAATATTAAAAAAAGAAAAATACAATGGAGCTCACCCTCAGCTGGTCCCAGTCATTAACTTACCCACCTATACTAGCCATTAAACTATTAGGTTTTTCATCAGTGTATAAACCAAAGACTATCTTACAAGTAGTTAAACAAACAGTAGTGCCTTTATAAAATACCAAGTAGATTCTGGGGATTATTTTTTTTGGAGGGGGGAAGGCAAGGCAATTGGGGTTAAGTGACTTGCCCAAGGTCACACAGCTAGTAAGTGCTAAATGTCTGAGGCTGGATTTGAACTCAGGTCCTCCAGACTCCAGGGCTGGCGCTCTATTCACTGCGCCACCCAGCTGCCCTGGTAGATTTTTTTTTAATGCATAATAATACCTAAAGCTATACACTCATCAGGTCACTGAGACCTAATTGCCAAAACATTAACACAACCTTGATAACATCTAGAGGAAAACACATCTTAGTTGTGTTCTACTTTGTGTTGGCCAGCTTGGTTGAAGAAACTGGTAAAAGAAAAAAATTTGTGTGATCAAAATTAACGTCTTCAAATTCTGAAGGGCTAGAGAGGATAAATTCATTCCTAGGATCTCTAGAACTAACTAATGTGTAGAAGCTATAAGACGGCAAATTTTAGTTCAATATATGGAAGAAGTTCCTAACAGAGCTGTCTAAACATGAAATGGGGAATTCCCTGGCACTCAAGGTATTCAAATAAAGGGTGGATTTGTTGGAAATGTAATACGTAGATGGAAATAATGTGGCAGGTCTGAGTTGAACCAAATGACTTCTAAGGCCCCTGCCAACTGTCATGATTAATACTTTTTTTTCTGTCCAAGGGTTGAGTTTTCTCTATGGAAACTGAACCCAGCATAAGGTAACTTTCTGCCCAACCAAATAAATAAGTATCTACTGAGAGCATACAATGAAATCAGCATAAGAAGTATTTGACAAACAGAAATTAAGTTCTAATGGAAGCTTCCAGGAACTAAAGATTTTTCACAGCAAGCTTATTTTGGATAATTTCAGGAATTTAAGTGGAAACATCTGAAATTATTCAATTATTGAATTAATTATTGAATTAATTTTTTATGTCCTAAATCTGATTCTGAGGATTCAAAGTGATAAGCAAACAAATATCTGAGTATTTCCTCACTAAAATTTTAGACATTTTAAGTAATACTTTACAAGTTTGGTCTAAGTTACATAAAAATAACCAAAATATATCTTTTTATTACTATACTTTTTTTCAGATTGTACACAAAAACACAAACTTCCTTTTTAATAGCTAAATATGGAAGAAACAGTTGGGTGTGGAATAAATGATACCTAAATAGTATAGCCAATGGATAAAAGAGAATTCTAAAATAGCAAATGAACATATTTGCGAAGAAAAATCACATTAAACTCAAGGTTAATGGTAAAAAAAAGAAAAAATATTAATGGAGCAAGGGAGATATATCAACAAAGAAACATTCGCATGAAAAAATAAGAAAACCACTAAGCCACATATTGATACAATTGATAAGCAGTAAGAGAGAAAGCAATTCTGGTTCAGGAGAATTTTACTATGGCAAGCAAGAAAAAGTTAAAGTTCACACATAGTTCACTCAGCAAGTTGTCCCACGGTCAATTATTTAAAAAAACAATAACAATAAACCCATAGAAATGGCTCTCAACAGTCATACCTTCCCTACCTGAAAAGAGGGAAGGATAGCATTTTCCTACTTTTTGCACAGGAGATAGATGAATTTCATATAACTTGCCCACACAAATCAATACACCAAAGAGTAAAGATAAACTTAGAAAATGTAGTAGTACTCCAGAAATTTAATATCAGTAAAGTAGCACGTAAGCGCAGTCACTTGACAAAGTTGTACGTACTTTGTGAATGGAAGAAAGCAATCTCCTGAATAAATTTCTATGGCTAGCTCTGTAGTACAAGGTATGCTACTTCAATAAGGTGATGCAAAGATCTTCTTACTAGAGCTACAAAGATTTTCTCAAGACAAACTTGAAGGCATGTAACATCTGCCTTTCATTTATGGCAATCAATGATTAAAATGCCCTCCACAAGTATGTAAAATGCCAAACCACAATTCAGTAACTTGAACACTACATTCAAAGGAAGTAAGTAGCAACAGTGAAAGGCAGTTCCATCTAAATGGCAGTTTTAGTACAACATCATTGGAAAATTCTGTCAGTAATGGATTAAGTTATTTTATACATAAATGCTTTTATATGTAAATAACACATGTAGAATTGTGGTGTTGGAGAAGACTTTTGAGAGTCCCTTATTCAGCAATGAGGTCAAATCAGTCAATACATAAAGAAACTAATTCAGGCTATTCAATGGAAGCTCAAATACTGAAGCTGAAGCTTAAATATTTTGGCCACATAATGAGAAGATGTAACTCACTAGAAAAAATCCTGATGCTGGGAAAGACTGAAGGTCAAAGGAAAAGGGGACAGCAAAGGATGAGATGGACAGATAGTGTCAAAGAAACAATGAACTTGGACAGACTTCAAGAGATAATGAAGGCTAGAAGGGCCTGGTGTGCTGTGTTCCACTGGATCATGAAGAGTTGGATGTGACTGAATGACTTTATAAAAATCTATTTACACACACACACATGCACACACGGGCTTCTGTGTGTAGATACATACCTTGACCACACCACCAACAAAGAATAATACATGGATTCACTTAGTGGATCAATATAATCAATATAAATAAATCTATAAAAGCCCTCTCCTAAAAGGAATTCCATATATAACAGGTGTGACGAGAGCTTTTAGGTCCTAGTTGTATAACTTCAAACTTTATTTACTAACAGTATATTGTGTATAATAACACACATCTATTTTTATGGTCTGCATAAGATTTCTATATTTTTCTATAGCTCTAAGATTGATTATACAGGAACAAATCTCAAAATTTCCATATAACAAGTTACTATGTATATATGTCATCATCCAAATGCAGAGAGGCATCCATTTAAAAATGTCCAATTGTAGGTAAAAAAGGAATTATTCAAATTAAATTCAATGTAAATTAATTCAACAAGCAATAAAGTGCCTGTTTTGTGCAAGGCACTGTAGACATAGATACAAAAAAGGGGCCTTTGTTGTCATTCAGTCTTTTTAGTCATGTCTAACCCTTTACAACCCCATTTGGGTTTTTCTTGGCAAAGACACTGGAGTGGTTTGCCATTTCCTTCTAGCTCATTTTACACATGAGGAAACTGATACAAATAGGGTTAAGTGACTTACCCAGGATCACACAGCTAGTAAGTACCTGAGGCTGGATTTTTAACTCAAGTCTTCCTGACACCAAGCCTAGGACTCTATCCACTGTGCCACCTAGTTGTCCCAAGGACTTTATGTTCCATCTATAGGATAAGATAAGGCCACAGGAAACAACATCACATATTCAAGGAAACAAAGTCATTTCTGGGCAGTAAAAGTATTAATGAGGAGAGGAGGGGAGTATGGAATGGCCTTTTTGCACCTAGGTTTTGTTTTGAAGGAAGCCAGGAATTCTACAAAATGGATGAAAAGAGAGTCCCAGACATGGGGAACCACTTGCAAAAAGGCATTGGAGGCAGGTGATAAGACCCAGAGTAGAAGGAACAGCTGGGAGATCAATCTCATTAGGATAGAGATCATGTGAAAGGTGACATCCTGGGATCCTCTCTAGCCTGGTATTTAAAGTCATCTGCAACCTGACTCCCATTGATTTTTCCAGTCTTATTCCATAGAGGCAAAGACAGTCATTAAGTGTGTTGGGGGAGGAGAAGCGGCACGTTCAGATCTCTATTTTGGGAACGCCAGTTTGGCATCTGTGTAGAGAATAGACTGGAGAAGAGAGATCAGAGGTAGGAAGACAAATTATGTAGCTTTTGTAATGTTCTAGGAAAGACATGAAGTTCTGAACTAGGGTCTATGTGACTGGAGAGAATAGGGATGGATGCTTGCAAAAAATATTACGGAAGGAGTATATGCCAAATAACTGGATGTGGGGACTGAGGTGGCTGGAGAGGAAGATTTAAGAAAAACCCACTACATTTAACAGTGAAGAGAGTAGCAGTGACCTTGGAAAGAGCAGTCTCAGTCAAAAGATGGAGTAAAAAGGAACTATAAGAAGTGAGAAAAGAGTAGGACGTGAAAAAATGGAAGCAAGAAGCATAGACAACTCTTTCTAGAAGTTGGCTAGGAATTTGGATCTCTCACTCACTCACACACAAACACACACACACACACACACACAAACACATGTAGTAAACTTATAAGTTAAAGGATTTTTGAAATTTGGCCATCCTACATAATGCATCAATATTATAGAGAAGTATAAAAATGCTATGCAGACCATAAAAATAGATATGTGTGCATTATACATACACACATATATGTACTTATGAACAAGTTGTAGGAGTCTAAAGTAATACTAAATTAGAACTTTAAATCAGTCGTATGTCTACTTTTTACGTAATTTACTTGGGAGGGCTATGATAGACTCACTTCTATCAGTAAGTGGCTCTATGTATTCTCTTTTTTTGGTTCTAGTTAAGTCTATACATACAAACGTATATAAGAAGAGATATAAGACGATGGTTTAAGGAAATGACATGGTCAGATGAAAGTTTTTTAAAGAATACGGGAGACTTAGGACATATTTGCAAGGCACAGGAAACAAAGCCAGTGGATAAAGAAAGACTGAAATTGAAAAAGAAAGAATGAAAAAGGGGCTCAAATTCCCAGAAAACAGAAGAAAATGAGATCAAAAGCCTCCCTATAGAGGTTGGTTGGCCTCAAGGAAAAGGGTCAGGCAAAGGCAAAGAAGATGGGCAATGATTAAAAAGTTGTTGAGATGGACAGTTTCTTTTCTCAGTAAAGTAGGAAAAGAGAGGAGGAGGAAAGGAAGTGATTTAGGAAGCCTGAAAAGAGAGGTTCAGAAGAGCCAACCAGAAAAAAGAAAAGGACTGCCATGTAGCAACCATGAAGGCTCCGCTGAGACTAGAGAACATAAATAAGTAGTGAACCAAGGCAGCACTGTTTTGTGACTTTTTCAAAAGTGTTCATCAGTTTCTGAGAAGGAAAGAAGATGGTAGCTCTTAAATCCAAATTAACCTGAAAGGAAAAATAAGAATCAAAGTAGAATCATGTAAATCAAAAGGTGCCTTTTGTAAACATTTTTGAAAATTTTGAACTTTCATTAACAATTTGGGATTTTAGCGTGGGACATTTTCTCTCCTTATTGAAAATTTGTGGGGAAGAGTAAATAAATACTATAAATAAATGCTTGCTTTAAAATATCCATTCTGAAAGTTTTGTTTTCCACTCTATTATGTTCTGTTCTGGGAAAGCAAAGTTGTGCTTGTTTTTCTATCCACTTGACAACTGTGTACCTGTAACCGTTCAGTTTTCAGGCTATAGCTTTACGAGCCCAAAGTTCGCTAACCGGAATTCTGGTTTTAGAAAGAAAGGCTTTTTGTTTTGTTTTGTTTTGCTTTGTTTTAAAGAAAAATTCTAATTCCTCTTCCTATCCCATTTCTTTTCTTCAGTTCTCTCTTTCTCCACCTGGCCATCACCCCAAAGAAAAATTTCTAGGAGAAGAGATAAAATGATAAATACTACCCACCTTGCTTCTCTACCCCCTTTTTTAATATACATTGGGAACATGAGTTATTTTTTCATTGAAAAATTCCATGCAAAGCTTTATCTGATGATAAATACTCCACCAAATATTCACAAAGTTTCTGTCAAACTAAATATGGTAAAAAAAAAAGTCTTTTCCACCAAGATGGAAATGAAAAGGTGTAATAAAGTATATGAACAGAGCCACACTGGGACAAGTATAACGCTAAAGGGTTTTATTCATTTGAAGACTGACACGAAAAAAGTACTTTGGCTCCTATACTATGATTTTTCCACTAATGACTTAAAATATTCATTTAGACCTATAATTGTTCATTCTTTAAGGTTTATTTTCTTTTGAGTCAATTAATATCATTCATATGTATCTTTAATGCTTGTCTACAATTTAATCTTAGAGAGTTGCCTGAAACTCAAAAAGGTTGTGATCAGAGGGTAAAAAAACAAAGCAGGGAAAATGACAGGGCAGAATTTGAATCCAGATTCTTCCCAATTCCAAGTCCAAGATTTTATCTCCTATACCAGGTTGCCTCCTTCTGTTTTGTTATATATCCAACGGTTGAGGGAAAAAAGTGCAGTTTGAGATGATAATAGTGGAATTAGTCACATTGCTGACAACTGTATAATTGTCAATTATATAATATATAGTAGGAAGGCCACAACTAAGGTATAAATTACAATAGTAAGTCTCTCAGTCTATTAACATATACATACACACACGTACATGTATGTCTATATGTCTATGTGTATATATACTGGCACACATATATGTATATATGCACATAAGCACATACATATGTTTAGCATTATTGACAGTGCACTGAACTTGGGAGTCAAGAAGACCTAGGTTCAAATCCTAGTTGTATGAGTCATTTAACTCTCCCTCAGCTTCAGCGTACTCATCAGGAAAACAGGAATAATAGCTATAGCACTTACCTGACATGATTCAGAGGATCAAAGGAGACTTCTATTAAAAAAAAATTCTTCTGTTAAAAAATAAGCTCTGGGTGGCTTGCAACCTCAAGGTTTTATGTACGGTATCTAAACACCTCATCGATATAAATCCAAGCTTCTTTAATTTGAATGTAATTTTATTTTGTCAATAGAAATTTATTTGTTAGTAGCATAGACTGCAGAAATACTCAGAGAATGTTTACATATACTCTTCCGTTGAAAAATAGGTAGAATGTTAATCATCAAAAATAATCCTCTCAGCTCTAAACTCTATGATCCTCTAGTTCTAGTATAAACACATTCAAGTACAAACTAGACAAACCAAAATTTTCTGATAATACATTTACATTTAGCTGAATGACTTTTTTAAAACTGGGAAAGACTATAACTTACTTTAAAACTATTAAAAACATAACATAGCAATAGCCATTTATCCAGCATCAATGGGAAATGAAATGTTCAAAAATAAAATTTTCAAATCACTGGTGCTTGTTATGCTCACCTTCCAACTATCAAACTTTTACTTTAATCATATTTCAATGAAATCTTGCTAAAACTTATTCTATACTGCTGTCTTCTTACACAGAGAGTACTGAGCATGTGATTTTTTTCTGATGGAAGAAGGTAATTATAAGCATCCATTATTAATCTGTGCTGTAATATACAACTTTTAACTTCTTAGTTTTTGAGTCAAACTCTCAAGCCCTGGTTACTATGCCCCTAACAACCTCAATCTCCTTTCTAGTTTGTTGTTCCTACTCTGTAACTGAGAAAGTATACAAACACTTGATAATTATATGTGTTACATGTAATTCTCCAGCTAAGCTATAAACCTAAGGACAGAAACAGTATCTCCCATACCATCAAATCAGGCTGGAGAGGGAAGGGTTTCTATAAGGGGTGGGGTGAAACAAGATTGGAAATTTAATTTTCTGAGACTATTAAAATAATTTAGTTGGCTGGGGAAGAAGAGAAGGCAACTCAAGGATTCCAAGTTTTGAGCTTAGAAAATTGGAAAAAGGATGTGACTAAAAGAAATAAGTGAGCTCATGAGTTGTTCAATTTGAAGAAAGTGGGGGGAATAATGAACTAGGTTTTAGACAAGCTGAGACAAAAAGCTCATTCAGGGGGAAAGGTCTAAATAAGCAGGTGGAGATGAAGTACTTTAGCTAAAAAATGAAGACAGAAGTAGAGCAAAAGACATGGAAATCAATCATCTCGGATTCTTTCCAACCTCACATAGCACTATTTTGAATGTTCTAAGGCATTTATTGGATAGCTAGGGGGGGCGAGTAATGGGCTTCAAGTCAGGAAGACTCATCTTCCTAAATTCACATTTAAACTCAGATATTTGCCAGCTGTGTGACCCTGGACAAGTCATTCAACTCTGTTTACCTCAGTTTCCTCATCTGTAAAAAGAGCTAGAGAAGGAAATGGCAAACCACTCCAGTATCTCTGCCAAGAAAACCCCAATGGGTTCACAAAGAGTTGGACATGACTGAAAAATGACTGAGCAATGCATTTAACATACAATATTCACATTTGTATCTAATTGCCCTCACCAAGTCTTAAATTACAAGCTCCAGGAAGGTGGCTCAACAAGGAGAAGGGCTACATCTTGCTTAACCTGGTACCTTAATCTCAGTATTGGGCATAATGTTCTCATCTATAAACAGCATGCACTAAGTATTTGGATGAAAGCATTTTAGGATTAAAGTAACATCAATTAAAGGGGAAAGGGGCTTTAGGGGCCATCTAGTCCAATCCTCTCGTTTTACACATGAGTCTCAGGGAGCTAAAATGACTACCCCAAAGTCATTCAGGAAGTGTTTGATGTGGAATTTGAGATCGGGTTCTCTGAATCCAGGGCCAGTGCTTCTTTCCATTATATGACATAACCTCTACTTATTTGTTGGATCATCCATTTATACCTTGTTAAAAGTGAAGAGTTTAGGGACAAAATTTACCTCTTGTTTAGTTTAGGTTTTATACGGCTTAAAAATAAATGAAAATTCATGAAAAGAATGAAATAAAATAATTAGAATTTATGGTGATAATACCTAAAATTTATACATCATTTTAAAGTTTGCAAAACACCATTTATATACACACACATTCAAATGTGTGTTGTGTGTGTGTGAGAAATGAGACAGATAAAGATAAATATCACTCCTCACAACAATCCTACGAGACAGGTACTATTTTTATCCTTATCTTAAATAGAAAATAGGCCCATAGAGTTAAGTGACTTGCCCAGGATAACAAAGCTTCTAAATATCTCAGGTAGGATTGAATCCAAGTCTTCCTGACTCCACATTCTGGGCTCCATTCACCACAACACACTGTCTCTCAAAATCTTGTTTCCAGGTCTTGGGGCCTCAATTTCCTTATTGTAAAATGAGAGATGGTGCTGGATGACCTTTCAGGGCCCTTCCAATTCTAAAACAGTCTGACTATACTGTTACTTTTTTTTAACTGTGGGGAGGGTAGAATGGTGGCACTTGAATCCATGATTTCTGAGTGTAGTGAACTCCCTTTCTACCAATTCAGTTTAGCAACTCATTTGTCCACATAGGTCTTAGGAAGTTGCCTCAGATACCATGGCCATGCAGCTAAAAGTATGTTGCAGACTCAGAACTTGAACCCAAGTTTTGCTGATGTCAAGGCTAGCCCTCTATCCACTATGTCATACTACCTCAATGATAACTAGGCGATAGAAAAGGAGCAGATGACCAAAGAATAAGCAACAGAAACTATCTTTTTAAGGGAGGGAGAAGAATCATTAAAGGAAACAACAAAATAGGTTAAAAAAAAAAAAAACGAAGTGCAGCAGAAAGAGTATTTGTTTTGTAGTCAGAAGACCTGGATTTAAATCCTGATGGCCCTGTGTAACATTGAGCAAGATGCTTATGAACTCTTCTTGGTCTCAGCTTCCTCCTCCTTTCGATGAGTTTGAACTAGATGACACTTAAGGTCTCTTCTAACTCTAGATCTATGACTCTATAAAGACTCTCTAATCATGAAAGCCAAAGGAAAAGAGAGAGTTTCATGAAAGAATGTTTAGTCAATATCATCAAATGCTGAAGTCATCAATGGGTTTCAAATATACAATTATATGTAGCATCTAGGGAATAAGAAAGCCAGACATAAAAACTGTTAGTCTGAAAACAATGAATGAAACTTTTACTTAAATGAAACATGGTTCAGTTTTCAAACAGTTCAAATTCAGAATACTGCTAGATTATTAAGAAAAACATCTCGTGTTAAAGCACCTAATACAGTCTCTCCACTTCACAGGCCTTTAATAAGCATTTATTTGCTTGTTTTTAAATCAAAAAGCAGTTTGGACTTCATTTAAAATACAACATTAGCACTGCTTCAGATTTTTTTTCGAACCAGAAATGTCATAAGACTAGTCTAGATCTCTAGTGTCTGTCTGTATAATAATCTTTAAGCAAAATATCTCCTATACCTATAGATCCAGGAACATTATGGTAAAATTCAACTTTAGAAAAAAATCTGAGGGGCACATGTTTTTTAAGTGGTAAGGGTAGCAAGCAGATCAGCAACTTCTTTGCAACTTAGAGAGCTGCCTGGGTCACTGAGATAATAAGTTGATTACTCCATATTGTTAAAGAGAAAAAAAAAACCTATCTGTACACAAATAATATTCACAGCTGCTTTATTTTTAAGAAGGGGGAATGGAAGCAGCCTTTTCATACAACAGTTGAGAAATGACTGCATAAATTGTTGTATATTAATGTAATGACTTATTGTGTGGCGTAGGAAGGAACAGCAGGAGACAAATTAATATAAAAAATATGAAAAAAACAAAGTGATACTGGACAAAGAATGCAGAATCAGAACATACATGTGGCTATAACTATGTAAAAAACAGCAGCAAGAAAACTCAAGTACACAGATGGAAAAGCAATCAGAAGAAAATCCAGACCAAAGGAGTTATTTTTTTAAAGTGCGTTTTTTTTCTTTTATCAAAATAGAAAACGTTTGATGTTATGGTTTTATTTGAGATTTTATTTTACTGTTTCATGTGTTCATATTTGTTAAGATTGTGTAAAATAAAAGTTTAAAATATTTTTTACAACTTTACAATGAAAAGGAAGAGTTCATTTTTCTTATTGTCTACCTCTCTCCTAATAGAACTCTTTTTCAATGTTTTTTTGGAATTTACTGGTATCCAGTAGGATTTACTCATACTTAAATAGGGACACTCAGGAACTTCTCAATAAGACGACAAATTACTCCAGGTTACATGTACTATGTAGACAAAACCAAAGTAAAAGCCAATTTGAGAGATTTTTGGCAGTATAATTGTTTTTGAACACATTTTCCACTATCTAAGATTAAGAATACCAGCTTTTGTTTTGGTTGAGTTCACTGGAAAAGGGGGTGAGGAAATAGGAGCTAAAAATAAGCAATAAGTATCAGAAAGTAGAAAAACACTTTTCAAGTGTTCAAAACCTACAGTCTTTAAAAATGAGATGCCATACTAGGTAAAGAATCATGCCTACATTTCCAAGGCAAGTAGAACTATGCATAAAGTTAGAAAATAGTCAACTAAAACAATATTAAATGTCCCAAAAAGTATGTATCATAGAAACGGTAAGGAGATAGCAAAGGGAGCAAGTACAAGTACTTGAGATAAACAACTCCCCCTGTTGAATGGAAGATGCCATACTATTCTCACAAAAGTAGGGGACTAATCATGTAAAATTTTATATATTGTTATGATTACTATATAAATTATTTTTGCTTAACTGTTTCTTTTTGCTACAAAGGAGTGCTCAATTTGGAGTATAGGGAAATATTTTTTTTTTAATTTGGAAGTGAAGAATGGAGATTTCCAGAAATTACTATGATATAAATATAAAAAGGCATCAATAAACTTCATTTTTAAAAAAGCTGTTACAAAATACTTTTTTAGATTGAGAACAGATTTATATTCACTTATGTTACCAAAAGGTAAAAGGGTTCCCTGAGCCTAAATAAAAATGATTCCCATAACCTCTGTGAATTAAACAAAGATCAAGATGACATGCTTACACAATGAGAAATTAGAGCCTTGCTCACTGTGCTCTAAAGTAAACGAATAGACTGATCATTGATCTGAGACATTGATGACTCTTTTTAATGTGAGAACAATCCAATCTTGGAGCCAGAATGCCTCCTGCATATGTTACAACAGAATCTGTAATTTGCTCTACTCCCTTTAGGACACTATTAGTTTCTTGGGATGGTCTTCAAACAGCCAGAAAACACTGAAAAAGGCAATTTTTCCTATAAACTCCCATGACCAAGAACAGATGTTATTCATCCTTAAATTTTCCTCTTGGATATTTTTTTTATCATTTAATGGAATGTTCAAGAAGCGTGTTTTTCACTAAAGATCTATAGCCATAAAAAGTATTTTGGGGATTCTGTCATCCTCAATTCTTGAGACGAGTTTAGCCTAGTGAAATCAAGCTGATGTCAGGGAAAAAAAGAGTTTATCTTAATTAATGTTAAAATTCTGGCACTCAGTTGACTCTAGAATCTAATATTGCCATTGTGTGTTCTCAAGAAAGCAAAACGTGAAACTCAAAACTCTCTAAACATTACAATGATACACTTTGCGTATCTCACACATATAAAGCAAGTGGTCAATAGGATAACTCAAATACACTGATAAAACTTCAAACCGAAATTGAAAAACACATCTTTCATTACAAAAACACCCACAGAATTAAAATTTATTTTGCTGAAACATTATAGGACCAAAAAACAAAGAGGTACTGCCAAACATAAGCTTCCTTTTCACTAGGAGGATATAACCTTTTAAATATGTTTACTATATTACCTATTACAATTTTTCACCAATAATAATTTTCAGGCTTGGTTTTTTTGGGGGAGTGTCATGTGTTTTTCTCAAAAGCCTTTTCAAAATTCTTTTGGCATTTAAAAAAATATATTTGGCATAAGTTACGCTCCTCTATCAGTTCAATGAGGCCAAGCAAATCTCAAAAATTCCTTCCTAATCCCTACAAAAGATCTCTACATTTTTCATTGTAAAAACACAGATTTAACTCATTTAAATCATAACTAATTTAAATCACAAAAGAAAACAAGTTTATTTAAAATGAATGACCCAGTTTGTGTCCAAGTGAAAAGGGAAAAGGACTTCCAGACATGCTATGTACATAATTCTATGTACCATTTCATCACGCTAAATATCTCCCCCCTGCTTTCCATACCATCGGGCACATAAAAGCTGTACTCGTAGGGGCAAGAAACTGAATTTAAAGAAAATATCCATGAGTGTATGGATAGAGTGTTCCACACAGACTCATGGACAAGGGTCTCCAGGACAGGTCCTGCCTCTGACATTTAGTAACCCCAGTTAACTTAATCTCTTTGAATTTCCTCATCTTTTAAAATTAAGGAGTTGGACCAAGTTATTATAACGCCAATGTGATATTCACAGCACCCACAGCAGCTATGAATATGCTGGTGTAGTTGTGAATCACAAAATGCAACAGACTCTCCACATGGAAGACGGAACCAAAACATTTATTCAAACACCAGAAAGCTGAAAGCCAAATCCATCATAGCAACCAAAAAGTTGGTACACATAACCACTACAGTGAATACCAACATTACCAAGCCTTCCCTCCCTCAGGCCTTCAAAACAAAACAGGCCCCCTTAAGCAAAAATACCCCTCGCTCACTCATGCTAGCTGCTCAGCCAGACTGCACACTACTTGCTCCCAGCTGGCTCTCTCCTACTCCTTCTTGCTCCACCCTTTCTGTTCCACACTTTCAGCAAGCTTCTTCCCCTCCCTCTCCCAATTCCCATTACCATTACAGTTATCTCTAAGGTACTTTCCAGACGTAAATCTATGATCCTATTATTATCTATATCATAGATGTCAAATTCGTGGACTGCAGGGCCTCGTGGACAGCAACACTCCCAAAAGATGCCCCAACAAGATTAAAATGTAATTGGGAAATGTTTAACAAAATAAACAAAAATATAACACCAAACAGAGAGTTAATTTGTGACTTTCTAATCAATATGCTGTCCCACAGGGATCCATTTCTACTTGAATTTGACACCACAGATCTATACCACTTTCCCTATCTCAAGTCTCTCCCCTCTGCAATGCCTCCTCCCTTCACATAGCTGCCAAAGTAATATTCCTAAAATCCTGATCTAACCATGTTATTCCCCTTTTCTTAATAGAATCCAGGGGCTCCTTGTTACCTTACTTCTAAGGTCAAATATAAATTCCTCTGCCATTTAAAAGCCTTTCATAACCTGACTCCAACCTACCTTTCTAATCTTACTACACATTACTCCTTTCTTCACATACTCCATAATCCAGCCACTTCCCTTCTTGCTATTTCTTACATATAACACTCCATCTCCAATCTCTATGACTTTACAGAGCCTGCAATGCACTGTCTTCCACCTCCACTTCTCAGAATATCTAATTTCCTTTAAAGTTTAGCTGAAGTGTTACTTCTATATGAGATCTTTTCCTATCCTGCCAGGGGCTAGTGCTGCCACACAAAAATCATCTATATATACTTATATTCATATATGCTGTCTCAGGAAAGAATGAAAGCACTGACAGTAGGGATTGTTGGATTTTTGTCTTTGTATCCCCAGTGCCCAGCACACAGTAGGCACATGATAAATGCTTTTTGACTAAGTAGGCATAATGTAACATTTATAATAATTTGATTATTTAAATTATCAGAGAGAGAAAAGCCTAATAGAACTCAAGAGTCAGAAGAGCCAGGTTCTAGTCCCAAATTCTGCCGCTAAGTAGGTATATAACTTGAGACAAGTTGTTTGATTCAACTCTAAAAGGAGGTTGAATGGAGATAGATAAAATGTCCTAAGGCCACTCTAGTTCTAAAATTCTATGATTTTATAATGTAACTCATTATCAATATTACTCACACAAAATGGCCTTTGACAGCAAAACTAATGGTTATAAATACCCAGCAGTTTTGCGAGCATAAGGTTCATTATATGTCTGTAGTTTTGTATTGATTTAAAGAAAATCACTGAAATCTTTTATCACATAACTTCGAATTCTAGATAATATTCAATTCTATCAGAATTAAAAACAAGTAAAAACAAAATCAGTTATCCAAGCCCCCAAAGACTGAGATACAAAACGTATGTTGAAAAGGGTCAAAAGATTGGATTTCAATCATCAATCAAAGCCCTGCTATTGGTCTGGCAAAGGCAGTAAGTGGTCCCATCTCTCTGGGACTCAGTTTCCTTATTTGTAAAAGGAATAGATGGGAATAAATGAATTATGGGGGTCCTTCTAGCTCTAAATCATATGATCCTAAGTAATTAATTTTCTTGGGGGGGGGTTGGTTTTGTTTTTTGCTTTTTTGGAGGGGGAAGATAGGGCAATTGGGGTTAAGTGACTTGCCCAAGGTCACATGGCTAGTTTTTTGTGTTAATTATTTGAGGCTGCATTTGAACTCAGGTCCTCCTGACTCCAGGGCTGGTGCTCTACTCACTGCTCCACCTAGCCACCCCAGTAATTAATTTTCTAAAAATCATCCTTTTTTTTTTTTACACACTGCCCTCTTCCCTTGCCAGCACCATTACAATCAAAGCCATACACTTTTAGGATTACAATGTGTATGAAAGAACTTCATCTACCTATCTATCTAATTCTAACATAGATTCATACACATATTTATAGACATTACAGTAGTGTTGTCGAACTCAAATACAAATAGTACATAAGGATCCCTATAGTTCACATAATTACTAAGAAAATCTCATATTAACATTATCTATTTTTTATTGTATTCTAATTATTTTTAAATTTCCCAATTACCTTTTTAAACTGGCTCCAGCTGTACTCAGGAGCATTATAAGGCCACATATTTGATACCTCTGCACTATACTATTGGTTAAAAAACAATTAAATTAGAAGAAACAGAAAAACCCAAAATAAAATGATAATGCATTTCCCACCTCTGAAGCATGTTATTCACTTACAGCAGACAAACTGGAGGCACATCTCTTTTAGGGGTACCTAGGTTAATTAGTCTAAGGGTAGTAATAATCATGATTTAGAATTTAAATGAAGGAGATAAGATGAAGAGAGATATGATCTCAGTTTTATTTCACAAAAGCAAATACACTGCCTGTCAGCTTATTTAAATTGGAGTAATTTTTACATTTTCTCTTTATTTTGAAAGGCTTTAATTTTCAAGGCAGAGATTACCCCCTGAATAAATATAATAGGAAATGGTCATCTTAACCTGGTGCAGAGATAAAAAAATGACAGAAGTAAGCAAGGATCTATTTGCCAGTATGTAACCCAAATATGGTAATTATAATGGGTAATTACAACCTATCAATGAAACTTTCTAAATCCAAAACTGAAAAAGTACCCCCAAGAAAACAGAAATAACTATTCCCAAAAGAATCCTGAGCCTATTTCCTGATATTTAAACCCATAAAAGAATTCCCATCTTTCTCCCGGACTAAGGATTGTTTGATAATGACATTAATTGAAAATTATATAACATTGTTTTCCTTCTAGGATAAAGCATTTTAGAAATCTCAAGATTCCTTTGAGATGACTTAAATAATAGAGAAATTGTATGTTGTAGTTAACAAACATTTATTAAGCATTTACTTTTACTAGGTACTGTGCTAAGTAGTAGAAAGAGTACTGAACTTGCATTTAGCATGTGGTTGAATCTGGGTTCTGATACTACCTGTTCCAAAAGGCTGTTGGAAAGAAAACACTCATAAAGGGCTTTGTAAAATGTGTTATTAATTGTAGCACAGTATTTGATCCTCTATGTTTCCACTTCTTCCTGCCTGGGTTTTTACAGAAGATTCCATGATAGCTCTATAAAGGACCAAATAAAAATCACTGACAAGAATAGCATCTCCTTTCCACTTATCCAAATCTCATACTGAATAATACCAAGTTCAAACTCTCCCCTTTCCTGCCAAGACTAGATTATCCCCGGTAGAAATTATAATTTCTCCTCTGAATTTAGCACAAAAAAGAAAATTAATACCTATTACACATTCACACATTGCATCTCAGCGACACGAAGACAAATATGGCTTAGGCCCTGCTCAAGGAGTTTATAATCTAATGGGGAAAAAGAACAAGTACACAAGTTAACTATAATTCAACTAAGGATGAGGTAAGTACAAAGGGAACATCTATGAGAAGCTTCAGAAAGAGAGAAGGTGCAAATTAGAGAAGTCTTCACAGAGAAAGCAATATCCATTCGGCCAGGAAATCAACAAGCTCTGACAGAAAGGGACGAGAGGTAAAAGGAAAGGAGCCTGGAATACACTCCAAATGGGGATATTGCGTAAGCAAAGTCTGGAGGACAGGAGAGGACAGGCCAGTAATTTTGAGAGGAGGAGGGAAACACCACAAGAAGTGGGAAAGAGTATGAGATAAGGTTGAACAAGTAGGTTAGAGGCAGCCTGTGGAGAGGCTTGAATGTCAGTGCCAATAGGCAACAGAGCACTAAAAGTTTTTTGAGTAGAAGACAGGCATGCAATTTATCTGGCATTTAGTAATATCTTGTGACAGCTCTACTATTGTCCTTAACTACTATTTAACTTTTCATATCTTTGGCCACTCCAACTAGATTACATTACTCTTTAAGTCAGGCAATGTCATGTTTATTCTATCTCCCACAACACCAAGCATAACGTTTTATGAATAGCTGGCATCCAAAAAAGGGTTAATTTTAATACAAACAGACCAGAAGAAATAGAGAATAAGAAATGCAAAACAAGAACACGGAAAGCGCAGTTATTAACTAATAAACTCAGGGATGGTGGACACTCAAATTCAACTGACAATAATAAGACCAAGTTATTAGGAAGTAATTTATTTAAAAAACACACAAACTATGTCAATATGGATTACTAAATGTGTTTTGGTGGAACCTGATAATTTTTCATAATGCTAATAAATAAGCATATTTGGTAGAGCCAAAGATACCACAAATTATTAAACAAATTAAAAACAGGTCTTAATTCTGTCATTCAATAAATCTAACTACATTATATATTTTATTCCAAAACAGGTAAGAAGAATGCACATTCTAAAGGCATTAGTCAGCTCTAAGACTTCTTAACTGTAATTTGGTCAGCAGCAAACAAAATGCTTTCAACATACCTATCCAAAATACAGATCACTCAATTTTATAGTGAAGTTATCTATCCAGAAATTTACTTATTCTTAGGATTAAACAAAGCTTTAAAAATTAAGTCTTGTTTGAAAAAATAAGCAGTATGTAGATGAAAAAGAACACTTGACACTATTTTAAAAACAAAACCAGTAATGAAAATATAAAAATAAAAAAATAATGCCTCTAAATAGCAGATAATTCAAAAACAAAAATTTAAATTTAAAAATTAAAGTTGTTACAATTTTGTTCTCAATGCTACTGCTAAGATTTCTAAATTTTAGTATATCCACGAGCAATCCTGATGCTCAAAATATGGGGATTTCTACATCATTAGGAAGCTGACAAAGATATGTCTCTTTTAATCAATAGGTCTTCCTTAGAAGACCAGGGCATATAAGTGAAAAAGGTAAAATCAGAGGGCCATGAAATCTCTAGTAATCAGGTGGATCTTTGAGTTCATTGTTGTGGACAGATTCTCCCTACACCAAGGCAAATAGTAACACTTTCAAGAAAAAGAAGAAGTTTCCTGTTTAGATTTGAAGCCCCTGATAAAGCCTAGAGAGGAACCAATATCCAAAATAAATATCCCCAAGTATTTATAAAAAAATTTTCTGACATGTAGACAAAATCCTTAGTATAGATATTCATTTTAGACCCCCGGCCCAAATTGTCTAAAGTCCACATATAATCTATTTTAAGAAAATACATCTTCTGCTAGGATTGGTCCTGAGTTACTGAATAGTCTACCTCAAGGTTATCCTCAACTGTCATCTGTTTCATTGATAATGTGGCTCAGTGTACCTTAACATATTGTGATAGAGTTAATGGCATTCTGATGCAGTACAGTAGCTATGTGCAACTAATAAATGTCTTTGTGGGTAAGGAGAAGCTCCTCCGGGCAGCTGTGTCTTTCTGAAGCTAGCTGAGGTTTCCAGCTGGCTCAGCAGAAATGGATAAAGAAAGAAACATCAAGCCAGTAAGTAATAAGACCACCAGAATTGCTAGCAAGTGTTCTTTGAACTGCCAGTTACCCTTACCCCAAAATGCCCAACAACCATATATTTAATGTGGACACACTACTACTACAAAAATTATATACAAAAGTAAATCAATGTTGCTTGTCTCTGACAAGTCGACCCTGAAAACATTCCCTTACCCAAATGTTATGTATGGCCTGATGACAATATAATCAACATCACATCATAGCAAATTAAGTTTGCTATATATTAAAATTTGAATTGTATTTGCACGTAAAAAAATTCCTCAATAATCTAGCATTCCTACTAATGTAAATTCTTTATTCATTCAAATATCCTAATGTTTCCTGGTCAGAGACAAGCACCAAATCTGAGAGAACTATTCTTGTAGTGCCTCAGCATAGTAGCTAAAATTCTGTTGTAAAATAAACTTCTGGGGTGGGTCCTAATCCTAATATTTACTTTGGCAATAGTTTTAATGATAAAAGTTAAGAGACAAGACAACCAAGAACACCAGACTGCACAGAAATGGATAATGGAAAGATCTAGGACATCCAAAGCAGACAGACCACAAATTATCTACAACAAACATCTTTTCTTTACCAGTCTATTTTCCAGTCCCTCTTTTCTATATTCATCTCCTTAACTACACACCAAAGCTTTTCAGCATTATCTCAGTGTTGAGTCTATTACTCTTCTGGTTCACTGTTTCCTTTCACTTTTCACCAACTAAAACCTGAAAAATGTGTGTGCAATCCACACACCAAAATAACTTTGTGGCTCTAATGGGGAAATTATGCATGCTCAATAATAAAACAGGTTTCAGATTAAAGAGCGAAGTTATGACATAAGTTATCTTGCTTAATTTAGTACATTTTGGCACTGAATTATTAATTATTAATGTTAAGGAATCCAAGAATCAAATGTTTAGTGCAGGCTTGATGATGGGCTGAAAATAAACAACCCAAAACTCTACCAGCTCACAAAATTTTCACAAGGTTCTGGCACATTACAATGTAAAAATGTACACATGCAATGAGATTCAATAATCTGAACACAGCAGACTCAGCTTTACATACCAGAGGTAAGTGAAAACTTTAAGTTCAGGGTTCTGAATTTTTTCAGACTTTTAATCTCAACCTATGCATTTATTCACCTGGTTGCTTTTGAGATAAAACAGCCTACTGCACCAATCCTAATTATAGGATTCTGTCATTATGGTAAAAATCCCATCATAAGATTGGTTTTATAGAATAAAAAAAAAACCTATCTTAAATATTCTATATCATGGTAAAAAAAAAAAGCACTATGTAAACAAGGTGCACAATCTGATGTGTAATATGCTCTGCTATATAGCTTAAGCCTTGAATTCCAGGTGCCTTCTCAACAATGCCACCTCAATGTTCTATCCACCTATCAGATGGAGTTGCTGAGAAGGTACTGTGGGATTCAAGGCTAAAATTATACTGGAAAGCACACTACTGATCAGGTTGTGGCCCTTATTTATATAATGTGTCTTTTTACCATAATATAGAAAAAAAAATCTAAAATTCCAGTTCTCTCTGTGCCTCTTTAACTCCTACCTCCACCTTCGACTCCTTTATCTCTACCATTGTCACTCCCCCATCAAAGGCTCCCCCTTCCCTCAAGGTCCAATCATTAAAATCTTACCAATATGGCATCTGCCTTTTCATTTTCATTCCCACTACCATCACCCTAATTCAAACCCTTATTGCCTCACACTTGAACTATTACAATAATTTCCAAACTAAGCTTGCTCCAGTCAATAGTCTCTCTCATCCTCTTCCTGACAGACTGATCTTCCTAAAACAGTTTTGCTACATGTCAGTTTCCCAGCTCCTCAAAAGCCTTTAATGACTAAGTATGAAATGAGGGGTACAGACAAGTATTACAGAAATTCAGAGGAAGGAGCAATCAAATAAGCATTGGCTTTTGAGAGGTAGAACTTGAAAATTGTGGCTTGAAAACATAGGGCTTAGATAAGAAAAGAGGAGAAGAGGCATTTCAGACATTGGTCATATGAGCAAAGGCTTGGAGACAGGAAAATGCAGGTCCTATTCTAGCAGCAATGAAAAAAATAATCAGGCTACATCAGAGAGAAAAAAAATAGATGAAAGACACAATCATAGAAGAGTCCCTGGAGATAATCTAATTCAAATCCCTTATTTTAAAGCCTAGACCCACAATGGTAAAAATGATTTTGCCCAGACGACCACAGATTAGAAATGTTGAAGAGATTCCTTAATGAGTCAAGGGACTGAACTTAAATCACCATGGGAGTCCCTTTACAATTCTAAGATTCATTGCTTTAACATGGTAAGTTTTCATACCACAATGCCTCCACAATACAAGATATATAGCATTATCTTATGTTCTTTAACTTTTATTTGTCTTTTCTACCTAACTAAACTGTAAATTCAAGGAGACAGGTTCATTTTACACACTTTTGTATTTTTGTTGTTGAGCTGTTTCAGTCATATCTTGACTCTTCATGACTCCATTTGGGATTTTCTTGAAAAACACTGGAATGGTTGTGCCACTTCCTTCTCCAGCTCATTTTACAGATGCAGAACTGAGGCAAACAGGGTTAAGTGACGTGTGACCAGGGTCAGACAGCTGTAAGTATCTGACGCTGGATCTGAACTCAGGTCCTCCTGATTCCAAGCTCAACACTTTACCCACTGCATCACTTAGCTGCCCTCCCATTTGTATTGCTATCACCTAAGAGTGCCAAACAATAAATGTTTACTGCTTGTGAGTGTCATTGTATTTAATCTCAGAATCACATGTATAAATTTGCAGTGAAAGTGTTAAAATTCCAGTTACTTGAGTTCTTAAAATATATGAAATGATAAGCTATCCCAAAAGAAAAAGAAATATGATCCACAAATCAAACAAAACAAGGGTTTTCACCCCTACAAATGTTCTTACAATAACACTCTAGGAACTGCTCAAAAGACTCTGTAAAAGCTGGAAGACCCACACAAAACTAAAATTTTAAAAATGTGTTTAACTGCTGGAACCCTCAGAAGTAAAACAAAATTTGGAAGGATATTAAACCTCAACCTGCATTTATTTTTAAGTAGACTATTCCAAGAAGAAATGGAAATCTCTCATGCTTGTTAAATGGGCAAATTAATTAAGTCAGGATTTTTTTTTCCTTTTTCTACAAGAACGTTACATGTGGAGAGATTCAAGTTTGAGATTTGTCACCATTATATGTGCTAAATAAAGATTTAAAAAATCAATAAATCATATAGTTTAAATAGTAAGGTAATTATTCATCATTTATAATGTATCATTAGCAAGTTGCCAATGTTATTTATAACTTGCTTTATTTTTTTAAGTCACATAGAAACACAGTTTTCAAAAAATTAAAATTATAGTATTTATTTTTAAGTTTGGTTGACAATGATTATTTCAGTTGGATCGCTTAAATTACCAGAAGCCCTTAATATCAATTTTCTTGTTAAGTCAGGGATTTATTCTCACATTTGAAAATGCTCCAAGTGTCCATTTCAGCCTGGACCTATTAACCTAGACATTAAGATCACCATGGATAGCGACCTAGTAACTTTTAATAACACATGCTTATCATTAGAACTAGTCTCTAACCTTAAAAGACCCCTCTTACAAAATCAAAGGATAAGTTTGAAGCGTATACCTATTCAAAGCATAAAATGTTCAACAGCCCTTCTCAAAAGAGTGTTAATTATAACAGTGGCATAAAGGAGACACCTGCCTAATAGAACCAGATGGAAGCCACCAACTCATTTTACAGAGACTCTAAGAAGCCAAAGAAACCATCCTTTTCATCTGATTGCTATCAACCTAAACTTTAATGGGTGATCAAAAAGCAAGATTCCATACTCAGTAACTTATTCTGTTCCATTCTAGCATATACACACAAAATAGAGAAATTGTAAACAGAAAAACAGTTTGAAAAAACCATTACTAAACACAATGAAAACAGTCCTAACGCTATCTTGAAAGAAAGAAAATCCTGTAACATTCCAGCACAGAAGCATTTCCAAAAAGACAAATCTAGCTGGAATCAATCTGTGCTTATGTACATAAATCACTAGGGGTCAGGTAAGATTCCATTTTGTAACAGCTGAACTTTAAACAGAGAGTCACTGGTGGTGCAACATTGAACTAATTAGCATAAAGTTAATCCCCTCTGGAAAGAAAAGCATCAGCAGAGCTTACACTATCCTCACAGCATTATGGTACATATCACATTATTATGGTACATAGCCTAGGAAGATGGTGCTACACATCAAACTCCTGGAAAGTTCTTTATGGCCTTGAGCTTCTACAAAGCAGAACTGTACAGCCCTTGCCTGGTATTCTTTCCTGTAGAACAAGGAGGCCAGATCCAGGCAGGAAAAGAAAAGAAAAAAAAAGGAAAGGAAAGGAAACAAAGGAAAGGAAAGGAAACAAAGGAAAGGAAAGGAAAGGAAAGGAAAGGAAAGGAAAGGAAAGGAAAGGAAAGGAAAGGAAAGGAGCAAAGCAGGAAGAGAAGAGAGAACCAACAAGGGTGAGTCACAGGCCACTGCCTTAATAGCCTGTCATGTTTCCAACTGCGAGTAGGGGATAATCTTCCATTTTAAAAACTTTTGTGAAGAAAATATTCCCCCCCAAGGCACTTGGTTATCAAATGGGCCTTTAATGTCCCACAAGGGTTGAGATGTCCATGAAAAGTGACCTCATCTTTCTGTGTGATGGCAGAGGCAACTGGACAATTGTGGAGGGGGTGAAGAGGTGGGTGGGGAGGGAAACCACCTCCGTCAAATATCCTGTGGAAACCACGAGCACGCGGCAAAAGTGGTGTGAAGCCTCTACTCTTTCCCCAGTCCCCACCCCACCCCCATCTCCATGTGAGTGCAGTGACGTTAAGCCCCCATAGTGAAGTGGAGACACTCACCCCACGACTCCCTGGTTGTAGTTCCTCCTCTTCCAAGGGGTACCACTGTACAACCCTCCAGTTCCCGCTGTTCCAGCCAACCTACCACCGCCCCCTCCGCCTGCCCCGACCCCGGCAGTGGAGGCCGGGGCCGTGCTGGGGCTCAGCAGGCTGTAGTTGAGTCCGTAAGTGCTGGCCTTGTTGTCTCTTTTCCTCTTGTTGCTGTTGCCCGCAGCGGAGTCGGCGGTCTCCGCAGCAGAGGCTCCAGCCCTCCGGCTCCAGGCCCCGGGCTGGTGGTGGTTGTTGTTGTTGTTGGTCGTCTCTAAGGGCAGGAAGTCCCGCTGTTCGGGGGCCAGTGTGTGGCCGCCCAGGAGCCGCTCCCCGGGGCGGTACATGCCCTCGGCTGGGGAGCTGCTGCTGCTGTTGCTGCTACCGCCGGCGGGGGCCGTGGCGGGGCCGGCTGGGGCGGCGGCGGTGGCGGCGGCGGAGGCGGCGGCGGGGCCGCTGGGGCTGCCCGTGTTGCTGCTGCTGCTGGTGCCGCTCCCGCTGCTGCTGCTGCTCCCGCTGCTGCTGCTGCTGCTACTGCTCGTGGCGCTGCTGTGACAGTGGTGGTTGAAGTAGAGGTTCCTCAGCCCCTGGGTCGTCTCCCAAATCTGCATCCACAAACTGTTGGAGGGTCCGAGCTGCTCTGGCTGAAACCAGGCGATCCTCGGATCCATCAAACGGCGGCCACTCTCCCCCGCCCCGCCCGCAGCCGCCGCCGCCGCCCCCTGCCCCCCAGCAGCAGCAGCAGCAGCCGCCGCCGCCGCCGCCGCCGCCCCTGGCGGCTCCGGCCCCTCGCCGAGACCCCCCCGCCCCCTTCTCCCTCCTCTCCTCCTCCTCCTCCTCCTCAGGCGCACACTCTGGCCGGCGAGACGCCCACGGGGGCCTGCGAGCCGCCCCGGCCTCTCCTCACCGCCGCTCCTCCCGGCGTTTTCCCGGGCGGCAGCAATCGCTGTGGTGCCGCCGCCGCCCCTGCTGCTGGTGCTGCTGCTGCTGCTACTGCTGCTACTGGTGGCGGTGGCGGTGGCGGTGGCGGTGGTGGTGGTGACGGCAGCACTGGCGGCGTTGGTTTCGTTTCCTGAGCCGTCTTCGTCGTCCCCTTCACCGCCTCTCCTTCCTCTGTCCCCTCCTCCTCTGCCGCCGCTTCCTCTTCTTCTGTGGCCGCCGACCCTCCCCCCCCTCCCTCCCCTCCGCCAACCCCCTGTCACCGGGGTCCCAGTGCAAATGGCGGCGGCCGCGGCGGCAGTAGCTCTGGAGAAGGCAAGGGGCAGCAACGCGCCTGCTCCGTAGCGTCCTCGCTCGGCCCGGGGCGGGGCCTCAGCCGCCCCTGGCTCCGCCCCCCTAGTCGCTCCTCTCCGCCCCCTCCCTGCCCTTCCTCCCTCCTCTACCCCCCTCCCCCCTCCTCCCCTGGCTGGGTCCCGCCTCCCTCCTCCCCTTCTTACCGGGAGGCCGCTCCCTGCGTCACAGAGCGAAAGGAGTAGGGCGCAGAGAGGAAGGGAGAGGGGTCAGATCCTTGCGCGTGGGCCGCCAACTGCCCCCCATTATCTCCCCCACATCCTCCGGCAACCCTCCCTCGAGCCTGCCACCTGGGATCTTGGAGTTTGGGGGGACCCTGGTAGGATGGCCTGTCCTTTTTACCCATACACCCAGGCCAGCTCCTCCTGTGGAAACAGGATCATTCACTCTAGGTCTTAGTTTACTCATCTGCAAAATGAAGGGGATTGGACTAAAACGATCTCTAAGCACTTCCAGCTCTAATCGCGCTCCTATAAGTCTGTGGTCCCCACACCATACCTCAGGCAGGCGCAGTTTCGACCTCATCCTTTTACATACACACACACACACACACACACACACACACACGCACACACACACACACCTCTTTCACACTAATTACACCTTTCCCCTCCATCCTCCTTACCTCTGCCTGAATTCCTCTCAGCCTCACTCATCTGGATTTACCCCAGGTCCTTCCAGGATGGGAACATCTCACAGTGTTTCAGCCCTGCTGTCCTTTCTGAAAAAAGGCATGGAGGCATTTAGGACTGGAAAATACAAGGATCCCCGTGCAGCTCCCAATTTGCTACTGTCTGGCTGCTCATCCAGTTCCTCATCTGTAAAATTAAGATTGGACTAATTGATCTTCTAAAACTCCAGCTCTAAATCTTAAAATTAAATAACTTTCCTCTTTACCCTTCTATCTAGTTCTCTCAACTATACCTGTCACCTCCTTTCTCTCTCTCACGAAACACACAGGTGTGGCTCTATTTTGCCCCTTTCCAGTTAAAAGTTAAGAATTCAGTTTGGAGGGAATACTAAGAACCCGTATATCTATGTTGCACTTTAAAGTTGGCATAGGACTTCACACTATCTCACTTGAGCCTCAGAGCAGCCCTGTAAGGGAGATAGCAAAGGCATCATTAGTCTCATTTTATGGATGAGGAAATTGGGGCTCACAAAGTTTAGTTGATTTGCCTATAGTCACCTAGCTGGTAAGTATCTGAGGCATGATTTTTACCTAGATTAGATATTCTGGATCCAAAATAGCAATTATACCCTACCCTATGTTCCACAAAGAGGAACAACCATTATGAAAAGACTTCCAGTGCCCTCTAACTGCTAATTAACTCCAGGTACTCCCAAATTCCTAACAGAAAATATCAAGAAAATGTATCTTTATTTCCTACGGCAGTTCAATCATGGACACAACTAGTGAAAAGAGCTCAGGGATTTGAGTTAGAATACCTAGGGTTAAAACTCAACTTTGATGTTTCCTACCCACCGATCCTTGGGCAACTCATTTTACCATTCTGGGTCTCACCTTATCTGTAAAATTAAGAGGCTGGGCCTCTAAAGGGCTTTCTCAGCTTTAAATCCTATAAGTGTTGGGCCCAAATCATACCAGATATTGAAAGTCTTTTCAAGCATTCATAAACCATCTTTCACATAAGAAAGTCAAAGTATAAACCTGATGGTAATGGAACCTTTTGCCTTACCACATAGCTATTTATCTTGCCAGAATGGCACTTGCTAGATCACAATTTTTCTCTGCTAACTTTTTTTTTCTGGTTTGAAAACCACACTTTATTTGTGAAGGCGACTAGAAATATCCGATAACTTCTATTTTTAAGCAAAAACAAAAAAACAAACAAAAACTGTTCTTTCACATTTTTTTCTAGGCTTGTTCGTTTAAGAAAAAAAAATGTCAGGCTTGGCTATTATGTTGCATTCCTAGAGAAATGGAGAATAAGCTTTGTATTTGCAAATCAATCTGGCCCTAGATATGGCTTACCCACAGACTCAACTGTGACAAGCTTTTTGCACAGCTTAAATGTAGGAAGTAAAGTTTAGTAAACCAAGTGAAAAAGCTTGGCTTCTGGGAGGATCAGTGGTGTAGAAGGGGAGTCTCTGCCTGAGCAAGGGTGTCAATCCCTGTACCAGGGGCAGTGCCCTCAACACCATGTGCTCTGTCCTGCCCAGTTACCCATGGGGCAAAGTATCATCAGTTTACCAATGACATCATTTCAGGGATGTTCCATGTTCATTCTACTGGCCAAGCTACTCCTTTTCTTAAAAGAAAACACAAGCAGTGCAGGAGTAACACTCTACCCTTCAGAATGTCTTTAGATATGAGGTCTTGCTCAGGTAGGCAAGAGCCAGAGCTGTTTTTCTGAATGGTGTCAGGCTTGCTGTTATTTAAAAGTCAATTGAGGAAAGGAAAGCAGAGGTGCCAGCTGTAGCACTCTGTTAACTTTAAACAAACACTCATAAAAACCTCTTGAACCACAAAGATCAGAAAATCAGGAAATAGTGTTGGCATCAGTGGTTTCCTAAAGCGATTATTATATTTCTTTCTGTGCCTCTTACTAGTAACAAAGACTAAGTGTTTTAAAAGTGTTAAAAAAAATCATTAAGGAAAAAAGTGAATGAGAAAATGTGGGCATTAAGGCAAGTTCAAAGTCCAAACCCAGTCGCTGAAAACTGACTTTTAACTCCTATTTTGGGAACCAAATATCCTGGAAAGTTTTTTGGCAAATAATGAAAATCTCCTTTACTTATCAACCAGACAGTTGCTGCTATTCTTTCTCTCTTATCAAAAGTATAACACTGCAAGGAATGTGGAAAACATAAAAAAAAAAGAATGTTGTTTCATTTTGGAGACAGCAGAGTCTTCACACAAATATTTTTAAATGTTTTCCTGTGGTGAAAAATGCTATAAAATGAAATTTATAAAATTGCTAGAAATACAGAAATGTACTAATTAGCAATGTTGTATAATTTTCTTCCTGAAAAACCTGTGACATTTTGAAAATATAACATATAAGTATTATACCAAAGTGATTTTCCTAAAATTCAGGCCTGATCATGTCTCTTTTCTACTTAAATAATTCCAATGGCTCACTGTTGCCTCTATGATCTAATTATAAGCTTCTTGGGCTCTTAAAACCCTGGCTGAAACTTATCTTTCCAACATGCTTTATATATTACTCCTCTTCAATCCATTGCCCAGCCAAAGTGGTTTTTCTGCTGTTCCTTACACAGGACTCTCTATCTTCTGTCTCCATAACTTTGCACTGCTGCCTTTCTCCTACCTGGGATGCACTACCTTTTCAACTCTGTCCCTTAGAATCAATCTTTTGTTTCCTTTCTACGTGAAACTTGTCCTCATCTCTCTAGTTCAAGGGTTCTTAACTTGGCAAGGTCCATGAAATAGGTTGTTTTTTTAAGTTTGATAACTCAATATAATGTGTTTCCTTTATAATCTTGAACATTGTATGCATTTAAAAACATTATTCTGAGAAGGGTTCCATCAACTTCAATAAACTGTCGAAGAAGTCCAAGACTTTTACAAAAATGGTTAATAATTCCTGCTCTAGCTGATCGTTCCCTTCCTCCCTCCACCCTGCAAATGCATTTCATATTTGTTTCATACGTATGTATGTTTATGTTTTCTCCCCTGATAAACTATTGGAACTCTAAACGAAAAAGTACTGGTACTATAATGGTACTATAGTTTGCCACATTAAAGTATCCATTTGTTCATACAAACTAGAAGGAAACATTTTGTCTAAGAACAATTTGCTAGGCTCTTTAAGCTTCTCTATTGCTTGCCTTTTGGAACACATATCTCTTTAGATTTTTAGACAGCCTTCTTTCCACTGTATTACCACCCCTACCAGACTTTAAATACTACAGAAACTTCAACCCTTGGGCCAGCTCTTCTGATTATCGGCGGGCCACCCCTTCTCCAGTTCTAGAACCAAAAAATATCATCAGTTAAATTCTGCCATTATTCCTGGATGGAGTGTATTAGTCATTAACACCTCAGTAACTTTCACCATCTTGGTAACTTTCCAGATAATCCCTTAATGTGTTTTGTTGTTTATCTCATTAGTTTGTAAATTCCTTGAGGGCAGGTATTTGTATCCCTAGAGCTTAACATTGTGCTTAGCACTACAGTAAATTCTTTTAAAATGTTTTTCATTTATTCATTGTTTCAATCAGTCTACAACTCCAAAACTATTGGTTCAAATCAAGTATCCCTATATAACTCTAACCCTGCTAACTCACGTGACCCTACAACATGATCCCTCTCCACCAAAATGGTCATTCACTTGGGATCCTTAAGTGGTGGAAAACCCACTAATTCCAAAGGCAATGCTGTCCCACTTTTAGATGGCTTTAATTGTTAGGAAGTTTTCCTTTAATATTGAGACTAAATATGCCTCTCTGTAACTTCCACTGTCTGCTCCTAATTCAGTCCTCTGGAGCCAGGTGTAACAAAGTCAACCTCTTCCCCATGACAGTTCTTCAAATACTTTGTAGAGCTATCATGTCTATATCCCTTTCCCCACCCTACCACTCCATGGTCACCTTCTTCTGGATACATCAGCTTATCAGTGTCATTCTTAATATATGGCATCCAGACCTGAATATAAAACTTCACAGGTGATCTTACTTGGGCAGTATACGGTGAGACTATCTTCCAGTCCTACACAATATTTCCTTGAAGGTACCTTCAGTACCCTGCAGTAGGTACCCTTGGCTGTGATTGGAGCGTGCTGACTTGATCTCATAAAGGACAGCTAAGAGCTTTTTGCAGAGAAGGTAATATTCAACCAATCAATAGACAAACATTTATTGAATTCAGGCACTGGGCTAAGAGCTGGGGACAGAAAAAAGGCAACAACATAGTCCCTGTCATCGTGGAGCTCACATTCTAATGGGGGAAATAGACAAAGAACTATGCACATGAGATATAAAAATCCTAGAGGGAAGGCAGAAACAATTGGAGTTAACTAGGAAATGTCTCTTACACAAGGTAGAATTTGAGCTGTCTAGAACATGAATCAATCTAATAGTTGGTTATTTATTACTTGATGATAAGTTTTGTTTCTCTCATAAAATCTGCCTCAACTAGATCAAGAAGCTGTGTGATGTTTTTTTTAATCAACGCAGGATATTTTAATTTATTTTGAAAGACTACAATTGATGCCTCCACTTTTTCTCCTCCTCTCTCTTACCTCCTTACAATCTGGCTTCCAATCTTATCATTCCACAAAAATTGCTCTCTCCAAAGTGACTAATGTTGTTACTCCGTTGTTAATCATGTTACTCTGTTGTTACTCCAAAATTACTCTTAGTTGTCAGTCTAATGGCCTTTTCTCAATCCTCACTCTCCTTGACTTCTCTGGAGCCCTTGAAACAGTTGATGACAATCTCCTCCTTAATACTCTGTTCTCTCTAGGCTTCCCAGACGCCACTCTGTCCTTTTCAGTCTCCTTTTCTGGATTCTTCCACACATCACACACCCCTTAACTTTCGGTATCCTTCAAGGTTCTGTCCTGGCTCCCTTTCTCTTTTCCCTCTATACTGTTTCACTTGGTGACAGCATTAGCTTCCATGGATTTAATAAACATCTCTATGCTGATAATTCTCAAATCTACCTTTCCTGTCTCAATCTCTTTTGCCCTCCAGTTTTGAATCTCTAACTGCCTTTCAGATAGCTTGAACTGGATGTCCTGTAATCTTCTTAAGCTTAATATGTCCAAAATGGAATTCATTATTTTTTCCACTAAATCCTCCCCTACTCCTACCTTCTCCATTACTATAGAGGGTCACACCATCCTCACAATCCCTTAAACTTGCAATTTAGGAGTTATCCTGATTCCTCATTATCTCTCACTCCCTCCTCCCCCCATCCAATTTATTGCTAAGGCCTGTCAATCTCACCTTTGCAATATTTCTCAGATATGCCCCTTTCTCTCTTTGGACACTGCCACAACTCTGGTGGATGCCCTCATGTCCTTCCTCATAACTGGATTATTGCATTAGCCTGCTGGTGGGTCTGCCTGCTTCAAATCTCTCCCCACTCCAATCATCCTCCATTCAGTCACTAAAGTCCAAATCTGATCATATTACTCCCACCCCCACCAACAATAAACTCCAGTGGCATCCTGCTGTCTTCAGGAGTCATTCCAAAGCCAAAGTCCCCCCACACACACACCTTTCCAGTCTTCTTCTCCAGCACTTACTTTTCGATCCAGTGACACTAGCCTCCTGGCTGTTCCAGGAACAACACACTTCATCTCTAGGCTCTAGGCATTTTCTCTAGCTGTCCCCTCATGCCTGGAATGCTCTCTCTCCTCTGCTCTGTCTGCTGACCTCCCTGCCTCCTTTATGTCCCAACTAAAATCCCATCTTCTACAGGAAGGCTTTCCCAAGGAACCTCTCTTTTTTTTCCGAGGCAGTTGGGGTTAAGTGACTTGCCCAGGTTCACATAGCTAGTAAGCATCAAGTGTCTGAGGTTAGATTTGAACTCAGGTCCTCTCAACTCCAAGGCTGGTGCTCTATTCATTGCACCACTTAGCTGCTCCACAGCCAACTCCTCTTAATTCTAGTGTCTTCCCTCTGTTAATTATTTCCTATTTATCCTTTATAAAGTTTGCTTTGTATATGTTTACATGTCATGTTCCCCATCAGACTGTAAGTTCCATCAGGGCAAGGACTATCTTCTACCTACTTTTGTATACCCAGCTTAATACAGTGCCTGTTGCATTTAATAAATTTAATAAATGTTTAATAATTTATTGATTGCTTGACTTTACTCTTTCACTTCTGGAACTCCTGACTTAATCTAGGCTGTCCAGGGTGAACACCTCATTTGGCTCACAATTCTTTAGTCCATCTCCACCATGCTTCAGTTGAAATCCCTTCCATCCCCTAGCCATCTGTTTTGTTGCAAGGTACATATTTTCCTTCACCCCCTTCTAGTTCTGGATAGACTAGGGATCAGAGCAAGATCTATGATTTCATATACAAAGGGAACTACCAGATAAGGAATCTGCCTCTAACAATGTGGGTTGGCACCTTCTCTGAAATTTACGGTGTTGGAAAGTTGTCTAGAGCATTGGAGGATAAAATGACTTGTCTAGCATCACTCAGCCAGTATGTGTCAGAGGTAGAACTTTGTTCTCTTTGTTCCCAGGCTAGCTCTCTCTCCTTGTCACCCCTCTGGAACCCTAATCGAATCAATTTTGACAATTCTTATTGACAATTGTTATTCAGTTGTTTTTCAGTTGTATCCAACTCTTCTTGACCCCATTTGGGGTTTTCTTGGCAAGGATACTGGAGTGGTTTGCCAATTCCTTCTCCAGTTCATTTTACAGATGAGGAACTGAGGTAAATAGGGTTAAGTGACTTACCCAGGGTTACACAGCTAGAAAGTGTCTGAGGATGGATTTGATCTCACAGAGATGAGTCTTCCTGATGCCAAGACTAGCATTCTATCTACTACTGTACCACCTAGCTGCCCCTGGAAAGGGAGGCAGCGAGGTAGTGAAATGGATAGAAAACTGGACTTTGAGTCAGGAAGATCCAGCTTTAGACCTTAGTTGTGTGACATTGGGCAAGTCACTTAATCTCTGTCTGCTTCTGTTTCTTCAACTATAAAATGGGCATAATAATAGTACCTACCTCACAGGGTTGTTGTAAAGATCAAATGAGATAATATTTATAAAGTGACTAGTCCCCACACTCATGGCCTGGCAAGTAACTTAGAAAGCATTTAATAAGTGCTTGTTTCCTGCTTTCTTTCCTTCCTAAGGCTAAACTAACATACCTATAACTTCATAAAAGTTATACTTTATAAAGCCCCTTCTCACTAATATCTTCCTCCCCAGGACCGCCAGTTTATAAATAACTGCAAATATACTTTCTCTCATCCTCACCTAAACTCTCTCCAGAATCCTCATCATCACCCCAGATCAGGTACTTTTCCTCCTACCCCTCTACTTCCACTCATTCCCCTACCAACTAGCTTCCCTTAATCCTCTCCCCTCTTCAAGCACTATATATATTGTATCCCCCCATTATAATGTAAGTTTCTTGAGGGTAGAGAATATATAGTTTCCTTTTATTTGTATTCCCAGCATTTAGCTCAGTTCCTGACACATAATAGGTGCTTAATAAATATTCTATGAATTAGAATGTAAGCTCCTTGAAGGCAAGTACTGTATCTGTTTCATATTTGTGTCTACAGAACATAACGCTGTGCTTAAATCATATTAAGTGCTTACAAATACTTTTTCATTCATTCATTCATTCATTCAAGAAATATTATTATTCTATGCTTTCCTACCAAGAGTACATCTTATTTCTAAAGGATACATAGACTACAAGACAGACTTTCCTGCGCTCTATAAACTTATAGTCTAGTTGTGGAGAAAAGGCCGAAAATCTAAAAATCTGAATTATACAAGGCCTAAAAGACTTACTTTCCTCACTCCCTTCCTTTCCCCTTCCCCAGTCTTTGTTTTCTCTCCCTATATTCTCTTACTTATAGATAGCTTTTTGTGGTTGTGTCAAAGTATTCCATAAGTATTCTATAACCATTTAGAAATATCATAAATAAATTCCCTAACTACTCCCAAATAAAATCATTTTGATTCAGAAATAAATCTGCTTTGGTGTCCAAAGAGATATACATCACTAACTAAAATGATCAATTTTAAGAATTGCTCAGCATTTTCATTTTGCTGGTGCAAAGAACTGACATTTATTATGTTCTTAAATCTCATCTGCATTAAATGTACAAATCAGTGAGCCAAAAAAAAAGATATCATAGTATTTGGGCATTTTCTTCTGTAATATATGATCCTACTCATTCTGAGTACAGTATTCGAGTACACGTGGCAAAAATGTAAAGTGGACAGTCTCTTAGCTGAAATATTTATACAGAAATAGATTCTGCAGGATAATTCAATATCAGAATGTAAAGAAGGCACGTTACACAAGAGTGAGTCAAGTTTAAATATATTTACATTGATTTATTAAACTGAAGAAAACAGAAAAGAAATTGCCTGCAAATATTTTATATTATTGTTATTCAATCTTTGAGAATATTTTATTAAATCACATCCTGATAATGAATAAACAAAAGAAATAACTTATAATGATAGAATAAATGTTTTAGTTTGTACTGTGTCCACTCAAGTTATCAACAATTTGGTCTTGTGCTTTATTTATAACTTTTCCCCATTTCCTATTAAAGGATAGATTACGTAGGTTTTTTTTCCTCATGCATGGAATGTAGCTTTTGGGTAGCAAAGGATTGACTTCTCCAGAAGCTACAATGACTCTCATTCACTCCTAGGATAAAATACAAACTTCTCTGTTTAGCACAGTGGTTCTCAACCTTCCTAATGCTGTGACCCTTTAATACAGTTCCTCATGTTGTGGTGACCCCCGACCATAAAATTATTTTCATTGCTACTTCATTACTGTGATTTTGCTACTATTACGAATCTATCTGATATGCAGGATGTATATAAATTGAACATAACTCTATTTCCCGCTGTGGAAAGTCCTTCACAATCTGGCGCCAGCCAATGTGTCCAGATTGGTTACATATTACTTCCCTCTTACAGGCTCTACTTTCCAGCCAAGCTGGACTGCTTAATGTTCCTCATATACAACATCCCATCTCTGCCTCTGTGAATTTGCAAAAGATGTCCTTGACACTTGACTGTTCCCCTCCTCATCTCTGCTGCTTAGAATCCTTAGCTCAGGACTCAGTCAGGCACCACTTCTCACCTCTCAGTCATTGCTGCTCCAGCCCTCCAAATTACTTTATTTATTGTTTGTTTTTCTTTCTGGAGGTTTGTATTTGTTTTGTACGTATTTTGAATTTATCTGTGTACAAATTGTTTCCTACCTGCTCCCTCTTCACCCCGCAACAGAATTTAGACTCCTTGAGGGCAGCGACTATTTAATTTTGTCTTTTCATCCCTAGCACCTAGTGGTATCTGGCTGTGGTTGTAGAATTGAATTAAATTCTCAAATATTATCAAGAAAGCTTATGGGAAGTGTTGTGGAAACCTATTTCCTGATCCAAAGAGTCATTAGTTCTTTCCAACTCACTTGGGAAAAATCTCTCATTGACTTCTTCTCTCATCCTTTGAGCAAGTTTGTATGTCTGATTATATTATATACAGTATTGTATTGCACTGGTTTCACATAGTGGTTTTTGAGATTGACAACTACTTGAACTTGTTTTTGGTTTTAATGGGCATCAATAATAGTTAAAACTTCCAAAGAATTACCAAACTCACCTACCTGCAGGGTAGACATGACTAATATGGAGCCACAGATCTCTTACCATTTACAGTGGTTCTCAACCTGTGGGTTATGTTCAATTTGTAACAATGAAAATACATCCAAAAAATATCAAATATTTACATTATGATTCATAACAGTAGCAAAATTATAGTTATGAAATAGCAATGAAAATCATTTTATGGTTGGGGGTCACCACAACATAAGAAACTGTATTAAAGGGTCGCAGCATCAGGAAGGTTGAGAACCACTGATTTAGCAGATAGTCCCAATCCTAAAGTTTTGCTCATAGTAAGGAATCACCAAAAGAAATTAAATATCAACCTAGCTTGAGCCTGCCAAGATTCAGGATAGCCTTTTTTTTTTTTTGGAGAGGGGAAGGCAGGGCAATTGGGGTTAAGTGACTTACCCAGGGTCACACAACTAGTAAGTGTTAAGTGTTACTTACAACTAGTAAGTAAGGCTGATTTTGAACTTAGGTCCTCCTGACTCTAGGGCTCTGCTCACTGTGCCACCTTGCTGCTCCAATGGCCTTTTTTTCCTCCATGTTAAAAGCAGGCAATTTTGATTAATTGGTATCAACAAAAATATACAAAACCTGGAGGCTCACAAACCTAACAAGCCTGAAGATTTTATCCAATTTTTACATAAACATTCAGCCTTGTATTCTATGGATGAGACATAAAACTCTAACTATACTTCATTCCCAAATGTTGCAGAAACTTTGAAAACCTAAGCATTCTATTCCTCTATTCTTACTCTGTGATTTTCTGCCACTATGAATCTACTGAGAAATATGATATTTACTCTCTGCTTATACAGTATCTTGTGGTGTAAAATCTGACTTGATGCAGTCTGAGATAAGATGTTCCAAATAGCATTATTTTTGTTTGACTTTTGGGAGCCAATGTTATGCTCCTTACCTAGTGGACATCATTGATGAAAAAGAAAAAGAGAAATGCCTAAAAAATTACTAAACTATGCATGCCCTTTGATTCAGCAATACTGTTACTAGATGTATACATCAAAGAGGTCAAAGAAAAAGGAAAAGGGTTTATATGTACAAAATATAGGCAGCCCTTTTTGTAGAGGCAAAAAACTGAAAACCAAGGGGTGCCAAGCTGGAAATAGTTGAACAAGTTAGAAGAAGTGATCAAATAAATATTTTTTTAGAACAACCTAGGAAGATTTGTATGAACTGATGCAGAGTAAAGTGAGTAGAACCAGGAGAACAATTTATACTATAACATCCACAATGTAAAAATGATTTTGAAAGACTTAAGAACTTAGTTCAATATAAAGACCAACCATAATTCCAGAGGATCAGTGGTAAAGAATGCTACTTAATCTCAGAACAGAGAAGTCTCATCCTATACAGAATAACACTGATATTTTTGGACAGGGTAAATATAGGAATTAATTCATTGTGCTTGATTATACTTATTTGTTACAGGGGTTTTCTTTTTCTTTTTTCCAACAGAGGGGGAGCTGAAAGGAAGGAAAAAATAAAGGCTTGACAATTGAAAAAATATATAACTTTAAAAAGAGAAATACATTCAAAAATGAGGTGAAAAGGAGGAAGAGAAACTAAACAGTCATGAGACCTTATTACTAAATCCAATTTGTCTTTTGATGTCATGAAATCTCTTACAAATTGTACAGAGAAACAAATATTTGACCTGCCTCATTTGCCTCTCTTTTTCTAACACCTAATCAAATGGATCTGTGATTTTATGAATGCAGATATTTCCAATAATAATGTACATCTCAATCCATCCGTATCTTCCTATCCTGTGTAACTCTCATCTATGTACTGAAGCCCTTCCTCCATTTCCCTTAAATGTTGCATAGATAAAAAGGTGTACATGTGTTATTCATTGGTTATACCTCTTACTCACCATTTGACCAGCTTTTTCAACTATACATTTCTTTCATGGCATTTTTTTCTTCTCTCCTTCCCTGAACAATTCAGAAATATACTTGATGGCAAATTCTTTGGCCATGACAACCCGTGGCACCTAGAAATATGGAAATAATTTCAAAACTCATACAGTTTATTCATTCTACATAGCTACAGCTGAAGCCAATTTTTCAAGGAGGAGTTAAGCCTAATTTAATTTGTGACACATAAAGCCTAAAAGCATGTTAAGGCCAAAGCAAGAAAGAAAATTAAATTAGGCAGAAACCTGCTTTTTTATCTCAATTCTATACCACTAAATCACCGTATGACCTTGGGCAAGTCACTGAGTCTAAATTTCCTCCCAGAAAATGTGAAGGTTGGACTAGGTGATCTCTGCATTCTCTGCCAACTCCAAAATTCTAAGTCTCTTTATCCACAACTTATTTGTATTTTTGCTCTGCTCTTTAAAAGACACAGGGATTGGAATATCTGATTAAATCATGGATTTGCATTCCAAAGGCCATTAAATTTGAATCACTTCTGTCTCCATATTCATCATCCCTTCTTCCAAGACCTTTAAGAAACATCTACCCTCTGAGATTCTTCACATCTTCACTGAGAAAATTCCCTCAAAACAATCTGAACATAGTTTGAACTTGAAATCCAAGCTGTCACTCTCTGTTAAAGAAATTGGCGTAGTGGGGTTATTTAAATTGGTTTAGATAAGCCAAGTCAGCCAAAGTCCAACTTTTTCAGAGGTAAAGTAAGGCAGAGCAAATGAGTTACTTATATAGTTTTCTTATTTTTGAAGCAAAAACAGGCATTTTGTATAAGAAGAATATGATGTGGTGGAGTTATCCTGGAGTCCTGAAAATAATTCAGTCCTTTACATTGGAAAGCAATCAGACTAACAGAGGCACTAGATTCAGCTGAAATGAATAGCCAAGAGTCAGAGCGTAGGCTAGGGCCATGGAACAGTTTTATAAACCCATTACATAGCTAGGGAAAATTGAGTCATAGAATAGTGTGCTCTAAGGTCACATCCAGTGAAATGCCAGAAGTAGAAGCTGCCAAGATTACCCAAGCTGTTCAGGTATGGTTTAACATAAAGTCCCACTCTATCATATCATATTGGTGGAGCAGGTACATTTTTGTAGTTACATCATTGCTGTGAAACCAGCCTACATAACATAATTCTGATACAGTAAAATTTTAAAAATAATCTGCAGAAGAAGAATATGCTGATGGGCCCATCAAAGGTTAAGTCGAATAAAAAACAAGATACTATATCCTTAAAAATAAACTATATAAATATGTTTTTATATATATAATAAATAAAAGATACGGCACACTTAAAAATAAACCACACCCCTACCTTTCTATGATTAGAAGGGAATTATAATGCAAGCCAATTTATTGAGCCTGTTTCAAAATTTTAAAATTTAACTTGAACATATGATTTCAATTAATGCTCAATGATTAATCAGCATCCATGTATTGATGATGTAGCAGAAAATTCCAGCCAAAACGGAGCAGTAGCTGGTCTTTGACATGATCCTGCCCTCTCTCTTCTCAATGCAGGTATATTCTTGAAGAATGCTCTCCCTTCACATCTACACCTGCTGAAATTCTCTGTCTTATGGCCTGGCTCAAGTGCCAATTATTCCATAAAGCTCTCTCTACCCACCCCCCAGTTGAAAGTTCATATGATTTAGGGATTTTTTCCAACCTCATAATTTTGTAGTGAACAATGCTGACCTGTCCTTTCAAGTTTTCCTCTTTTTCTATTTAAAATTTTTTACTTCTATTTTTTTAAGTATTTAGTTTTTTCTCCCATTCACCCCTAACCCCACCCAAGTTGAACAATAAAAAAGGAAAAAGAAAACTCTCAAAACAAACATGCACAGTCCAGCAAAACAAATTCCAATCTTGGCCATGTTAAAAAAAAAAAAGTATGCCTTATCCTGCATTTTAAGTCTATCACCTCTCTGATGAATAATGTGCTTCATCTTTGAAACTCTGGAATTGTGGTTGGTTATTGCGTTGAAGAGAGTTCTAAAGTCTTTCAAAGTTTTTATTTTATAATAATGTGGTTGTGATTGTATTACCTGTATTCTAGTTTTTCTCACTTTACTCTGCTTCAATATTTTCATACATTATACATAATTTCTTTAGCCATACCCCAATAGGTAGGTACCTCCTAAGTTTGTACTTCTTTTGCTACTGTGAAAAGAGCTACTGTAAATTTTTTTTTGTACATTTCTTTATTTGGTCTCTTTGAACTATAGGCTTAGTCATATTCAATCAAAAGGTACAGAAAGTTTAGGGAATTTTTGGACAGAGTTCCAAATTGTTTTCCAGAATGGCTATAACAATCCTTAGCTCTAACAACAGTGTATTAATGTGCCTGTTTTTCCATAGTCCCACCAACATTTGTTATTTTCCTCTTTTGTCATCTTTGCCAATATGATAGGCATAAAGTAGAACCTCAGAGTTGCTTTAATTTGCATTTCTCTAATTATCAGTGATTTGTAAATATGGTTGGTTGTTGATGGCTTAGATTTCTTTGAAAACTGACTGTTCATATCCTTTGACCATTTGACCATTTATCAATTTATCATATAAATTATGGAATATTCATGTAAATTTTGAATCAACTATATCTCCTTTGCTTTTATTACCTTTTGACTTATGTAATGATATTTATTTATTTGCATTATCTCATCTATTAGACTGCAAGTTCATTGAGAGCAGAAGCTGTTATGCTGGGGATCTAACATGATAGAGTAGAAAAAGAATTGGATTTGGAATCAGAGCCTGGGTTTAAATCCCAACACTTCTACTTACTACTTACTAACTTTAAACAAATGACTTAGCCTCTCTGGACTTTAGTTTCTTCATTTAGAAAATGAAGGTATAGCATTAGATAGCCTCAAAGCGACATCCTAGCTCCAAATCTAGGATCTTATGCTTTATTTTTGTATCTCAGTTCCTTCCTACATTGCTTTACACATGTGTTCTTAATAATGTCCATTGAGGCAAATGAAATCAAATTGTCAATTCAGTCTGAAATGGTAAACATACACATATGTCTGAATAAGCCCAGATTTACCCATGAATAGTACTAACATATTTGTAGATTGACCTATAACATATCTCAGTAGAATAACTATGGTTGATTTGCTCAGTTTCTTAGAGTACACTACTAATAATGTTATTGGTCAGATGCTCAAACAAAGGTCAAATAGCTTTTTTTTTTCTATCTCATGTCTATGGATTATACCTCTATCCCTCAGCTAATTTTTGATTACATTTTGACAATCAAAAGTAGAACTATTGGCTAGAGAAATGCAAATTCAAACAACTTTGAGGTACTACCTCAGACCTATTAGATTGGCTAATATGACAAAAAAGGAAAATGATAAATATTGGAGGGGATGTGGGAAAATTGGAACACTAATGCATTGTTGGTGGAGTTGTGAACTGATCCAACTATTCTGGACAACAATTTGGAACTATGTCCAAAGGGCTATACAACTGTGCTACCCTTTGATCCAGCAATACCACTCCTAGATCTGTGTCCCAAAGAGATCATAAAAAAGGGAAAAGAACTCACATATGTAAAAATCTATATAGTAGCTGTTTTTGTGTTGGCAAGGAATTGGAAATTGAGGGGATGACCATTAGTTGGAGAATGGCTGAACAAGTTGTGGTATATGAATGTAATGGAATACTATTGTTCTTAAGAAATGGTAAGTAGGCAGCCTTCAGAAAAATCTGGAAAGACTTGTATGAACTGATACCGAGTGAAGTGAGCAGAACCAGGAGAACACTGTACACAATGAGAACAATATTGTGCTTTGTTAAGTCTAGACTTAACTCTTCTGAGCAATGCAATGATCCAAGACAATTCCAAATGACTGATGATGGAAAATGCTGTCCACATCCAGAGAAACAACTATGGAGTCTGAATGCAGATTGAAGCATACTATTTTCTCTCTCTCTTTTGTTTGTGTGTGTGTGTGTGTGTGTGTGTATGTCTGTGTGTGTCTGTGTGTCTGTGTGTCTGTTTTCTTTCTCATGGTTTTTCCCTTTGGTTCTGATTCTTCTTTACAACATGACTAATGTGGAAATATGTTTAATATGATCATACATGTATAGCCTATATCAGATTGCATGCCATCTTGGGAAGGAGGGTGTGGAGGGAGGGAGGAAAAATTTAGAATTCAAAATCTTATGAAAGCAAATGTTGAAAACTAGAAAGAAAGAAGGAAAAAAGCTTATAAAAAGAAAAGTGACAATCAGGATGGATTTCAGAAAAGCCTGAAAAGACTTACATGAACTGATAACAAAGTGAATTGATCAGAACTAGGAAAATGTTGTACACAGTAACAGCAATATTGTATGATGAAGAATTGTAAAAGGCTTAGCTATTTTCAGCAATACAATCATCCAAGACAATCCCAAAGGACTAATGATGAAGGATACTATCTGCCTCCAGAGAGAGAACTGATATTATCTGAATACAGACTGAAGCATACTATTTTTCACTTTTTTCTTTCATTCTTTTTTAAAAATTTGTCTTCATGTACAAAATGACTAATATGGAAAAGTTTTACATGATTGTACATGCATAAACTATATCATATTGCGTGCTGTCTTGGGGGGGAGGAAAAGAAGGGGAAAGGTATAGGATTTGGACCTCAAAACTTATTTTAAAATCTTTTAAAAATTGTTTTAATATGTAATTGGGGAAAAAAATAAAATGTTATATTTTTAGAAGTAGAATAAAGTGAGTGAGTGCAAGTTCATTACCGTTGTTTGGGGAGAAAAAAATAATCTTCCAAAGCTTGCACATTCACTGTGATTGGGACAATAGAATAATTTCAAAACTATTTCATTCAGCAAATATTTATTAAGCATCAGCATTAAAAATGTGTAGAGAATTTTGAAAAATACAATTTTCAACTAGAGTGATCAAGAAAGGCTTCATGGAGGAGGTGGCATTTGAACAATCATGAAATATAGGAGTAAGATTTTAACAGGCACAGAGAGGGAGAATGACAATTTCAGAAACAGGGAATCTTTATTGTAAAGAATTTAGTGGGAGGAGATGGACCTGGAATTTCATCAGTATTTCTTTAATATTCTTAAATTTTTATTTTTAGTTTTCAACATTCATTTCCATAAGATTTTGAGTTACAATTTTTTTCTCCCCATCTTTCCCCTACCCCCACCCCAGAATTTCATCAGTATTGAGAGCTCTCAATGGAGCTCTTCTCTATCAATACTGATCAGCACCTTTTCTGTTGCTTATATAGTATTAGAGAGTTTTCTGGAAGCGCTAAGAGATGAAGTAACTTGCAATGGGTCACACAGATAGTACAAGTAAGAAGTGGATTCCTAACTCCAAGACTAGCTCTCTATTCACCACACCACTCTGCTCTCAATAAATGCATTATATTTAATTAATTAAGTAACACCACCATAGATAGCGACAATTGTTGAACACTTGACTGCCCTTATGTTTCCTAAAATTCTCAAGATAACATCGTCCTGTGTTGTCTTTTCACTGTGGCTCTTTCTATAATATGCAAAAACATTAGAATGAAAAGTGGAAAATGGTTCAAATACTTGCCAAATATGCAGGTACTCGAGGTAGCAGGCAGTGGTGAAAAGAACATTGGATTCAAATTCTAATTCTCTCGTTTGTTGTGGGACTCTGGGGAGTCACTTAACTTCTACAGGACCGTTTTCTTATCTGAAATTCAACTTGCCCAAAACTGAGTTCACTTTCTTTTGCTCAAAACTGTCCTGTGTTTTTGACTTTCCTTTGACTGTTGAGGGTACCTCCATCTTCCTAGTCACCCAAGCTTGAGACCCAAGTGTCATCTTTGACTCCTCATTCTTTCTTATCCCTCCCCCACCACTATTCTATCTGTTGCCAAGACCTGTTAATTTTACCTTCCTAGTCTGACACTGGCACACGTAATTAGGGCTACTTCATAACTAGAATATTGCAAAAGTCTGCTAGGTGATCTCCCTGGCAGAAGTCTCTCCTCCCTGCTGTTCATCCTCCACTCAGCTGTCAAAGTAATTTTCCTAAAGCACAGGTCTGGCCATGTCTCTCTCTCTCTCTCTCTCTCTCTCTCTCTCTCTCTCACACACACACACACATACACACACACACACACACACACACACACACACACACACACACACCCTACCGCTACTCAATAAACGTCAGTGGTTCTCTTTTCTTTCCAGAATCAATTATGAAATCCTTTGTTTGCCGTTCCAAGTGCTTATACCCCACCACATATTATGTGATCCAGTGACAAACACAAAACACTCAATTGCCCAACTCCAGGCTTTTTTGTTGGCTGTCCTCCATTCTTGGAATGCTCCCCTCTCCTTATCTCTGCCACTTGATTGTCCTGGCTTCCTTCAAGTTTCAGTTAATCTATAGGAAGCCTTCCCTGATGCCCTTTAATTCTAGTGCCTTCTCTCTTTTGATTATTTCCAATTTATCCTGAATATTGATTGTTTGTACATGTTGTTGTTCAGTCTTTCAGTCATGTCTAACTCTTCATGAATTCATGGACCATAGCACACCAGGCCTTTCTATCCTTTACTATCTCTTAAAGTCTATCCAAGCTCATGTTTGCTGCTTCCATGACACTATCTATTCATCTTGTCCTCTGCTCTTCCTTTCTCCTTTTGCCTTTAATATTTCTCAATGTCAGGGTCTTTTTTTCCCAACAAGTCCTGTCTTCTCATGTGGCCAAAGTATTTAAACTTCAGCTTTAGCATTTGTCCTTCCAAAGAACAGTCTGCATCAATTCCTTTAAGTATTGACTGTTTTGATCTCCTTGCTGTCCTCAAAAGTCTTCTCTGGCACTGCAATTTGAAAGTGTGGATTCTGTATTGCTCAGCTTTCCTTATAATACCTTACTACTGGAAAAACCATAGCTTTGACCATACCTTTGTCAGCAAGGTGATATCTCTGCTTTTTAGTATGCTGTCCAGATTTGCCACAGTTTTCTTCCAAGGAGCAAGTACCTTTTAATTTCATGGTTACAGTCACTATCTGCAGTGATCTTTGAGCCCCCAAAATTTAAAATTTGACATTATTTCTATTTCTTCTCTCTCTCTCTATTGTGTCAGGAAGTGGTGAAACCAATTGTCATGATCTCAGTTTGTTTGCTTTTTAATGTTAAACCTCAAGCCAGATTTTACACTCTCCTTTTTCACCCTGAGAGCAAGAGGCTTCTTAATTCCTCTCCTCTTTCTGCCATCAGAGTGGTATCATGTGCATATCTGAGATTGCTGATATTTCTCCCAGCAACATTAATTCTGGCTTTTGATTCATCCAGGTTGGCATTGTACATGATGTACTCTGCACATAAATTAAATAAATAAGGTGACAATATACAGCCTTGTCATATTCCTTTTCCAGTCTTAAACTAATCAGTTTTTTCATGTTTGGTTCTAACTGTTGCTTTTTGATCCCTACACAGATTCCTCAGGAAACTAGTAAGATCATGTGGTACTCCCATCTCTTGGAGGACTTGCCACATTTTGTTGTGATCCACACAGTAAAAAGTTTGAGTGCAGTCGATGAAATAGAAGTAGATGTTTTTCTGGAACTCCCTTGCTTTCTCCACCATCCAGTAAATGTTGGCAGTTTGGTCTCTAGCTCCTCTCCTTTTTGAAAACCAGCCTGCTCTTCTGGTAATTCTTGGTTCACATATTGCTGAAGCTTACCTTGCAGAAGCTTAAGTAAAACCTTGCTATGATATGAGTGCAGTTGTTCAGTAGTTTGAACATTCTTTGCCGTTGCTCTTCTTTACAGTTGGGATGTAAACTGACCTTTTCTAATTCAGTAACCACTGTTGAGTTTTCCAGATTTTGCAATAAGAAGTTCATGCTCTGAGCCACAGTCAGTTCCAGGTCTTATTTTAACTGACTACATAGAGCTTTTCCACCTTTGGCTGCAAACTATATAATTGTTTGGATTTCTATATTGACTATTTGGTGATGTCCATGTGTAGAGTCACCTTTTAGGGTGCTGAAAAAGTGTTTGCTATAACCGATAAGTTATCTCAACAAAACTCTATTAGTCACAGCCCTGCTTCATTTTGTACTCCAAAGCCAGACTTGCCCATTATTCCAACTATCTTTTGATTTCCTGCTTTAGCATTCCAAACTCCTATGATGAATGTGAAGTCTTTTTCCATGTTATTTCTAGAAGATGTTATAGATCTTCTGACCTATAGAACTGCTCAACTTGGGCCTCTTTAGCATCAGCGGTTGGAGCATAGATGTGTATCCCTGTGATGTTGAATGGTTTATCTTGGAATCAAACTGATATCATTCTGTCAGTTTTGACATGATGCCTCAGCACTGCTTTTCTCAACCTTTTATTGACTATGAGGGCTACTCCATTTCTTCTAAGGGATTCTTGCCCATAGTAGTATATGAAATGATCACTGAAATTAAATTCACCCATTCCTATCCATTTAAGTTCACTGGCACCCAAAATTTTGATATTTAAAATTTTCCATCTCCTTGACCACATTCAGCTTACCTGGGTTCATAGATCTTATACACTAGGGTCCTATGCAGTATTGATCTATATAGCTTTGGATTTTCCTTTCATTACCAAATGCATCCACAGCTGAGCTTCTTTTGGGCTTTGGCCCAGCCTCTTCATTTTTTCTGGAGCTACTTCTTGTCCTCTGCTCTTTCCAAGTAGTGTGTTGGACACCTTCAGACCTGAGGGGCTCATTTTCTGCTGTCATTTCTTTGACTATTTTAATACTGTCCATGGAGTTTTCTTGGCAAAGACAAGGAATGGTTTGCCATTACCTTCTCTGATGGACCACCTTTCATCAGAACTCTCCACTATGGCCTTTCCATCTCGGATTACAGTAATACTGCACAGCATGAATCATAATTTCATTGAGCTACACAAGCATCTCTGCCAGGCAAGGCAGTGATGGAGGAGGGGTGTTTGTACTTAGTTATCTGCACATTGTCTCCTCCAATAGACTGTAAGGTCCTTGAAAGCATGGATTTTTTTTTTTGCATTTCTTTGTAGCTCTAGCTCTAGCACAGTATCTGACACATAGTAGGCATTTAATATTTATTGATTGACCCTAAAATGGTGATCATAATAGCTATACGACATCATAGGATTATGAGAATCATGATATATAATACATTCCTTTGTAATAATAAAGCATTCTTTAAATGTGAATTATTCTTGAAAATGTCTATTTGACTAAATGTTTACTTTTCATTCGTTATATAGACAGTGTATTTGTATATTAATGTTCATTCTGAATAGAATAGGACTGAATAGTATTTTTCACAGATTCATTTCACACTAGAGTAAATACAGGTTTTTTTGGGATATGAACCATATCTAAGTAAAATCTCCTAGTAGTGTTCTCTTGTTATATTCTTGAGGTTTTCAAACGCTGATGCTACTACTGCTGATGTCAGAATATAGGACTTGCCATTGATTGGGGAATGACTAAACAAGTTGTGGTACATGAATATAATAGAATATTACGCCACTCTAAGTAACAATGGATAAATATGATGAATACAAAGGAACTTGTGAAAATATATGTATACAACAGTAAGCAGAAACAGGGAAATAATATACATAATGACTATAAGAATATAAATGGAAAAATGAATGCTTTGAAACTATATTGATTAAGCATAACACTGCCCCACCGCCACCACCAAAAGACATAAAAAGCATCTTATTCTGATTCATTGTAGAGGGGAGTATCTAAGGTAGGGGGAAACTACAAATTAATATGGGACTTTTTCAATATTTCAGCTGATTTTGCTGAAATGATTTTACATTTTAAAATTCTTGGTTATATAATACCTCTCCAGGACAGGGAGTAGGGGAAGGATACATTGGAAAACACAGATGCTATAAAAACAAAATCTTTCAATAGAAATCTATTTTTTTAAAGAAAGAAAAAAAGTAAATAGGCACAAAATTTGTTGCAGATCAATGAATGTCCCCATGGTCATCATTAGTGTTACTTCTAATATTAATGCAGACTCATACTCATTATTATGAAATATTCTTCAAATCAGTTTCATAACTGAAAATTTTAGAAAATTTTCCAGATTTTATTTTCATTAGCATTATCTAGCCTTTAATTCCTTTTGCCAGATTACCATGAATTGAAACCTACTGTGGCCAAACACAGGACACTACCAAAAACAACTTCAACTTACCTTCCTGTATTCATCTCTAGTCACTGCATCACATGAAGCATGGAAGAAGAGAAAGATAGCAGAATGAGAGCTACTTTGAAGCAGGATTCTCCATCCTCTTAAGAGGTAATGCCATTAATATCAGCCTAACCAAGGGTTCAATAAAGATAGGAAAGAGATAAAGAATTACTTTGTTGGAATTCTTGTTAGTCTGTACTTGCCAAATTACTCTGATAATGAAGTTAGGTAGGTGAACTTTAGGGGAATACTGTCATTTGGTTACCTTTTCGGATTCAAACATACTTTTACTGCTACTGTGTCAGGGTACCATGGACTTTTGCTGAATTTGTTGGCCTTTTGTCTACTGTCTACTATGATGGTCTCTCATCATATAGAGTGATGTCACAGTGACCTTCTGGATGAGGGTGACTTAATTCAGTGAATACACTAAAACTTTCATGGATAAATGATAATGACTTTTATTTGACTTGAAGAGTCAATTCAATTAAAGAAGTATTTCTTAATAATCTATTATGTGCAAGGGACAGTATATTGAGGATACAAAGATAAATATAGGTCTCAAGGAACATGCAAACTAACAAAAGAGAAGACACAAAAAAATACAATCTAATGAATAAAAAGATATATATATGTATATATATATAAATGCACATAAAAGGTAAAGTAGAGGAAGATATACAAGACATGTCTACAAAATTACATATGACACAGAGCCACAAAAATAATATGGTAGATGACAGGAAGGAAAAAAAGATCTTTACAAGCAAGAACAATGGCCCAAATATAATATGATGCAATTCATCAAAGATAAACATAACAGTTTATACTTGGGTTCAAGAAATTATTTTCACAAGTAAAAGATGGAAAAAAGAATGGTTAGACAGCAGTTTCATGTAAAAAATGATTTGGGAATTTTAGTGGACTGTAAGCTTAATATGAATGCAACATAGTAACCAAAAAAGTTAAACTGATTTTAGGTTGCATCAAGAGAGATAATGTCTCTGGTTGGGGAATGGGGAAAGAATGAAGAGATCATGTATTTTTGATAATTAAAAACATAAGAAAATAAAGATAAAGAAATAGCAAGAGAGGAGAGGAGAGGAAGAGAGACACAGAAAGAGAAAGATTATTTTCAGGTCTAGGTCCTATATTTTAGAACATTTATAAGACAGAATGTATCCAGAGGAGAGTGATCAGAATGGTAAGGAGAAAAGAAACAACAAATATGAGGAGCTGTGTAGTACCATGGAAAGAATAAGTCAGTAAGATTTTTCTTAGTGCTTTGTACGCGTCAGGCACTGTGAAAACCAATGTTCACTGCGTCACCAGACATCTTGATTTTTATCTTGCCCCTAAGACTTTCATAACTCTGGAAGAGAGAATGAAGCTGATGGCTTTGTGCAGTTCTGCCTCACTTAAATCCAATTCATGGGCAAGTTAAGACATCAACTCATGACGTCATCGGGTGCTTTGAGAGCAAAGGACCACTACCACCACCAACGACAAGAAGATGATCTGGGGATACAAAGAAACAGTCGCTCAAGGAGCTTATAATTTTATAGGGGTAGAAAAATATAAATAACCAGGTATATACAAGATACATATCTAGATGGATGATATTCCAAGAGGGGAAGGTGGTAGCAGCTTGGGGGATCTGCAGAGGCCTCATGATGAAGATAAGATTTGAGATGAGTCTTGAAAAAAGCCAAGGAAGCTAAGAGGTAGAAGTGGGGAAGAGCATTCCATGCAGTCATTGCAAAGATAGAATGCTAGGTTTCAAGAATTGCAATTAGGCCACTGATGCTAGATAACAGAGTGTTTAGTATACAAAGACTAAAAAAAAGTAGGAAGAGACTAAGTTATAGGAGATTTAAATGCCAAATGGAACTTCATATTTGATTCTAGAATAGAAACTGACAAGGTCATTGAGCAGGTCAGTAACATTTTAAGACCTATGCTATAGAAAGATCACTTTGGCAGCCGAGTGCTAGATCTGGGTTAAAATGTTGACTCTTCAACTAGCCAACTGTTTGACCTTGGGCAAATCACAATCTTTCCGGGCCTCAGTTTCCTCATCTATAAAATGAGAGGGTTGGGTTAGATGATCTCTAAGATCTTCACTAATTCTAAACCTCTGCCTTTATGATCCTAAAGTTGATTAAAAGAATGAGAATCTTTTCCCCATAGAAGAGGAGACGTGGGGAGGGGGAAGAGAGGAAAAGAAATGGTAGCTGACTTCAAATATTTAAAGGCCTATTTTGAGAAAGAAGAATTAGATTTATTCTCTATGGTCTCTGAGGGCAGAAATAGGAATAATGAGTAGAAGGTGCAAAAAGGCACCTTCCTTGAGATAAGGAAAAATTTGCTAAAAATTAGAGTTATCCAAAAGTGGAATGGACTAGATCAGGAGATAGTGGATTCCTTGTCTGGCTCTTTGTGATCCCATTTGGAGTTTTCTTGGCAAAGATACTGGAATTGTTTGCCATTTCCTTCTCCAGCTCATTTTCCAGATGAGGAACTGAGGTAAAGCAAGGTTAAATGGCTTGTCCAGGATCACAGTACATATCTGAGGCCAGATTTGAACTCAGGAAGATGAGTCATCCTCACTTCAGGCCCAGCATTCTATCCACTGCACCACCTAACTGTCCCACCTCTTCGCTATAGATTTTCAACTGAAGTCTTGAAGACTATTTCCGGGAGAAATGTTGAGGAGGTGATTACTACTCTAGATAATGTTTGAGGTCCCATCTAATCCTAACATCCTGTAATTCAGAGCTGATTGCTAAGAAGAGAGAAGAAAATTGTTAGCAGAAATTTGAAGGAGAGATCACTTCATAGGGGGGAAAGGGGAGCTAGGGAAATCTTCAAATCAGAAGATAACACTTGAGTTTGGTCTTGAAGGGAGGGACATGCAGAGACAGAGTTGTCAGTGGTGGGGTAGAGGCTTCTACTTAAGGCATGAGTGTCAGCTATTATAACTGTCTAGACCAGTGGTTTTCAACCTTCCTAATGCCATGACCCTTTAATACAGTTCCTCATGTTGTGGTGACCCCCAACCATAAAATTATTTTTGTTGCTACTTCATAACTGTAATTTTGCTAGTTATGAATCGTAATGTAAATATCTGATATGCAGGATGTGTTGTCATTGTTACAAATTGAACATAACCCACAGGTTGAGAACTGCTGGTCTAGACAAAAAGATAGGAGGACATAAATGGCACTATTGACTTTAGACCAGGGTGGTTGATAGTGGAAATGCTAACAGGACATTCAAATAAATATCCAGGAGGCAGTTGCAAATGTACTAGAGCTCACAGGGGAAGTTGCAAGGGATCTGGGAGCCACTGCAGGAAGATAAGGAATGATTCAAATAATACCCATAGATGCACTCATCAAGCAAGAGCTTCTAGAGAGAATAAAGCAGCATAGAACCTGTTAAACATAAAGAAGGAGAGAATCTATAGAATTTAAAGAAAGATAGGCCCCATAGAACCTAAAGAAGCAGAGAACCTAAATAAAAACCTAAAGGAAAAGATAGAACCTATAGAACCTAAGGAAGGATAGAATCTTGAGGAATACCCCAGTTTAAAGGGCTAGAAGAGAATGAGAGGAATGTTTATAGAGAGGTAGGGAAAATATAAGAGTGAAGTTTCAGAGAAACAAGAGGAAGGGGAGCTATCAAGACAAAAGGAGTGGTTCACAGTGTCAAAATATATAGAGAAATCAAGACTACTCATATGGATGGTGATTTTATTGATTCAGGAGTTCCCTTCAACAATACGGATTGAAACCATCCATTTTTGCCCATTCTGTGCAACTCTTGTCCATATCCCCTTGTAAATTTGAACAGGAATATTCAAATGCTCTCAAAGGGCATCAGGAGGTCTTTTTCTTTCTGTCTCTCATGAGGATACCAGTGAAACACTCTGGGTATCCATCTGTCATTCCTCCCCCTCATCACATGATCAGGTCTTCTTTTCTTAGTAGCATACAACTCCTTAATTGCATCTTTAACCCCTAATCTTCAGAGTTTCTCTTGGTTATGCTGTGGCCAGCTCATATATGCTATACTCCTCCCCATAGCTCTCTGAGTGAGATTTATTCTTAATTCCCTGAAGACTATTCTATTCCATGCTTTCTGCCATAAAATGACACTGGATGTTGGTAATGAAAAGATGGATCTTTGTTAAAATGGAAATTTTGGGCTCAATTAAGAAACTTTGCAATATCCTGAAAATAACCAAGCCTACTCTACTCTTTTACATTTCTTAACCTTGTACTGTCTATCCCAGTCATATATTCTGATGCACAAGCTCTATAGATTATCTACATGCATGTTCTAATTTGGTCAATAGACATTCTTCAACTGTTTAATCTTTCCTACATGGATGGTCTGGTAAAACTCCTTGTAATGGTTACATGTCTCTTCCAGGAGACTCAGTGATGTCCTAGGGCTTGTTGCAATCAGCACAATCTTATCCATAAGTAGGAGCATCTGGAAGATCGAACAAACCACAGATAATCTCTCTTCAAGCTCTGCTCTAGCTCTCTACTACTAAGGAAGAAAAGGAAATAAGCATTTATTAAATATTTACTGTAAGCCGGACACTATGTTAAATGCTGCACAAAATCTCATTTCTGGGGCGGCTTGGCGGTGCAATGAATAGAGCCATGGGCCCTGTAGTCAGGAGGACCTGAGTTCAAATCTGGCCTCAGGCACTTAACACTTCCACGCTGCATGACCTTGGGCAAGTCACTTAACCCCAATTGCCCTACCTTCTCCCCTCCAAAAAGAAAAAAAAAGAAAAGAAAATCTCGTTTCTATTCTCACAATAACCCTGAGAGGTAGGTACTATTATTTTCCTCCTTTTGCAGATGTGGTTAAGTGATTTGCCCAGCATCACACAACTAGTAAGTGTTTGAAGTGGGTTTTGAACTCAAGTCTTCCTGACGCCATGACCCAGCACTCTATCCACTTTGCCTCTTAGCTGCCACCACAATGGCAAATTCTTTAGGTAAATACATATTTCCGTTTCATGCCTACCCTGATGTCTATGATCAGAGGGTTGTAGAATAGGGTTAATATTATTATATCTTTTTAAAGAATCTTGAATAATTTTGCCATACGGGTAGATGGTGCTCTGTTGTAAAAGTGTTACGAAGGGAGCTTGTTCTATTAAAGAAAATGCTTTTTCATTATTTTTTAAAAGCACAACATAATTTTTTTATTCTCTGCATATTTCAGTGAAGAAATGGTAGTAACGTGATTCGTTGTTTAATATCGCGTGGAAAAGCCTGTTAGTTCCCTACTAACACCCACAGCAAGTATCTCCTTGGGGCAGAGATGACTCTCATAAAGTTTTTTTAATAGTTGGGAGAGTAGACATAAAGGTTCATAGCTATTGTTGTTTCCTCAGTTACATTTTCCCCCAGTGTTTAAAGCTCAAGACTTTTTTTCACAGTATCCCTCCCCTTCGGATATTTTGTATATATGACTCAATACCGTCACAATTGTGTTGCCTACAACCCTGATCTCTAAATATACACTTTGGTCTGGTCAGGCTGCTTCCCTGTTATTGTTCTCTTTAGTGGCTTTTCTACATTCTCTGTAAGTACAACCAGGACTTGTAATGTTGGAGTCCAAGTATGGCACACCTCTTGAAGTGGCAAGTATTTTGCTATGCCCTGGGGATACAGAGAGAACATTGAGGCAGTCTCTGGTATGCAGAAACTCACATTCTAATATGGGAGATAACACTTCTAGGAGGTTTCAGCTTTGAAGAAGATAAAATCAATCAATCAATCTTTATTAAGTACGTAATATGTGCTAGGCACTGTTAGGTGCTAGAGATACAAATATAAATAAGAAGATATATAAATATATACAGAATATATTAGATACAAGGGGTGGAGGGAGGGCCCTTAACAATAGTACAGAAGGGTCAGGAAACACTTCATAGAGAAGGTGTTACCTGGAAATGGACTCTCAGGTGTGAGGAACAACAGAAGACCAGTTTGGCTAAATCACAGTCGCTTGCTTGGACACAGTTGTCCAAGTTTGAATGATGGGAGCTTTGATCGTTGAAAAATATGTTACAAAAGAACTTTAATTGAATTACGGGTAAGTTACGGTTTCCAACAACAAGTAGAAGACCCCTTCACCTAGAGACCCTTCAAAACAAAGGGCATCACCAGCTCAATCTTGTTTGAAACTTCATCTAACCTACTCTGGGTGGTCCTTATACGCAGACTCCACTGGATATGTAACCTTAAGAACCACTAAGGCCTCTTGCCAGAGCAGATAAAGAAGTTTCTCTGGTTTACCTGCCTGAGTAGGTGTGGCATTTAACTGAATACCTCAGAGCAGAAAGCCCCTTATTCCAATGACTGGAACTTTTGTTCACCATGCTTTCCAGGGTGGTTGTGAGGATAAAATGACATAATATTTGTAAAGTACTTTTCAGACTTTAAAGGGTTATGTAAATGTCGACTATTACTATCTTTCCAAATAAAGTCTTCCACAAGCTTCCGGTTTCCTGCAATCAGTTCTGAATAAAATCATTGCTGGTTCTATGAGAGGGAGCTTCAGTGCCATTAATAATGACTTTTGGGCAAGTTGGAGGCATTTGAGCTTCCAACACAGTCTCTGATTTTCCAAAACCACCTCCAACCTTGGCTCTGCAGCCAGTATCTGTCCCCCATACCAGCAGGGTCCCAGGATGGACCTGGTGAAAGGGAAATAAATGAGGACATCTCTCTTCAGTGGTTCTCAACCTGTGGGTCGCAACCCTTTTGGGGGTCGAACGGGGTCTCCTAAGACCATCGGAAAACACATATTTCCGACGGTTTTAGGAACTGAGACACCACTCCTCTATCAGTCTCCAGGGCAGTCCGCCCACATGCAGATACGCCCACATATGAGTATTAAAGGGTCACGGCACTAGGAAGGTTGAGAACCACTGATCTAGATTGTTAGTCCCCTGCCCATGTCTAGCTTTGCTGAAAGTTCTTGGAGTAAAACCCAGGAAAGAAAGAAAAACAGCTACTTGGTGAAACATTTCCAGTGGAGAAAAACTAGTATCAAAATCTCTACTTCTGCCCCACATAACATCAGCCATGTTAATTTGGCCTCCTTGTGATCTCATAAATCCATAGTGGTCTGAGGATAAGGAGGAGGGGAAGGGGAACTCCCTTTGCTTTACCAGTCACTCACTCATCCTTTTCTTCCTGCTATTGCTTAGCTCGTGTAGCAAATAATCTCTACTTCTCACCATGTACAATTTTTTTTTAATCTCCCCAAGTGTTGTCTTCTTACCGTTGTCTACTTTTAGCTTCTGCTTGGCACAAATGATAATTTAAATGGCAGAGTACAAAGTTCAGTAAGCAGGATCCAAATCAAATGCCCTCTGCTTGAGCTCCATTTTCCAGCCTTAGCCCCAGCACTGTATTAGGCTGGGTTCAGCCAATCCTGCCTGCTCTTGTCTATCCCTGGCTTCTGCCTGGTCCAAGTATTCACTCAACTGGCAGACTGCAGTGTCAGACCCAATCTAGATGCTTTATTTTTTTATCTAGACCTTTATTTTTAGGTTGATCCCTGCATGATCCCAGTTACAGGAGCAGGGCTGTGGGAGCAATGGGAGGATTCCTTTATTTCAAGTAGTCTCCACTACAGGGTCCACCTGAAGGACTTGAAGGTACACAAGTTCTCTATTCTCCTAAATGGCTGTGTGATATTACATTCTTTTGTAAGGAAATCTCCTTTTTCTTTTTCTCTAAACCCTGGATTCCTCCCATCATCATGTCCTGAAGGGAGTAGAGGAAGTCATACAACACAGTTCTGTACATTTTAAACTCATATTATACAATTTCAACTAGGCTCTGACTGAAGAAAGGCAGTCCTTTTATTCCTCCCTAGCTGATTTCCTTTCTCATTCTCCACAGAAGCTCTTCCAAATCTTCTCTTCCTCCAAGCATCCCATGCCTCTCCCTCTTAAGGACCTTGACTCTTGAGAAAATTGAAATCATTTAACATCATTTTCTGCTCTTTCATTCTTTCCACCAGTCTCTGACAGAGGTGGCTATTCTCCTTGCCATGAGCAATCTCTTTACTTGAATCCATTCCCTCCCATCTTTTCCAGCAGATTGCAACCTCCATCATCAACCCCATCATTCGCCCTTACTTTCTATTGGTTCTTTCCTTACTGCTTTCAAGCATGCACCAAGTCTCACCCTTAAAAAAACAAAAACAAAAAACTTTGTTAGATCCTAAAATCTCTTCAGGCTATTATCCTATATCATCTTTCTCAAACTTCTTTAAAAAGCAATTTATGTTTGTTTCATCCACTTCTCATTTTCACCTGCTAAACTTTTTGCAATCTGATTTCTGAAATTGGCATTCAATTGAAATGGCTTCCACCCAGATGATGCCTTTCTGTAGGCTGTTTGTCCCCCATGCCTGGAATCCCTGGTTTCCTCCATAATGAAGTTTAAGTATTTATTACCTTCTCCACCAAGGCTTTCCTGTTCTTCCCAATTCTTAGTGCTTTCCTCTCTCAAATTAGCATGTATTTTGTATATACTTATATTTATATATGTCATCTCACTCAAGAGAAAGCTTGAGGTTAGACTGTCTCATTTTTGTTTTTATATCCCTAATGTCTCACACAACACATGATGGCAGATTTATCGATTTTGTAATTTGGGTGTTCATAGTTCTGGGATTATCAATATTCAGTGTGTGCACATAATGTGTATATATACACACATATTATATACATATATATATATAAATATACACACATATGTACATATATACATATTTATCTCAGTGTCTCATCTGTGTTTACCTTTTTATTTAAAAAAAAATCTTTTTACTGATGCCTATTTTTTACAGTGAAATATGCTGCTTCTTCCCCTTCCAGTGAGCCCTCCCTCCCTTACAAAGATTAAAAAGAGGAGGGAAAAGAACTCCTAAAAACTAACCAACACAGGGCAGCTAGATGGCGCAGTAAATAGAGCAAGGGGCCCTGAAGTCAGGAGGACCTGAGTTCAAACGTGATCTCAGACACTTGACACATTTACTAGCTGTGTGACCTTGGGCGAGTCACTTAACACCAATTGCCTTGCCTTCCCCCTTGCAAAAAGAAAAAACTAACCGGGGGGCAGAGCCAAGATGGCGGCGTAGAAGCAGCAACATATCGCAGCTCTCACATAGCCACCCCAAAATACCCATAAAATA
>CM053581.1:240110943-240141978 GCA_028627135.1 Pseudochirops cupreus
AATCTCATATTAAAAAAAAAAAAAAAAAGAAAAAACTAACCAACACACCAATAGTTTATAGAAGCAACATTCTACATCCTGACCGCTTCAATGAAGGGAGGGATGTATATTTTATCCACTTTTCCAGGGTCAAAATTTGTCATTTTACTTTCACACAAACACCATTTAAAAAATTTTTTCAACTTCTACATTTATCATTGTGTATATGTTCTCTTGGTTTTCCTTCTCATGCTTCTCTCTTCCTATTTGTTGTTTCTTACAGTGTTATAACATTGCATTACAATCATGTACCATAATTTATTTAGTCCTTACCCAGTTGAAAGGCATTTACTTTTGTTTCCCATTCTTTGCTGCCACAAAATTCACTATTATGAATATTTTAGTGTACATGGGCCATTTCATCCTGTCTTTGGCCTCCTTTAAGATTTATGGGTAGCAGAGCAGATCTCTCGATCAAAGATTATGAACATTTTGCTTAAAAAAACAAACCCTAATTCCAAATTGCTTTTGAGAATGGTTGAAATAATTCACAGCTCCAACAGTATATTGGCATGCCTACATTTTCTTGCTACAGTCACTCAATATTTGCTGCCTAGTTGATAAATGGTGAAGACAGAGCTGGTTTAGGTCATTTATCTGAAAGCAAAACTAAATGGAGGCAGCTAGGTGGAGCAGTGAATAGAACACTGGACCTGGAGTCAGGAGGACCTGAGTTCAAATGTGACCTCTTAACTAGCTGTGTGACTCAGGCCAAATCACTTAACCTCAATTGCCTTGCCTTCCCCCCTCCAAAAAAAACCAAACCAACCACAAAACAAAAAACACTAAATGGTGAATTCAGACTCTTACCTACATTTCTCTGCATTTGCAAATGCCTACAGAGAAGCTCCTCCTGAATATCCCATCATCACTTCAAAGTCAATATGTTTAAAACTTATTTATCTTCTCTCTCCCTCTAAGCCCATCTTCCTAACAACTCATTTTGTTCTTCCTATTCAAAACCTTGGAATCATTTTTGCCATTTCTCTCTGCCTCTCATATTCAGTTACCAAGACCCATTGATTCTACCTCCACAGTTCTGACATCTACTCTCTTTTTTTCTACTGCTACTGCCAACACACTTCTATAGGCTCTTCTTATTATTTGATAGTAATAGTATCTTACCAGACCTTCATCTCCCTTCCATACCCTTCCCCCTCCAAATGACTTTTTTTAATTTAGTATTTTATTTTTCCCCAGTCACATGTTAAAAAACAATTTTTGCTTTTAATACTTTCCAAATCCTCTCTGATCCTTCCTCCCCACCCTCCCTCATTGAGAAGGCAATCAATTCAATATCAGTTATACATGTTTAGTCAAACATAGCCAAACATAGCCATAACAATTATATTGTGAAACAAAAACTCAAGAAAAATGAAGTAAAAAAAATGTATGCTTCAATCTGCATTCAGACACCGTCAGTTCTTTCTTTGGGTATGGATAACATTTTTCATCATAAGTCCTTCACTGTTGTCTCGAATGGCCAAACAACTCTTGATATGACTGTCAGCATAATACTTCTCATGTACAGCTTTGATCCCACTAACCCACTGTTCAAATCATCACTGGTTCCCTAATAGCAACCGATTAAGTGAAAATTCCTTTAGATTGCAAATTGAGGCCCTCAAAACCACCCTAATTTTCTGGCCATATCTTATCACCTCCATGTCACTCCATACTCTAAACAAATTGGACTATTTTTTTCTCCCATCACATCTTTGACTCTTGTCTACATGGTGCTTTTCCCTATGCACAGAATATCTTACCTCTGCCTGTTGAATTCCTATCTATTTAAAGCCATCTGTTCCAGGAACTAAATATTTACATTCAGATAGCACTTTAAGGATTTCTGAGCCTGACCCACCCCAAGAAGGTAAGGTCCATCCCCCTCAAAAAAACAATATTTTTTCATTTTTCTGACATGTGCATGAAAAACTGCACTAGTTCTTTGTGATTATATCTTATATACCTAGTGGGCTGTAAGGTACATGATGGCAAAGTAACATTGTATGTAACATTGTGTTCAACAGTATCCAGAACAGTGCTCTGCTCACAGTACAAGCACTCTTTAAATTAAAACTAAATCATGCTAAATTACATTATTTCCCTAATGCTCTTTTACCTCACCTGTAAATGGGGAGACCTGTTCTGCTTGCTTCAAATAGTTGAGGATTAGAGGAAGCTTATGGATATGAAAGTATTTTTGAATCTGTAAAGCACCATTTCAGTGTATTAGCACTTACACTAAAAACATAGCAGGATCATAGGGATTATAGAATGTTGGAGTTGGAAGAGACCTTATAACACAACATGTCAGAACTGGAAGGAACCTTAAGAGATAGTTTGGTACAGTCCTCTATTAAACAGATAAGGACATAGGCCCAGAATGGGGAATCAGTTTATCCAGGTTCAAGGAACTAACTAATGGTTGGTTAAGAAGTAGAACTTTGAATGACTTAGCAATTAATGGTTAATAAGAAGATTCTTCTCTCTCTCCTTTTTTAACCACACTAGTCCCATTTAATTCACAGTAGATTCTTTTTTTATTGACACTATCTTTTAAAAGCTCACACATAACAGGTTTCCATAAACAGGAAATGAATGAAACTCATAAGCTATTCTAAATATAATTCCCTCTACCAGTGAAATAATTACTACTTAGTATAGATTTGGGAAGAAATTAAGAAATCCAACTTGGCAGTGATGACATATATTTCCTGATTTAACCCATAATAAAAGTATGACAGACAATACATTTAAGTCACTTGAAGTAATAGCCATTCTATTGTCTAACTACTTCTGAACTAAATTCGACGAGTTGCTTCAGTCATTTCTAAGGATATACCTGCTTAAAACAGTTTGTGAATTGTGAAACACAAAACTTATTGCCTCTTCATAAAACCTGTTTCAAGTAATTAGAAAGCCTATCTTATACAGTCATTATTCATTCAACAAGCATTTATTAATGCTTATGTACCAGGAATTGTTCTAGACCCTGGGGACACAGAAACAAAAACAAAGCAGGTTCTGCTGTCAAGTTTACGTTCCATGGAAGGAAACAATATGAACCTGGATAAATATACACACAGAGACATTGCGATTTCCAGGGGAAAGACACAAATAACTGTAAAAATAAGGATAAAACTCATGGAGGAGCTGGAACTGCCTGAGCCTCGAAGAAAATTAAGTAATCCACGAATTAGGGCAGAGGAGGGAGTGTATTCCAAGTCATAGAAAACATGAAGATAGTTGATAAAAGGACTCACACGGGGAACAGGAATTTGGATATCAGTTTGGATGGACTGCACATTGCAGGAAGAGAAATAATGTACAATAAGCCTAGAAAAAATGAAGGCAGATCAACATTATGAAGAGTTGTAAACGTCAAACAGAGCAGAGTATCATCCCAAAGGCAGCTGGGAGCCTCGTGTGGGAGCTTCACGCATGGGAGCAACATGGTTAGTTTTGTGCTTTTGGAATATCAGTTTGTCAGTGTACTGTTAATGCATTTTTGCTTACTGGGAAGATCTTTCCCATCCATTAATAGGCCCATGTGACTTGCTTGAGTCACATGAGTCTATGGTGGGAGGAGCTTGCTGAATGGTAGAGGGAAGGGTGGAACAGATCTGAGAGGAAGTTGGGCACAGAAGTCAGAGCTGGGGGAGAGGAAGATAGGAAGCAGGCAGTGAGCTGAGTGTTGATTTGTGGGAAGGCCCTAGCAGGTGCAAGGCTTGCAGATGGCAGTACCCCCTGCATTGTTATTGTATATAGATTTCTTTGTTACTATTATGCATTTGGCTCTTTGTTGTTGGGATTCAGCTTTCTGGTATCTGAATAAATGTTTTCGTTCTATCTTCCACATGGAGAGTCTATTATATTTTGTGATTCAGAATTACGCTGGCATACTCATAACCACCATAGGTGCTGTGAGTATCACATTGGTACTACAGGCAGCTATATAGAGGGCAGGATGAAGAGGACGGTTTTGAGACGGAGAGAGAACAATTAGGAGGATACTACAATGGTCAATAGCCCTGTGAGAGATAATGAGGGTCTTAGCTCTATGAATAGAGAGGAGACAGATAAGTGTTATGGAGGTAGAATTTACAAGACTTGACAACCAACTGCATACAAAGAGTGAAAGAGATGAGGGAATGATACTGAGTTTTAAAATCTGGGTGAGGGGCAGCTAGGTGGCACAATGGATAGAGGACTGGCCCAGGAAGACCTGAGTTCAAATCTGACCTCATACACTTACTAGCTATGTAACCCTGGGCAAGTCACTTACCCCTGACTGCCTCCATACATAGACAGATAGAAAGACAGAGAGATAGATAGATAAAATCTGGGTAAAACCAGAAAACTAGTTAGAATAGTAAAGCCTTCAACAGAAAGAGTGAAGGTAGGAGGAAGAAAGGTTTGGAGGGAATGGCTCCATTTTCAAATTTTTAGCTGCTTTTCCCAAAATGTATAGCAATGAAAAGCAGTCGCTTCCAATAACCCCTTCAAGATAAAAATGCTCTTTCAGTTTAGCAGTAAAAAAAATCTGAACTGTTAAAAACTTAGGATCATAGATTTAGGTCTTGAAGGGACATTGGAGGTCATCTAGTCCAATTCCATAACTTTACGAACTAGGAAACTGAAGCATAAAGAAATTTAGGTGACATGTTCAAGGTCACAGGGAATTAGTGGTAGAGCCAAGATTAAAAACCCAGCTCTGAGACACTCCAAATGCAGTACATCATACTGCCTTTATAGGCCTTTTAATTTAAAAATTCAAGGCAAACTGAAAATATCAATCAAGAATTCCTCAAATTTCTTCATTATCATTTTTATTGGAAGTTTAGCATTTATGGAAATTATTTATGGAATAGCAAATAAGGCATGAATTTTAATATAAAATATTTGTATGAAAAAGAACAAGTCTTTTCACTAATATGATATACTGAAGAGTTCTTATTTGGCACCATGATTTTATGCTTATATTCTCAGAGTACATTAGTACTGTTAGAGTAAATAAGAGAGATTAAAGGAAAAGATACTTTGATTAGGCAGATATTCTGAAGTAGGTAGCAAGAAGGTGTAAGGGAGAACACTGGATCTTGAGTCAGAAAATCTAGGTTCAAAACTTGGCTCTTAACTTACATGTGTGAACTTGAGCAAATCTCTACTTCTCTGTGAGCACGTTTTCTTGTAAACAAAATAAGGAGGTTAGATGAGATAGCCTCAAGTCTCTTCCAGTCCCAAATCTATGACTATACAACACTTCTGTCATACAGTATATGACACTTGTGTAAGTAAGGCAGCATGATATATTGGAAAAAAAATGCTGAATCTGATGTTTGAGGACCTGCATTCAAATCCTGATTTGGTTATTTATTATGTTTTGTTACTCCTCTGTATATACTGGGGCAAGTCATACCTTCCGTGGGCCAGTTTGCTCATCTGAAAAATGAGGTAATTCTGAATAGAAGTGGAAAGCCTAGGTCCCACACACTTGGCTCTAGCAAATACCTAAAAAATCTCACTGGACTGAATAACGATCAATAAATGAGAAAATACAGTGACTTCATAAACCCAGAAATGCCCCCAAAATCTGAAATCTACAGACAATAAAAAAGGTGACCAACAAAGTCAATGCCCCACCAGGCAAACAAGACTACATATAGATTACCAGCTAGAGACATTTATCTATAAGGCTCTTCTTCCCAAAGCAAGAAAATGGAGAGCTCCCCTAACATAGCCCCAGGGTGGCTGGAAACCCAAAGAGTATACCCTGAGATGCCAGTGGGAGTGGCAGTGACCTATGTAGTTACAGGATTCAGACCCAGACGTTGCAAGGTCCTTAACATTCTGTCTAAAAACAGAAAAGAAGGTTCTGAAGATAAAGATCCAGTGATACCCAAAAATCTAACCTATAGAATAACTCAATAACTGCAAGTAGGGGCTCAATGGAAAAAAATGGATTTCTATAAAGATTATACGAATATCTAGATGAAACGATTTTTTTTTGAAGCAAGAGATTTTTTTAAAATGAAATGTTCTTAAGGAAGAAACTAAAAGTAGAGTAAAACTTAAAAGATAAAGTGGCAAAGTACCTAAGTAATGGACTAAAAGTAGAATAGTCCCAAACAGGAACCAATGACTCTTATGAGACTGCAAGAAATATTAAAATCAAAACATTTAATTGGAAAAATAAAACATGTATGCTATAAAAAAAACTGACATGGAAAATGAGATAATTTAGGAATCACTGTACTCTCTGAAAACTTGACTTAAAAAACCAGGACATTATGTTTCAAGAAATGATAAATGAAAATCATCTACATCTATTAGTTCCATAGGGCAAAGGAAAAAAAAAGTACAACTACTGATCACTTCACAAAATAAATCCTAAAAGACAGGTCCTAGATATGTCATAACCAAAATCTAGGGCCTCCGAATCAAAAGGAAAAAAAACTGTAATCACCAGTCTGGACCATATAAAACCTGGCAGTTTCTATTATAAGTAAGATGTGTTGGAATACAATATTCCAAAAGGGAAAAAATACAGATTTACTGTCAGGAATAACTTATCTTGCAAAGCTGAGTATAATCCTACAGGGGAAAAAAGATGGATTTTTAACAGAATAGGGGATTTTCAAGTATTTCTGATTAAAAGTCCACAGCTGTGAAATAACTTTGAAATTCAAAGTGAAGATCCAAGAGAAATCTAGAAAGGAAAATTTGAGCAACTAATGAGAGGAAGAAAAAGTTTAATTTCAGAACCTTAATGTCTTCAAAAGGTATTGATAGAGGTAATAAGAAAAAAGGTAAGGTAAAAAGAGAAATATACTAGTATATATAGAAAGGAGGAAGAAGCATGGAGAACTGAACTGTTATTTCACAAATTGGTGAGAGAAGAGTATACAAACATGGGTGAATGGGAACTATGAACCTCACTTACCTGAACTGGATGAATACTCACACAACTTTTACAAATGAAATTTTGATGTAAAACTTGAAGCCAAAAACTACACTAAGACTTCTGGGACAACCTGTACATCAAACAGGGAATGAATAGGGAGAGGAAGGTTAAGAGGGAGAATATTGGGGAGGAAAAAGTCTCAATACAAACTTCCTGATCCTGAACGGAGAAAAGGGGAGAAAATATCTGAAGGGGAGTATTCATCAATTGGTGAATGGCTGAAAAAACGTTAACACGTGGATGTAATGGAATATGATACACTTTGAGAGAATCCTGTGAAGTACAAAATGATGCAGAGTGCAGTGAGCAGAACCAACAGAAAATAAAATACTTTGAAACACTCAAGAACTGTGATCCAATGACTAAGCACCAAAATTACCAAAACCGACCAAAATGACCAAGCACCTCGAGAGGTACATTTGACCTATGATGAAGCTTACGTCTCTCCTCACAAAGAAGTGACGTACTCATGGTTTGGAAGGCAATGTACATTTTTGGGCACAGATTACTGGGTATATGTTTTGCTTGATGACTTGGCTAGTAGAAGGGTTTTTTCTTCCCCTTTGTTTCTAATTTGGCATTAGAAATTGAGGGAAGAGAGGAGTACTGATAGGTAATGCCAAACAAAAAAAGAAAAGAGAAAAATGGGGCCACTGAATCATTTCTTAAATGTGCACAGAACACAGAAGGAAGCTCAGAAGAACCAAACAAGGACAATTTTGAAAACAAGTTGGGTACACATGTAAACAAAAAGGAGATGTGGAGATTTATGGTTTTATATGCAGCCCTTTTTTGTACTTTGTGTAAAGAAATGCTTCTTTGTGTTTTGAGTTCAGGATAAAAATTTCTTTAAAAAGATCAGTCATTTAGACTAGATGACCTCTAAGATACTCTTCCAGCTCTGATTCCAAGGATGATTTAAGTTTTTGTAAATATAAATTAAAAAAATACTTCCTCTCAAAATGAACTTTAAAAAAAAAGCCCATTCCTTCAAATAGGAAGTTTCATGTGTCACATTTATATTCCACAAGCTGAATTTTTTTGATGGAGAGTTTCTTTTTGCACTCATAAAATTAAACATTTAAAATGTTTCACTTACAGAAACGTTATGTGCATATTAAAAATTCATTAAATTATATTAAAAAATAAAGGTTTGTTGGGGCAGCTAGGTGGTGCAATAACTAGAGCACCAGCCCTGGAGTCAGGAGGTCCTGAGTTCAAATCCAACCTCAGACACTTACTAGATGTGTGGCCTTGGGCAAGTCACTTAACCCCAATTGCCCTGCCTTCCCCCCTCCAAAAGGCAAAAAAAAAAAAAAGAAAAAAGAAATAAAGTCAATAAAAGATGGGAATAGTAGAGAGGATGTAGAGAGACAGGCCCATTAATATATTGTTGGTATATCTCTAATTATGCTAAAACAGAAACTGAAATGCTCAAATCCTTTGATCTAAAGACACCACTACTAGATATATAACCTCAAGAAGATAGGAAGGTTTCATACATATCAAAATAATTATAGTAGCACTTTTAGTAGTAACAAATAACTGGAAATGTCTATCAATTGGGGAATAGCTAATCAAATTGTTGTATGTGAATATGATGAAGTCTTAATGTACAGCAGGAAATAATATGAATTAAGATAAACATGGGAAAACTTACTAAATGCTATGTAATTATAATTATCAAGGTTGCCAACTTTTCTCCTTTGCAGAAGTGGGAGGACAATAGGTATGGAACACATGGTGTTAGACTTAACTAATGGCGCTGATTAGTTTTGCTGAACTTCTTACCCTCTTCCAACTCTTTTTCTTTCTTTGTTTTTTTTTAACAAGTAATGGCTCTCTGGATTGGGGAGAGAGAAAGGTTATATTTGAAAATAAAGATGACACAGCAAAAGATAAAAATTATTATAAAAGAATTAGCCTATGAAATTGGGATTGAAAGGTGGGATTAGCAAAGTTTTAACTGTTAAGGTCTTACTTAGGCAGAATTCCCACTTCTTTGACATTATTAAAAGTCAGTTTCCCAAAAGGAGTTAATATTCAACATAATCTAACAGGAAAATAATAGAAATACTCACATGGGCTTCTTAAACTTTCACTTTATGTATTATTAGAAATTACATGAACCAGAATCTCTTCTTGCTCTTATAGTTGAATCTGTCATAACTAGGGTTTTAAGTGTAATTTTAAAAAATTTTAGTTTTTTAATATTCACTAGAACTAGTGCCTTCTTTTTAATGTGGATACACACCATTTGACTTTATATTAAGAAAAGTTCAAGTTTTGAATACTATCCAAAAGATTTTACAATAAATGAGTTGGTAAAAATTAGTAAACAGTTATTTTAACTCTCTGGACCTTTAACATACAAAATGCAAAGTTTTGGTCTACAAGTAGACGATTTCTAAGGATTGTTCACACTCTAAATTTATGATCCCAACACTGACTTATGAGTCACTCAAGCTTTAATTTTAACGATGGGCAATATTCCAAATCCAAAAGCTTCTTCCCCTAAGAGACTACTGTGTATTATAATTCTTTTGAGTCTTTTCAAATGGTAAAATGGCTCAAATTAATTGCCAAACCCTGCTTAAAGTTAAAAAAGTAGGTTGAATAAAGCACCTCCTCCCTGGTAGACTAGAATTTCAGAAAACACATTAAGTCAAAATTATTCCTGGTTAAACGCAAAATTTATGGTTTTTTTGCTCAAAGCAAGCAAGAAATGGGTTTGACCAAAACACCTTGCTACATTGAATCTGAGAGGTGGTATGGTAGACAATTGGTGTAAAAAGGAAGGCCTGGGTTCAATTTCTGTTTTTGATCCTAGGCAAATCACTTAAAGTTTCAAATTTCTAGGAAGTTAAGGCTTGATGCCAATTTGTGTTGATAAAGGGTGTTTCCTCAGGAGACAGTTCACAGGTGCCTAGCCTACATTCTATCTGTAAAAGCAAGAAGTAGGAAAATGTGTTAACTAGGCCAGGGCTTTTTTTGGGGAAATGATTTCCATATAAAGAAATTAGTTTTTTTTTAACAGGTAGCCATCTCCTTCAATTCATGATGGAAGTATGCTCTGAAATGACAGTATATTCATTATATTTAACTGAATTTTGACAGAGTTTCTAATCTTCTCATTTATGACAAACTCTTACAATAAACCTAGCATTAGATTACAAAAATATTTTTGATGATTCTTTTATATTTAGCCTTACATATGTCTACAGAACAGAGAGCCTCATTTCAAATGGTTTGGGATTAGGTCCAATGGATTGGGCAACTCAATTGTTCAGATCACAGGTAAGTAAAAAATGTTTAACATTGCCATCTGAGATAAAAAGCCAAGAAAAGTTAGCTCTATAATAAGCCAAGTTTCATCTTTGTTAAGAATTATTTGAAAATATGCTTAATATGAAATAATTTTCCAAGTTCAAAGGAATAGGCTTGTTCTATTATTATGTTACAAATATGTCTGTATTTGTATACAAAGTTACAAACTAACAGCAGGGGCGTGTAGGTGGTGCAGCGAATACAGCACTGACCTGGGAGTCAAGAGGACCTGAGTTCAAATGTGACCTCAGACACTTAACATTTATTAGCCGTGTGGCTTTGGGCAAGTCACTTAACCCCAACTGCCCTTCCTTTCCCCCTCCAAACAGCAAAAAACCCCAAAAAACCCAAAACTAACAACAATAGGCAAAAAGATGGAACCAAGAATTCTTTCTCTGAAATGGCACAAAAAGATTGTTAAGGATGCTTAAAAGAAACTGATATTGTATAATTCTGAATGCTTTTACCACCAATTAAAAAAATTTACCTCTCCATTTTCCTTAGCGACCTAATAAGAAGTGTCATTTTTAAAGTGGGAAGTTAGTCAAGTTAATTTGCAGTAAAAGGCAATGGTGGGTTTTATTTACATGGAAATAAAATAAAGGATGAATTAGAGATTCTCTGAACAGAATACATAAGCTGTGTGTAGGTTTAATGTTGGGCTGCTAGGTGGGACAATGGAGAAAGTACAGGGCCAGAAGCCAGGAAAACACATCTGCCTGAGTTCAAATCTGGCCTCAAGCCACTTCTTAGTTGTGTGACCTTGGGCAAGTCACTAACTTTTTTTGCCTCAGTTTCCTCATTTGTAAAATGAACTGTAAAAGGAAATGGCAAACCACTCCAGTATCTTTGTGAAGAAAACCCCAAATGGGGTCACAATGAATCACACTACTAAAACACCTGAACAACAAACAGGTTTAATATAATCAGGTATTGGCTTGATGCACTTTAAAATGGGCATAAAATAAATCTGACAACAAAAATGAGCAGGAATATTCTACAGAAATGAACCTTTCCCATCTTCACAATTCATATGTATGGCCATTAAACAAACAATAAAACTGAAAAGAAAGGAAATTAAATTGACTGTTTTGAAACCTAAATTCTATTAAAATATCCCCCCCCCTTTCATCTTAATGAGCAAAAAAGCTCAAGGTTAAAAGTCACAGCATAGTGATTTTTATTCCCTCTTTTATACTCCAACTTTTAAAAATACACTCACGTCATTTAAAAAATTTCAGGTATGAGGAGCTTATTAAAGTTATACCTGAAAGTCTTCAGAAACCCATAATATCCATCCATATATCTATGTATCTCCTTGGTATACTTCGAGAGATCTTTAGATCTTTAGTTTGTGTACCACACACGCACACAGAAAATCACCACAAATGCCAGTTCCTCTGGTTGATTTACAAATGAACAATATCCATCTACAATGTCATACTACCATCCTATACTAGTAAAAAAAAATTTTACTGTTCTGCAGAGATTACTGTATAAACAGCTTCAGATATAAAATAGATTTAAATATCTTCCCTTCCCATTTAGTTGGGATGTTCTAAATTAAAAGGTACCAAAAACAAATTAAAATGGTCGTTGCTCAAAGTCCAAATACCTTCACTCTCTTGAAAAATTTTTAATCAATTTAACCTACTCCACTTCCTCCTTTGTAGCAAATCAATTTCTGCGTCCAGCAGTGTATTTACAGGTTGATTTTCACTGGTTACAAGTATGTATAAGTAATAAAGACTACAACATAACATCACTACAAAATGAGGCCAATCAAAAGAAAAGTGTATTTTTGGAAATATACTTTATATCATACGATTTGTTTATTGAATATTCTCTATTTTCATCATCCAATATCCAATCTACTTTCCTTTCACCTTATCTATAAGAAATATGAATTATGTATGTAAATGCTATAAAAGAAGACAGTATAAATGAAATGTGGAGATCATGAGGAGCTAATTTTACAAAGCTATAAAACTAGCTAATAAAAATTAATGTGCTGTCCATTATCACTTCCCAATAGCTTAACTATGCTTGAACAGTTAAGATCTGAGATAGACACTTATCTTCAACAGAGATGTTACTACCATGCCCTCCCTTCCCCACCAGAGAATGACCATCTGTAAGCAGCCAGTCCTCTCTTCTACATTTCTCGCTACCCAGGCACTGTAAATCCTCATCTTCCTATCATCTAGTTTCAAAAAAGGACTTGAAAGAAAGTTGGTACTCTTTTAAAAAAAGGAGGGAGGGGCGGCTAGGTGGCACAGTAAGTAGAGCACTGGCCCTGGAGTCAGGAGAACCCGAGTTCAAATCTGGATTCAGACACTTGACACACTACTAGCTGTGTGACTTTGGGCAAGTCACTTAACTCCAACTGCCCTCCAAAAAGCGCCAAAAAAAAAAAAAAAGAGGGAAAGCTATATATACCTTATGTATCTTTAAAAAATGTTATATACATTAATTCAAAATCTGAAACCTCCAAGTTATTAGATATTTGTACAGTTTCAATAGGAAGTTTCTCCAAAAATAAAAAACACCACCACCACTACCACGCCCTTCCTCTATTTCCTAAGCACAGTGAATTGAGGGGGGTGAAGTTAATAATATAACTTTGATTAGATTCTTTATCAAATTATCATAAATATTGTATACACTATTATTAAACTTAATTGCAAATTCCAAATTGAATCAGATCAAAAATTCAGAAAAAGTGAACACAAATGGAATTCTCTTCTATATTTTTTTTTAAAGATTCAGGAAATGATATTAACTTCCTATCATAAATACTGCTGTTGAGGGGATCCATTTTGCAAAATTCATTTAAATATGATCATTCAGTGGTTTCCCCATTACTCACAGTTTAGTTAAGAACCATCTAATTTCTTTAAAATACTACTTTCCCTGTGACTATCCACAACAAAAAGCACAGTATTAAACTGGGTAGAATTTATCAGAAGCATTAAAAAATACTCCTGCCATTTTAAAAAATATTTAAGGAATGCAAATATGCAGTTAATTTTTTTAAATTGCATATATTCTAAAATATAGGTGACATTTGAGATAAAGGCCTCAGGTGTATAATAGTAAACATTTTATGACAATTTTAATGAATAAAAAGAATCAGTTCTCTGGAGCAGCTAGGTGGTACAGTGAATAGAGCACCAGCCCTGGAGTCAGGAGGACCTGAGTTCAAATCCGGTCTCAGACACTTAACACTTACTAGCTGTGTGACCTTGGGCAAGTCACTTAACTCCAATTACCCTGCCTTCCTCCTCCAAAAGAGCAAAAAAAAAAAAAAAGAGAGAGAATCAGTTCTCTGGTAGTTCAAGAAGTTAGTCTTTTCTCTACAGTTTCCTGATAAGCAATAAATCTTCTCAAATTCATTTTCACATTGTCAAGAACACAGAGTTGATCTGTACTATATTTTCCTCTTCCTTCTTTTCGAAGCTGTAAATGGAAAAAAAAGAGAAGAAAATTTGTTATATGTGACAATCATTTCATTAAAAAAAATATGACTACTATAAACATAGTGGAGAAATCTTTAACATGAGAGCTATTAGAATATGGGTAGCATCTCCATTTTCGTCCTCTGAATATGACAGTACACTTGAAGCATTTAAAGCTCAAAATTAGTACCTTCAATATTACATTTGCAAAGTCAGTGGTGCATTAGCAGTGAAACAGACTGTTACGTAGCATAAACAGCTTTATAACCATGAGAAAAAGCATCACGGACATCTGGCTAATACTACTGCCAGTATTCAATTTCAGTGTTTAACCTCAAGCACATACTCTAGAGATTTCTTTGTTAGAAAGCAGTGTGTTTTGTTTAATGCAATTTGGGGCTAAATCATTTAATGAAGAATGTTTGATGCAACTGCAGTTTCATTTTACACAGGGCCATTTCACAGAAACATGAGCTTGATCTTAGAGTGGTTAATGAAGTATTCTAGAAACAAAACTGTTTTTTTGTAAGAAGAATTAAGTATTTCAGTGATCTGAAAATACGGTCCAGGTAACAGTTTAAATTAAGATAAGCAATATGTTCCCAAAACAGTTTACTTTTGTTGCATTTGTAAAGCCTTAAAATTTTTTTCTCTCTTAAAACTGAAAATGCTTTCTGTTAAGAAATTTAGAACACTGAAAAAAGAAGTTTTAAATAAAATAGCCACCCTGGATAACCTCAATATGATTAATGGAGACATTTTAATGTAAAATTATAAGTACTAGATCTTTATAACTCTAGTTACTCTGGGGATAAGCAATAGACTAAATTTCACAAGCAGGAGGAAGATGTATTTCCAGCCCAAGAAGACAAAATATATGCAAAGTAATTTCTAGAACTGGTAGAATCAAAACTGGTTTCTTGTATGAGTAAGTACTTTGGTTTGAAAGCTAGGGATTCTATGAACCAGAAGAAAGCATCATTACAAAAACCCAAGGAAGAGAAAGCAGCCAAGAGTGCTAAATGCTGCCAAGAGGTCTTGACTTCTAGGACTGGGTGTCCAACTCAACCTATAAGCCTGTGTTTTGTGGTAAAAAAAAAAAAATCATCTGACCAGTCCTGGCCTTGTGGTACTGAGAAATTAATTAGTACAGGGTAGGTATGTGTGTTCAGGGAATCCCATTCTTAAATGTGTATATACTACTGGTTAGTATTTGTCAGTTAACCTCCTCTTCAATGTTAGGGTGAGATTAGGCATCAAGCAATCAGAGTTCTAGTTTTAATTCTGCTACCAATGAGCTGTGTGTTCTTAAGCATATCAATGAGTTTTCCTCAGCTTCAAATTCCATATCTGTAATAGCAATGTGGAGACTGAACTAATTGCCCTTCCATGACTTAAATTTTATAATTCTGAATGCTCTGTCCTCCAACCAAAATATTAAAACATGGAAGCTTTCTACACTGTTATTCTGGGGAAAAAAAAAAGAAAATAATTTGTACATAATCTTGAATTAAAAATACAATTCCATCTGAGGCTTATTTACATACAAAGTTCCATTTAGCAAAAGTGATTCTTGGAATTTTATCTTTTTTCCCTATCAATTCCTTTTCTGAAAGTGAGAACTTGATATTCTGAAGTTTTATATATACAACATACAGCAAACATAACTTTGTTTTACTAAAAAATTAAACTCTGTCTGAAAAAGTTAAGTTTTTGTTTCTATCTAATAAACAGGAAAAAAAATAAGATGCTAAAGTACTTAAAGTTCAGTGGCTTATATACCTATTTGTAGCTGAAAATGAAAACATTTGAAATAAATTTCACTAGTACTGAATCTAGTTTAATAATAGATAGTTTGGGTACAACATCATAAAATAGTTCACAATGAATCTACTTACTAAAAATTATGGTTAAAATCCAAGTTACATTAAAATAAACATATTTATTTTAATGAATTCTATGCTAGGTGCTTCTCAGAATATTAAAAAGAACAGACATAGGAAACAGAAATAAGTTAATTTTGTAGAATCCTTATTTCCCCACCTGTTTTCACCAAGGATTTAAAAGAAATAAAACCGCCTCATATTTAAAAGTTGTTTACATTCCAAATTACAACTTATTGTAACTTTACGAAGATTTTACATAAGAGAAAGAAACAGATTTAGCATCTGTCTGGGTGATTCTCACTAAACAAACATGCAAAAGACAATAGAGTAAAGTAGAAGCGGATTACTTACCCTTTTTAAAAAATGCTAAGTAGAAGACAAATTACTAATTATGATAAACTTAGTCTAAACCATAATACTGTTAAACTGTTAAACCAAACCATAAGCTGCTTTTTCCATGATGTCAAATTATGAATTAGGGTAAAAACATGACTTAACTCTGAGTCAATTTACCACAATGTTAGAAATGACAAGAAAATAACCTTTCCAATCATAATCTTTCCTTCCTTTTTGGGAAAAAAACCCCAACTTAATTAAGTACTCCATGGAATTTCTACTAGTTGGCTAGTCAATGGAAATGAATTAATAATAATTATTAAATGTATTAATAAGCATGTGCTTGATCAGCTGAGAGTGAATCAATGAGATATAAGGATCCTATGTTCTAATTCTCATATACACACCCACTAAAATACATGATTATAGATGTTACACCATATAGTAATGGCATGCTGATTCTAAGCACAAAGCTATTACATACCTTCATTTTGAAAACTGGCTGGAATTCTTTTAGGGTAGATAATAATCTGATCTCAATTGCTGCCTTTTCAGCCTCTTTACCATCTGCAAAGACATCAAAGATGGCATCCAGAGTTTCTCCAGCTACTACAAGAGAAGAATCTTTGGTGGCCACTTCAAGAAGAAATTTTCCAATACTCTGAAACAAAACAGAATTATTCAATATCCAAAGGTTGCAAAATACTTTAAATGTACATATTAAGAATAGTATTGCATATAAAATTGTTTGAAAAACATTTAATACTCTTAAAAGAACTAGAGGTGTAAAGGTCTAAGAGTTGTGGTATATAAGGAAGAATACTGAACTTCTAATTAAATGATGTGGTTTTGGGTTGTGGTTCCATTATCTTATTGACCATATCAACTCTCAGGCAAGTCACTTTCCCATCTCTGGATTTAGGACTTTTCATCCGGTAAACTAGATAAGGCCCCTTCCAACTGCAACAATCTATGACCCCTCCCCAGAGAGAAAAACAAGGACCACAAACATTCTTCACCGAAGCTTTATTTTCACATACTTTGCTCCTCCTTATTCTAAAAGTTACAAAAATAAAATAATTTCCCTGTAGGCTTTCATATCTCTAAAGCAAGTATAACAGGGTTACGAGTAAACAAAGTTATACATAATATACTTTTATCTTTCTAAACTACAATTATAGACCTTTAACAGGTACTTAAAAACATGTCAGTTTTTTCCACAATTATGCCAAAATGTTCTACTGTTTCAAATTAAAAGAAGAAAAAAAACCTCAAAACCCTGCAGACAACACTAAAGGATTATTCCAAAAACTAAATTTTTCTTCTAAAACTTTAAATGAAAGAAATATAGTCTTTTACAACTTCTACACTTTCACTCACAGAGAAATAGCAGAATGAAATGTGAAGATATATTTAAAGGCTGCTACAGTGGTACAATGGATAATAAGCTGGTCTTGAAGTTAAGGCCACAGTTCAAGTCCTACCACCCACCTACACCAGCTGTGTGGGTCAAGTCACAATTTTTCAGTGTTCTAGATAACTAATACTACAAATTTCAAAACTGGTGTCTTAGTCTAGAAATATATTTTACCTTCAGTGTTTCAAGGGTCCCATCTTCTTTGGCTAAGACACAGCCTGTGATTCCTAAAATACTAACAACATTTACTCTAACACCGATATTACTGCTATGAACCCCAGCTGCACATAATGACATCAGCTGCTCAGGAGTCATGCACTGTTGAGAGACAGTAGGGGAGATATAATTTTATGTTAAGTTCAGTCAATTTCAACACTCTAGGGCAAAATAGACTTGACATTAGATTTCATAAACACACTTTTACAAGAGAGACAGGAACCACTTGCTGTAAAGATACTGTATACTAATTAAGAATCCAGGGAATCAAAAAAGCAGATTCCTCATTATGCAATTTATTTGACTATCTAGAACTTTGCAGCTATTGCCAATATCAACGCTATCATAGCTGTAAACTTAAACAAGTGTTTTTCATAGTGGAGCAAATGCCGTGTTGGATTTGAAGATGTGGGTTTATATATACTGCCTCTAGTATATCTAAGCTATCTAACTATGAGCAAGTCATCTAACCTTTCAATAAAATATTAAAAAAAAATAAAGTGAAGTACCAAATAAGAAATACCCAATCAGAAAAATTAATTTCCAAGTCACTTGGATTCATTTTCTTCAATTTAGACTTAAAGTACAGATTCTGAGAAAATTCCCTAACCACTGAAATCTGAGCATTTCAGTACCAAACATTCTTGGAAAAGGCAAAGTGAAGGACAAAAAAGTAGTGTCTACTATCATCAGAGGGTCAAAATCTAAAGGAGGGTTCTTGATCTGGAATCCATGAATTTTGTTTTTTTTTAAAAAATATATTTTGACCATAAGAATACAAGTCATTCCCCAACTGATAAATGGTCAAAGGATGTGAACAGGCAGTTTTCAGAAGAAGAAATTGAAGAAATCTATAAGCATATGAAAAAATGCTCTAAATCACTATTCATTAGAGAAATGCAAAAACAACTCTGAGGTACCACATCTCACCAGTGAGACTGGCCCAAGATGACAAAACAGGAAAATGATAAATGCTGGAGAGGATGTGGAAAAATTGGAACACTAATGCATTGTTGGTGGGGTTGTGAACTGATTCAACCATTCTGGAGAGCAATCTGTAACCATACTCAAAGGGCTATAAATAAGTACATACCCTTTGACCTAGCAATACCACTTCTACGGTTGTATCCCAAAGAGATCATGGAAGTGGGAAGAGGCCTCATATGTACAAAAATATTTATAACAGCTCTTTTTATGGTGGCAAAGAAATGGAAATCAAGGGATGCCCATCAACTGGGGAATGGCTGAAGAAGTTGTGGTATAGGAATGTAATGGAATACTACTGTGCTAAAAGAAGTGAGGAGCTGATGGACTTCGTAATAACCTGGAGAGATTTCTATAAACTGATGCTGAGCGAGAAGAGCAGAACCAGGAGAAATTTGTACACAATTATAGACACAATGTATGTGTGACGACTAACTTTGACAGAATGGGCTTCTCTCAGCAATGTAAGGTTATAAGACAACTCCAAAAGACTCATGATGGGGGACAGCTAGGTAGCTCAGTGAGTAGAGCACCAGCCTTGGAATCAGGAGGACCTGAGTTCAAATCTGATCTCAGACACTTAACAGTTACTAACTCTGTGACCTCGGGCAAGTCACTTAACCCCAATTGCCCTGCCTTCCCCCCTCCAAAAAAAACAACAAAACCCCCCCCCCAACACCAAAACCAAACGAAAAAAAGACTCATGATGGAAAGAGATATCCACATCCAGAGAAAGAACTACAGAGTCTGAATGCAGATTGAAGCAAACTACTTGCTCTTTTTCTTTTTCTTGTTTTGTCTTGTTTCCTCTTTCCCATTGTTCATTCCATTGGTTATAATCCTTCTTTACAATCTGATTAATGTGAAGGTATTTGTAGATCTTATATTTGATTGCATGCCGCCATGGTGGGGGGGGAGAGGGAGGAAAAGGAAGGGGAGAAAATTTTAAACTCAAGGGATTGTGGAACTGAATGCTGTAAACTAAAAGAAAATAAATAAATTTTAAAATATATTTATATTTTTATAATTATATCAATATACTTGGTTTTCTTTGTAATTCTATGTACTTAAAAACATATTATTAAGTGGTCCACAGATTATACAATACTGCCAAAGGGATCTATAATTTTTAAAAAAAGGTTAAAGTATTTAATTTTTAACATATGGTTACTGTCACAGCAACATCAGAATACCTAGAACCTTCAACATATGAGGTGCTAAAGATGGGTTTACCAAATAGGTCCAGCTGCCTGGGAACTTACAATCGGTTTGTTTGTTTGGCTTTTTGGAGGGGGGAAGGCAGGGCAATTGGGGTTAAATGACTTGACCAAGGTCACAGGGCTACTAAGTGGTAAGTGTCTGAGGTCGGATTTGAACTCAGGTCCTCCTGACTCCAGGGCCGGCGCTCTATTCACTGTGCCGCCATCTAGCCACCCCAGAATTTATAACCTTAACATATAAAGAGGAAGCCTGTTAAATGAAATCATCACTATTAGCTTTCAATTATTTTTCCAGTTGTAATGGACCTGGGCTAAGATATCTATCTGTAACTACTGACCAAATGCTTACAACTGCAAAAGAGTTGGTCAGATTTGAAGTGCAGTCCACTATGTTTGTATATATATATAATACTACACAGGTTGTTTTTTCTTTTCAAAGCATTTTCAAAGGCAACCTCATGAAATTGCTTTCCCCATTTTACAGAAATCCAGAAGTTTCCACATGACTTGGTTTCCAGAGTGACTTTCCTAAGTTTACATGGTTAACATCAGTCCAAACAAAACCAGTAACCGAGTGTTAAGAACTTCAACAGAAATGGGAGGCTCTGAGTTCCACATTTTCCAAACACTTGGATGTCATATAGGCACTTCAAACTTGACGTGTCCAAAATGAAAATTGTTGTATTTTCCAAAAAGTTAATCCCGACTCTAAGGTTCTTTTTTCTGGCTGATATTTGCCATCTCAGAGTTAGCCTTTGATTTTTCATCACTCCCACTTTCAACCATTATGTCTCATCACCTCATCTCAATTCCCTCTCCCTAATTCAGGTCCTTGTCAACTTGTGCTTAGACTACTGTTATCAACAAAACCCAGCACGAAGAGCTGAATAACTACAGAAGCTTTGAAGTACAGGGGAGTGAGTATATCTACTAGAATAGACTCAAGAACCATATTAAACCAACTATAAAATATTCTTTACAGGAATAAAGGTAAAGCTAAATAAGTAGGGAAACATTACTCACATGTCAAGTCAATATATAAAAAAACAACAATAGTAAGATCTAAATTAATTTACTCAGTGCTCTGTCAATCAAACTACCAAAGGAATATTTTATAGCACTAGAAAAAACAGCAAAAGTCATATAGAGGAACAAAAAGGTCACAAATCTTAAAAGTTCATAATGAAAAATGGGAAGATCTCAAGCTATATTAAAGAGCATCAATCATTAAAATGATTTAGTACTGATTAAAACACTAAGAGGTTGATCAAACAGATTAGGTAGCCATCATACTAACAAACACAGCAGTATAATGTCTGATAAATCCAAAGAGCCCATTTACTGGGGGAAACAATCACTATCTCACAAAAATCTCAAGGAAAACGGAACGGCCGTCTGGCTGGAATTAGGTTTAGGTGAATAAACTCATGTAAGTTCCAAACGGATACATGAGCTATGTATATAAGAGCACATCATATATAAATCAGAAGAGCAAAGAAGAAATTATCTTTCAGATCTACAGAGGAAGAATTCATAGTCTAGCAATATAAAGGACCACAAGATAAAACGGGCAAATTTGATAATATCAAATTTTAAAGTGTCTGCACAAATCATATGCAGTTAAAATCATAAGGGAAATAGGGATAGCAAGTTTACCTAATAAGTGTGACCAAAGAAGAGTTGGACAGCATTGTAAAATGCAATATGGATAATCTTGATTACATTAAGTTGAAAAGTTTCTACACAAACAAAGCCAATGTAACCAAGATTAAGAGGGATGTGGGAAATTGGGAAAGAATTTTTATAACCAGTTTATCTGATAAAGGCCTCATTTCTAAAATATACAGGGAATTAAGTAAAATCTATAAGAATGCAAGTCATTCCCCAATTGATAAATGGTCAAAGAATATGAACAGGCAATTTTCAGAGGCAGAAATTAGAGACATTTATAAGCATATGAAAAAATGCTCTAAACACTATTGATTAGAGAAATGCAAATCAAAGCAACTTTGAGGTACCACATCTCTCCAGCCAGACTGGCCAAGATGACAAAACAGGAAAACGACAAGTGCTGGAGAGGATGTGGAAAAATTGGAACACTAATGCATTGTTGGTGGAGCTGTGAACTGATACAACCATTCTGGAAAGCAATCTGGAACTATGCCCAAAGGGCTATGAATAATTGCATACCCTTTGACCCAGTAATACTTCTGGGGTTGTATCCCAAAGAGATCATAGAAGCAGGAGGAAGACCTATATGTACAAAAATATTTATTGCAGCTCTCTTTGTGGTTGCAAAAAACTGGAAATTAAGGGGATGCCCATCAACTGGGGAATGGCTGAACAAGTTGTGGTATATGAATGTAATGGAATACTATTGTGCTATAAGAAATGGGGAGGAGATGGTCTTCATATTCACCTGGAGAGGCTTATACAAACTGATGCTAAGTGAGAAGAACAGAACCAGGAAAAATTTATACACAATCACAGACACATTGTATGTTTGACGACCAGCTTTGATAAACTGGACTCTTCTCAGCAATGCACAACGAATGCTATCGTTCTTTTCCATGTTCGGTTTTCTTTCTTTTTTCTCATTGTTCACTCCACTGGTTACGACCCTTCTATACATCCAGACTAATGTCCAATGTGAAAGTATTTGCAGCTCCTATACTTGACTGTACGCTGCCATGGGGTGGGGGGAGGAAGAGGGAGGGTAGAAAATTTGAAGCTCAAGGGACTGTGGAACTGAATCTCGTAAACTAAAAGTAAATAAATAAATCAATTTAAAAAAAGTTTATCTAATAAGGTCTTATATGCAAGATATATAAAGAATTAATTCAAATTTATAAGACTAAGAGTCACTTCCAAATTGATAAAATGGTCAAAGTATATGAACAGTATCCTGGAAACAGGCTGTTTCCAAAGAAATCCAAGCTACCAACAACTATATGAAAAAAATGTTCTAAATCACTAATAATTCAAGAAATGTTACGGTCCTACTTATCACACTGGCAAGATGATGAATGAGGAAAAGGACAAATACTGGAAGGGCTATTTTTGGAAAACTTACACACTAGTGCACTGGAATTGGTCCAGCCATTTTGGAAAGGAATTTTGTAACTGTGCCCTAGAAGTTACCAAAACTGTGCATCATCTTTGACCCAGCTATAACATTACTAGGTCTGGATCCCAAAAAAAATCAAAGACGGAGGAAAAGGAAATAAATGTACAAGTAATTTATAACAACTCTTTTCATAATGGCCAAAAAAAACTGGAAACTAAGAGAGTGTCCTATTGGGAAATGGTTAAATAAATTGTGGTTTGTGAATGTAATGGATTATGACTGTGCCGTAAGAAATGATCAAATGGATCATTTCTGAGGAACGTGGGAAAACATTTATGAAATGATGGAGGGCAAAGTGAGAAGCACTGGGAAAAAATCTACATGACAACCATATTATAGAGAAAAAGAACTCTGAGAGGCTTTCCAATTCTGAGCAGTGCAATGACAAATCAAAAGACTGAATGAAAATGAAACAAACAACTCAGCTCCTGCAAGGGAGGTGAACTTAAGATGTAGAGAGGTATATACATTTTGGGGTAGGCATGGTAAATATAGGAATTTGTTTTGCTTGACCATGCATATTCATGATGGGGATTTTTTGTTTTTTTGTTCAATCAGTGGAAAGTGGGGATAGATTATAAATGCCTATAAAAATAAATCAACTTATTTTAACTAAGAAGAACCTCAAGCAACAAACACTGAACTAACAAAGTCACAAGTCTTACTCTCACCAACTGATGTAGTATTTTCTTTAAAAAGCAGCACAGGGGCTTTCTGCCGGCTCCGCCATATTCCAGTGAGTTGCCAAAATGACGAACACAAAAGGAAAAAGGAGAGGAACACGATACATGTTTTCTAGGCCCTTTTGAAAACATGGTGGTGTCCCTTTGGCTACATATATGCAAATATATAAGAAAGGAGATATTGTAGATATCAAGGGTATGGGCACTGTTCAGCAAGGAAAGCCCCACAAAAGTTACCATGGCAAGACTGGACGGGTCTATAATGTTACTCAGCATGCTGTAGGCGTTGTTGTAAACAGATAGGTTAAGGGCAAGACTCTAGCCAAGAGAATTAAATGTGCGTATTGAGCATATTAAGCATTCCAAGAGCGGAGAGAGCTTCCTGAAGCGGGTAAAGGAAAATGATCAGAAGAAGAAGGAAGCCAAAGAAAAAGGCACTTGGGTTCAGCTGAAACGCCAGCCTGCTCCACCCAGAGAAGCACACTTTGTGAGAACCAATGGCAAGGAACCTGAGCTGTTGGAACCAATCCCCTATGAATTCATGGCATAAGTGACTATAAAAAAAAGAACAATAAAAAAAATCTTGGATTATGGGGGAAAAAAAAAGTAGCACACAGGTAGCCAGGTGGCGCAGTGAACAGAGCACCAGCTCTAGAGTCAGGGGAACCTGAGTTCAAATCCAGTCCCAGACACTTAACACTTACTAATCATGTGACCTTGCACAAGTCACTTAACCCCAATTGCCCTGCCTTCCCCCCTCCAAAAAAAAAAAAACCAAAAACGTAGCACAGTTGGTTACCAAATATTCAATTTGTCCTTAGTTACTCTACAGTTACTCTGTCAATTGAGTTTATAAATCTTCTGCCTGCTTTTTCCTCCAGCAGAAGTAAAAAGAAGAAAAACAAACTAGTATCAGTCAGTTTACTTATTTATAATTCTAGAGAAAATTAAAACAAATGGTTAATTTAAAAATAGTTATTGTCTACGATCCTCTCTAATTTAAAATCTGGTTAAAATTTCAAGGCTACTGATGTTTTAGAACTAAAATTTTTAAAATTCCATTCTCTAAATGAATAAAAATGACATGCACACACATATATATTTCTTCTTAATTAATTTTTAAATTAAAATTTTTTTCCTGTTTCATTTCAATAGCAAGATCACGTTGCATTTAAAAAAACAAAGCAACAAAAAAATTTACCAAATTCAACTAATGCAACACAACTCCTACCTAATAGTTATTAAGTTGATTACAGATGCCTTAAAAAGTACAGTTCAGCCATACAGTACTGGAAATAAAATTTCTCCTTGTCTACTGTCTTCCAAGAATAACAAGGGACTGGGGGTAGGGAGAAGGGGCAAAAGCCTTTTCCCCCCATTACCAACCACAATTTACTGCCACCAAATACAAAGCATTACTAGGTGAAAGACCCTAATGACTATTTGTAAAGCCAAAAGATTAAGAGACACGGTGAATTGAGCACTAGAAGTGAAGAAGATCTGCATTTAAATCTCGCTTCAAACTCTTACAAGTTATGTGATCTTGGGCTTTGTAAACCTCAGCATATTATATAAATGCTCTGCTTCAAAGAACTTACCAGAAAGATCATTAACACAACAGAAATAAAGCATTAAACTTTGCTTGTATATGTAACAAATACCTCCCAAACCACACCAAATTTTATACAAAAAGAAAAACTCACCTGAGAAATGTTCTTGGATGCCATTATCTGCAACAGAGTCCTTAAAGCACTACTTACAGCTTCTAGGAATTCTGTGTGTTTGGCAAAATCTAAAAACACAAAACACAAAAATAAAGTCCAAAAAGTCATCTTACAAGTGTTTTAGTTTAAGTGTTTTTTTTTACAAGAAACAGTGGCAAAATAAAGTAGCATTATTTTACTAATACACAACTAGTATAATCAGAATAGATCAGGTATCTGAGTTGTCTTATAATTTACAAATTTGAAATCCACATAAGCCAAATATTTTGAGATTCCCTTCTTTCTCTGCATGTACAAGGATTATTTGTGGTAATAAATTATAGTAATGAAAAGTCCAAAAAGGAACGCACTTTTGTACTTAAACTACAGTGTCAGGATCAGTTCCATGCTGTTCTCCATTCCTTGCTGGGGAAGAACAGCAGCACCTCTTTGATTCAAAGTACCAGCTTTAAACCAAACTGCCTTTTGAATTTTCTTGCTGTCTTGACTCACATCATTCTTTTATTAGAGAAGAAATTTAAAAAATATTTTTTGTTAAGTTCTCTCTTGTTTGAATATAGGAATTAAAGAAGAAAAGTGACAAAAAAACAGCGTCTTCCTTCCATACTCCTTTATAAAGTGGGGATTTGCTGTAAACAAAGTAGATAATCTACCCAATAATAATAGTCATCGATATTATAAGTGAATTTGACTTGATTTTATAGTTGAATTTAGCCTTTAACATGCAGATTAATCAAGGATGACACTGCCATTAAAAAGATGGACAATACAGAACTGGCTTTCCCCCCAAACTTTGAAAGTTTAATCTGCACAACTAACATTTTCTGAAGTCTAGATATTTAAGAAAGCAAATTTAAATCAAGCCTTGATTTGTACTATTTGCTGATTTCTAAGGTATAAATGCTCATACTGAAAATTTAGCCACCAGCTCTTGAGAGCCCTACGCAGTTGGCTCTAACATGCTCCTGCCTCCACTCTTCAGTTCTTCTCCAGGCTATCACTCCTACATCTTTTCCCTTCCTCATCTATACCCCCTGGTGAATACATTCAGCTCTACTCTTCTCAAGTCTCTTGCCCCATTTTCCTATCAAAAATCTTGCCTCAAGGTTTACTCCAGCCTCGGATTATTCCCACAATCTGTTCTCTTTGCTCCTACTCACAATGCTGATGAATGAAGCAGAAAAAAATAATGCTGCCTAGGTTCATTATTAATTTATATTACATAATCTCACCACCAGATCCCTATGGCAAATCTACCTCCTTGATTCACTATCTCACTCACCACAGCAGTTTTTTAAACCTTTTCAACTCTCCTAAAATTTCACATAGCTTTGATATGAGAAACCTTCATATTTCACTTTGAAAAACTGAGTTTATTCACCAAGATCATCCTTTTAACACTTCTTCATCTCATGTAACTAGCATGCATTCTACCATCTTTTCCTCTGTCTCACATGAAACAGTTCATTATCTTGCCAACTCAAACCCAAGTGATTCCCATTCCATCCTATATTTTCCAGTAGATTACCCCTCTTATCACTGCTTTTTTGTTGTTAAGTTGTTTTTTAGTCACATCTGTCTCTTCATGACCCCATTTGGGATCTTCTTGGCAGAGATAACTGTGGTAGTTTGCCACTTCCAGCTCATTTTACAGATGAGGAAACTGAGGCAAACAGGGTTAAGTGATCTGTCCCAGGTTACACTTGTAGTGTCTGAGGCTGGATTTGAACACAGGTCTTCCTTACTGCAGGCCAGGCACTCTGTCCACTGCAATACCTAGCTGCCCTGAATCACTGCTATTCTCTCCTCCCATTGTCATCTTTTGGCTTAGAATAGGCTTTCCTAATTATTCTGTGGAGCTACCAACTATATAGACTTATGTATGTACCATTCTTTAAACTTATGGGAAAGATCTTCAGAGAAAGAACTGGTGGAGCCTGAATGCAGACTTAAGAAGATACTTTTTATTTATTTTTTTTGTTATTTTTTTGTCTGTGTTTTCTTTCACAGCATGACTTACACAGAAATCTGTTTTGCAAGACTAATTGGGAAAAAAGAAGGTTAAAACTGTTTTCACACATAATTGGGGAAAAAATAAAAATATAAAGTAAAATATATACTAGAAAAAAACGAAAATGAATTTGTAGAAAGATGAAAATCATCTGAGAAATTTATTATTTTTGAAAAATGTGTAGAAAATACATGGAATCTGTACATTTTCAACAACTAGAAGTGAGAAAGGAGTAAATGCCCCTAAATTTTAAAATACACTTAATGATTCTCCTTGAAAACTAAATAGTTTTAATAAATGGATGAGGCAGCAATTTAGGATCACATTATACAGTAATTACTGTAAATTACTCTTTCCACTATCAAATATATACTAAATGCATTCAATGTTAAGGATACTCACAAGTCTTACTGCTCAAACAAGAATTTTATTTATGCAGGCAAGGGGTGCGAGGAGGTACACAGAAAAAAGGCACGCCATCATTACACTGTTACACAACCCATAGAATATGTGATTTCTCTATAGGACCCATTCTAATTTCCACAGCTTACTCATAGAATAAGGTAAGAGCGAGGATGGCAAAAAGAAGGCAATGGTGAAGGGTACAGGATATAAAGCGCCTTTAATAGTAAAATTCTGAGCAACTTTTTAACAACGGCTAAAACCAGTACAGCAAAGAGAGACAAGGATGAAGGTACAGGATGCAGGGTGCAGTGTTTTACTTTTTTTTCTTTTTTGTCTTTTTGGAGGGGGAAGGCAGGGAAATTGGGGCTGACTTGCCCAAGGTCACACAGCTAGTAAGTGTTAAGTGTCTGAGTCTGGATTTTAACTCAGGTCTTCCTTACTCCAGGGCCAGTGCTCTATTTACTGCAGCACCCAGCTGCCCCGGTGCAACTTTTTAATCAATGAATAACACTTAGGGAATCACAAGTAGTTTTCTGAAGAGTAGACTTTTACAATCTTTGTGTACAGATTATCACTGAGATCAAAGAAGTGGATCTATAATTTAAACAATTCTTAAATTATGTGGATTTTTTCCCAAATAAAAATATTAAAGGACACTAAGTAAATAAGCATAATATAATTGTAACACCCCTGATCAAGCTCTTTAGCCCACAATTACATGAAAGTTATGTTCCATGAAGTAGTAAATTTACCTGTTCATTATGCCAATGGCTAGTGTGTATTGTTTTATGTTCTGTCAGTGATTGCAATTCATGTCAAATTAGACTATAAAATACAATATAGAATAAATTCTCAAAAAGTCACGAGTTGGGGCTGGGAATAGCTACTAAAATTATAGTAAGGGATAATAACATTTACATAGTGCTATCAGTATAAGCTACACATGAATTCCAGGATACAAGCAGTATCATAGAATTTTTTAATCAGAAGGACCTTATTGATCTAATCTAATCCCTTCACTTTAAAGATGAGGTAAGTGAAGATGAAATTTCATTGATTTCCCCAAGATCATGCAGGTTCTAAACGGCAAAGGAGAGATTCAAACCCATGTACTCTATTCCAGTACTTGTTCTAAAGCACGGGGTAAGAAAATTTTTCATTTACTTTACAATCCATTCATTTATTTGCCCTTTCAAAAAAAGATCCCTATCAAAGCCATTTTCCAATAGATAAGTGGCTCAAGGATATAAACCATCAATTCTCAGAAGAACTGCACACTATTAACCATATGAAAAAACTCTAAATCACTAAGAGAAGAATAAATCAAAACAATTCTGAGGTTTTATGTCACAATCTGCCAAATGTCACACTCTGACAAAAATGACAAAAGATGGGAATAGTTATGTTGAAGGGCTATGGGAAAATAGACACATAAGTGTATTGTTGATGAAACTGTGAATCAGTACATCCATTTTGAAAAGCTATTTGGAATTTAATTTGCAATTGAAGCATCTAAAATGTTCAATCCTTTAATCTAGAGTCAAAGGCATACTATGAATGTATTACTAGCCTTACACTCCAACAAGGCCAAAGAAAAGAAGAAATTCTTCATATATCCCAAAATATTTATAGCAGCACTTTTTGAAAAAGCAAAGAACTGCTAACAAAGTAGATGTACATTGATTAGGGAATGGCTAAACAGACTGTGGTCCATAAATGTAACAGATTATTACAGCAATGTAAGAAATAACAAATGTAATGAATACACAGAAGCATGATCTACATGAGGTGAAGCACAGTGAAAGTTAGTAGAACAAAGGAAAAAACAACAATCCCCAAATAAACAGTAACTTACAACAACGGAAATAGAGAGAACCAGAAACCCCCAAGTTTTTTCCTTACAAAGTCCCTACCAACAAAATAGCCAAAAGGAATTTAATCCCCCTTTCCACTGAGATAACAATAAAATAAGAGTTAGCACCCCCCTCACTCTCCTGAAATACACATACACTATGTCAGAATTAAGTTTGCTTATATAAATTACAAGGAAAAGGTTACTACTATACAGGGGAAAAAAGGCCAGGAATGGGGACAATGAAATTTAAAATTAACAGAAATTTCCGTTAAGTGGTTGACTTTTTTTTTTGCTTTTTGGAGGAGGGAAGGCAAGGCAATTGGGGTTAAGTGACTTGCCCAAGTCACATAGCTGGTGCTCTATTCACTACTCCACCTAGCCGCCCCTTTTAACTTTTTTTTTTAATAAAAATTGAAAAATATAATCTACAGAATAGCTACTTTTCTCAGACTACTGATGCCAACAGCATTAGATACGTGATGGCTGTTTGCCCACCCCTTTTATTGTGCTCCTTGCACTTCCTGTTCCATTCTTAACATACCTCCTCCTTTCATCCTAGACCTCTATCACATTCCTCTCTACTAGCCCTCAATGTGAGGTGGCCTCTCACTGATTATGTCACCCCTTTATCAATACTATCCAACAAACTGGTCTGAGAGGGGGAGTTGGAATACTTCTTGCCCCTCACTGCCACTTTTAAATGTTCTTTTTACCACAGGGATTCTTGAACTTGTTTTTAAAAATACTTTGATAACTGCATTTCAATATATTTGGTTTCCTTTGTAACCTTGTGTTTTTTATTTTGTGAATTTAGAAAGACTTTCAGATGAGATCCATAGGCTTCACTAAATTCCCAACAGGATTCATCACACCAAAAAAGCAAAGAAACCCTAATTTACCACCACCACTTAGAAACCTCTCTTCCTTTGAATGGCAGCGTATTCAAATATTCTACCCAATGCAGATCATGGTAACTGCTATATACTAGGCCCTAGGTCAGGAGGCTTTGTCATGCAGGCTCTAAGTGAGCACCAGGGTCTGTCTCTACGAGGCCACATAGTCAGTAGGATATTGCTTTTTGCATCCCTCTGTAGCTAATGCTAACAGATTAGTTCTGTGGATGCCTCCTTGCGTGTATGGTGATCCCTAAAAGCTTGGTGTACAAAAGGATTGACTGATGCTTATGAATTTTAAGCAATCCACACTGTCCACTGTTATTCCTCTGGCGCCTTCATCAGCGACTCTTACCATCCAAGACACTAAAGACTTTCCCATTCTTTGGGTGAATCTATTCAATATATCAGTAATCTCCTGCTGAGTGAAATCCCCAATTATCACCCTGGACTCTGTTTGGCCCTGGCAGTTCTCCTGTCTTCGTCT
>CM053581.1:240142078-240172347 GCA_028627135.1 Pseudochirops cupreus
TCTGAATGCTGTGGCACAGAAGAATTGTCAGGCAAACCAGCCAACTCCCTAGCCATCTGAGCTTTTTCCTCCAGCAGCTTATCTCTACTTTTACACATAAGGCGATAACACGTTAGCAGGACCCAGCCTCTCCTGCACTCTCCTGCCAGTTCTTTGCCTGGTTCTATGGGTATTCCTTGCAAACATCTTTCTAAATCTCTGGGTTCTTCCCCTTTTAGCCTTGGTTCCCAGTTTTCACAAGGCCCTGTGCTTTTGGCCCATTCTCTGGCTAGAGAGGAATAAGGCAAATCCTCCCATCCTGGTATAGCCATTTCTCCCTCTACAGCCCTCCTGCTTCCAAATAGAGGCCTGACATTTTGTGATCCTGCCCTCGTCGCCAAATGTATCAACAATGCAGTATTTGCAATGCCTACAGTATTAGATATAGTATTACATACAGTACAGTATGCTGATATGGTTATTAATCACAAAATGTAACAGGCTCTCTACATGAGAAATATAGCTAGAATATTTATTTAAATACCAGAAAACTGAGTCCCAAAACCAGAAAGTCAAAGTCCCAAAGTCCCAAAACCAGAAAAACATAGTAGTTATGAAGTTGGCACATGTAGTTAAAGTAGTAAACACCCACATTCTCAAGCCTTCAAAACAGGACAGGCTACCTCAGGCAAAAGATCCTCCTCTCCTCACTCACGCAACTGCTCAATGTCCAGGCAGCTTGCTCTCAGCAGCTCCGGCCCCCCCTCCCCCCCCCAGTTCCCCTTTCTGGCAGTCTTCAGCAGGAGTTCTTAGCAGAGATTCTGGCTGGCTCAAAGAAAAAGGAGTTCGTGCTGCAGCTGCTGCTTCCAGTCACCACGGCATGGACACTAGCTAGGTTCTAGCTTTCTCTTGCTCCACCCCTTCCTGCTACATCAGCAAGTTCAAGGGGCATGGAAGATCTTCAAATCCTAGTATCATTGCAAACTCCTGGCTCATCTTCTTCCCCTCCTCAACTTCTACCCTTATACCAGAGTTTCAAAATTATGTTGCTTTAACTCTCCAACTCCCCAGCCTCCCAATTCCTCCTCAGTTTCCTTAAGGTCCATGACCTACACCTTCAGCAACACATAAGGATAGTCATACATTATATCAAACTATTACCCAGAAATGTTCCAGTTTCATTTAGACACTACTCTATCCAATTCTTTCTCTTTCTTCACAAAACAGGCCCTTATTACCTGTCACCTAAATGATCACAACAGCTTCCTAATTGGTCTCCCTACCTTAGATCTCTTCCAGCTTCAGCCGATTCTATACATTCATGCCAAAGTGAGTTTCCTTAAGTACAGATCTAGCCATGTCACTCCCCTATTTAATATATTCTACAGGTTCCTGCTGTTGGCCTTTAAGATAAAATACAGACTCTTGTTTTAGCTTTTAAAGTCTTTTGTGTATGGCGGCTAGGTGGTGCAGTGAATAGAGCACCGGCCCTGGAGTCAGGAGGACCTGAGTTCAAATCCAGCCCCAGACACTTAACACAAAAAACTAGCCATGTGACCCTGGGAAAGTCACTTAACCCCAACTGCCCTCCAAAAAAGCAACAACAACAAAAAAAAAAAACCCCGAAACAAAAAAAACCCAACAAAGTCTTTTGTGACCTACCCCTAACCTGCCTCAATGGACTTTACTCCCTATCTCAAACGGTAACCCTGCCAAACCGGCCTTGTTTCTGTTCCTCATACACAGTACTCCATCTCCCACCTCAGTGTCTTTCCACTGACTGTTTCCCACTCCTGAAATGCATATCCTTCCTTTAAGATACAGTTCAAGTACAGCTTCTATGTGAAGTTTATTTTTTAACTAATTTCCTTAATCACGTATCCTCTTCTCAAACTACTTCGTATTTCTTCTCATGTATATTTTATACATGCCTTTGTTATCTCCTCTATTAGAGTATAAGCTCCTCATGAAAAAATTTCAATTATTATTTTTGTATTCCCAGCACTTAGCACAGTGACTGGCACATAATAGGTATTTACTAAATGCCTGTTGGGTAATTAAGTTTGCAGGTTGTTTTATTAACAATTCTAACATTCTGACCCTGAAAAATTCTGATTAGGGCTGCCTTTCACAATACAGCTTAAACATTTACCTGGCTGAGAAAAAACAAGCTGTGACAGGTGCTGTGCAAGTGTCTGAAGTGCCGGGGCTCCTCCCAGACTGTCCACATCTAAAACAGATAATATACTGTGAAGGCACACAAGTGCCCTACACTGTATAGTGTTCATCCTGAAACAAAAGTACGATGTAGTGATGTTCAGTTCAAAGATCTATCATAAATTTTTAGTTTTTCTAAAATGACAAGATAATGGAACTAGATATTAACATTTAATGTAGGTCCTGCATTAAAATTAATAATGGCTATATACTTGGTGAAAAAGGGATGAAATTTGTAGTTCTTAGTACAGGACCTTGAAGTAAACTGAATTCTAAGGTCTTCCAAATCAAATTATTTATGCAATTGAGATGTCTCCAAAGTAATTAATTCTTGAGTCAGAGATACAGTATGTATTTATAAACTGAAAAAATGACTTAGTACATTCTAATTAATACTCCATAATTTCTAATAATAAGATGAAAATGTGCTAAAAGTATAAAAACTCTTACTTTCTAATTAATGGTTTCCAAGTAGGATTCCTGGAACAGATGTCAACTGCCAAACTGTTTGGAAAGGTAATTTTCTCAAAAATCTAGGGGGTTAAAAAAATGGTAGTTAAGAACTGACCTAGGCTCACACTGTTCTTTAAAGAGATTAATTGGCTAATTCTTATTACTCACCTTCCAAATGAGGAAATCTAGGCTTACTGCATTTTATGAGGCTATATAACACAATTTTTTTCTCAAGCCCTTCCCAATATCCACAAAATACTAGAAGGGAACAGTTTACCTTCTTGGGAATGAGGTAGTTTGTAAGAGCGGTATGAACCTCAGCAGAAAGGCAGAGCGGAGACATTAGCTGTCCATTGAGTTCGTTAAAGGAATTATCCATAAATGCATCACTTTCATCACTGCTAGAATACTCATCCCACTCATCATCAGAAGGATCTGGGCATGAACAATACAAGCCACAAACAAATATAAAAAACAAGAAAGTTCAAATATAACCTAGCCTCCTGTCCCATTATTACATGGGCAAAAAGCTATGGCTAAAATGCCAATCGAAAAAGAGTTAACATACCATCGCTGCAGCACATGTTGACTATAATCTCGAGGGCAATCTGCTGAGCTGTGAGGAAGGCTACTGTCTGTTTCAATTCCTTTTCAGTTGGCTACAAAAAGAAACAACAAATTTTCAATTCTTGAAAAATAATTTTGTGATGTTCTTTGGCTGAAATCAGAAAGACTATTTTCTCAATTGGAAATAGGCACTGTAAAAAAGAAGTATAGCAGAAAGGCTCAAGGAGACAAAGCTGTAAAAGGCTAGTAATTATAAATTGTGTTTACCTTGAAATTAGTGTTGTGTTAAGCTACTCATACTGATAATTATTGAAGTTATTGATAATTAAGTTTAAGAGTTATTTCATCCTAAATATATTCTGTTTCTAGAAAGATGGAGGTCTTTTTGAAAAGAGTCCATCACTACAGGGGTTCCTAACAAGCCTTAAATTATGACCTTCTTATAACTAAAAAAATTTGTCTAAAGAGTAACATTTGCAACTTAAAAATTTTTTTTCAGGTGGCAGAGCCAAGATGGCAGAGTAAAAGCAGGGACTTGGTTGAGTTCTTCCCTAAACCCCTCCAAATATCTGTAAAAATAAAATTCTAGAGCATGAGAACCAACAAAATGACAGAGTGAAACAAATTTCCAGCCCAAGACAATCTGGAAGGTAGACAAGAAAGGTCCAGTGTACCAGTCTGAGAGAATAGCACAGTCCAGTATGGGCCACATCGGCATAGACAGGGCTGGAGCAGGCCTCAGGACATTGAATCACTGGCAGCTGTGGCAGTTTCCAGACTTCTCAACCCATAAACACCAAAGACAACTTAAAAGGTCAGTAGGAAAGATCTATTTTGAGAGGAGCAAGGGCCAGCCCTAGCCCCAGGGTGGCAGCAGTGCCTGCTTCTGCAGCTCTCAGCCCCACAGACAGTGGGGGGATCCAGCAGTTGATCACAGATGGATTGCAGGGATCTCTTTTGTGGCAATGAGGCAGGACTCTTGCTTTGTCTGTGCTTGGATCTGGGTTGCAGTCCTGGGTGGTGGTCCTGGGGTGAGGAGGAGTGCTGGCATGGCGGAGCTTGTAGTGGCAGTGGAGGGAATCCTCCTCACAGTTCCAAGGCAGAAAAGAGTGTTTGTGGTCACTCACAGACCAGAAGAAGAGTAAACACCTCTCCTTTCATCATATAATCTTGGAAGAACTGAGAATCCTAGAAAAATCTCTGAAAACAGCTGCCCTGAAGCTTGGAACAGTATACCCTTCATTCTGGAAGCAGAGACCTACCTTAATTGGCTGGGAAAAAGAGCAAACAGTAGGAAAAAATCAGACTATAGAATCTTACTTTGGTAACAAGGAAGATCAAAACATACAACCAGAAGATAAGAAAGTCAAAGTTCCTACATCCGAATCAGAGAAGTAGAGGAAAAATTGGGAAGAGAAATGAGAGTGATGCAAGAAAATCATGAAAAACAGTTTACTAAAGGAAACACAAAAAATGCTGAAGAAAATAACACCTTAAAAATCTAACTGACCCAAATGGGAAAAGAGATCCAAAAGGCCAATGAGGAGAAGAATGCCTTAAAAAGCAGAACTGGCCAAATGGAAAAGAAGGTCCAAAAGCTCACTTAAGAAAATAAGTTCTTAAAAATTAGAATGGAGCAAATGGAAACTAAGGACTTTATAAGAAATCAAGAAATTATAAAACAGAACTGAAAGAATGAAAAAATAGAAGACAATGTAAAAAGTATTTCACTGGAAAAACAACTAATCTGAAAACAGATCCAGGAGAGATAATTTAAAAATTATTAGACTATCTGAAAGCTATGATCAAAAAAAGATCTTAGACATCATCTTTCAAGAAATTATCAAGGTAAACTGCCCTGATATTCTAGAAGCAGGGGGGAAAACAGATATTGAAAGAATTCACCGATCACCTCCTGAATGAGATCCCAAAAGGAAAACTCCTACGAATACTGTAACCAAATTCCAGAGTTCCCAGGTCAAGGAGAAAATATTGCAAGTAGCCAGAAAGAAACAATTTGAGTACTATGGAAATGCAATCAAGAGAACACAAGATTTAGCAGCTTCTACATTAAGGAACTGGACAACTTAGAATCTGATATTCTGGAGGTCAAAGGATCTAGGATTAAAACCAAGAATCACCTACCCAACAAAACTGAGTATAACACTTCAGGGGAAAAAACGAACATTCGATGAAATAGAGAACTTTCAAGCACTCTTGATGAAAATACCAGTACTGAATAGAAAATCTGACCTTCAAATACAAGAATCAAGAGAAGCATGAAAAGGTAAACAGGAAAGATAAATCATAAGGGATTTAAAGCTGAACTTTTACATTCCTACATGGAAAGATATTTGTAACTCATGAAATCTTGCTCAGGATTAGGGTAGTTGGAGGGAATACACACACATACACACACACACACACAAACACACACGTGTGTATATGTATATATATGTATGTAAGTATACAGAGGGTACAAGGTGAGTTGAATATGAAGGAATAGTATCTAAAAAATAAAATTAAGGGGTGCGAGAGTAAAGTACTAGGAGAAGAAAGGGAGAGGTAGAAAAGAGGCAAGAAAAAGCTTTTACAATAGAGGGGAAGAAGGGTATGGTGAGATGGAAGGAGTGAACCTTATTCTCATCTGCTGACAGAATAACATACACACTTAATTGGGTATGGAATTCTTTTGTACAAAAAAATTAAATGAAAAAGGAAAACTGCCATTTGGGAAAAAAATTTGCATCAAGCATCTCTGATATACAACATATATATGGAACTTGAATATGGAATACCAAGAATGACAGAAGGATGCGAGTAAATAGCTCTCAAAAGAACGACATAATAGGAACCATGTGAAAAATGGCTCCAAAGCTCTAGTAATACAAGAATTACAAATCAAAAACCCACTTACGTGGAAAATGAGGTGATATCCACCAGTTATAAATGATTACAAATGATGGTATATGAATGTGATAGAATATTACTGTTCTGTAAGAAATCATAAAGGGGATGATTTCAGTAAAACCTTGGAAGACATATATGAACTGATCCAAAGTGAAGTAAGCAGAACCAGGAAAACAATTCACACAGCAACAGCCAAATGTGAAGGGCCTGGTAACTCTGATTAACAAAATGACCCATCAGAGCTCCAAAGAAATGATGATGAAAAATATTCTCTACTTCCAGATAGAGAACTCTCAGAGAACACTCTGATGGATTCAAAGTCCAAACTGAAGCACATTTTTATGCTGTTTCTTATCTTTTTTTTTCTTTTTTGAACATAGCTAATGTGGACATTTGTTTTACATGACTTCATATTGTGTTTCTTCCCTTCTCAAAGAGCGAGGGAATGGGTAGGGGAAGAGGAAGAGAATCTGGAACTGAAAATAAAACTGAATTAAAAAAACACATTATACATATATAATGTGTATACACACACATATAAAACAAGAAGATATGTGTATGTATTTTTTTAAAAAAAACAAGAAACCAAAAAAAAAAACTTTTTAGGTTTCACCCCATACTTGTCAAATTGTCAAAGATTATGAATGATAAGAATAGTTACTGTTGCAGGGGCTGTGGAAAAAGACACATTAATACAATGCCAGTGGACCTATGAATTGAATTTACTCCCTGAAAAAGCAATTTATAATTATGATTTTTAAAAAGTGACTCAAATTTGCATAGCCTCAAAAGGTAGCATATAACATTCTCCCCCTACCCTAAGCAGGTAAAATATCAGGATGTTCATAGCAGTACTTTTTATGGTAGCAAAAAACTAGAAACAAAGTAATATGGCTAAACAAATTGTAGTATATAATGGAGTTTTACTGTGATATAAGAAAATGAATATGAAGTATTCAGAGAATTGTGGAAAGACCTCTAGGAGAGGATTATGAGCAAAAAGAATTCAAAAAAGAATATACATGACTGGAACAATGAAAATGAACAAAAAAGAACCTGAAGGCTATGTAATTAAGCAGAGATGGGAAACTATAGATGTGGAACAGTGTATAAAATGTAAGCCTCAGGTAATGTAAAAAAAAAAAGTTTCATTTAAGTGCATTTTTTTTCCTTTTTCATTTTTTTAAAAATTCTGCTACAAAGGATGGCTTGATGGGTAGGGGAAAGATTCAGAAATAAAGATGATGGAAAACAAATAATATCATTTTTTTAATGATTTTTTTAAATCTTTTTTAAAAGATCATGTTTTTACCAACTGCCATCATACCAATAAGCAAGCTTCAACCACCACTATTCTAATTCCTTAAACTGAAAGAAACAAATACTTCATGAAACATGTTAGAAAGGTGGTTAGGGGATGGTATTCACTGGCAAAGTATAACAACAATGAAATTTGCTAGAAGACATTGTAAATAGTGATACAAAAGAAGAGTTGCTAAATTCTAGGAAATGCAAAACAAAAACTAGTCATTAAATTTCTATCATCTGAAGAAAGAGAAATAGTTTATGATGGTAGAGGGAAGATTCCAGAAATTGAAAAGGATTGCAAAAAATAACTATCCTAATTAGTCACATTATGTTTTTCTTTAAAAATATTGACTAATAAATTTATTTAAGGCTTTTGATGCTTCTCTGAATTCTTGATATTCATTGTTGCTTATAACAGTATTATTAGGACAATAGCTTAAGTAGTACAATACAAAATACTACTCCTTCACCCCCCTGCAAACCCAGCATTTCCACGAAGCAATAATGAAATACAGAAGGAAATAATAGAAGGTGAAATACCATTCAATGGAATTAGAAAATGCCTATTAAAATAATAATAATAGCTAACATATATGGCACTTACTATGTGCTAGGCAATATGCTAAACACTTTACAATTATTACTTCATTTGATTCTCACAACAAACCTGGGAAGTAGGTAATATTATTACCCCGATTTTACAGATAAGGAAACTGAAGAAAAAAAAACAAAGCTATATAAGTATCTGAGGCCAGATTTAAATTCAGGTCTTTCTGACTTCAGGCCCAGGGCTCTACCCACTGAGCAATATAGCATAAATCATCTCAGAGAAAACTACTGCAAAACTCAATCAATGTTAAGAAAGCATTTCAAGTATAACATCGAACATCACTTGGGCCTTGTAGTGATCACATATACTACCAAATGTTTTCCAATCCATACCTTTAGGATTTTGGCAGGGGAAGTGAGGATGAAAACATCACTCTAATTTTGTCATAGAAATAGGAGAGATATAAGATTGATTTTAGCAGCAAATTTCACTGGAAAACCTGTAAATGAAAGTGAAATAGTTAAAGGATAGGGATGGATTAATTGGTTTTAGCTGGCCCCTACACTTAACTTACTGGAAGTAGATCTGAAATGAAAGTTTTTCTTCTGACTTTTCTTTTGTGGGGAATTTCTTCCATTTCATCATCTTCATTTAGAGTATCACCATTCATTTCATCTGTTTCCCTGGTCTCAGTCTGTGTAGCAGCATTTAACCTCTGATTTTCAGCCTCCTTCATTTGAATAACCACTTCCCCAACATCCACATCTAAAACATCAGAGAAAATCTTCAGGAGTGCATTTATGGTATCTGCTTGACTATTGGATGGAAGAATATCCTTTAGATTCCACACTGTCCCTATGAAGAAAAACACACAAGTATGAGAACAACATATCATCATGTTACTCTCCTGCTCAATGAACTGTACTAGCTTCAGATTACTTCTAAGTAAGATCAAACTTCTGAGATCAAACAATACCCATCTGGTTGGCATCTAACACCCTTCACAATCTGGCTTTCCAACTTTACTACATATTACTCCTATCTACACACTCTAAAGGTGCAGCAAAACTGACTTTCTTGCCATTTCTCAGATAGGACATTCCACTGTCTGACTCTGCTTTTGCATAGGTAATAACCCAGGCCTAGAATGAACTCCTCTTTTGACCTGCCTCTTAAAATCCCTAGTTTTCTTCAAAGTACAGCTCAAGCGCCACATCACCTATGTGAGCTTCCCTTGGCTCCTCCTAAACTACTTTCTACTTATTTTATATAAGCTTAAATGTTTACATTATTTCCCACCCTGATAAAATATAAACTCCTTAAGGGGAGGGACTTCTTCATTTTCATCTATACATCACTAATGCCAAGCACATAGTAGGCACTTAATAAATGCTTGTTGATTAAGATCTGTAATCACTGCCACTTCCACAAGACATTGGGTACTTTAAGGTCAGTTGTAATTTCAGCACTCAGTTTCATTATCCTAGTGAAATTTACATTAAATGTTTATAAACTTCAAGTCAGTGGTAGTTTCCTTTATCACAAGGCTTTCCTTCTCCTGATAAAACACAATCCTTTCTCTTGATGTGCTTACATTTATTAGATAAGCATATCCAGAAAACACTAATCAAATTTCTTTTTAAACCAGCCAAATTGTTTGGCTTTCTTTTCCATCTTAACACAAGCTCCCTATTCAACAACATCTTATTTTCCAAGAGTAGAACGGAATGTACTAAAATTCCAAGATCTCTCATCTGGTATGCAGTTATTCTGAAGGCACACTTCAATTTTTGCACATTTTGATAAGTAAAGGAAGTTAAACAAAGAGGTAGAGTAATATGAAAAAAAGAGCAACTATGAAAATGAAAGCACCTTTCAAAAAAACAGGCATTTGGCTCATCTAAATGCAATATGGAATCTACGCAATTACAAAATGCATTTTACTAAGAAAAGATAAGACCTAGGAGACAAAAGAGGGAAATATTCAGAAATCAAAGTGATGTAAAGAGAAAATGTCAACAATTAAAAAAAATAAGCCCATACCATTTTTCTATACAATGACAGTGGGGTGCATGGGAAAAAAAGAGAAGGGACTGCAATAAAACTACTGGCTATACAGCTTCAATTAAAAAAAAAAACAACAAATTCTACTTTTATTAGTTTATAATTAAGAATAGAAAATCCATAAAAACCATTTCTTTCTTTCTTTTTTTCTTTTTGGAGGAGAGAAGGCAGGGCAATGGGGTTAAGTGACTTGCCCAAGTCACTTGGCTAGTAAGAAAGAATTAAGTGTCTGAGCCTGGATTTGAACTCAGGTCCTCCTGACTCCAGGGCCAGCGCTCTATTGACGGTGCCACACAGCCGCCCCAAAACAATTTCTTAAAACAAATAATATAAGTTCATTCAACCTATGACAAATCTTAAAAACAGGCTTCTCCTTAGAGAAGATAAACATAACTTAAGTCTTGTAGATAATGATCAAGATTTTCTGAAACATAAGAAATCAATCCAACCTTTGCTTCTCATTACAATATTTTAATTATTTAACAATGGTATGAACTAGTAAAAAGTTCCACCGGCTTACAGTAAATTATTAAAAGTTTTTCCTGGGGTGGCTGGGTGGCGCAGTGAATAGAGCACCAGCCCTGGAGTCAGGAGGACCTGAGTTTAAATCCGGTCTCAGACACTTAAAACACACACACACACACACACACACGCCGTGTGACCTTAAAGCACTTAACCTGAATTGCCCTCCCTCCCTATGCTAGACAGCATAATGTATAGAGTACCAGCAATGGAGTCAAGAGGACCTGTGTTCAAATCCAACCTCACTTACAAGCTGTGTGACCCTGGGCAAGTCACTTACCCCAACTCCCTCCCCCCTGAAAAAAAAACCCCAAACAAACCATATACCATTCCTCTCATACTAAAATTATACCTGCCACTAATGTTTTCAGAAGAGTGTATTCCATAGAAATGATGGGTGAGAACATTGCTGATTCTAGCACCTGCAGAGCTGGAGCATTAAAAGATTTTAAGAGCTCTGGGTTATCCTCTGTCACTGCTTGTAAACAAAATGCTGTGGAGACAAAAAGTAAACAATTAAAACAAATAAAATCTGCTTACATATATAACTGGACAAAAATATCAACACCTTTTATTTTCTCTAATCACATGTTTAGCTTAGATATTTGTTTTTCTGATGCAACTCTAGCCACAAAATAGCATAAGAAAGAAGGTGTACTGAGTTTCAAAGATTTCTGAATTTGGATATGACTTTACTAAAGCTAGAATGAACTACTTCACTTAAAAGTAGCCCTATGAGTGACATATAGTCATGTGCAAAAATATGATCACATTTACAAATGGCTGAGATTTTAATATAGTGAAACCATTACTAATTCATTTAGTGCTTTAACTCTAAGCCTGTACCTAAAGAAAGGAATCAGACCACATCTTATCACCTGGACAACACTAACTCACTAAAGAGCTAGTGTATTTCTAGACAGCTCAGCCCTTTAGAGCTTAAGGCCATTTCTACCCAACAGAATAGAATCCAAAAGCACAAAAGGGAAATTTACCTTACATTTCTTTCTTGACAATCTCCTATAGTGCAAATACCAACCTAAATCTATCCAATTAATTTTTTTTGGAAGAAGCTCACCAAGAATAAGGAAACACAAATTTTTATGTGAACTGGCTGTAATCTACTCTACTTTCCAAGATAAGTTCTGAGATTTACAATAATTTTTTTTTCTCCTTCAAAGTTTAGTTAAATCCACTTATGTGAAAGGCTAAGAATCACAACCTCCAAGCCGGGAGGTTGTATTCTAAAAAGATAACGTAAAGAACACTACATTAAAATAGAGGCTATGGCCTTAGTAGGATTTAACTAGCTTTATATCAGCTTTGTTTTTTTCAAAACAAAAGCTGTAAGACTAAGCGAACTTATAATCTACTTAACAGCAAAATGAAATTAAAAACACATGATTTTGTACAGCACATTAAGGAATACAAAGTGTTTTATTTTCATTATATCATTTGAACCTCACAAGAACACTACAAATTGGTATACCAGAAGTATTATTATCCCAATTTTACAGATAAGAAATTGGAATGAAGAGATTAAGTGACTGGCCCTTGATCAGAGAGTGAACTAAGTGTTCACAGAGGCAGAACTCAAACTCAAGTCTTCCTAACTCCAACTCCAACACTTTTATCAAACACCACACTGAAGCACTTGGAATTGCCTCAAAGGATTTCAGTAGGAAAAAAAGAACTAAAGAGACGCTGTAATTGTTCATTAAAGATGAGGAAGGTCTTGAAGATTTTGTTTTATGAGGCTAACAACTTTTGTTAAAAGTTCCTTAAATTCATTTTTACAAATTAGTTACTATGTTACTGTTATTGTTTTCTTTTAAAGTCTAACAATTGCTAGTTTAATTTTCCCTTATTTAAAAAAATATTCTCAAATGGCTTTCTGGAGAGTGAAAAGAGAAATGTAGTGATATAAAAACAGAAAATGCCAATGAAAATTTCTTTTAAAAAATTTTAAATTAAAAACACCCTCACCAGTTTTATTTCTTCCTTTACACTTCTCCTAGAACTTTTCCATTTTGAGAGGAAACTTTTTTTTTAATTTTTAAAATTCATTTTTATTTTATTTATTTATTTTTATTTTGGTTTACATCATTCATTTCCACAAGATTTTGAGTTACAAATTTTCTCCCCATCTCTCCCCTACCCACCACCCCAAAGCAGCCATCCCACTGTATAACCCCTCCCCCAATCTATTCCCTCCTATGTCCTCCCCCCTCACCCCTCTGACTTTCCAGTAGGGCAGATGGATCTCGCTACCACAGTGCCTGTGTATCTCAAATTCCAGTTGGGTGTAGTTAATAATAACAGTAATAATAATTGTATATATATATATATATATATATACACACACACATATATATATATATATATACACACATATATATATACATATATATTTTTAACATTTGATTATAGAACTTTAAATTCTAGATTCTTTCTCTTCCTCCCTCGTCACCCACCCCCACTAAAAGGACAAGCAATCAAATACAGGCTGAACATGTATAATTACGCAGAACTTGAGAGGAAACTTCTTAACTTTTCCAAGTATGATTTGTTTCACAAACTCCTTTTCCCCCTATACAAGAGCATTCATTGCTGCCAAATGCGGTCTAAGTGGAATGCTTTTGTCCTTGTCAGGGGAAACAAACAGCTGAATCAAAGAGCAGCTAAATGCTCACCACTCTTTAAGGTAAAAGGGAGAAGAGGAAAAAAAATTGATCAGTACATAACTTATTCTATTCTCAACAGAATATTTTTCACTCTTATCACCCCCATAACTTTCTCTCAGCCCTTCTAGGTTGGAAGAGGAAAAAACAAAAATCCAGTTAGCTTTCTCAGCAACCTCTGCTTAACCATAATTTTGTAAGAGGGATATAAATATCAGAGATGAGTGAGTATAGCTGAGAATGGTAGAAAACAAGGACTCAAAACTTCAGATGATTCTATAACTCCTATTTAAAGTGAGAGTGGTGGTGGTTTATATAAGTAAATACAATAATAACAACAAACTAAAAACTATCACTTTTCTACATTAAAGAATATAATAAACATGTAATTCTATGAAAACTTTTTCCCCCCCAGACTATACTGTAAATACTTAATAAACCATCACTTTGTCTTCACTTACCTACTGAAATAGCCAGGTCAACATTGGTGGAAAACCTACTTAAATACTTTAATACAATCTCCAAGCACCCTTCTTTGTTGAATATAGATACTGCTCTACTACTGCATTCACTAAATTGAAGGGGGGAAAAAAAGTTTTACTATTCATATTTTAACATGAAAAAACCAAACATATATAAACCCATGAACTAATAAATTTCGGTTAACAAAACCACGATATTTACCAAACTTCAAGTAAACTGAACATTAGGTATCAAGTTAAAAATACTAAAATGACCACAGGGACTTATGACGAGAAAATTAAAAAGTGAAAAAAGGTAAACAGGAATAACTTTGAAAAATGTACACATGTTCAATTATAGTTTAAAACTCAGGTAGAATTTATGGTCTGAAACAGAGACTTAAAAACAATAATGGTTTAAAGTTATTATCTGTAACACAGGAGGCTAAAACTTTCATTAATAAAACACAGCTACTCCATCCAAATATCCATCCATTATATAGAAAGTTACATTCATACTGTATTGATGTCTACATCATAGAAATATTCTCTTTTTACATAGGTACATGTATACACAAAGAAAACCAACATAGTCTTCAACAAAAATGCTAGGGCTGGGAATTCTGCTACTTTAAGGCTTCCTTTCAATTGGTATGGTCATATGAATAGTGTAACAAGGACTTGGTCTTTGGTTCATATCATGCTAGTAGTGTATACTTTGGCATTTAAGGATCAGCCAAGTTCAAAGCCTTCTGGCTTCTCACCTGGCAAATTTTGTTCGCAGAAACTCATGAAAACATCCAGTAAGGTGTGGAAGGATTACAATCTCTGTCAAAAGGAACAGCAATGCCAATGAAACCACTGATCTACTGAAATATTTTTAAAACCTCTATTCTACAAAAATGTAAACAAGTGTTTATTATAAACAAATTATTGTGCCAAGTGCTACAGGTTCAAAGACAATTCAAGTTTTCAAACTGATATATGCTGCAGGGTTATAACATATATACAAATAAGCATATACAAAGTTATTAAGAGGAAAAAAGAATACACTAACCATGGAAATCAGGAAAAGCTTCATAGTCTATGGCACCCTAGTTGAACATTAAAGAATATGAGGGGTGGCTAGGTGGTGCACTTAATAGAACACTGGCCCTGGAGTCAGGAGGATCTGAGTTTAAATCTGGCCTCAGACATTTAACACTTACTAGGCATGTGACCTTGGGCCAGTCACTTAACCCCAATTGCCCTGCCTTCCCCCTCTAAAAAAAGAAAAGAATGTAAGGATTTTGAGGTAGATTGAGGAAAAACGGCGTTCCAGGTATGAGGAAGAAATTCCTGGGTTGACTGCACTGAGGCAGGAAATGATATCTTGAATTAAGAGGAACATTTAGTAGTCCAGTGTGGCTAGAATGTATAGTGACTAGGAGTAGATGGAATAATGTGAAGGGACAGCCTGAAATGCCAGGCTGTGAAGTTTTATATTTTATTTTAGAAGCCATTGATTGTGTCTGAGCAGGGGAACAATATGTTGGATCTATAGTTTAGGAAAATTATTTTGGCAACAGTGGAGACTAGAATAGACTAGAAAAGGCAAACACTAAAAAGCAGGGAAATAAATTAGGCTATTTATAATCATCTAGGTGAGAAGGACCTGAATGAGAGTGGTTGAGTAGTAGACAAAGGAGAACATGGAGGTAAAATTGATGGCAAGTGGCAAAAATTAGCATAAGACACTTTCAAGTGAACCTTATTTCATATTTCAAAAGATCACCAGTATACTCCATGTATAGACACAAATTGCAACTTCTTCATACTCCAGGACATGGTTATGACAAGCAAGTATAACCAAAATGATCATCAGCTAGTCAACTTTCTTGTGCTAAGATGCTACTCTGTATGCACTTAGGTTGGTCCTTACAACATACATTACATGACAGAACCTGCCTGAGTTACTCTTTATTGGCACAAATTTTGAGAGCTAAGGGCCACCTCCATATCATAATGAGCTGCTAGGTACTGAGAGGGATATAAATATAGTAGCACAGAATAGCATTAACTAATTTCTTCCAATGATTTTTTGCTACCTGCCAGAGGTATTCATTTTATTATTAATTTTTATCAGTTTGTTAAATCTAAAATCCTTTCTTGATAAGAAGGGAGTAAGGTCAGCAGCACTAGGCAGTGAAACATTTGCATTCAATTCCCATCCTCAGATAGCACTGCTTCTACCTAGCTTCCTCCAATTTTTTCCCCCTGGGAATAAGTGCATTTTATCACCTTAATAATGATTCAATGAGGACATATGACTTGCTAATAAAGGCTTTTGATTTATGGACAGCGTTGTAGAAACTTTTATTCTCTACAATAGAAAAAAAAAACAACCTGTTACTCCTTAGGGTCAGAAGGTATGAATGAAAAGAAGGTGGAGCAGTAAAATGTAGGGGTAAAAATGAGGCAGGCAAAAAACAAGTTTATTGAATATTCCCAAAGGTGTGCCCAATACCATTTATACTGGTTACATTCCCATGGGAATGGAATGGAAGATCAAACACATAGTTTTTAAGAATGGTGCATAGTGGAGTAGCTACTCTGAGAATCTACTTAGCTCTTCTTTCTTCCACCAGTCAGGTTCTTTCTTTTTTAAAATTTATTTTTCTTTATTCCCAGTTACATGTAAAAACAATTTTGAACATTCATTTTTAAAATTCTGAGTTCTAAAATTCTCTCCCTTCCTCCCTTCCCATTAAGAAGGCAAATAATTCAACACAGGTCATACATGTACAGTCATGTAAAACATTTCCATACTAGTCATGTTGTGAAAGAAAATATGGATAAAAAAACCATCAAGAAAAATAAAGTAAAAAAAGTATGCTTCAATCTGTATTCAGACACCATCAGTTTTTTCTTCGGAGATCAATAGCACTTTTCATCATTAGTTCTTCAGAGTTGTCTTGGATCGTTATGTTGCTGAGAATAGCTAAGTCATTCACAGGGGACCATCTTGCACACTGCTGTTACTCTGTATGCAGTACATTTCACTTTGCATCAGCTCATGTAAATCTTTCCAGGTTTTTCCGAGGGCATTCTGCTCATTATTTCTTATAGCACAATAGTATTCGATCATAATTATATATCACAATTTGTTCAGCCATTCTCCAATTGATAAGTATCCCCTCAATTTCCACTTCTTTGTCACCAGAAATATTTTTGCACATATAGGTCCTTTTCCTTTTTATCTCTTTTGGGATACAGACCTGGTAGTGGTTTTGCTAGGTCAAAGGGTATGTATGGTTTTATAGCCCTTTGGGTGTAGTTCTAAATTGCTCTCCAGAATGGTTGGATGAGTTCACAACTCCACCAATAGTGTATTAATGTCTCATTTTCCCCACATCTCCTTGACCATTTGCCATTTTCCTTTTCTGCCCTATTAGCCAATCTAAATAAGTGTAAGGTAGTATCTCAGAATTATTTTCATTTGCATTTCTCCAATCAATAGTGAGTTAGAGCTCTTCTTTTTCTGTTTGGCTATAGATAGCTTTGATTACCTCACCTGAAAACTGTTCATATCTTTTGATCATTTAACAAATGAGGAATGGCTCTCACTTTTATAAATCTGACTCAGTTCTCTATATGTTTGAGAAATAAGGCCATTATCAGAGAAACTTGCTTCAAAATTTTTTCAGTTACTATTGCTAATTGTATTTCCTTCTATCCTATTTAACTCCTTTTACCCTGTCCCTCCTCAAAAGTGTTTTGCTTTTGACTATTCCTTCACCCAGTCTGCCCACTCTTCTATCACCCCTTGACCTCCTATTTTCCTGTAGGGTAAGATAGATTTCTATACCCACAATCAGCTTCTTTCTCATATCAAACTGCCAAAGTGCTGCTGTGAGAATAACGTACCAGGAGCAGTCTGTGTTTCCTCTCTTCTTCTAGTTACCAAACCAGTACGACTATACTTTACCATGCCTAATATGTCAGCCATAAAATGTTAGTATGCAAAAGACTTGGGGCAGAGGCATTACTGTTGTCTTCAAAACGTCTGAAAGGGTGTCATGTAGAAAAGGGATTCTATATCATAGTTTGCTTAGCCTTCAGGAGAGAACTAGGACCAACTAGAACATTTCATGGTCAACATAAGACAAAAATGCCTAGAAGTTATAGCTATACAAAAAAATGTAATGAGCAATGCTGTGAGGTAACAACCTGGGGGAATTGGGGTTAAAAAGCAAAGTGAGAGTTAAGTTTCACCGCAGTTGTGTATTCTCCTGGCAATGGCAGTAACCAGCTCCAGGGGAGGAGGGACAGGGACTTGAAACGAAAGAAGTAGCTGATATGAACAAAGAGAACACGGGTTGGACCACAGTAAATTCTATGAGAGTGACAGTTTACCAAAAGAACAAAAAACGATTAACTAGGTAATTGTAGGAAGGGTCTACTATAAATGGATAGAATGCTCTTACCATATATTCCATAGCACGTTCACAGCCTCATTAGCTATATCTTCAATATAATTTTTATTCAGCTCTTTGTTTTTCTTCAAAGACACTTCATTGGAATCTAATCCAACGCTACACTGTAACCAAATGTTACAATTAGTTCCTTGTTTCATAAAAATATGAACAAAGAAAAAAGCTAGTGTAAAAAACAGAAAGGCATCAAAAATAGTGATGAGGATGGTTAACATGCCAAATTATTTTGCGTCAGTTTCAGCACAAATCTATTTTCCTTTTTATGATAAACAAATGAAAATAAAATCTCTACAAATCACAGCAAAATACAGATATAAAACATTTTTAATTTCAAAGAAAATTTAGACTTAATCTAAAAAAAAAATCTGACCTATACAGCAAAAGATAGCAAAAATAATTTCACTGTTAACACAATGTACTCTTAAAAGGGAATATAAATAGCACGTATTATCAAAAGTTTATGTTTTAGATATAAATCATGAAATAATATAAAAACAGCAGCACCTCAGAGGCAAATCAAAAGATTATTAAAACAAGAAAACTAGGTGACTGCCTAATTGTTGAAATGCAGTTAGATCATAGTCATATAAATTCAAAGAAATGTTATGAAGATAAAGAATTATACTTTCTTTTTTTTTTGCTTTTTTTTTTGAGGGGCAATTGGGGTTAAGTGACTTGCCCAAAGTCACACGCCTAGTGAGTGTGTCAAGTGTATGGGGCCAGATTTGAACTCAGGTCCTACTGATTCCAGGGCTGGTGCTCTATTCACTGTGCCACCTAGCCGCCCCAAGAATTTTACTTTCTCGAGGTCACTATGACAATAAATTTTTCTAAGACAACAATTACATAAAGGTTTTATATCAGGATGATAAATCATCAAGGAAAGCAGCCTTTTAAGGAACTAAAAACTTTACCTTTTCAATAGCAATCCAGTACATGTTAAGAGTTCTAAAGAACAAAAAATTCTAATGGTTTTTCGGATGAATCATCACAGCTTTCTCATAAATGGAAAATTAGGGAATATTAAGAAATGGTATGAAAGCAGAAGATAATGAATATTCCTTCACTTATGCTAGTTCTTCACTAGAAAAGGAAAAAACTTCCATAAATACTCTACAGGGAAACCAATAGTCTGTTTAAAATACTATATAAACTTTTTATCTTCACAAAAATGGAACTATTTAAGTTTATATTTTCAAAAAGTTTAAAATTGTAGACTGCCATCCATTACTATCAGTATATTTTTAAACATACCTCTTTTAACAGTGCAACAAGTGGTGTCATGATGTCCTTAGTAACCATGTCATCACAAACTTCAAAACCTCCACAAGCACTGAGATTTCTAAACAAGGAGTTAAAATTATCACATTCCATTCTTGGATCAAGTGTTGCATAATGTTGTTAGCCTACACCTGAAACATTTCCATTTTAAATGGTTCTTAATCTCCTTTTAAGTCATATTGTACAAAGACAAGCTAAAGAGAATGCAAAAGTGGGTTAGGATGAAGGGACTGGAAACTATGCCAAAAAAGGACCAGATTAAGAGAACGTATGTTTAGCTTGGAGAAGGAAAAATATGAAGGGGAAATAGGGAAACAAGCAAACCATTTTTAAGAGAGTTATCATATGGAAGAATTATGTAACTTTGTATGGTCCTGGAAAATAGAACTAGGAGAAAGAAGGAATATTAACAGGTCATATAATTCAGCTCAACATAAGTAAGATCTTTATAATTAGGATTGTCCAAGAGTATAAGGTGTTGCCTGGGTAGATACTGAGTTAAACACTGGTAAAGAAAGTAGTATGGCAAAAAGTAGGTGTAGAACAATTATCTCACACCCTATACCAAGATAAGCTCCAAATGGGTTTATGATTTAGACATTAACGGTGATATTCTAACAAATTAGAGGAACAAAGAATTAACTTTCATATCTATGAACAGGGGAATAATTTGGGACCAAATAAGGGTTAAATAAGATCAAAGATGATAAAATGAACAATTTTAATTTATGAAATTTAAAAGAGCTTGCACAGACTAAACCAATGTAGTTAAAATTAGAATTAACTAGGGAAAAAAATCTTTGCAGCAAGTTTCTCTGATAAAGGTCTTATTTTCAACATACATAAGGAATAAAATCCATTCCCCATTTTATCAAAGGATATGGATAGGTAGGTTTTTTTTATAGTACTTTATTTTTTTCCAATTACACGTAAAGACAATTTTAACATTAATTTTTTTTTTTTTTTGCTTTTTGGAGGGAGGAAAGGCAGGGCAATTGGGGTTAAGAAACTTGCCCAAGGTCACATAGCTAGAAAGTGTTAAGTGTCTGTGGCCAGATTTAAAGTCAGGTCCTCCTAACTCCAGAGCCAGTGCTCTATTCACTGTGCCACCTAGTCACCCCAACATTAATTTTTTATATAAAATTTTGAGTTCCCAATTTTTTCCCTCCTCCGACTTCCCTCCTCCCTAAGATGGCAAACAAGTTGATATAAATTATATACGTGCAATCATGTAAAACATTTCCATATTAGTAATGATGTGAAAGAAGAAAGAGAACAAAAGAAAAAAACAAAAAAAATAAAGTGAAAATAATATGGTTTGATCTGCATTCAGACTCTAATCAGTTCTTTCTCTGAATGTGAACAGCATTTTCATGAGTCTTTTGGATTTGTTTTAGATCTTTGTATTGCTGAGAAGAGCTGAGTCAATCATAGCTGATCCTTACACAATATTACTAATACCATGTACAATGTTTTCCTGGTTCTGCTCAGTTCACTTTGCATCAGTGCATGTAAGTCTTTCCAGGTTTTTCTGAAATCTGCCTGCTAGTCATTTCTTACAGCACAACAGCATTCCATCAAAATCATATACCAGAACTTGTTTAGTCATTCCCCAACTGATGGGCATCCCCTCAATTTCCAATTTTTTGCCATCACCACTGCTGGAATAAGCAGTTTTCTAAGGAAGAAATTCAAGCTATCAAAAATCCTTTGAAAAAATGCTATAAATTATCAATAATTAAAGAAATGAAAATTAAAGCAACTGTGAAGTTCTACCTCACACTCCGACTCATAAAGCTGACATAAATGGAAAATGACCAATGTTGTGAAGGGATTTGTGGGAAAAAAGGCACATTAATGCACTGCTGGTAGAACTGTGAACTAGTCCATCTATTCTGGAAAGCAATTTACAACTATGCTCCCAAAGTTACTAAACTGTGCATACCTCTTGACCTAGCTATACCACCACTAAGCCAAGAGCTCAAAAAGATCAAAGGAATTGGAAAAAGAGCTCCTATAGAGAAAAATATTTATAGCACATTTTTGTGGTGGCCAAGAATTAGAAACTGAGGGGATGTCCTTCACCTGAAGAATAGCTGAACAAATTATGTTAATAACAGAATACTATCATGCCAGATGAAATGATGAAGGGGATGATTTCAGAGAAACCTGGGAAGATTCATATGAGGGAAGCGAGCAGAACTAGGATAACAATGTACATGATAACGATAACAGTGTAAAGACAAATAATTTTGGGAGATTTAAGAACTCTGACCAACACAGCTAAGACTTTAGAGCACTGACAAAGAATCACGCTACCCACTACCTAAGAGAGGAGACGATTCAAGCTGCAGAATGAGACATGTTTTGGACATGGTTAATGCAAGAATATTTTGCTTGACTATGTATATTTTATTACAAGAAACTGGTTTTTTCCCCTTTTTTCTTTTGCAGTGGGGGGAAGGTAGAGAAAATAGTGTTAACTGAAAAAAAATTTTAAATTTTCAAAAGCTGTATTTTAAGAGGAGGATTTAAGAAGTAGCTGGATAATCACCTGTCCAGGATGGAAGGAATGTTAAGTTTCAGGGCCTAGGTGTCCTCAGATTTCTTTTAACCCTAAAATGCTAATATTATTACACTTTACAGAAAGCTGTCATAGTGTAGTGGATAAAGGGTCATCTTACAGTCTGGAAAACCTAGGTTCAAGTGGCTCCTCTCACCCATCTTCCTAGCTGTGAAAAAATTACTTAACTTCTCAGTGTCACAGGCAATTTTAAAAGACTCTAAGTTAAAGAAGATAGAAATGGTATGTACAATGGGAAGTAAGGCCACTGGATTTTGAGATGGAGAACGTCAGTTCAAAATTCCTGCTCTGTGATTTTTTACTGTGCGATGCTGGACAAGTCAGTAAGCCTCTCTGTACCTCAGTTTCCTCATCTATAAAATAAAGAGACAAACTAGGTGACCACCAAAATCCCTTTCCAGTTCATATGACCTTACAAACTAACAATCTGTTTTAGGAGTAATTCTGTACCACAAGTTCCATGTCAGAACAAAAAATTAGCTACAAAATCAGTGCCTTTGCTTCCATCATTCTGAATTCTCTGGCATAAGAAAGAGTAAGGAAAATATTTTGACACTAAAAACAATCTGTTCAAACTAGCAGTCATCATTTATAAAGGGCCTATTATGCATCAGGCCCTGTGCAAAGCTGTAAGTATACAAGAGAGGAAAGAGTTCCTACCTACAAAAACCTCACATTCTAATGAGGAAGATAGTAATAGCTAGCATTTATGTAGCTTGAAAAGCACTTTACATGTTGTCTTATTTGGTCCTCACAATAACCCTGTGAGAGAGGTGCCATTAACTCCATTTTGGAGATGAGAAAACTGAGGCCGAGAGGTTAAATGATTTGTCCACAGCTTGATCACACAGCAAATCGTCTAAGGTAGCATTTAAACTCAAAGTCCAGCACCTTACCCATTACACATCATCTAGTTGCCTCCTAATTTACACCCAGATATCAAGTACAAAAGTAAGCATAAACCAGGCATACAATAACCAAACACAAGGTAACCTTAGTGGGGAAAGTACTACCAGCGGGAGAAAGGGGGTGGGAAGTGGGGGTGGATGAAGTATTGGAGCAGAAGGAAATCAAAGAGACCACGCCCCACCCCTGGGGACCCAGAGGATCCCAACCATTCTCTGGACACTTGCTCATCTGCCCCTCAGGGGGCTGAGGATCCCTAAAATCCCTGCTCTCACCTGGCTCTGTGAAGGACGCTGAGGTGAAGGATCCCGATCCCCACACGCTCCCCCAGGGGACTGAGGATTCCTACAACCCCGCCCCCACCTGGCTCACCCTCCCCCAGGATTCCCACGATCCCGACCTGATTTGGTCCACACCTCCTTCCCCTCCCCAGCTGAAGACCCTTACAATCTCTCCCTCACCTGAAGGGTGAAGGCGGCTTTCGCCCCACCCCGGACCGAGCAGACCCCCCCCACTCCTCCCCTCCCAACCCGCTGCACTCACCGCAGCGCGCCGGCCGCAGTCTCCCGCACGGCCAAGCTGGGGTCGAGCAGCAGCGGCCCGAGCTGCCGGACCGCATCCCTGCGGGTCAGGGCCGAGATGGCGGGTTGCTGCTGCGCCAGCCGCGCCAGCCCCGCACAGGCGCACTCGCGGACCTCGGCGCTCGGATGCTGGAGCTGCGGGAAGGGGAAGTGGGTGTCAGGGGTCTAGACGACCAGGAGGGCAACGGAAGAAAGGACGTCGGGGCCGGGAGGTGGGGGAGGCGGAGGGAGGAGGACACTAGCGCGCTAGTACGGAGGGGGAGGGGGAAAGAGCGCGCTCATCCCAACCTCTCCACGCGCCCCCGCGCGGCGGGGAGGGGGAAGGGAGAAAAAAGGAAGAAGAGAGAAAGAAGGGTCTGATTTCGGCCACTTCACCTTCTCGAGGAGCTCCACCGCCGGTGAGTCGTCCAGTCCGGCCTCCTCGTTCTCCGCTGTCTCACATTCACCTGTGGGAGAGAACGGGGGCCGTTTGAAGCGCTTGTTCTTGCTCTTGCCCATGGCTGCAGCGCCAGCTGGGAGACGCGGGAGTCTGCGGAAAGGGCAGCCGTAGGGGTCCGAGACTAAAGTTGCAAACCTCTAGAAGCTCAGCTGTACGGGCCGGAGCCCACTAGAGAGCACACACGGCGGAAGCAATGCGCAGGCGTGGCGTGAGGGCAGGTGGGGGTGGGGCTGGAGGCTTGACGGTGCGCAGGCGCAAGAGAGGCAGGAGGAGCGGGCGGAAACAGACGTAAAAAGTGGGGGAATCTGGTTCCTAAAACGCTAGGATTTTTTTTTAGATGGAAGAATCTAAGATTTTAAGAATAGTCTAGCTGGAAAGGCCACTAGAATTTACCTTGCTGTCGGGTTACAGACTCCAGGAAATCTGAAGCTTGCAGAGGTTGTCACTTGTCTTAGTCACTCAGTGGCAGACCCAGGATTTGGACGTGGGGTCCCTTTGAAATCAGTGCCCATGCCGTGACACGATGCCACCTCTGGGAAGTTACGGAATCATCGATTTAATCCTAGAAGACACTTAAGAGAGCAATTAGTCTCAGCCCTTCATTGTACAAGTGAGGAAATTTAGGACAGAGGTCATCCAGCGGTAATGAGTTGGCAGAACCAGGCATGGAGCCTTTTAATAACAAATTTGCTTCTCTTTCACCAGGACAGAGTGGATTCTTGTTAAAGGAATCTTTTCCACGCGAACAATGGTTGGCATCTCTAGTCACTACTAAAGAGAACAGTACAGTGGGTTCGAGCTTGGGTCTGGATTGGGCAGTCTTTGCTGAAGATGGAAGGAGAATAAGTAAAATCAACCACACTCTGGTCTGGGACCAGAGTTTTAACTATTGCTAGAGAGGGGGTCCAGGGGTGGGGAACCTGCAGCCTTGGGGACCACATGTGGCCCTCTAGGTCCTCAAGTACGGCCCTTTGAATCCAAACTTCCCCACCCCCGGTAGACAAACATCTGCTCTAGGACTTGGAGCTGACGAGCAGTTGCTAAAGAGAAGGGTGATTATCCCTCCATGACCAGCAAGGGACCAAACCTTTCCAACCCAGAGGAAAATTAAATCAACAGCCTTCTTGGAAACTAGGTGGAGCTGCCTTAGCTTTCTGGAAATCAGCCAGCAAACTTCATTCTTTCTGAATTTCTAATTCAAAGCCACAGGCTGCCTGAGACAAAATTATCTTCCTCTGCTACCCCTCTCTACTCTCTCATCCCCACCTACTTTATCTTGACCCTTCCCATATCTACAATCCCCATCCATTGTATCCCCTGCGACTTCTGAAATGTTATATTTATAAACTATTTCTTATTAGACCACTTCCTCTCACATTCTTTACATCTTATTCGATTCACAGAAACCTGGCTCTCTTAGAAAAAACACTATGTTTTTGTTCTGTGGTGGTAGAGGTGTTTGCTCACAAGGAATTGCCTATATCAGTGAAATGACTGAACCAATCCCATTCCTTTACCTTGTAAAACTCATGCGAAAAAACAGAAACTAAAAAAGATAAAATTCGGTGACAGAAACCATAGGGAGCAACTGTAGCTTATTGGGCAAGTGAATGAGATGATCAAATCAGACTTTTAGCAAAATCACTTTGACAGTTGTGGGGATTGGAGTGGGGATAGGTCTATTGCAGGGAAAGCAAAAAGGAGGTTATTTCAGTAGTCCAGGCTGTGGTGGCTATGTGAGTAGACAGAAGGAAAAGATGTATTTGGGAGATGTGGAGATAGATTTGGCCAGATCTGGCAATGGATTGAATATGTGGCATGAAGGAGAATGAAAAATCAAGAATGACACCTAGCATTTCAAACCTGGGTGACTAAAAGGATCTTAGCCTCCTCAATACATAAGGAAGTTTGGAAAAGTGATAGGTTTTGGCAAAAAGATACAGTAATGAGCTCTGAGATGCAGATTGCAACCTATCCATAACTAAGCATCCAGTGTCATTCATGCTGGCCTAATAAAAATGGAGAGAGATGTAACATTTTTCATTGGCCACTTCCTAGGAGTGCAAAGCCTATTCAGTCATAGGCATGAAGTGTTTTGGGGAACAAGGTGTGGATATGCTGGATGTGTGTTGGGGGTAGGGAAAAGGATTTGATTTGTGCAGCTACAGGTGTGGGTTTCTAGATTGTGCTTAGGTTATAGTAACCTTGAGGGACTTTTTCCTAGAGCAGAAGGGGAGAAGCTGTTTGTACAGCTAAGGGAGCCTAGCAATGAGAACAGGTGGAATGGATTTAATGAGTAACAATTAGTGAAGGAAGAGTGGAGTTGGATTGTATCACACAGAAGGTTGGGATATGATCACTCATACTTTTTGATTGGTTACCCTTTGGGGTGATGGTATTTTCCCCCTCCCCCAGCTTTGGAGTCCAATATTCTAAACCAATAAAAATTTGTTCTCAGGATAAGATCTGAAATTTATTTGTACTGAAATAAAATAAACATTATTCTTTCAACAGGGAATTTTAATGACCTTAGTTAATAGAATTTAAGGTGTAACTATGGAATTTGGGTTTGATATCTCCCTGAAAAGTACAACCTGGGGATGAATTTGATTAGGAAGTATATCCTTGTTTACTATCTGCCTGTTGTGATTTAAATCACTTGTTCACTTGTTAGTCCTGAAGCTATGGAAAAAAATCTGAAAGAAATTTTATCAGTTAAGAATGGCTTCAGTGGCCAGCAACATTTTAATTTCCTGCTCAGATGTTCTTAACAAAAGTCAAAAAGATGCTGAAAGTATGCAAAAAGCATTTATAAAAATCTTATGTCAAAATAAGAAACCATATACATCCACACAGAGAACTTTACCAATCTTTTTCATTATCAGTGTAAGTCACCTATGGAAAGCAAAATTAAGGACCTAGATCGATATTGAAAAGCCAAAAATGTCCTGATATAAACTGGAAAAATACTTTACTCAAGACAGACCGTAACAAAGAATGCTAGAACTGACTTTAAAATATGCAATTAGCAAAATAAATAAATAATGAAAGTTTTCATAATGATGTTGCTGTCTTAGGCAAGTAGAACAGGTTATTTAGAATAAATAACTTAGGAACATTGTTATGTTCTGATAAGCAAAAAGTATTGCAAACTACACTGTTACCAATTCAGAAGTTCTTTGAGCATCTTGCTATAACTTGAAATATTTCACTCATTTGAAATGATATTTTTGTACTTTCATTGGAATTAAACTGAAAAGGGGGAATTCTAGTGTGCTTCAAAAAAAAGTAGCATTTCTACTTTCACATATACAATACTATTAGAAGTCAGCCTTGTGATCAAATTCAGTCTAAAATCAAATGAATGGATTTTATCTCATCAGCTATTCAAAGAACCTGATTATAGACATTCTGACTACAGATTTACCATTAGCAAGCTCATTTAAGAAATATCCAATAGGTGACAAAATGATTGAGAGACAAGTCTAACAAAAAAAAAGATAAATAAGTCAGAAATTAAGGATCTCAATAGAATTTTAGAAAAGTTAGATATGACAAATGTTTGGAGATAATGTAATGGAAATACAAAGTAATATACATGTTCTCAGCTATGCATTGTGCTTTATAAAAACTCACTATGTGCTATGGCATAAAAACCTCATAAACTCAGAAGCACAGTAATACTAGATATCAATTTCTGACTAAAATGCAAAAAAAAGGGGGGAAGCTTTCAAAGAAAGAATTTAAACTTAAATAGAAACTAAAATAATACCAAAGAATTAGTAATTTTTTAAATAAAAAAAATCATAGAAACTATAGGAAATTTCATTAAAGAAAATGATAAGAATGATACAACATACCAGAACTTTCTGGGATAGATCTGTGGTCCCCTTGTACAGCCAAAGGAGTCTTTAGCGGGGAAATTCTATCTCTAAACACCTTTAAACGCTAATAAGAGAAACAATGAATGGGACACACAATGACCGTCCATAATTCTAGATGACTAATGATGGTAGTCTGTTATTTACTTCATGCCAGATAAGTGATAGATTCAGGGTGCAGAGTGAGACATTTATTTTTTAAACATGGCTAGTGAATTTGTTTTGCTTTATTATGCATATTTGATACAAGGAATTTGTTTTTCTTTGGTTCAATATAATTTTTATTCGTCTCTTTTCCTTCAAAAAGACTTCATTGGAATCTAATCCAATACTACTCTGTAACCAAATGTTACACTTAGTTCTTTGTTTCATAAAAATGTGAACAAATTAAAAGCTAGTGTAAAAAACAAAAAGGGATCAAAAATAGACTCTGAATTGCTGGTGCCAGGACAGAGAACTAAGAAATAGAGAGAATGGGACAGGTCACCAGAACAGGACACAATACATGTGGAGTTGTGCAGCATTCCACTAAGCCTGAGGTTAAAAACACAGCATCCAGCTAAGGCCAGTTCTGACCACTCAAAAGTCAGTTGGTACAGAGAGCTAGGACTGTGAACTATGAATTGCCTAGTGTAGGTGGAAGCTGAGACAATTTGATATATAGACCCCAAGGAAACCAGAGAGGGGAGTGTAAAAACGATGCAATATTCACAATGCCTATGGTGACTGTAAATATGCTGGTATAGTTATGGATCACAAAATGTAACAGGTGCTCTACATGGGGGACATAGCTGGAATATTTATTCAAATACCAGAAAGCTGAGTCCCAAAACCAGAAAGTCAAAGCCATCACAGTAGCCACTGAGTTGGCACACGTAGTTAATGCAGTAAACACCCACATTCTCAAGCCTTCAAAACAAAACAGGCTCCCCTCTCCTCACTCAGCGTAACTGCTTAGCCTCCATGCAGCTCCATCCCAGCAGCCCTGGGGCCATGCAGTTCTCCTCCCCTGCAGTCCTCAGCAGAAATTCTGGCTGGCTATCAGAAGAAATTCCCACTTTGGCCACTGCTTCCAATCACATCCCCACACACCCCGCTCCTGCTGGCTCCAGCCCAGCCTGCTATTTGGCTCTGGCTCCTTCCTGCCATGTCAGCAAGTTCAAGGGTCATAGAAGATCTTCAAATCCCATTTCCGTTACAGGGAGAGACTCACGAAGTGAGTAATAAGGAAAATAATTAGGGATAAGGGGAAAAAATGAAAGTACCAAAGATTCCATGAAGAAGAAATCTCAAAGACCTTGCACATAAACTTATAACTCAACAGGAAAAACAGAAGAAAATATGCCCTCAGGGATCTAGTAAATTAATTCAGACATCTACAAACAAATACTTCAAAATGAAAGAACAGGATCTAACATGGGATGAGACAGAGAACCCTATAGAATTTGAGGAAAACATGGAACCACAATATACGGTTTCACAGTGGTTTTGATGAGGTACAGGCTTTGGCAACCCCCTTAAGCTCTCCTTGAATCTTTCCACATGAGGCATTTGCCTGAGAGGATAAGCCTTTCATTATAGCTTAGTCCAAATCTCTGTTACTAACCTATCTCTCCATTGTCCAGCTACTCCCCACACCCTTGATCCTCCCAAAATATCTATGCCCAAATCTGTTACACTTAAACTAGCCTAGCCCTCCATTGTCTGTCATCTCCAGGTAGCCTCCAGCTATTTCCCCCCCTGAATCTCTCATTACTGGAGTCTGACCTCATTTGACTCATCTTGAAGACCCTCCCCAAACTCCTCCTCTAGACCTCCCCTAGATTCCTCCCACAACCTTTCTGTATATTAGACCCATCTGGCCTCCATGAAGAGGTTGGAGAATTATCTAGTGCAGACTCACTCTGGGTCAGATTATTCTGGCCCTCTGGTCCAATACAAGTGTCACAAATACCTAGACTCCTTAAGAGTCTACCCATTATGGTGAACCTTTAATAAACTTTGCTTTTCTTTGGCTGAGAGAAGACTTGAGTCTAATTCTTTTGGCGAGACCTGATGTGTTGGTATTTTGGGGTCTTGAACACTCCTAAACTTTAAACCTCAACATTTTATGGTTCCCTGACCTCTACAATTTAAAAGAGAACTGAGAATTATGAGAGCAGAATTTATGTTCTGCACAGCAAAAATAATGAGCAGAATAGAAAAACTAGATTCTATAATGACAAGCCTCACTAAAGAAAGAAAAGAGAGAACAATAGATTTGGAATACAATTACTTTTTTTTAATTTATTTTATTAAATTTTTTTTGAGTTACATATTTTCTCCCCGTCTTTCCCCCGCCCACCACCCCAAAACAGACATCCCAGTGTTTCCCCCCTCCCCCAGTCTATTCTCTCCTATGTCACTTTTT
>CM053581.1:240172847-240207631 GCA_028627135.1 Pseudochirops cupreus
TAGTGGGAAGTATCTTTGTGTGCATTTTGGAGTTCCAGGATTGGTTTAGAGTCCTATTTTATGGGTATTTTGGGGTGGCTATGTGAGAGCTGCGATATGTTGCTGCTGCTACGCCGCCATCTTGGCTCCACCCCCCTGGAATACAATTACACAGAAGTGAAGGAGAATGTAGAAGAGAAGCAGAAAAAATGATAACATTAAAAGATGTGCTCACTTTTTCAAGCAAAACATGGAGATCTCAAAGACAGGAGGTTCAGAGACAACCAACCTAAGGATCATAGATCTTCCAAAAGAACACACCATGACAATAAACTTTAATAATGAAGAAAATAATAGGAAAGAACTGCCTAGAATTTCTGAATATAGAAAATTAAATTTGAATAGAAAGAATCCACAGATTATCTCCAGGAAAGGGAAAACAAACAAACAACAAAAACCAAGGCTGAAAACTCCAAGACATAATAAAGGGGTTAAAGTTAATAAGTCAGTCAAGATCTTCAAAGCCATCATGAGAAAGACCTTCATATATGAAGGATAAGACATTCAAATAACATAAGATGATTCCACACCCACTAGAAAAAGGTGGAGGGAATAGAAGAATGGGTTGCGAAGAGCAATGTAACTCAAGATGCAGCTTAGCCCTAGGCAACCTATCCTACAAATTTTAGCTTAACCTATATGGGCTTAGAGTAGATACCTTGGAAGTTTTGATTATATGAGAAAAGAGAGAGACCAGATGGTTTTAGAGGTCATGAAGCAGAGAATGAGGGTCTAAAGTAAACAGAAAGAGATCATTAATAAAGAGAGTGAGAAAAATAATTTTGTGAAAAGGGGCTCAAAAAATAAAATTTAAAAAAGCCTAATGAACAAAAAAACAAGGGAAGGAGATCTACTTGACTGAGAGGAAAAAAGAGAGGGAAGAAATATATAACTAGATAAAACTGAGAGACAGGAACTAATAAACAAAACCCTAAAGGGAAAGGGTAACAAATAAGAAGAGGAGATCAAAGGGAAGGGGAAGAGAGCCAGTGGGAACAGGGCCACCTTAATAAAAAGTGTAAAATAATGCAACTGAAGGAACATAATATTATGTTTATAGCAAAAAGGGGGGCGGGGAATCATAACTTGGAAAGAAAAGCAATTTTAGAGATAGATGGAGGAAAATATAAATTTAACTCATAACACTTAACCTTGTTTACCTCAGTTTCCTCATCTGCAAAATGAGCTGAAGAACCACTGCAATATCTTTGCTAAGAAAAACCTAAATGGGGTCTTGAAGAGTCAGACATGACTGAACAACAACAACAACAACAATATAATAGTCTTAATAAATCTCATGGCCTTTTTTCAATCTTTATTCTCCTTGACCTCTTTGCAGTCTTTGAAACAGTTGAGTATCCTCTCCTCCTTAATATTCTTCTTCTTAAGTTTTTTGGGACATTTTTTTTCTCCTACCTATCTTGCCACTCCTCAGTCTCCTTTGCTCATTTCTCATCCATATCACACCCCCTAAAAATAGTTGTTCCCCCAAGTTATTGTCCTGGGCCTTCTATTTTCCCTATATACTATTTCACTTGATGATTATGCAGCTAAAATTAGAAGGGAAAAAAAGCAGAAAACTGGGAGGGGGTGGGTGGAAAATCTTTACAGTTATTAAGTTGTACATTCCCTTTGAAAGGTCTATATCCCAAAGAGATCAAATAAAGAGGAAAAGGACCATATAAGCAAAAAGATTTATAGCAACCCTTTTTGCAGTGGCAGAGAATTGGAAAGTGAGGGGATATATATCAGTTAGAGAATGGCTGAACAAGTTATGGCATATGAATGCAATGGAATAATTTTATCCTGAAAGAAATGATTAATGGGATGGTTTCAGAAAACCTGGGAAGACTTTTATGAACTGATGGAAAGTGAAGTGAGCAGATCCAGAAGAACAATTTATTCTGTAACAATTTTGTAACAATAATCAACTTAAGACTTAGTAACTATGATCAATATAATGACTAACTACATTTCTAAAGGACTCATAATGAAACATGCTATTCCTTCCAAGACAGATGGACTCAGAATACAGATAGAAGCATATTTTCTTTCTTTCTTCTTCTGTCATTTTCTTTTGTTTTTGGAAATAGCTAATGCAGAAATTTGTTTTGCATGATTATACATTTTTGTAATGGGTTTTTTTTCTTGCCTATTGTATTGGTAACCACACTGGCATACCCAGAATGGCTGCTAGCACAGGTTCTTAAATCTGCTTTACTAGGAAAAATAACTGTTTAAGGGGTTAACAATCTTTTTAAAATTACATTCACTAGTTCAGGGGAAAAATCAGCACCCTGAACTTCAGAGAAAATACAAGCAGGGAAATAAAGACCAACAGACAAGGCTCTGACTGCCTGAATCAACTATGTACTTTACATACATCCTTGGATCAAGAGAGCCTTTACATCTAAGCAGCACGGGAGTTCTGAACATATGCCACTCAGAATCTTAACCAGGGAATCACAAGATCGTTCTCATAAGCGAGTCCCCAAAGCAAAATACCAACTAAGAGTATATATATACTTCTCAGAGCCAGAAGGCATCACCACCCTCCTGACTCAGTGCCTAAATAGAAATTAACAAAAGGTGTGAAAGCTTTCCTACAAGCAAACCTCCCCTAAGCAAGCTTCCCTTAATGGGCTCCAGGTGAGGCCTATTAATGGGTAGGGAAGATGTTATATCCCATTAACATTACACATTTTCAAGGAGTGGTAAAAGGAGAAGAGAGAGGTTTTGGAATTGAAAATAAAATTAAATTTAAGAAATAAATTGATCACCTTGGGAATTATCCAAACACATTATTTAAAGAACCATAGTTATTTGAGGATACATAATAGTTGTAAGCAAAGCTATGAGGTCTTATTGTAATTGTAAGAGGAAATAACCTTAGTATAAAAATTCAGACTTATGATTATCATTTCATCTAGCCTATAATAAAAATTACATAATTGCACCAACAGTTGTTGCCTTTTAATTTTCTTGATTTTGCATTACCACATTAAAATGATTTCCTTCAGAATAGGGAACTATTTGTGAGATAGATCTTTATGAAGGTTCACCTAGTGTTTATTGATGGAAATCAACTTAAATCAGTTTTGCTTTTAGTGTTCCCTGTGTGCCAAAAGTAAGTGAGTCACTCATTTCTTTTGCTCTGAAGCCTATATATTTCTTGACACAGTATCTATTTGGCTAAAGTGAATAAGTGCAAAAAATACCTGGGTCATAACAGGCCAACTTAATTTGTACATATCCTCATGATATAATTTCATTCCCAGAGAAATAATTACAATGTAAAAGCCCTTCCCATATGTAGAAATCTTTCCCTCCACACCGCTGCCCCCTTGGAACTCCTATTCCCTTTTAGGGTTCAACACAAGTGCTACTTCCCAAGAGGCATTTTATGATGACCTCAGTTTAGTACTCCCCTGAAGTTATTTTGTATTTGTTTTTTATCTTGCATAGTGGCTAAAGACAACAACTTGGCTGAAGCCCCAGTTCTGGTAACCTGTATCAGTTCCTAGCTTTCATAGCCATGCACTTTGTTTAGATTCACTGCTAGGGAAAGTAGAAGAATTCTCATTTTTATTAGCATATTAGCACTTCAAAGAAGATAACCCAAGACCCTCAACCCAAAAATCCTTGAAATAGCAGTGCCTCCCATACTACTCCTACTTACAGCCCAGGCCTGCAAGAAATCATTATGGCAAAGGGGTCCACCTTTCTCACCACCTCCAGTACTGACCATTGACCAATTGCCAGCAATGGGTATGTAAACACAAGAGACCTGGGAGTTGTAGCATTTCCCATGCCACCAGTCCTACTTCCAGAATAGCCCCCTGAGAAGTCACCATTGGAAGCAATTTCAAGTGGAGTCTGGTGACTGCTTCTGTAAGTACTATACCTGCCATTACTAAAGACCTAGAAAAGAAAGTTATTTCCCACCAAAATCCTCGGTATTATCTATTAAAAAACTGATATGGTCTCCTCAGTGGAAATGGCATTAAAGTTGATGTCTTGCCCTTTGCTTTGTCACTAAGGACCATAGAGTCCCTTCTATTTAACTTGCAGCTGTGGAAAGAATCAGTGATTTGGGAGTCAGAGAGTCTGGATTCAAATCCTGCCTCCTCCACTCAGTGCCTATGAATGGTTTTGGTATAACAACCAGCAAAGAACCATCATCTACAGAATGAGATTCCTGCCAGATGAATTCTGGAGAGAAGAGGATAAGGCTGAACTTCTGCTTTATCTCCACAGGACTTTACTATGCTACAGAAATCTCTTCACCCTAGAAGTTCATTCAATCCCTGTTCACAGTAGAAGTATCCTCTAAGCCTGGGGCTTCTCCCTTTCATCAGTTGCGTTCTCCTAGAACTTCCATTTTCTAGAAGAAGCCCAGGACAACCATGTCTTCATTCCTCTCCAGGTTGTATTCCTGACTCATCTCCACAAGCCTTTCTTTATCATGCCCCTGCTCTGGGTACTTTTCTTCATCCCCCAACCTCCTTTCAGCTTCATTTTATGTGTTGTCTTTTTTTTTTTGGAGGGGGGAATGCAGGACAATTGGGGTTGACTTGCCCAAGGTCACACAGCTAGTAAATGTTAAGTGTCTGAGGCTGGATTTGAACTCAGGTCCTCCTGACTCCGGGGCCAGTGCTCTATTCACTGTGCTACAGCTGCCCCTATGTATTGTTTTCCTCCATCAGAATGTGAGCTCCTTGTGTATAGAGATTGTCTTTCTGTTTGCCTTTGTATTTCAGTGGCTTAGCACAGTGCCTGGCAAATACTAAGCGCTTAATAAATACTTGTTGACATGTTATTGTATTCCCTACTAAAATGTGACCACCTTAGGTCTGTATCCAAAAGAGATCATAAAAAATGGAAAAGGACCCACATATACAAAAATATCTATAGTAGTTCTTTTTGTGGTGGCAAAGAATTGGAAATTGAGGAAATGCTCATCAATTGGGGAATGTAATGGAATACTCTTGTGCTATAAGAAATGATGAGCAGGCAGATTTCAGAGAAACCTGGAAAGATTTACATGAACTGATGCCGAGTGAAGTGCATAGAACCAGGAGAACATGCTACACAGTAACTGCAACATTGTACGATGATCAACTTTGATAGACTTAGCTCTCCTTAACAAATACAATGATCTAAAATAACTCCAAAAGACTCATGATGGAGAATGCTATTCACGTCCAGAGAAAGAACTATGGAATCTGGATGCAGCTCATAGCATACTATTTTCTCTTTTTTTCTTTCCCACAGTTTTCCCCTTTTGTTCTCATTCTCCTTCCATGGCATGACTAATGTGGAGATAATAGGATTGTACATGCATAGTCTATATACATGACATATATATATGTATAGTCTATATACATGATATATGTGTGTGTGTGTATATATATATATATATGTATATATATATATATATATATGAGATAGCTTGCCATTTTGGGGAGGGAGGAAGAAAAAAATTTGGGACTTTCCCCAGCATCACAATATTTTGTATATATTAAGTACTTAATAAATCATTTTAAATTAATTTGTTCATAAGGATAGTGAGATCATGTATTCTTTTTATCTTTCAATCACGTGATAATAAAGATGTGGCCTATTGTTGAATATCAACTGCAAAAGCCAGTTTGTTATCTACTGACACAATTATTGATGATCTCTCAAGGCATGTATAGGTTATTTTCATAAAAAGTTTACATAGGTAGAAAAGTAGGCATATAGGTCAGTAGTAATTGAGCTTTTTATCACTTCTTTAGTAATAATAATTCAGATTTATATAGCATTATATAGTATTTTAAAGTTTGCAAAGCACTTTACATAAATTACTTCATTTGGTCTGGGAAACCCTGTGAAAAAGATGTCATTATTATTATTTTCATTTGACAGATAATGACACTGAGGTTCAGAAAGGTTAAATGACTTGATTAGGATCACACAGCTCATAAGTTTGTGAGATAAGATTTGAACTCAGGTCTTCCTAACTCATAGGTAAATGCTTTATTTACCATGCTTCTCTGTTTCTCCATAGTCTGAGGGTTTCCCCCTGCTTTTGTTGTCTACCTGTCTTTCAAATACCTTGTGAATCAATTCTGCAAAGCCCTTACATTGTTTAGATCTCTTCCAGCATGAATGACCTCTATATACATTTATTCTATGATAGAGGCAAAATCGTATCATTATTATTGAACAAATCTTAGTTATTTGATGTTTTCTATTCACATCTGACTGGGTCAGCCTGGTGGTGCAGTGGATAGAGGGCTGAGCCTAGTCAGGAAGACCTGAGTTCAAATGCGGCCTTAAATACTAGCTAAATACATTTAACCCTGGATGCCTGAGGTTCCTCATCTGTAAAATGAGCTAGAGAAGGAAATGGCAAACCACTCCAGTATCTTTGCCAAGAAAACACCAAATGGAGTCATAAAGAATCAGATATGATTAAAACAACTGAACAATGACATTGATATCTGAATTGCTGTTGTTGTTCAGTCATTTCAGTGTTTGACCTTATCACCATTCTGTCACCCTCCTTTAATAACTCACAACTATGTAGAATTATTTCAACTAAACTCCACGATTGATACACTAATTTTAAAAATTAATACTCATACTAATGCTAATAAAGTCCCAAATTCTACTCTGGGATTAGATATTTACCTTGGATTTTAAACTAACATTTTATCATTCGGATTTCATATTACTTTCACAAAATTTATTTCCAAATGGCGTGATGTATGTAGACAGATTAATCCTAAGTTAGATTGTATATATTCTTCTATCTGTGTAAAAAAGGGAACATATCATTTCTAGTAATAAGAAAAGGCTACTCTTCATTACAGAAAAAATGGCATTGCTTTGGCAGTCACTTTTGTATGTTACAGAGCAAAGAAAAGAAATCCTTACTAGTGTAATAGAATATGAACAAAGCTGGTCTATCTGCTTTCAGTTGTTGTGTGCCTTAGCTCATCATTTGGACTTTTGGAGAATAAAGAAACCCCTGGTTTCTTTTGACTGGTCACATGTGACACAATGTTAAGGTCCTCTGGTACTTTGGATTTGATAAAACAGTTTTCTTATTGGCCACTAAGCAGGAAAAGCTGATGATTCAATAGATCTTTAAAAGGGAATGACCTGCCCTCACATGTATCTTCCATTCTTGGGTGTAGAACATGTTAGTATTATTAAAGTATACTCCTAGAGGAGGAAAAATTTTTTGCCTGAAGAGACTGATGTGGATGAACAGGGAACTCAACAACCAACTTATATATTGAAAAGAAATATACAGAAGATGGAAACAAGGCCTGGTAATAATGAATATGGCTAGGGCAAGTCATATAAAAATAGTGTCAGAAATACTAAAGTGGGGTGGCTAGGTGGCACAGTGAATAGAGCACTGGCCCTGGAGTTAGGAGGACCTGAATTCAAATCTGACCTCGGACGCTTAACACAAAAATAGCCATGTGACCTTGGGCAAGTTACTTAACCCTAATTGCCCTACCTTTCCTTCTCCAAAAAGCAAAAAAAAAAAAGAAAGAAAGAAAGAAAAAAAGAAAAAGAAAAAAGGAAATACCAAAGTTCAAAATGAGCTAAGATTGGTGAAGGAAGGACAATCAAAAGGGCTTTTAAAGTTATATTTGGAGAAAAAGGGGAGAGGTTCTTTGCCTGAGGTTTATGATTTGATAACCAATAACAGAGAGAAGGCAAATCTGCTCAGTCCTTATTTTGTTTCTGTTCTCTCTGCGAAAGAGAATAAATGACCTTTACATTGGAAGTGATAACTACAGGGGCTCTCTGAAAGTGGAATGGGTTGCCTATCCTTAGAAGTCTTTAAGCAGAGGCTGTATGACTGCTTGTGCAGTGATGATTCCTTTAATTTTTATGTTGAACTGGATGGCCATTAGAGTCCTTTCCAATTCTCAAATTATGTCATTTTGGGTATTGGGAGAAGACTGCTAGTACTGAGTCAATGACACTGCTTGGTAAGATAAATTATGTCTAGGCTTTGGGATCCCTGACTTCTTTTTTTTTCCTCCTTTATATTTTCTTTCATGAGTACAGGTGGCCAAAACAGTGATCCTGAGTCTTTTTGGTGGAAATCTTCTGAGTTCAAGAGGTTGAGATTCTGGCTTCCTTAGCTCATAACTGATTGGTGGCAGGGGGGAGTTCCTGTATCAGAGGAGATCATCACTGGCAAAGGATGAACCCAAACCCTGACCTGCCTTGCTAGAAGACTTGTATCTTGAGACTAACAGCATAGAATGAGGGGAAATATACAAATGCCTATTCAGCAGTCCCACAAATGGTCATTTTCCAGTGCTTAAGTTTTAACTTTCCTGGAGAATATAAGAGTAGTAATGTTTTAAGTCTTTCTGTTAATGTATACTTGTGAAAGCCTTTTGTATTAAGCATTTTTAAAAATTATAAACAATAAATATCCATTCCCAATTTACTTTGTACATTGAATATCTTTCTATACCACTTTTTTGTATGGGGAGTTCAGGGAAGACTAGCACTTCTGATGTGAGGACTTGCTGAGCCTTTTACAGGCCTGCACTTTCACCTTTGGTGTCTACCTGTCAGCCAACTCTAACCTGTGGCTCCAAGGAGCTGTAGCATGTGCAACTGTCACATGCCAGTAAAGTATCTTGGCAGCTGACCTAAACCAGGTTGAGGGTATCTGACAAGCCTCAAACCCATTAGTGAGTTAAGGGGTGTCTACCCCCAGCTTGTAAAAACTTCCTCTGGCAGCATGGGCAGATGAGAACAATTTGTTCCAGCAGCCATGAAGGCAGCTGAAGCAAGTGCTGTGGAGCAATTAGAGCTTTGTCAGACATCAAAGACACCAAGAGCATCCACTGCATCCCTGGTCATTAACAGTTGTTATGACTTTTGTCTTGCCACTGGACTTTGATGACTCTGGAAGAGACAGTGAGGCTAATGACATTGTCTGCCTCACTTAAATCCAGTTTAAGACCAAGTCAAGATAGTATCCCATGATATCATCAGTCCTGTTTGGAAAAGGAAAGGTGAAAAGATGAACAACAACCTCACCCTTCGGTGATGCTCTAAATAGGACCCATATGTAAGTATTAAGCAGTTTTCCCCTTAGAGTGACAGAGAAAGAATGCAATGAGCTGAAGAGAGAGAGAAAAAAAGGAGTCTGCTCTTTTTTGGGGGGAAAGGGGAATTTTTACATTCTAAATTTAAACACCAAAAAAAGTCATCTCCATATGTCTCACAGAACACAAAAAGAGGATTCAATATGAACAATGAATCTGTTTCATATCACTTGCTTATTTTAAAAGAATGTATATAATTCTACATGTTACTTTCAAAACTAGGATGCTTGTTTGTGCTCCCTTCCCTCCTCTCTGCATTTTAAAGAAATGTTACATTTTTTTGCATTAATATTTATAGCCCTAATAACTTCTCTCACTTAAAACCCAGGAAAAACAAAGGGGAAAAAATCCCTTATAACAAATAAACATAGCAAAGCAAAATGAATACACATTGTAAAGCAAAATGAAGGGCTGCATACAAAAATTTATGTCTCTATACCTTTTCTCTATCACCTCTCTGCGAGGAAGTGGTTAACATGTTCCATCCCAGGTGCTTTGGAGATAAGATTGGTCATTGCATTGTTCAGAATTCTTTAAGAATTGTCTTTCTTTGTAGTGTTGCTATCATTGTATAAATTATTCTTATGGTTCTCCTCATTTCATTCTGTCATCTAATACTATTCAAGATTCTCTGAGATCATCTTCTCCCTCATTTCTTATGATGCAATAATATTCTATTACAGTCATATGCTATAATTGGTATAGCCATTCTCTAACTAAGAGGAAGGCAAAGGAACCCCTTTAGACTCTGATTCTACAAACCCACCTCTCCCCAGTCCCAGTACCACTTTTAAAAATGCTCTCTTCATTCAGTATTTATGAATTCTTTTTGGGCAGGTGACTATTTGATGTTATTCTTTGGAGAAGAAGAGGCTTTTTTTTTTTGCTTCAGTATCCTCCTCTGAAGATGAACCCTGGTCTTCTTATTCCCGTAATAACTTTCTATAGTTGGGTTGTTTCTCCTTTGCCTACTCATTTAAAAAAATTTGTAGCAGCTTAGTTTACAATACTGGGGGATGGGGGATGGTGCCTTTGGCCTTAAATCCTCCTGCGGTTCTCCCTTCTGACCTGGAACTGAAACCAAGACCTCCTCCCTCCTGTAAGTGCCTATAGCCAATTATGTCCCCACCCCACTGTTTTTGCACTCACTGAGTGAGTGCTGGTTTCTTCTTGCCCAGGACTGTGTCTTGGCAGCATGGATAGATCTGGTGTACCTTATCAACAAAGGTTCCCTCAGTCTTCCCCCACTCAGATACCCAACACCCCACACTGTCCCGCAGGCGAAAATTCCTGTGACTGGGGCCAAGGTTACCTCTCAACCCAGCTAACCCCAGGGCTTATGGCTTGGTATTTCAGCAGAACTAACCTGGAAGTGTTTATACTTTACAGGAACAAAACCTTGATCCTGGGATTTTTCTTCAGATCTTATCTGGTTGTCTCAGGAGGACCACTGTTCTGCTCCAACTCTTGTTTATTTTTACTGTACAACTTTCACTCTGGGGTGCTATTTTGTCTTGTTTGTGGGAGAAATCTGGAGAACTTGGAGATTTCTGACCTACTCTGCCATCTTCCCAGGATCCTCTCCACTAAATATTTTTAAGTTTACTATCTTTACAATATTGCTATTACTGCATAAATTATTCTCTTGGTCCTGCTTACTTCACTTTCCATCAATTCATGTAAGTCTCTCCAGGTTTCTCTAAAACCATCCCCTTCATCAATTCTTATGACACCCAAGTATCGTGTCACATTCATATACCATAATTTGTTCAGCCATTTCCCAGCTGATGAACATCTTCACAAAGAAAAAGCAGATCAGTTTCCAATTCTTTGCTGTCACAAAAAGAGCAGCTATAAATATATTTGATGTTATCCTTAATTTCTTTGTAATTTTAAAAATATTTTGATAGTATTATTTAAATAGAGCATGGGGCCTGGAGTCAGGAAAACTCATCTTTTTGAGTTCAAATTCAACCTCAGACACTTAACTAGCTATATGACCCTGGGAAAATCATGTAATCCTGTTTGCCTCAGTTTCTTCAATTGTAAAATGAGCTGTAATGGCAAACAAGTACTTAGTGCCTTGTTTCCATTGAAAGTTGCCTGTGATTATATCAAGTCTTTGTTAAGAAACAGGACTTAAGAAACTCACAGTGGGAGGAACTTGCCAAAGAGGAACAGGAAGGATTTAAGAGGTGGGCAGAACAGGGAGGAGCTAATGACTACATAAAAAACTGAGCACAAGCTGGGAAAGAGCAGAACTGAGAAGGAAACACTTGTGGTGGCAGAGTCGAGAAGGAGAAAACTTGTAGTATCCTGGCACTCTGTTTGTCTGCTCTGTCTGTGTTGATTTTTGTTTGTAATACTTTGTACAGAAGCCCTTGGACCTTACTGAAAGTCCTGAAAGATGATTTTCTTGTTGTCTGTTTACAGAAGTCCTGGAGAAGGGTTTTGGAGGTCCTGGGATTATACTGACGATTTTTGTTGAGTTCTCTGACTTTGTGGGTCCGTGTTGATTTTAGAGGCAGAAGGTGAATTGATGATGGTGCTAACAATGTGCATGAATGTTGTTTTGGCTCTGTTAAGCTTTGTCTTCCCAGAAACTGAAACTGTAAAGGGCTTGAGGTGGACTGGACTCTGTGAGATTCAATATGGAACCAGAACTGGACAAGGAACTGGATGAGGAGCTGGATGAGGAGCTGAACAAGGAGCTGAGAGCTGCCTACCTTTTAATCCAGGTGACAGTTGGGTAAATTCAGGCAAAAGCTGGGACCATGGAAGAGGAACCATGGAATCTGAGAGCCAGTCTCAAGTCAAGATGAAAAGACCTCTTCTTGGGTACTTAGTGCTGATTGAGAAGATCATGATTTACTGTGGCCTAGGAATGGGACAGCTTTGTACTCTGTACCTTGTACCTCTTAAGGATAATTAGAAACTAATTTCCAATCAAGAAGAAGACTTTTTGACTGAGAGATTAAGACAATGTGATCTAGGGGTATAGAACTCTGACCTTTGTACTTTGTGTCACTTAAGGAGGATTGCTCCTTAAGGATGACTGAGTTAAAGACTCACTGAATGATAACTTTTGTTTAAAACTATGTGGCCACTTTAAAGATGAGTTGTTATAACATTGTGAATGCTATACTTTAGTTTCTGTGAATGTTTTGTCTTAGTTTATAACTGAACAGAGAGTTCACTATACTATGTGATCAGAACCTTTAAGCTATTCACAGTAGCAGTCCTCTGGAGAGCTGCTCCTGTTTGGCCTTATATGAGCTGGAAAAGGAAATGGCAAAAACACTCCAGTATGTTTGCCAAGAAAACCCCAAATGGGGTCACAAAGAGTCAAACATAACTGAAATGGCTGAACAACAACAACAAAAACATGAGGTATTTTCATTTTCCTTTGATCTCTTTGAGTATAGACCTAGCAGTGATAATCCTGAGTCAAAGTGTATGGTACATAAATGTTTAGTGTTGATATTAATTCATTGTTTATGCTACCTTTTATCAAAATATAGTTTCAATGTTTATCTCTTTTAATTAGGCTGATTTTTGCTGTTACTTTAGTTCATGATTGCCACCTCTGCCTTTTTTTTTTTACTCCTGCTGAAGAATAATAGATTCTGTCCTGGCTCCTTATTTTAACTCTGAGTATATACCTGTTTCTAATGTGTTTCTTGTAAACAATATGTAGTTGGATTCTAAATTCTGAACCATTCTTCTATCCCATTTTATGGATGAGTTTATCCCATTCACATTCACATTATGCTTATGCTTGCTAATTATGCATTTCTTTCCATCTTATTTTCATATTTTTCCTTTTCTGTTTCTCACCTCCCCTTTAAGCCATTGTTTTGCTTCTGACTTATACTGCCCTTAATCTACCGTCCCAATTTATTCCTTTATTCCCCTTAACCTCCTTCCCTTCCATTTCCCTGTTGGTTAAAATATATTTGTGCATGCAGTTATTTATGTGTATGTGCATCCTTCCCTCCTTTGACTAGTTCAGATGTATGAGGTTCAAGTATCAGTCACCCTTCCTCATTTCCTCCTTCATGTTGTATAGACTTTGACTTGTGCAACTTGTTTCCGTTCTTCCTTTCCCTTCTTCCCTTGGCCCATGTGTCCTTCTTCCTCACCTTTTCTATTCTTCTTTAGAAATCATCAAAATATGACAGAATTATACTTAGTCCCTCTATTTAATTCTACTACCTCTAAGACCTCTGGAATTGTAGGGCAGCTTGCCATTGGTTGTGAAAAGAATAGCCATGTTTCAAGAGGTCTTAAAAAAGGTAGCTTGGCAGCTTTGTAGTCAGACCAAGTCAGGAAGCAAATTTTTCTTTGGCATTCTTTGAACCTTTACCAGAAAATACTGGCTAGGGCATGAGATGTGTAATGAGAATGGGAATTTCAAGATCTTCTCTGCTTCTTAATAGACCTAGGGGGGAGTTCGAAGACCTCCCCTGCTTTGAAAGTAAATTCTTCCTCCTATAGGCTGAATGTAATCACATGGAGCCAGTGATGGGAAGAGTTTGCTGAAGGGAAGCAAAGCCCATAGGAAGCTGGTCAGAGCTAGCCAGACAGTGGGAGAGAAAGGACACTCAGGCAAGGAGATAAAGAGATTTGTGAATAAATATTGATCTTGTATTGGTTTGTGGGAAAGTTGAAGGATGCTGTGGCTCTCAGCGTTATTATGGCTTCGGAATATTTTTGGTGCTATGATGGAATCAGCTTACTGGTTTTGGGATTGGGTTTTCTGGTGTCTGAATAATAGAGTTCTATCCTCTATCTGGAGAGTTTGTTATATTTTGTGATCGAAGGTCATGCAATACATACAGTAACAGTCTTTATCATGATCATGGGAATTGTAAATATTGCATTGGCACTACAGAGTGACAGAATGTATCTCTACCTCACCATCAGTAGAGCTGCTCTTTTAATAGGAGACTCAATACCCCGCAAAGAGCAGGCCTTGGAAGTCAAAGAGTCAGTGTAGAAAGTTCTGAGGAGAGTGATCCCAAACATTTCAGAAGTGTCTTCTATGTGTTCAGGAGACAGCTCTGAAGTTGGGAGAGTTGAGCTATAAAGAAAAGCAGGTCAAGGAAGTCTAGCTAAGCAATCTGTAGAAGAGGTGCTATACTCAGAGGCAAGCAGCATTAGGACATCACAATGAGAAAGAACATTGGGGTCATGCAGTGCTAAGAGCAGGAGTATCAGTGTATTCTATGTGTGTACTATTTTTCCTGCAGACTTTGTAATTATGGATGTGCCCCAAGTTTATAGGGGAACATTTTGTTCCTGTTGTTCACGCTGACACCTCAATAAATGCTTTGAGCTAATCATGTCTACTATTAAAGATAAGTACATTCATGAGGGCTTCTGAGCTATGGTTTTAGAAATAAATACCCACGAAGTACTTAGAACCTGTGTCAAGTTGGGGTAGTTGTCCAATATATGTAGTAGGGGTACTACATATATTACCTAACTTCAACTGCCCTTCACTGCAGCAAGGCAATCTCTTATTCCTAATTTAATCACTCATACTCTTAGAAACAGCTCTTGCAAACCTTTTCACTCAAGACTCCGTTAGCACTTCTCTCTCCAACTTCTTAGCTGTGGGCCTTGCCTCACAATATACTGGGGAAAAAAAATCAAGGAAGTTGCTGAGAATTCCTTCTCTCCTCATTTCAAAAGCTCTTGACATAATCTACCATTTCCTTCTTTAGTCTAATGAAGTTTTTCTTACCAGAGACCAACTCCACTAAATGTACCCTTGACTTCATCTATCTCATTTCTAGCAGATTGCTCCCACAAGCAACCTTTCTCTCTAGTCTTCAATCTCCCATCTACTGGTTCTTTGTTGCTTACAAACGTGCCCGAGTCTCCCTCATGGATATCATGATATGCTATCATCTTCTGTATTCTCCCTTTCTCGGCCAAAATCCTAGAAAAATTCATCTGTCAATCTCTTCTGGCTTCCAACTTCATAACTCAGTGACTTATACAAAGTCATTAGTGAGCTACTAAATACCCAATCTAAATGACCTCTTCTCAAGTCTTCATTCTTGATGCCCTAAGCAGCATGTAATACTAATGACTTGTTTTCCTAATATTGATTTCTTCTGGTTCTCCTCCTGTCTGGCTCCTCTTTCTCAACCTCCTTTGCTCAATCACTATACATGTCACGCTTATTGTGAGTATATTCCATGGCTCTGTTCCAGACCCTCTTTTTCTAAATATACTCTAATTTGGTAACTTTATCAGCTCCTGTGCATTTAATTATGATCTCTAGGCAAAAGACTTTCAGATCTAAATATTCATCTCTAATCTCACTTCTGAGTCCTACATTAACATTTGCCTTTTGAAAATTTCAACTCTGACGTTTCTATTCAACATGGCCAAAACTGAACTCATTATCTTTCCCTCAAAACTTATCTTTCTTCTGAATTTTCCTATTAATTTAAAAGATATCAGCATTCTTCCAGGAAACCAGCTTAACAACCTTCATGTCAACTCCATCCTTTTCTCCATGTATCCAATAAACTGCCAAATGTTGTGATTTCTGTCTTATTTCCTTCTCCCTTCCCACCCTGATAGTTGAGGCTCTTATCACCTGGACTAATGTAATAGACATCTATTTGGCTGCTCTCAGTCCCAAGCATCATTCCATTCCAATCCATTCTCCACACATCTGAAAAAGTGATTTTCCTAAACCACAGGTTTGATGTCACTCCCTACTCACCAAATTCCATTGACTCCTGATTACCTCTAGAATCAAATTTAAATCTTTTCACAACTTAAGTCCTTCCTACCTTTACAATCTTTGTACACTTTACTCTTTTCCACATACTTGCCCATCTAGCCATTCTAATTTACTTCCCATTCCACACACTTCATTTCCTGTAATTTGTACTTTAGCAATGGCTATGCCAGCCCTGCACTCCCTTCTCACCTTTGCCTTCCCAGTCTTGGTGTCAGGAAGACATGGACTGAAATCCTGCATCTGACATATACTGACTGTGTGATCCTGGTTAATCACTTTATTTCTTAGTTACCAAGCACCGCTCTTAAGATTAGAAGCTACAGATAAGGGGTGGCTAGGTGGTGCAGTGAATAGAGCACAGGCCCTGAATTCAGGAGGACCTGAGTTCAAATCCGGCCTCAGACACTTAGCACAAAAACTAACAGTGTGGCCTTGGGCATGTCACTTAACCCCAAATGCCCTCCAAAAAGCGAAAAAAAAAAAAGCCACAGATAAGAGTGAGTTTTCTCATCCAGGAATTCCCTAGATCAATAAAATCATAGGTCCAACCCTTATCCTATGGATATATTTATAATATGTACATGTTTTCTCCTTCATTAGGATGTAAGCTCTTTAAGGGCAGGGACTATTTATTTACTTTTGTCTTTGTATTCTCAGCACTTAGCATAGCCCATACTAAGCACTAAATAAATTCTGGTTGATTGGGTATATTTGAAAGAGTAATGAATACGGAGACAAGAGACTATGCTTATAATTCCAACTATGTTACTTTGGGTTCATTACTTAAAAGTGTTTGGAATTCAGTTCCACCATATGTAAATTGATGGGTTTAGAGCAAATAATCTTTAAATTCCCATCTAGCTCAAGCATTCTATAAATTTTTAAAAGAACTGATGCACAAAAGTAAAGAGACCTGAATAAAGTTCTTATAGTGACAGTAATAAAATCCAATTTTCCTTATTAAGAGCAAATTTAAGACTGAAAATTAGAATTTGGTTTAATTGTCACAGAGTTCAAGTAAAATATGTAACTTTTTAATAAATGTCTGGACAAATTGTTTTTATATTTTGAAGTTTATATTCATATAGATTTGTAATACAAGGAAAAACCAACAGAATATTTATATATATATAAAGTGTTTAATTTTTATGCACATATTTACCTATAATATTTACAGAAAATAAAACAATTGTAGAAACATGAGAATAGACAATATCCTCTCAGACTTCTTAGGAGCTGAGGGTTTTATTGCTCTTGTTCAATCAAAGAACAACATTTTATATACATGAAAGCTGAGTGATTAATTTTTAGCTGAATGGCAGCCTTATTGAAGTTTTTTTAAAAATTAAATTGTTGCTGAAACTCCAGGTATTTTGTTAAATGAAATTAAAAGGATGCTCAGGAAATAACTTAAACCTTTTCATAATAACAAGTAAAAAAGGCACCTCCAAAATGTTAAAATATTTATAGCAATCCCAGTAGTTTAATTTTGTGGGCTATTATAGTACACGTGGCTATTCTGCATACACAGTATGTCATTAGCACTTACTCTCTAAGTAGTGAGAACTGTAGATTATTTTGTGGCACTGTTAATATATTACCTTTTCAGATGGTGGAATATGATCATAAATTACACATCTGCAATACTAGTGTAATGTTATGACTATCACAGCATAAAATCCAATTATCTAAAACAATACAACTACTGAATTCCCAAACACTATATAATTTGTAACTGAATTTTCATATTCAGAAACCTGTGAAGTGTTTTAAAAGCATATTTATAAAGTATATTGAACAATAAATGAAAATGTTGAACCAGGAAATAAAACCACAATAGTGGCTGAAGTTCTGTATACAGTTTAACAAAAAATTTACCTCAAAATATCTGTAATTTCTTACAACATAATGGAGATGAGTTTTATCTTTAACCTAAGTTCAATATGATGGGCTTTTTAATCTACTTTCCTACAATACCATTTAAAGAATAAGCTGGGAGAACAAACAATACAGCCATACGCAGTAAGTAACTATTAATAAAAAAGCTGTGAGAATGGCAAGTTAGGTGTTCCTTAAATACTGGTGCAGGAGAACAAAGGTACACACAACATGTTTTCTCTTTGCTTAACATTGGCATTGATTTGCTATTTACAGTAGTTTGCAAAAATACATTATAAAAACTGAATGAGGTTCTGTCTCTAAGCTTCAACTTAGTAACAAGACACATACTTCCTCTGCAATTAGTCTTGCAGAAAATGAAGTACTAAAGTGACACTAATACTGAAATATAGGTAATCAAAAGGTACCAAAAGCACTGATAACATGAGAAATCATCAAGACAATCTGGGTTAATATTGCACACTTCTTGTTGGTTGTTGCTAAGACTTTCACATAAGTAACTGTAAAAGGAATCCTGTATGGCTTTTCGCTGCATCACTTATTTGAGGAAAGGCTGTTTCAGGTCCCATTATAATGTATAGAAATCGTCATTGAACATGAGGCCTAGGTTTCAAAATTAGCTTTCCTGTCTGGGAAAAAAAAGGAAGGAAAGAAAGTTCAACATATGCTTTGTTATAAAGAAAGTAACTTTATATATGTTAAAAAATATTTCTAACATCTATAGTTATTCACGACCTAGAATTAACTTTGTTTTCAATAACAAGGGTTTTTTTTTAATGGCTTTTCTTCTAAAGTCTTTTTGATGACTACCTGAAAAATCAATGATCCATTAAATGAAATAATTATTGTGAACAGTGAGGAATATTTTATGTTTATCACCATGTAAAATTATTTTCAGAAAACAAATAAAGCTGTACATTTGACCTAAATTTCTATTATACTAGAAATGGAGTTCTGAATCTCTGAAGGTATATGGGGATTTTGCAAAGTAGTTCAGTCCACTATTAAATTATCACAGAAGCAATTTTTTAAAAGAAACAAAATAAACATACTTGTACTCCTAAAATTTGCCTATAAACCCATTTTTCCTTTCCCATTACATAGAAACAAAATTAATACTAGCTATAAAATAAGCATATTGCATTATTGTTATAAATACACTACCCCAAACATGAATCCCATAATGAAGCTGCTGTCAATCATATTTTAAAATTCTTTTGAATCTGAGATCAATTATTTCATGTATGTATCAAATCCAAAGGAGTCATGATGAAAAATGCTATCCACCCAGAGAGAGAATTCATGAACTCTTAAGTATGGACTGAAGCATATTTTTTTTGCTTTTTTTCCCCTGCACCATGCCTAATATGGAAATATCTTTTACATGAAAAAAATCTATTTTATGTATGATATGCAAGTAAAAAAATTACTTACATCATCACAAGACATATTATATTCTGCTAACACAGTTCGACATCGAGCTGCTATACTGCATATATGTAGTCAAAAGAAAATAGCAATATTTAGAGAAAATTAAAAATAAAGTTGGCCAGAAATGTTTTAATAGAATAAATAGGATATATAATATATATTATATATACATAAGTAGGATAAATATAATAAAACTCAGACACATTTAAAGGATACATTGATGGTGCTACCACTCTCTTGTGTATTCCAGCAAAGAACAACCCTATTAGAGTGATACAGCTGATTGTGAAAAATGGATGGTTCCATAAAGATGTAAAGAAGGATACCTATATCAAAAAAGTGTTAATTATTTTCAAAATTCTACTGTTATTGTTTAAACTATACTCTTACCTATATATTCTTTTTAATCCTTTTATCTTCTAAGCTAACAAAGTAATTTAAATGATCCTAGTTTCCTTTATTGCTATGCTGTGTAAAAATTTAGGTAAGCATTAAACATTTATCATCATTTATATAGTTTACCTTATCTCTAGCATTCACTATACTACCAAAATGAGTACTATTACTATGGGCACTTAATTAGTATTTAAAAAACACTTACATTTATCCAGTGCTAAGCAGAAGGGCAAAACATGGAGCCTATCTTACATGAGTTTAAAATCTATTTGAGAAGATTAAACTAACAGGAAATAAATTGGGTGAGCAATGTTAAGACTGTATATAAGTAAATGCTAAATCATGTCATACAACTTAATGATGTAGGAATTCAGAGAAGAGGGAGACCAATAACGTGGCCTTCAATGAAGAGGTAGATTTTTGTGTTGGAACTGAAAAACAGGTTGGGTTTAGATGAGCAGAAAGGTCATTTCAGGGTAAAGGCATAGAATCATAAATTCAGAACTGGAAGGGATCTTAGAAGTCATCTAATGCAATTTTCTCATTTTATAGATGAGGACCTATGTCCCTGAAATGTTAAGTGCCTTGCCCAAGTTTGCACAGACTTCAAGTAACAGGGCTCAGTTCCTCTGATTCCATACCCAGCACTCTTTTGACTGTGTATGTAAAATATTAATGGGATTTTTAGAGATTAGCTTTTCTGGAGAAAATGGTTCATGTCAGAGAATGGTAGAAATTATGATATTATTGCTAGACCCAGTAGGGATTCTGTTAATACAGAGGCCCAGTCCTAATTGTCTACCTCTAGTGCTCTTCTTTTTATGCCTCTATCCCAGATGGCATAATTAATGACCTTACATGTTAAGTAAGCTCTTAGATTATATAAAGGTTCTATGGTTCCATTTACATGAGAAAATTATGACTACATCACTAAACTTTCCTATTATATTGCTTAAAAAGTTATAGGTATACTTTCTATAAGTGACCTTTTTTTTTTGGCTTTTTGGAGGGGAGAAGGCAGGGAAACTGGGGTTAAGTGACTTGCCCAAGGTCACACGGCTAGTAAGAGTTAAGTCTCTGAGGCCAGATTTAAACTCTAGTTCTCCTGACTCTAAGGCTGGTGCCCTATTCAGTGAGCCATCTAGCTGCCCCGTGACCTTCTTAATAGGCAAAAACCTGAGATTGTTTAAATTGTGAAAATCAAATAAAACTTACTGACAATAAACTTGCAGCTTATAAATTCTGACCAAAAAGTTTTATATTAAGCAAAATCATAGATGAAAATACCATAGTTTGTTTTGCTACCAAATTACTACCAAATAGTTTGCTTTTGGTAAATGAACACAAAAAACAGTCTTCATTAGCATTACGCATTTTTCTTAGAACAAAAAACCAAAAACAAATTACTTCTACCTTTTGTGTCTCAGGATCTATCAACCAGTTCCAGGCACCAGTAGCTGTACAGACAGATACCACTATAAGAATCACTAATAAAAGATAAAAACTAAATTAGTAAATAAACTTCTTACATAATACCAGATAAATCAGTTACTAATAAATGAAAGTTGCAGGAGGCAGTACTGAGTAGAGAGTATATTAGACCTAGAAAGGAGTAACCTAAGTTCTCATGACTTGGCATATCATATGACCTCCACTGTGAACTTCCAATATTCAAGTGAGACACAGATGCCCCATTCTGGCTTGAGTTTCTTAGAATTTAAAAAGTTTAAAAACAAACAAACAAAAAACCTAAGAAAAACAAAAACAATCATGTAAATATGACATAAAAACACATATTGAATCTAGAAATAAAATAAAAACATCCTACCTGAGAGCCCCTCAAGGATTAGCATTAAAAGATTTTTCCTCTTTAATAAATGCAGATGAATCAATTTTTTAAAAAACGTCAATGAAAGGACAGCATTTTCTTGAAGGTACTTAGTAGATGTATAGAGTATAAATTATAGGTAGGAAAAAAGCAATACTTCTGTGAAAGCAAGATTCCCAGAGTTAAGTATACCTATTCTGGAAATCCTAAAAAGTCAAAACACAACTCTACCATAAAAAAAAAAATCACATTAATTTTTTTAAGGTAAGGAAAACATCCTAAATATACAGCAACACAGACTGGAAAGAAGATATAACTGTTTAGTCTAATTTAAAATGCATGTGCAGATTTAAAAAAGAGAATGAAATGAAGCAGATATCAGAATATGAGACAAACTCTATATAGATTTTTTTTTTGCTACACTACACTTTCAGAGGCAAATCAAAATATAATTCATGTATTTTAGTGATGTGATAATTTTAAATTAATTCCAGAGGATATAGAAAATGTCCTTAATCTATAATAATAATACCATACATTTATATGGTTCTTTGTAACTTTTAAAAATATTCTTATACACATTATCTTATTTCAGTAGTACTTTAATTTAATGACATTCATAACTAAGTCTGAACAATGTATGATTTTGAATCTTCAAAGATTAAATTATGTTCATTATGCTATGCTTAGATAGGAAAGCATGCTAATATAATTTTAAAAGATTTTTCTTGATGTTACATTATTTATAAATTGAAGGTCTGTGGCAATCCTACATTGAACAAGTCTACTGTGCCATTTTGTCCAATAGCATGTGGTCATATCATATCTCTGTGTCATATTTTGGTAATATTCCCAGTATTTCAAATGCTTTCATTATTATCATATCTGTTATGGTGTTCTATGATCAGTGCTCTTTTATGTTACAATTCTGGAGTGCCATGAACTATCCCCATATAAAATGGCAAACTTAAACAATAAATGTTGTATGAGTTCTCGGGGAAAAAGAGATTTTTCTTTAATGGTTAAAACAAAATCAGTTTTCAGGCTAAACCTGTTAAACAATTAACCAAAATATTCAATTCCTTGAGAATTCTATTTAATCATTTTCTTTTTTTAACCATATAGTATTAGTCAGTACACATAAAGGATGCTCTAACAATGTCTGATAAAATGTACCCTAAAGTCCTGGCCACCAGTTTTTCCTAAAGAAGCAGTCATGATAAAGTTCTCTCAATATTTAACAAAACTGATTTGAAAGCAAACATTTTAAAAAGCAGAAAGATTAATAAACCCATGATAAATGTTTTCATTCAACAGATTCAGTTAACAGTGTGGGAAAAATCATGTATTAATATATAATTATATGTATATTACTTGGTATTTAGATTCACAGATTTTCTGAGATGTAATGTAGGAACTATTCATTCATTTAACAAATATTCATTATATCTCTACTATGTTCAGAGCATTAAGCAACCACTGTGGTAGGTAGTGACATGCAAAGTTTAGATAAGAAATAATCCATGCTCTCAGGGAGTTTATGGGAAAAGGCCATAAGGAAAATGATAATGTAGCTTTTGATGTACAAGCATATCAAACAGTTTCAAAGCAAAGTTCTACAGTTGGCTTTCAGTTCAGGTTTTAAAAGAAAGGCAGGAATTCAATAGGTGATGAAGAGCAGGAAAGATATTCTAGAAATGGAGAACTAAATGAGTAAAGTTATAGAGGTGGTAGAATATAGGACATATTCAAGACAGACAGTATTTTGGCCTGTTTTAGTGCCCCATGAGTATTAAGACAAAATGGCATAAGATCACAGAGATTCTTAGATGCCCGGCAAAACAGAAAATAGGGAGCCACTTGAAGACGGTTGATCTTTTTTGTTCATGACCAGATCTGTACAGGAAAAAAAAAAGATTATTTTGGCAAAAGAGATTAAGACAGGTAAGAGAATCAAGAGAGTCAGGAGTCTTGAAAGTGATAAGGAAAGTATCCAGTAGGAGCGGGTGGTGTCAAAAACTCCAGAGAGGTCAAAAGGTCATGTTAATAGAAAAAAAAAAATGGCTATTGGATATGGCAATTAAATTTCATCATTGGTAACTTTTGAGAGAACTGTTTCAGTACCATAGTTGGGACAGAAGGCTGACTGCAAGGGGTTAAAATGTAACATTATATTATATTAAAATGTAAGCTCATTAAAAGTAGGGACTGTTTCTTTCTTTGTATATGTAACCTCAGTGCCTAGCATAGTTCCAGGCATATAACAGGTGTTTAATAAATACTTATCAATTAATTAAAGGGAATGAGAATAGAGTAAGTAGTGAGGCCATAAAGGTGTATACAGACAACTAAAGTTCAGCAGTGAACTAGAGAGAGATGGTATGATAGAAAGATACAAGTTTTTTAAAAAATTACAGTAAACATAGGCTAGCATCAAGGCAGAGAATGAACATGCATGAGATCTGTTGACTGCTGGAGCAAAGTCTCAAAGTAGTGGAATGGAATGGGATCACGGGCATTGCTCAACAGTAGTGATAAATTCTTCTCTTGTGACCACAATAAAGATGGGGGGTGATGATACTACAATCTGTGAGGAATGGAAGAGAGCTGAAAGAGCTCATGTTTAATGATCCTAATCTTCTTAGTGAAGGAGGAAGCAAAGATCTGTGTGTGTGTGTGTGTGTGTGTGTGTGTGTGTGTGTGTACCCACAGAGAGAGAGAAAGAGAGAGAGAACGAAGCAGCAGCAGATTACAGTAAGGTTAGAAACAGAAGAAGAGACCTGAAGAATAAGGATGGATGTATCAAAGAACTGAAGATCATATAATGGCAAAGAGTAGATTTAACATAAGAGAGTTGGAAAAATTGGAAGCTGTGGTTAAAGAGTGAAATTTCAAAGTTCCATGTCTTGGAGATATACAATTCTAAGAAATGGTATGATTCTAAGAGAGTGAGATCTTCATAATTTCCATAGCAACAATCTAAGAAATTGAGGCTATTAATCATTCAGAACATGTATAGAACAGACCAAATGTTGAAATTTGTCCATGTTATCACTTTTTTTTAATCTTTAAGTTTCCACAGAAAACTGTGTATTTTAAACTAAATTTTGTACTATGCCTGAAGTACAGTACACACTACTGAAGATGACAGAAGATTTGCATGTTACCTTAATTGCCATAAATATGTACTAAAAAGACCACTTACTAAGTACGGGCTCTTTTTTCCACTTCATGGTCTCTGCAATGTTTCTTCTAATTAAAACTTCTATTATTACTAATAATTTAGGAAATTGTGTGTAGCTTAAAATGCCATAAATTTGGGGCATTTTTATTACATTTATTTTAAATCAATTAAAAAACAATTACAAATGGAAACATTTTAATGACAAAGATACAGATAATCTGAATAGTCAATTTTAATGGAAAAGCCAAAGTGGTATCTTGCAAATGTGCATTTTCTACACTAAATTTGTGACAAAGTAAATTACTCCTACAGAATGGGAAAATATTGAATATTAATTCATCTTCTCTTAGAAAACATTCTACTAACTTACTTCTCCAACGTCCTGTAGCAGGTTGTAAACAAGAAATATATTCAGTAAGTCTTCTCTCAAAAGCCTTGAGATCTAAGGCAAAAACATTTAAGAATACTAGTCACTGATAATGGTTTTGTCTTTGAAGCTGAAATATAATTATTATAAAATGTTTACATTCCCTCATTAAGTTACATATTATTCATTACCTAAGCTTTAAGCACTCAGAATGATTTCTTGCCATTAAACATTTGGGGAAACTGAGGCATCTTACTGAAATGCTATACATTATGTTATATTAAGTGACAGTCAGCAGAGTTGAAGATGCAACTGAGTTCTCTCTGCTCCAGACTGAAAGAGTCAGCTAAGCTTTCATTTCTCTTTAACCCTTTGAGTACTGGAAATTAAAAACACAGTAACAACATTTTATTGAACAACCCATGGAGTTTTAATTTTGCCTGTATTTATTCTACGACCTAAATACTTGACATTGTTTGGCTTTACAAACATATAAATAGACTTAAACAGTTGTTTATCACTGATTTGAAAAGCACTTCCCCTTCCATGAACATGTCTAACTGTAAGCAGGCTGGAAGGGGCGTTCAAATTGAACTTCATAGCATTAATAGCTGTATAATTTTTTTAAAAAAACAACAAATGACTAGCTCAAAGCACTCCCATAAAGTTAACACAGACTTTGAATTATTTACAAAGGGCGATCCCCTCAACTTGAGAGGGAAGAGATGGAGGCCTGGACTTGGGAGTCGAGAGGGCCTGGATTCAGGTCCTACCTCTGTCTCATATATACTAGCAGTGTTAAGCAAGCTGGTTAATCTCTCAATGACCCAGACAACTTTCAAGACTATAAATTACATTAGTTGATGATCTGCATCTGCAGAAGGAACGTCCATACAGAGCTTTCCCTACAGACTCTCCCCACCCTCCCCCGCGCCTCTCTATATTTTTCTTTAAGAGAATATAAAACCTGGGGCAGGTAAGTGGTGCAGTAAGATAGAGCACTAGTCCCGGAATCAGGATAACCTAAATTCAAATCTCACTTCAGACATTTACTAGCGGTGTGATCCCAGACAGGTTATTTAACTCCGACTGTCCCCCACCCCAACCCCCAACCGGATAAGCTGCTCTCTTAAACTTAAAAAGACGCGCCTGAGGATACGGTCTAAACACCAGTCTAAGACCTCAATTTACATAGGGCTGCCAACTGCAATTTTGTTTTCATTCAAAAGGGAGAGTCGACAAGTCCTTTCTTACCGCGGCTAGTATCAGAAACCATTGTGAGGCAAAATCAGAGGCCTTTAGCGGTCTAAACTTGGGAAAAGAAACACAAATACACACACACACACACACACACACACACACACACACAGCACGACACCGATCACACATACAGCACGACACTGATCAAGACAGCCAGACCGACTGCCCGAAGCCCTTTCCCCGCAACGGAGCGGCAGGGCCGGGGCTGTCCCGGGGGCCCCTGAGAGGACCCAGAGGGTTCCCGGCAGGATGTGCATCCGCCTCGCCCTACCGACTCTCCTCCACCCCGGCCAGGGCTCCTCTGGGCCTAGGCTTCCCAGACGCCCCGGGGGTGGGGTCTCAGCTTCCCACCTCCCTCCCACCCCATCCTCTTCGGCTGAGGGGAACAGCCTCCGACTGGGCGGGGATAGGCAGACACGAGCGTGCGGCGTCCCTACCTTCCGCTTGCTCCAGCGAGTTCATGTCGGGCGGCAGCTCCAGTCACTGCCGCTGCCCCGTCTGCATCCCGACCCCGGCCTCAGCCCCGCGGCAGCCCCCCACCCCAACCCCTCAGACAGCCTCGGTCCCAACCGTTCCTCACCCCCTCCTCCGCTCCCGGCTGCCGCTCGCCTACACCCACCTCGCTCATTGGGCCCTAGGACCATACCCCCAAACTAACCTGGCTTCCCATTGGCTAGGGAGAACGCTCGCCGCCGTGCCATTTTAGGATTGGGCTCCTCCCCCTCACCCCAAGTGAGCGAATGCCTCCAGCAGGAGTTGCGCCTGCTCTGGTCTGGCTCCTCCCACTGCACTGGTGCGGAACTGCACGCTGTCAAACGCCTTCCTGTCACGGTCTGGAGGGTCTACTTTTCCTCCAGGGCTTGGAAAGCACTTTCCTAAGCATCCCCTTCGGTCTCGTTCTTCCTTTCTAGTTTCGCCTTTTTCCAGGCGCCAAGGGTACAGAGTACAAGAGATCTGTACTCTGCTAACCACAGGAGCTTCCTATTGCCGTCCTCTCCCCGTTTCCCTCCCCCCAGAATAAACTATAAACTCCTCTTTAGTTTTTCCAAGTCCTTCACAACCTTTTCCCAAACTATCTTTCCACACTGGCATTATGCAGTTCAGCTAAAGAGGCCTTCTGTCTGATACATGGTAGGTGCTTAGTAAATGCTTGTTGATGGATTGCAATGCATCTTGTCAGGTACGATGAGGCACAGAGACAAATCACATATACTGCCGTCATTAAAGTCAATAATCATTTAAAAATTGTTGCCACTATGAATCTAACACTTACAACCACTAATTAATCAAATACTGAGCCAAAAACGAGATAAATCTTTTAAAATACCTTAAGAATGATAATTTTACAAGTTGAGGACGTGTTCAGGAGTAGATCTGGGTGGTCAACTTTATTAAAAGGTTTATTTCAAAGGTAATTTGATGACATCTCTCCCTACTCCCTATATAGCTTGCCTTTATATAGTTTGTGTTATAAATATCATCAAACATTTTTATCTTCACAATACCGCTGTGAGATAAGTGCTCTCATTGCTCCCATTTCTTGGATGAGGAAATTGAGGCAGATAGAATTTAAATGACTTGCTCAGCCATACAGTTAATAAATGTCTAAGGCCACATTCAAACTCAGCTCTTCCTGGCTCTAGGTCTATCCATTGTGCTGCCTGTCTCAGAGATGAGGTAAACTTATGGATTGACTGAATCCTACAGGCATTCATTAGCAACTTACTTTGGGTCAGATCCTAATAATATAAACAAACAAAACCAGTTGCTAACTTAAAGAAGTTTATATTCTATTGGAGAAGCTTTATTCTATTAATTAATGATGGGATATGATTTAATAATAATTTAAAAATAAATATAATTAGTAATAAATCATTTAAAAGTAAAGTGCTTCTTAAAGTTGGTGAAGACCTTTATAGATATTTCGCCTTTGAACCTTACAACAACTTGGCAAGTAGATATTATAGGTATCTGTGTGGTCTTGGATAAGTCATTTCTCTTTGTATCTGTTTCATCCATAAAATAAAGGAGTTGTACTTTTCAGGTCTCTTCCCCCTCTAAATCTATGATTCTTGTTCATACTAGTCTTATTTTATAAATGAAGAAACTGGGAAGGTTAAGCAGCTGCCTGTGGTCATAGTAGCTGTTGAAGGATTGGAAACTAGGTTTCCAATTTCCAATTCCAGGAATTTCAAAGTTCTGGATCATGAGAGTGAGAGGAGGGAGATAATAGTGAGATAGGATATGACCACACCTGTGTATGTTTGAATTAAAGTGAAAATGCAGATTATAGGAACTTAAGAGATTGATGAGCTAGGAGGCAAAGGTGCTTAAAGTGTACACTGAAATCCACTCCATGAAGGCAGGGATTGAGGTGTTAAGGAAGACTGTGAGCCAGCTACTGAACTGTTTAAGAAGGGAAGAAGAGTGACCTGGGGGTTGGCAGATGACAGCAAATAGGATTTGAATAGACGGTGAACCTAGAAGGAGGAAAGATTGCTGAGTGAGGGTGACAGAGGAATGATTTGAATATGACAACAAAGACCAAGAAGTATTCTTTACTCCTTCTAGTCCTGTGTGTGTGTGTGGCAGGGAAAGTAAAGGTTCTAATATTGGAGATGGAGACCAGGCGTGCAGTATCTTCTAGCAGGAAACAGGATTCTCTGAAAGTGGGAACCATCTATCTCTCCTCTTCCAGAAGGCTGTCCTAAAGTTCAGGTTCAGGTCCCGATTCCAAATTCATATTCATTTTATTACACTATAATGCTATAGATAAACAAAACGAGTTTCATAAATGGCAATGTCAGCATCTTCTGGGTCCTTAAATCTCACAAATCCAAAGCTTCAGATCTTTGTTCTTGTCTGTGTAGGCTTTTATAGACCCACGTCCAGAGTACAGATCTCACAATAAACTCATCCAAGAGCCAGGACGCAGTCAGTCAGAATGTCCTCACCTTTCTAGGATCATAGTCAAAGTCCTTTTCTCTTATCAGAGAGATGTAATGAAAATCCCAAACCAAGACCCCATTTTAAAAGCCTTTTAAGTTGCCCAAGTTTGCCTTGTCCCTCCTTCCATAGTTAACTAGTTAGATAAAAAGAAAAACAATATTATAGTATGCATTTTAACAAATTAAAAGCAAGTAAATAAAAAAAATTTGCATTACATCTCCATGTGAATCTACCTCTTTGTATGTAAAAGTTATATAAACTTTGTTTTTTTTTAATTTTAACATTTATATTCTTAAACTTAGTGTTGAGCAACATTATCTCTGTGCTTATATCTATAATATGGCATCAGCCCCAATTATCTCTAGTCTTTTTCTATTCCTGGCCTGGGGTTGGCTTGTTCACCTCATAACCATGTTGACACAGTGGAATGGTCTCATTAGAGGCGCAGCAATGTGACTACAACTCAAGTCTCAAAGTCCTAGAGGTATTGGGTATAATGTAATAATTAATAATAATAATAAAGCACTTGTTAAGGGTGGCGAAGTCCTTTACATACATTATCTCATTTGAATCTTACAACAATTTGAGAAGTAGTTACCACAGGTATTACTATTTGGATAATTACTGCTATCTGACATAAGAGGATACATTCTAACAACACCCCACTGTAGCTTCAGAGCCCCTATTGGTGTAAAACTTTTGTTATAAATAGCTGTCACAATGATACTATTTACCTCCTTAAAAAAAAAAAAGACTTTATCGATCTTGTTTTTACATTGTGTAGATTTTTTCCTGTATCCCAACTTATTTCTCCAAGACAGTCATTCTGTAAAACCAAGAATTTTTTGGGAAAAAAATGTTAAAGGAGAGAAAAAATTAAGGAAAACTGATCAATACATTGAACAAATCTCACAAGACAGGCAATGTTCCATACCTGTGGATCCCCTGCCTCTGCAAAGGAGTGGAGGGAGATATCTTCTCTTACCTCTTATTTGGGATATCATTAATTCTTACAATTGAAGTATTTGCTAAATGACAAGTTATAAAAATAATACTCATAAAAATTATTCAATAGAAGAAAAAATAATTAAAATAGATCACCCATAAACTTAGATCATGATCTCCTACTAACATAAGCAGAGATAGTAGGGGAGAATGGGAATTCTCTCACAGAAATCTAGCAGTGAGCTAGGCATATATTCCAAAAAGGTCATTGATAAAAAAAAAAGGGCTCCCTTATCACCAAAATGTTTGTGGTAATACTTTTTGTGGTACTTCCACAAAAAAACTGGAAACAAAATAAATACCCATGAATTAGGATATGGCTAAACCAAATTTTTTATACAAATGTAATGAAATATCATTATATCACCATGTAAGAAACAAGCATGATAAATACATAGAAGCATGGCAATATTTACACAAATTCATACAAAGTGAAGTAATCAGGTCCAAAAAAAGCCAATATACACAATTCCTGTGAGATAAATGGAAAAATAAGAGCCACAAAATAATCTAAATTGAATGTTGCAAAATGATAAAGAACAAACTTGGTCCCAAGAAGAGATATGAGAAAATACCCCCTCCTGTTCCTTTGCAAAAGTTTGAGTTCACAGCTATTGCATAACATCAGATTTTTTTTCAATGTGTTAATTGGTTTTAATGAACTTTTTTCTTTTTTAAATTGTTGTATGAATGGACAATTCCAAAGGACTCAAGAAGAAAAATGCTATCCACTCCCAGAGAAAGAACTGACAGAGTCTGAATGCAGATTGAAGCATACTATTTTTCACTTTCTGTATTTTTTTCAGTGTGGTTTTTTTTTTTGAGTCTGTGTTTTCTTTCACAACACGACTAATATGTATTGCTTGATTGAGCATTTATAACCTATATCAAATTGCTTATTGTCTCAGGGAAGGAGAAGGTGAGAGATGGAGAGAGAAAATTTGAAATTAAAAAATTTTTTTAAATGAACATTAAAAATTGTCTTTACATGTAAATGGGGAAAAGAAAATATTATTTTTTAAAAAAACTGTTGTATGAGATTTTTCTTTGGGAAGAGTTAGGGAGGGATACAGAGCAAATCTAGGTAATATAAAATCAAAAGACATTAACAAAAATCTATTTAAAAAACAAACCTAATAGTGAGTGAGGCACAAGAGTAGAGAACTCTATGTACTCAGACCAATTTATAACTCTGGACTTCAAACCTGGCTGGATATCAGAGATCTCTTGGAGGAAACCTTCTGTGGCACATGTCACTCCTCTCCATTGTCCTTCTAAGTGCTGCTCCTTTTCTGCTCTTTTTGTCCACTTTAGCAGCATTAAGGGGTAGCTAGAACTTGGAATCAGGAAGACCTGAGTTTAAATTTGGTCTTAACATATTTACTAGCTGTGTGGTCCTGGGGCAAATCACTTAATTAACTCTGTTCTCCTCAGTTTCCTCATTTATAAAATGAGCTGGAGGAGATGGCAAACCCTTCCAGTATTTTTGCCAAGAAAATCCCCAATGGGGTCATCAAGAGTCGAATATGACTGAGAATGACTGAACTACAATATAGCAGTGTGGACCTCTTCTAGTAAAGTCACACCAGTATAATTTCTCAGTAAATTGCTGGTTTTTTAAAGTACGGAATTTGCTAAATCAATCAGGTAGTCTTTCTATGGGCTATGAGGGGTTCCCTTTCTAAAGCCACAAAGAACAGTAAACATAAACACAGACAAACCTCGGTAGGGCAAAGTTGGGCTTTCCCCCAGCCAGCTCTATTAATAACAGAGTACTCTGTGCAGTCCAATCAGCTCTTAGCAAAGCAATCACTCTTCCCCAATAAGCACAATTCACAGCAAAATGTGAGGATTTTATGCACTCCAATTAGCTCTAAGTAAAGCAATCATTCTTCCCTAATAAATCCCTCTCACAACAAAAATGTACAAAACCTATTTTGCCCCATTTTTTTCATCGTCTTTTTATACACAGAACCAACACAAGCATCTGAAAGGTTCCTCCCTTCCAGACTGCCAATGACACTGGTGAACAATATGCTCTGTGAGCTCTTCACCCAGGCTGAGGATTCTACTTTCCTCAACCCTCAAGAATCAGACATAGTTTGGCTTCAGTCAGCTCTCTCAGTTGTCTTTGATGGAAACCACTACTCTCATCTTCTGATTCTCCTCTGTTCAACTTCTTACAAGCCACAGGAATAGTGTTCTCCTTTGACTTTTTTTCTTTAGGCATCTGCTGTATCATCTCTTTTTATCAAGTGATATAACACAGGTCAAGCACTTTGTACACCTTAAAACACTATATATTAGGCATCATCATCATCATCATTATATTCATATCTCCTCACTTCTAAAACTTCAAATCAGGGCCTCCTTATGAGGAGGGACCTATGCCCATCTCAGGATGACAGCCCTACTATATACAGTTCTATCTGGTATAATACAATCAAGTAGTAAATTTTTCTCATTCTCCAAACAGTTCTGTGATTTGCAGTTTCTCTGCTGGAGTCTTCAAAACTTTCAAAATGGTCATTTTTCAATGAACTGATGAACCAGAATGTTTTGCAGCCATCTTTACCTTATTTAGTACTCTTGACGTGAAGCTGCTTTCGAAGAGGTCCTCTCAGGATATATATCTGGGGAACAGTTTTCTCTCAGTTCCTGGGATCTGTAAAATTGAAAACTGATCTTAATTCTGTTTTTAAGACTCAGTCAAGCTGGTTGTTGTTCAGTCATTTCAGTTGTATCCAATCCTTTGTGAGCCCATTTGGAGTTTTCTTGGCAAAGATACTGGAGGGGTTTACCATTTCCTTTCCAGCTCATTTTACAGATGAGGAAACCAAGTTAGACAGGGTTAAAGGACTTGCCCAGGCAAATAGATATTAAGTGTCTGAAGTCAGATTTGAACTCAGGAACATGTCTTCCTGTCTCCAGGTCTCGAATTCTATCCGCTGAGCCACCTTGGTGCCCTTAGTCAAGCTGGCATACTCTCCCATGCTGTGTGAGTCTAAATTTCTTAGCCTTGCAACTTCACCCTTCACCTATATTCCACAGAAGCTTGCCTGAAGGTCAAACTTTTGTCTTGTAATTACTGCCCCCCTTTATTCCAGTAGCCTTAGGTCATTTGAGTGTCAGTTCTCAATTTCAGATGAAAAGACCAGAGCTGAATAGAAACTCTGACATTCAAGTACAAGACAGAAGTATTTCAGTGAATGGAACTGGTGCCTTGCATACCCAGTTTTCAGTTCAGGAAGAAATAGTCACCTACTTTCTCTCTATAAGGAAAAAAATCTTTCCCTTATTCTGAGAGTTGTGATTGTGTGATTCTTTTCTTCAGGCTGGCTGTCTTAGGATCCAGGAACTCTTTTGGAACATAGAATAGCTAAGCAACTAAGTAAAGCTCTCAGGCATTTAATCTCCAGAACACAAGGAACTATCTTTTGTCCCAAGCCTTGATCTGATTTAGGTTTAGAGTTTTCTTTAGCTTCAATCCATTCCAAATTGTCAACCTGCACCCCTTCAAAATAATTTCAAGTGTTGTTGATGAGTTCAGGTTGCACCCAAAGAATGTCAGGGTGCCACCAGAAATGATGAAGGATAGGTGGGTCCTGTTGTCCTGAAAGAATTTACTCAATCTCCAAATTAAAGAAAGGTATTGGCAGGGGGGCAGGGGGAGGGGGTAATGCACCCAGCAGATCTGCTACCCATGAGGCAGAGCCCCAATGGATTCTACTCCATGTGGGAGGCATAGCAACTAGCTAGGTTAGGGGTCAGGTCTTTAATACAGTTTGGCAAGATAGGAGGAAGGGGAACAGGAGAAGGGAGGAGAGTCAAGCACAGCTCTGAAATGCCTGGGATATTAGGTAGTCCAGGCATATACACGTGTGAGATGAAAGAGTTCAGAGTCTGAATCTGAGGTCAGAAAAGGTCTTTATTCTTTCTCATGAGAAAGGACTCTGCCCCTGTTGCCCACATGGCGCCTGCAGAGAGAGAGCAACAGGTAGAAGCCAGCCCATGATTATATAATCTTCTAATGAAGAAACCCAACCCCCCCAACTGGCCTTCACTCTCATTGGCAGAGAGGCTGACACACAACTTAAGCACGGGAATCTCTCTCTGAAACAAAGGACCCGGAAACATGTGGGTGTCCAATGAAAGCAGTCTTAACCTTATTTGGCATATCTTGTACTGAGATGGCACCAGGGGAGGGTCTCCATTGCTCTAAGTCCCAGATTGCTGGAAGGTCAGCTGACTTCTAAACCTAGGCCCAGTGAATACTGAAGCCATTCTAGATTTGATTTTTCAGAATGGGAAAACTTCACTATAAATTATCCCTCACAAATCCCCCCTTTTCTTTTTATACCTTATGAAGTTTCCCCACTTTTCTTAATTCTAATTACCCTTGCAGCCCTCGTCACATTGACAACATACAAGGGGGCAGTCCCCTTTATAAGTACAGATACAGAGATTCAAAAGAAAACAATTGTCCTTTCAAAGTCCAAAAGTCTCTTTTCACACTGCTG
>CM053581.1:240208131-240226397 GCA_028627135.1 Pseudochirops cupreus
CCCTCCGGCTCTTTGCAGGCTTTTTTCTAGCAGGTCTTCTTACCCCCCCTCACCCCCCCTGCCCCTCGCCCACTGAAGAGCATCACACTAACTTGGTAACTCTATCTTAAAGCCCTGTCAGCTTGCAGGTTTCCTAGCCCCTTTGCCCCAGTGTAACAATAAACTTTTATAACTCTGCCAAAGGACAGCTGAGTCCAGTAATTCTTTTCGGACAATGAACCAAGAAAGGATTTCTTAATAGAAATCCCCCCTACTTATACCCCTTCACTTCTGGGGACCACCTTCCTTCTTCCCTTTCTCCCCTCTTGAGGTGGTACAGTGGATAGAGCACCTGGCCTGGAGTCAGGAAGGCCTGAGTTGAAATCTGGCTCCAGACACATAGTAGCTGTGTGACCTTGGGCAAGTCACTTAACCTTGTTTACCTCAGTTTCCTCATCTGTAATATGAGCTAGAGAAGGAAATGACAAACTATCCCAATATCTCTGCCAAGAAAATCCCAAGTGTGGGGGACTGTTACAAAGAGTCAGACACAACTGAATAAGGACAGATCTTTTATCTGTCTTTTGTTAATCTGGCTGAGGCATATTCTACTCCAACAGACTTCTTCCTCTCCTTCCCAGTGACCTCTCTCATAACAAAAGTTTTTTTTAAAAACAAAGAGGAAGAAGAAAAAAAAAAAGAAAAAAACTTTGGCAATATAGGCAATGTTCCACACCTGCTGACCTGCCCTGTTCAACCTTTGGAAAGGAGTCGTGGAGAGATATCTTCTCATATCTGCTCTTTGACTAAACTTGTTCTTTGTAGTTTTGCAATCTACATGTAGTTTTCCATCTACATTATTGTAGTATGTGATACACATTGCTTTCTTGGCTTGGATTACTTTGCATTAATCTGTTCACTTAAATCTTTCTATACTTACATATTTGTCATACTTGTTCTTTCTCAAATAACAATAATATTCTATTACATTCATATATCACAATTTCTTCAAAACTTCCCTATTATTCTCAAGGGCACCATAATCCTCCCAATTACCGAGTCTCACAACCCAGGTTCACTCTCAATTCCTCATTTTCACTAATTCTCTCCCCCTCCCCCCCATATCCAATCTGTTCACAAGTCCTGTTGAATCTACATTTGAAACATCTTTCATGTTTGCCCCCATCTCTTCTCTGACACTGCTACCACCCTGATACAGGCCCTCCTCACTTCAAGCCTAGATTGCTGAAATAGCCTGATGGTTGTTCTTTCTGTTTTAAGCTTTTCCCCATTCTATTCTGTCTTCTACCAGGCTGACAAAACGATCTTAAAGTGCATGTCTGACAAACGTCATCCCTCCTACTCAATAAATTCTAGTGATCCGCTCTTACTTCCAGGATCAAATATAAAATCCCATTTGGCTTTTAAATCCCTTTACAACCTGGCCCCTTCCTAACTTTCCACTTTTCTGATACTTGATTCCCCTCAACAGGGTGCTCTACAATCCAGTGACATTGGCCATCTTGCTATTTCTTGCCTTTTCCCAAAATGTCTTCTATATCTGGAATTCTCTTCTCATTTCATCTCAGCCTCTTGGCTTCATTGAAGTCTTAGCTAAAAATCCCATCCTCTGCAAGAAGCTAGTACCTTCCCTCTGTTGATTATCTCCAATTTGTCTTTTTATACAGGATATTGTTTGTCCATGATTATTGGCAGGTTTTCTCAACCATTTGATTGTGAGCTCCTAGACTTGGATAAAATACAAAATCCTTTATCTGGCATTCACAGCTCCTTGTAACCCAGCCCTGATGCTCCTTTCCAGTCTTCTTAATACCTCACTCCCCTTGAGATCCAGTAATCCTGGCCTGAAAGCTCCACAGACAAGACACTTACCTCCAGCTGTCCCCAACGCCTGTAATGATCTCCCTCCTCACCTCCACCTACTGACTTCCCTTGCTTCCTTTGTGATTGTTCAGTTGTTTAGTCATGTCTGACTCTTCATGACACCATGGACCATATTATACCAGGCCCTTCTATCTTCTACTATCTCCTGAAGTCTGTCCAATCTCATGTTTGCTGATTCCACAACACTATCTCATCCTCTGCTATCTCCTTCAACTTCTGTCTTCAATCTTTCCCAACATGAAGGTCTTTTCCAATGAGTCCTGTCTTCTCATTATATGGCCAAAGTATTTAAGCTTTAGCTTCAGTATTTGTCTTTCCAAAGAATAGCCTGAATTAATTTGTTTAAGTATTGACTGATTTGACATCCTTGCTGTCCAAGGGACTCTCAAAAGTCTTCTCCAATACCACAGTTTGAAAGCATGGATTCTGTGGCACTCAACTTTCCTAATAGTACAACTTTAACAGCCATACATTGCTACTGGAAAAACCATAGCCTTGATTACACAAACCTTTGCCAGCAAAATGATGTCTCTGTTTTTTAGTATGCTATCCAGATTTGCCATATATTTCCTACCAATGAGTGAATGTCTTTTAATTTCATGGCTGCAGTCATCATCTGTAGTGATCTTTGAGTCCAAGAACATAAAATCTGACATTGGTTCCATTTCTTCTTTCTCTGCTAGGAAGTGATGAGACCAGTTGCTATGATTTTAGTTTTTTGATTTTAAGCTTCAAGCCAGCTTTTATACTCTCCTCTTTCATACTCATTAAGAAGCTTCTTAATTCCTCTTTTCTTTCTGCCATCAGAGTGGTATCATGTGCATATCTGAGATTGTTGATGTTTCTCCAACCAACCTTAATTCTGGCTTTCGATTCATCTAGCCTGGAATTTCTCATGAGGTACTCTGCATATAAGTTAAACAAATAAGGTATAAAAAAATATGCAGCCTTGTCATACTCCTTTTCCAATCTTAAACCAATCAGTTGTTATATGTTTTGTTCCAACTGTTGCTTCTTGGCCCACATACAGGGTCCTCAGGAGACAAGTGAGATGATCTGGTATTCCCATCTCTTTGAGGACTCGGCACATTTTGTTGTGATCCACACAGTCAAAGGCTTTAATGTAGTCAATGAAGCAGAAAATTTTTCAGGAACTCTCGCTTTCTCCTTAATCCAGTGAATGTTGACAATTTGGTGCTAGTTCCTCTGCCGCTTTTAAAACCATCCCGCTCTTTCAGTAAATCTCAGTTCACATATTGCTGAAGCCTAGCTTGCAGAATCTTAACATAATCTTGCTGGCATGTAAAATGAGTGCACTTGTCTAATAATTTGAACATTCCTTGGCACTGCCCTCCTTTAGGATTGGGATGTAAACTGATCTTTTCCAATCCAGTGGCCACTGTTGTGTTTTCCAAATTTGCTGGCATATTGAGTGCAGCATTTTAATAGCATCGTCTTTTAAGATTTTAAATGGTTCAGCAGGAATTCCATCACCTCCACTAACCTTATTGTTAGCAATGCTTCCTAAGACCCACTTGACAATTCTCCAGGATGTATGATCCTAGATCAGTAACCACATCATTGTTGTTATTGGTGATGTTAAAATCTTTCTTGTATAGTTCTTCAGTATATTCTTGCCGCCTCTTCTTAATCTTTTCTGCTTCTATTAAATCCCTATCATTTAAAATCTCAACTAAAATCCCATTTTTTTTTTAGGAGGGGGGAAGGCAAGGCAATTGGTGTTAAGTGACTTGTCTAGGTCACACAGCTAGTTAAGTGTCAAGTGTCTGAGGACAAATTTGAATTCAGGTCCTCCTAACTTCAGGGTTACTTCGACCAGAACAATTGGGTGGCCTAGCAACCAGTGAGTAAAGTGACGGGAATGTATTCAGTAGTCTGTTTATTCCAGAGCCATTTCAGACAAAGCCAAAGATAGAAGGAGCTGACAGGGTTTATATGCCCCTAGCAGAAGAACTTACTAACCAAAATACAAGGACGCTCCTTTGGCCTTGACCCCTCCCTACCCCAGCTTAAGGCTAGTTATTCATTAAGACTTCATCCTAGGACCTAGGAGGCACAAACAAGCAGGGAGGCATAAACAAGACTTGTAGGTTAACTGCCCGGAATCTTCCTTAGTTATTCATAGGACCATGTCCTGAGGCATCAATAAACAAGACCATTCTCCTCCGGAATATCTGCCTTGTGACCTTATAGAAGTTATACAAGGAGAGGGGACATTCCATTAGTGGGGCCGGGGGGGCCCCTTGAAAGTCCTCTGCAAGGGCTGGTGCTCTATTCATTAGGGCACCTAGCTGCCCCTAAAATCCCATCTTTTAAAGGAACCCTCTTAATTCTAGTGGCTTCCTTCTTTTAATTATTTCCTATTTATCCCGTATACAGCCCGTTGGTGTATATTGCATGTCCCATTTAGACTGTGAGCTCTTTGAGGCCAGGACTGTCTTTCGCTTCTTTTGTTATCTCAGAGTTTCAGCACAGTGTCTGTCACATATAAGGCACGGGTTTAATAATGTTTATTGATTGTTTATCTATTCTCCATCTATTGTCTTGCCCCTTTTCCTTCTCTACTTCATTCATACTTTTTCTCCTCCCATTCTCTCCCTTTCTTTTTCTTGCTTCATTTTGTCCTTCTAGTCCTTTTTTTTTTGCGTTTGTTTTTCTCCTGGGTCTTCTCCCCATTTTCTCACTTCTTCTTTCCAGGGCTGAATCCCAGTTATGTTCGTGACTACCAGTGTAACCTTGGAAAAAGTACTTTCCTTCTTTGGATTCCAGTTTCTCATCTATAAAATGAGGAGGCTGGATTTTGTATATAATATTTATGCACAGACCACACATATGTATATGTATGTGTGCTTGTGTGTACCATGTGTGCGCATGCACGTGTACGCATGCAAACACACAGTCGATCCTCAACTTTCATTGAAGTAATGTTCCTAGAAAATGGTGACAAAATAAAAAATGTGAGGGTTGATATGATGCGGTGCCTTTGTAACTTTGTTTGTAATATTGTTGTAACTTCAGTCTGTAAAAATCTCACTTGTGTTTGGGTACCTGTGTATGTAACATCAGTTTGTAACATCAGCCTGTGCAATTAAGTTGTAAAAGTCACACTTCCCCCCAGCCATAAAGCATTAACTCTGTCTCTCCCCTTTCCCCAGCCTAAAAGCGTTTTCCCTGAAACCATTAACTCTATAACTATCCTTGCTTGGTATAATAACAAGCCATACCTATGAATCCTTCAAAAGCATTGTATAAATAAATCCTTAGTTAGAGAAATGTATACCTCCTTTGTTCTAGTGGTCAGCTGCAAACAATGAATCCTTCAATGCATTATCAGTAAGATAATTCCTCACAATCAGACACATCCTCAATCCCCAATTAGCTCAGCTTCCCAACATCCATCTTGTCAAAAAAGGATTTTGATGGCTAACAGGCTGGGTACTTCTCATTCAAATCTCACTGATGGCTGACTTTGTGACGTTTTAAGGCAAAAACCACACCTCCAGGTGGCCCCCCCCCCAGTTTTCTCCCAGTGAATTATGGGCAATATGCCTGCACAGTGCATGTTCCTTTAAGCACTGACCACTCCTTAACTCCTCCCTAACTCTACCTTTGCACACCTAGTTAGCATAATTGATATCAGATTTATGGTTTTATTACTATATATTCAGTATCCCTAATTCCTGCACTTTGCAGACTTTTTCTGACGCACACCCCCTGCCCGCTGAAAAGCGTAATAAACTTTTACAAACCTGCCAGGTTTGCTTGGGCCTGGTAATTCTTTCAGATTAAAAGAACCCTCCAAGGATTTCCTAGTAATCCATCCCTCTCTCACCCTCTTCAGATACATTAAAACTATGAAAAATAGGGAGCTATGTTCCAGTGACCACCAAAAATTGTAATCCTTCATTGGAGATTGCTGAAAATACACTTTTCTGCATGCAATTCTTTATAATAAAACATTAATTCTGATAACATGCACTTTTCCTGACATAGTAACCATGAAATAACAATATAATGCATTAAATAAAATAAAACTGGAAATATGCAAAACATTTTTTCTCACTAGCAATTCCCTAGAAAACAAAAGCACACCTTTTGTGTTAACACCTCAATTAAAAAACACATTGATTTAAGACAACATTCACTTTTCACAACATATGAAATCTACAGTACCATTAATATTGTACAGCAAATAAAATTCTTAAAACTATAACTTTTAAAGTATAAATAACTATAACATTTTTAACGTGAATCTTACCTTCCATTGCATCAGATGGTGGTGTGAAGGTGTTGTACTGTATATGGTATCATACTGCTGTAAAACTCTCTACCTTGCCTGCTCTCTGAAAACCAAAAGAGAGGTTGCTGGAACCTTCTTTTGCTACTGTTGCAACTGTCTGAGACTGCCCCGGCCTCCATATCACCTCTGACACTGTGTTTCGCATCTGGGGTTTGCACCAGCTTGAAATAATCTGCTGTAGAAGTTTGCTTCCTGGGCCATATGAGTTCCTTAAAGGTCTCCAGGTCAATAGCCACCTGCAAACGAAATTTATCTAACCCTTTTATTTTCTCACCAAGTTGCATCACAGACTTTGCATCCTTGGGCTTAGAACCCAAAGGACTTGAACTATAATTTAGGAGCATAATTGCAACTTAAAACTTGAATTTTAAAGGCAAACGATGAAAATTTGCAATCCATGCACTGGGAGCTCTTCACAACAATAGGGTAAACAAAACCAGTGAAATGCCTAGTAGGATAGCAGCTGGTCCACAAAGCTGTGGGAGTCTAGCCTCTCATTTTTTTCTCTACTTAGGGATGCCGTAAAGTTATAATAACTCTAATAATAATAAAATCATGCAAATGCGGGAAGTTGTGAAAGCTAAGCACAAGAATGTTGAGGACTGACTGTGTAGATAGATATATGTAGATATATATACACATATGTAGATATTAAATGCATATATATATATACACACACATTGTGCATATGTATGTGTGTATATAGAGAGCTGTTCAGTGATCTCCCTCATCTCCAACTCCAAGTATGCATGTGTGTACACATACATATACATATATGTGCATATGTACAGTAAACACACACAAGAGTTCTTAACTTGGAGTCCTTGAATGTGTTTTATAAATAAATTGATAAGTTATTTAAATTATCACCGATTTCCTCGGTAATACTATGTATTTTGTTTCATTCATTTGAAAACATTATTCTGAGGTTTCCATAGGCTTCCTTAGACTGCCCAAGGGGTCGCCAATAAGCAGGTGAAGAATCTCTGGATTCCAGCTTTCATTCTCCATCCTTATGTTTCTCCTCCCTCTCCCCTCTTCTCCTCCTTCCTTCTTTTCTTCTTTCTCCCCCTCTCCTGTCCTCTCCCTCCCTCTCTCTGTCTCTCCTGCTCCTTTCCCTTTCTTCCCTTTTCTGCTCTCTCTAGTCCCCACTCCGGTTTAGACTGCGCTGGGCCTCCGCTCTGGCAGAGGGCGCTCTCTTCCGCGTCCTGGCCGTGGTTCTGACGTAAGACGCCCGTCTCCAGGAGCGACGGAGTCGGAGCCCAGAGTACCTAACCGGAACAGGAACCGGATGCAGGGCGACGACAGCTGCGGGGGTGAGGTGGGGGGCGGGAGCAGTGTTGGGCCTGGACCGCCGCGGCTGCTCCTGGGTGAGAGTGGGGGATCGCGCAGCTGGAGGCTTGGAGCTGGACGCCCGGCTGCGCCACCTCCCAGCTCCGGTAAGTGCAGCCCCCTCCTCCCTGGGATACACTTCCCTCTCCAGGACTCAGCCTCGCTCCTCGGCTCAGCCTCCGCCTGGAGCTTTGGCGCCGGCAGGCCTGGGGCCTCCCCTTCTCGACACCCCCGGCCCCGCATCCTCCCCTTTTGTTTTTTTTGCCCCTTCGGGCGCTCCAGCGACGATGGCCGGAGCTCTTTCTCCCCCACCCTCAGTGCCCGAACCCACGGCTGCTTCCTCTCTGACACCCTTCCTCCTCGCCCCTATCCTTCTCCATTACCTGCTCGTGTTTTCACTCTTTTCCTCTCCTTGCTGCTTTTCTGCATCTCCTCCGTCCCGTACCTGCGCCTCCTCTCCTCCCTCTTCTCCCTTCCCGTCCTCGTCCTGCTCCCATCTCCTCTTCCCTTCATCTCCCCCTCCCCACCATCTTTGGTTCCCCCTCCCCTTTCACCTCTTTCTCTTATTGCTTTCTCCCGTCTTTTCACCTCATTTTTCCTCCAGACTCCTCAACCTTTCCTGTTTTCTCCTTGATGAGGTACAGGCTCTGGGAGCCCCCCTTGAGCTCTCTTGGAATCTTTCCAGGTAAGGCATTTGCCTGAGGCCATGGGACTTGTTGTGGCTTTGCCTTTAGTCTTTAGCCCTCCTTTGGCCCGCAGTTTTCCACCCTTGATCCTCCTGTTCCACCCTTGAATTGGCCTGGGCCACTATTGTCTGTCAGCTCCAGTAGCCTCCAGCAACTTCCTACCCTTAATCACTCATTACTGGAATCTGACCTCATCTGACTCCTCCTGAAGACCCTCCCCAAACTCCTCCCCTAGACCACCCCTAGATGAAGATCCAGTTAAAGAGTTAGAGGTCAGATAGGTAGGGAGAGAACCATCCTCTCTAGACACAAAAAACCTTAAAGAGGAAAAAGCATCCATCTGGGAAGGGTTCTTTAACTTTTTTATGTTGTGAAACCATTTGGCAGTCTGAGGAAACCATTGTATCGGCTCTCAAAATAATTTTTCAAGTGCCTAAAGAATACATAGGATTATAAAAGAAGCCAATTGCATTTAAATACAGTTAACAAAAATTTTAAAAAGTGCATAGAAATCCCTGATATAAGATAAGGTGGTCAGCATTAAGTGCTGCAGAGAGGATGAGAAAATTGAGAATGCAGATCAATAAGAGCATGGGCAAATCTGGAGAAGCAGTTTCAGTTGAATGATGAGGTTAGAAGCCAGATTTTATAAAGTGAGAGTGATGAGGTACAGGCTCCCCTTAAGCTCTCCTTGAATCTTTGAGGTGCAGGATCTGTTGCTGGCCTAGCCCTCCATTGTCCATCTACTTCCCACCCGTGAGACCCTCCACAAACTCCTCCTCTAGACCACCCTCAGATTCCTCTGTACATAATACCCCATCTTCCCTCCATGTGGTGTGAGAGCGCCATAGAATGACCTAGCACAGACTTACTCCGTGGGGGACTTGCTCTGACCCGCTTGCCCAATGCAAGCAGCACAGATACTTAGGATCCCTAAGAGTATGCCCCATAGGGCAAACTTTTAATAAATTTTACTTTTCTTTGGCTGAGAAGACTCGAGTCATTCTTTCGGCAGGACCCGGCGTGTTGGTATTTTGGGGTCTCAAGCACCCCTAGCCCTCTTTATGGGTAACCTCTTCATTTTTATGGTTCTCGGTCAGGGAAGGTCTTCAGGAGGAGTCAGTGAGATCAGTGCAAGGGTGGATTGATATTTTGGTAGGCTCAAGGGTGGGAAGTAGATGAACAGTGGAGAGCTAGGCTAGCAACAGGTTTGGGCCCAGCCACAATGAAAAACTTGTGGCCTCTGCAAATGCTTCATCAAGTAGGAAGATTTAATCAGACTTCAAGGGGTTTCCCAGAGCCTGTACCTCATCAAGAGTAGAGGGAGTGTAAGTACCAATTTTAGTTGGATTTTTTAGGGTTGAACTCTCCTGGCTGTAGTCTCCTGTCTCCATAGGGGCTGTGGGAGTTGTCTGGAGAGGAGGGAGTATCATGGATCTAGCTATGAAAGGGGCTTCAGGGGCTCTTGAATTGAACTCCTTCATTTTTTGGATAAAACAAATAGGCCCCTGCAAGAGATTGTAACTTGCTTATGGTCGCACAGTGTCATATTTGAAATTTGAACCAAGATCCTCTTAACTTTGGAGCCAGGTGCTCTTTCCACTGTACCATACTGCTTGATTCCAATTTATTGTTTATCTGTAGCATTTGTCCACTATCTTTCTATCTGTTTGTCTATGTACACATGTAATTTTTTGGGAAATGTATTCAACATCTACTTCATTTTTCTTCTGTGGTTGGCTAGGCTGACCTTTTTTCAAACAATTATATAATTTCATTGAAGAAATTTTGTAGTGTTTCTAGTTTGTATTAATTGCATGGATCAGTGAATTAAAATAATTATTTCCCTATCAACCTTTCCTCTAATTTTCTCCCATTCTTTTCCCTCTTTCCTTTCTCTTCTTTTCCACATTCTCTTCCTCTCCCTTCTTGCCTCTTTGTGACTTCTGGCCTCTTTGATAGGTGCTGACAAGCGCTTAACTTGGATTGCTGTCATCTCTTTCCTGTCTGTAGAGATGTGGAAAAGGCTCTTGGATTTACCTAGATATAGTACATAGTAGGCACTTAATAAATGTCTTCTTGATTGACTGCCTTAGTTCTGCTCTGCAGTAGAAACTAGTTTGTGGTGTAAAGGCAGAGAGGTCTTAGGAGATTGGTCTGTTCTGTTTTAGATTCAGGTTGGGAGGCAGAAGTGTGGTGGGAAGAATAAAGTCATAGAATTTAAAGCTAAAATGGACCTCAAAGGTGATCTAGCCTAGAGGTTCCCAGTTTCGGGGTTAAGCAAACCTTTCTCCTATTTTGAATCCAAACGTGAATTCATAAGTAAGTAGACATAGCTTATACCATCAGGATAAATGTCTTACAATATATACATTGCTGTTTAAATTTTATTAATATATAAATTAACTTAAAAGCATTGTATTCATTATGTGTTTGTTCAGTCATGTAATACTAACACTACAACTATTATCATGTCAGGTCCAGGAAATTTTTGTTAAAAAAGAGTTCAAAGCACATGCCTCTAATTCCTACTACTAGTTAGATTGAGGTTGGTGGGTCTTTTGAGATCAGGAGTTCTGAGCTGCAGTGGGCTATTAGCTGATTCATTGTCTGTACCAAATCCTTAGTAAGTCCCCAATAGGGAGGAGGCCCCCAGGTTGTCTAGGCAGGAATGAACCAGTCCATATTGGAAACAGAACAGGTCAAAGCTTTTGTGCCTGTCAGTAGTGATGAATGGCTGCTGCATTTCTAGCCTGGATGAGATAGGAAGATCTCATCTCAAAGAGGGGGAGGGGAAGGGAGGAATCCCAACATTCAAAAGCAGTTTGGAAATTATTCACTTTAAAGATGAAGAAACTGAAACAAAAAGAGATTATGACTTGCCCAAGGTCACATAGGAAGTAAATATCAGGTTCTGGATTTGAACCCAGGTCCTTTGACTCTGAATCTAGTCTTCTTTTCATTGGATTCAGAAAACCTGTTTCTCACATTTTCTGAAAATTAGTTCTTGTTTTGTTAACTATTTAAGTGACTGGGACAGTCACCTGATTTATGTCTCTTAGTCTCAGTGTCCTCATCTTTCAATAGGTGATAATCTTTGCACAGCTAAGTTTACAAGATTGTGTCAAGGAAAGTCTTATGGAGTGGGTTATGCTGGGTTTATGTTCTGAATGGGGGGGTGGGGCCTGTGGGAAGTGGGGTGCATGGTGGGGTGAGGTGTATTTTGAAAAGTTCAGAGGGCATGAATATTATACCATGGCTTGAAACTGGGATGTGCTCAGGAAGAAATGTCATAAAATCAGGTCAGTCTAATCATAGTAAAGAAGGGGAGAAATTGGTGTAGTGACTCAACTCCCTTGGTGTTTGGAGAAACTTGGGGCTAGTCAGGAGTACATAAAGGGGAACACTCTAGGAGTAGTGGGTATGATTTTGCTTTCTTTCCCATAGCTGGAGGATATTGAACACAGTCACCCCAGAGATGTAAATAAATCTACCTTGGATCTTTGAAGACCCTGCTGGACCATCTTTTTAACACCTCTTGTCATACCCTAGGGTTTGCTTGAAAGACAAGGGTGGAGGGAGACTTCTGCCTGCTTTCTTACCAAAAGGGAGGAGAGAAATCCAGCAGCAGCATCTCCAGGAATAAAAGGTATAAAAGGTTTGAGCTAGGTTGATTTTTGCTGAAATTATAAAATTATCAGTGAAAGGGAAATGTTAGGAAGCATCCAGGCCTAGCCTAGTCTTTATTTTCCATTGAAGGTCGGTGTTCCTTTCAAAGATATCCAAAAGCCTTGTAACAGGCCCCTTTTAGTTTAATTCAACAAATATTTACTAAGTACTTACATTCAAGGCACTGGGTATGGAGAGAGAGAAAAAAAGAAAAAGTCAATAGCATGTTATACTAGGGGATAGAGTGGGCTGGGAATAGGAATGGACTTGTGATTTCATTGGTGTGAGGAAGCTCCCTCTGCCAACACAGCTGGGCAACTTCTCTGCACCTCCCTGTCTAGAGAACTGCCTAGAGCCATGAGAGACTAAGTGATTTGCCTGGGTCGGGGTCATAAAACCAGTATGGGTCAAAGGTGGGAAACCTTCCACTTCAGTGCCAGTTCTCTATCTACCGTGCCCCACTGACTCTCCATGCTTATATTCAGTACTACTGGGTACTGCCATCTTTCCCTCTGCATGATCCACTTTGCCATTGTTGGGTATATGTCAGTCTGCTCCCCTATGGCTTAGTTCACCTGTAACATTCAGGATCAAAGTGCTCCTTCTTGGCCAACCTATGTGTATTCTTTTAAAAGAATGGAAGCTCCTTTACCAAAGGTAATCCAGATAGAAATGTGATCGGCTGGACAGCTTTGAAAGTTATGTGTTGAATTTATATGCTTGAAAGGAAAACTAAGCTGGACCTAATAGAGATTCGTCCTCCTTTTCTATTTTGCCTTGCATATGAAAATGCCTATTTTCAACAAATAAAATTTAAAACAACAACAAAAGAATGTAAGGTCCTTGCGGGCCTGAGTTATCTTTTTCCATTTTTATCTCCAGTGCTTTGCTGTTGTAGTTGGTGCTTGATAAAAGCTTATTCATATGCACCTCAGTTCTTTCAAAGCTGGTATTCTCCCATTTAAAATTACTTCATTTGCTTTTTAGCTTATAAATGAAGTTTTTGTATAATCTGTGGATTTTAATTGGACTGTTCCCTATTACAATGTTTAATAAAAAATTGACTCTCTTTGGTGGGAAGCCTAGCTTTGTTGGGGAAATTTTCTCTTTTCAAATGGTGGTATGAAAATATTTAATCATTTTGATCCTGAAGGCAAATAACCTGAATTAATTGTTGTAGGATTTAAAAATGTCTTCGCGGGTCAAGGTTAACAGAGGACAAACTCAAAGATGTGCTGCAGATAAAAGGTGAGGTAAAATACCCCCTAAATATTTGTGCTGGTTGTATTTCGTTAGAGTTTCAGCAGGTTAGTCAAATTAAATGAAATTGTCAATATTGTTTTCTAGAGTTGTTCACTACTGTTTAGTTGTGAAGGCTTTCCCTAGAAGTTGTCATTGAAGGAAAGACTTGGTGTTTGTGTGTGTCTGTGTGTGGGTGTGGGTGTGTGTGTGTGTGTGGGTGTGGGTGTGGGTGTATTAAAAAATGCCCAGTGTTTCTTTTCAAATAGTCACATTTGGCAACCTTAACCTTTCAGAGAGTGCTCATTATAGATGTCACAAATTCCATTTGTGTGGGGGTACTGGGACCCCAAAAATCCCCTACCCAAAAAAAATCAAAAGTCAGAGGCATCTTGAGGAAGGAACAGGAGGTTTTATTCTCTTCCCCCACAGGAAGAGGCCGGTCCTTTCCATGGTGGGGATCAAGGAGAGGAGGCTTGTTACAAAAGACAGAACAAGAATTTACCTTAAGGTGGCCAAGCCCCCTCCCCCTGGCTGTCCTTTCTCCCATTGGCTAGGAGGCGGGTTCTCAGTCTTGGCGTGAAGTCTAACCCAATGGCGGATAACAAAGAAGCCTACCACTATCTTCTATTGGCAGGGAGGTGGAACAGGAAGCCAAGGTATCATCCATGGCCTTATTTGGTAAATGCCAAAGCAAGGGAGGGGAAAAGGTCACAAGCAAGGGTGGAGGTCAAAAACTCCTGAAAGGAGCCTGGTGCTGATGACAGCAAGGGAAAGAGGGCAGGGTCCTAGGTTGTATAAGCCCAGGACTCAGGTCTGTCCAGTCTTACAAAAGCCTGTCTCTGGTTTCCAAACATTTTCTCTCCCATCTCATTCTGAGGAGTCTTCACAGAGGGTGCAGAGAGTATACCCCACTCAGTCCCTCCTTCCTTTCATACTATCTGAAGACTTCTCACACCACTGTTGATATAATTCATCTACCAGTTTATCACTTTCTTCTATACTAACATACCACATACTTTCCTTCAGAATTCTTATATTACCCTGGGATCCATTCTTCTCTTCCAGGTTTGTTGCAACCTGTTCCCAGAGAACCCGTAATTTAATAAGGGATATTAAGCAATTTAGTATGCAGGGGCCAAATAGGAGGCGAACAAGGGAATCTCTGCTGTTCTGCCATTAAGGGGGAGAGGAAAGTCACAGTCCCTAGAAAATTCTGTTCAACAATTGCTCTCTGGAAGTAGCCAAGGAGTGGAAGCTTGCAAAAATTATGAAACCTCTAAGAGAAATAACTAAGGGAATCCCTATGGCATCACACTATGGTTACAAGTACATCTGTGGTGTAGAGGTGCAGAAACACACGCAAAGACCCCAAAAATAAAGACAGTTAATTATAAGTAGCAATAGAGTCAATATACTTGCAACAGTTAAAGTTCTCACGCCAGAAGGGAGTTGTTCAGGGCTCATGTATCCATACAGTGGGAGAGCTGAGGCTGCTTTGGAGGTGCAGTTTCAGGTTCTCAGGCTTGCCTGATTCAGTTGTCCATGTCCAAGTTCAACAGGTCCCTTTACTTTGGTATGATGGGTCCAGCTTCTCTCCTCAGCCTGGAAGGCTATATCAGAGGTTAGCGGGACCTGAAAAAGGGCCTCCCCCAAATGAGAGTTAGCTTCTCCTTCCAAACCCTGATCAGGACCCAATCTCCTAGCTGGTACCCGTGGACTAGAATCCCAAGGGTGGAGACTGAACAATTAGTCCTTTAGTCTTTAAGCATGGAGATGTTTTTACCAAAGAGGCTACATAATTTCTGAGGAATTTATCCTTTTGATCAAATAGGGTGTCCCAATCTCCTTTATCTCTCCCTGGGTAAGGGTGCTCTTGTGTCCCTCCGGTGTTAGTCTAATCCTGACAAAGACTACCTAGTCCATGGTAGCTGGGTTATAATTGTCAATTTAGTGAGTTGTCTCTTTGTTTCCTTCTTCATCCTTTCCACCTTGCCAGAAGAGGAAGGTTACCAAGGATTGTGGAGCTCCCTGGTAATTTCTAAGGTCTGGGCCAGAGATTTAAGGACCCTGGCAGTGAAATGGGTCCCCTGGCCTGAGTCTCTCCTCGCCACCATCCCATTTCTAGGAATGACTTGCTCAAGCAGGATTTGGCTAACTGCTGACCCTGGCAAGGGAAATACCTCCACTTAAGGGGTTAGGTGATCGACTATGACCAGCAAGTATTTTAGTCAGCCTACTGGAGGCAGTTCCATACTCTGGAATGGCCTAATTTCTGGAGGGCTTCCCCATCCAGAGCCTGGCACTGGGTGGACTTATTTGTCCTTGGACAAACAAGGCAGCCTTCCACCAGCTGCCTTGCTAAGGCATATAGTCCTGGAGACATGCTCTAGACATCCCAGTGAGTACATGCCTTGTACTTGCTTTAGTTAAGACCTCTCAATCATCAGGTAGGAGCCAGTGTCCAAGTTTATCCTCTTGTGTCCCAAGAATTCGGGCTTTCTGTTTCTCTTCCTAAGAAAAGGAGGGGGAGGGGAGACTGGGAGGAAACAGAGGGATCAGTCTTCCTGTCCTGATCTTCCTTATAGCCCTCTTAGCTTCCTCATCTTGTAGGGTGCTTTCCTCTGGCCTCAAAGGATTGTCCTGGCTGCTTATTAAGGTAGTATGGGCCAGTTTCTTTTGTCTGCCATTAATCGAGAACTTTACCTAAATTCCAAATTTGTACTGAAGAAAAAGAAAAACAAAACCTACTACTGGAGATTAATTTTATTGACTTTAAAGGCCAATTTGCAGAGTGGCTGGTTTCTAACTCTACTGCCTCTCAGTAAAACTTCTTTAGAGGCCCTTATTCTAACTACTGCCCCTCTTCAGGTTTGATGACCTTTGCCTATACAGATTGTTTCCAGGGGTACCTAACCCCTCTTTTTCCATACACATGAATAATTTTAGGTCTTAGCATTAACCCAGTTTCATCAAATCACTCTAATTATAGTTAACTTATCTAAGGAGCAGGGCACTCTCTACTCCTAGTCCTTTTCTCCCTGCTTTCTTTTTGCAGAGCTGTTGCTGTGTTAAATTATCCTTCATGATTTGTTGATTAACGATTTCTCTCGAACCAAGCAATAACCAAAGGCCTTGCGCAGTTTCAATATTCTAAAATTTAGTAAAATCTTTCTTTTCAGCTTCTGTGACCTTAGGGACCTGGGGAATTAACACTTACGGCTTCATAGATTCTATGGACAGGGCAGCCCCCTTAGCCTTCTAGTCTGTTAATCTATTCCCCATTGCTTCATACCAAAGGTCTTATAAAACATTTCTTCCTAAGAGTATTTTCTTGAAAAACTAACAATAACAACAGGGTGGCTAGGTGGTGCAGTGAATAGAGCACTGGCCCTGGAGTCAGGAGGATCTGAGTTCAAATCCAGCCTCAAACACTTAGCACTTACTAGCCGTGTGACCTTGGGCAAGTCACTTAATCCCAATTGTCTTCCTCTCCTCCCTCCAGAAAAATAAAAAACAAACCAAAAAAACTAGTTTGAACTTTATCTTAATGTTAAGAGGAGTAATCACTAAATCTTTATGAAGGAACATTAATTAAAAGTTTTAAATGATATCTTTCTTTTTCCTTTAAGGAAAAAAAAATAACTCTTTAAACTTGTATAGAATTCCTAGATCACATATTTACAAATCTTACGAGATATGGCAACAACATAACAATGAATTTCAAATGACTTATAAATTAATTGATCTTACCATTCCTGGCATCCCCAAACACTTCAAAGTTAGAGAGATAATGTTATATCCAACACATGCCATTATTATATTAAACATTTTACAGTCATACCATTTTAATCCCATAACAACAATTATTTTTCTTTTACAAATTAAAAAACAAACAGGTTAAACAGAGATAAAATACATTTCTGCCACTGAAACAGAAGTGCAGAGTTTACCTGGAGCAGAGGCTGGCTTCCCAGTGATTTTCTACAAGGTGCTCAGAGGCACAGGCAGTTAGATGGGGCTACTGCTAGTCTTGGAGCACTATTCCCATAATTCTCCAGCATTCTCCTTTCTCATCTGATGTGGGATGAGAAGGGTTAACAAAACTTCTGGTTGTTTTAAAGACTGATCCCCGTGCTGCTGAGGTACACTCTTAAGTGGGTGAGTGTTTTAATGCTAAAATTTCTCCGGCAATCCCAATAATCAATTTCCAACTTCTTAATCATTAATTCTCAGAATCTGATAAATATTTTAGCTATATCCAACTTTCATTGTAATTCCAGGCTGGCCAGACCAGAAACTACAAGGAGTTTAACAGATTTATTTGAAGAATTTTAGGTTTTAGCATTAAAAAACAGTATCTTATTAAGTTTCATAGCAAAACAGTGTCAACTGAAAACCCCCTTTTAAACAAAGACAAACTTGGAGGTTTAAGATTTCCCAAATTAAAATATTTCAAAATATTACAACACACAGAGTGTCCCATTCCTCCTCTGACAATATAGTTCTTAATTTAATATAATTTTACCAGCAACACAATTATTATGTTCTTAAATTTATACTTTGAATTAAAAAACCAATTAATTACCAGTCTGGTGACCTTAATTTAGTCATTTCCAAATTGCTTACTGTTATATTAATCCCATAAAATCCCTAGACCATCCCCTTACTGAACAGTAAACTAGGGTAAATAAATCTTCCTAGGCCATACCGTGAATCAATTTCTTAATGTCAGATTAACAATATATACCTATTTGATCATATAACCATACATTTCTGAGTTCTAATACCCTTGGCCCTCAAAAAGGAAATATTATCCACAAATTTATATATATTTTTAGTTCCCTAGTCCTTAAAATTAAAATATCCTTAAATAATATAAATTCCCAAAACATTATATATTTCACATACATCCCAATTAACATACATAACTATAAAATTGTTTTTAACAACAGAGCTCATAATTTTACGAAATTGTGTAATTTAGAAATATACAATGTCCCAAACATTATGTATTTAAAACCTCCTTCCATACCATTAACAATTTTAGGTGAATCCATTTCCAAACCACTTTACAAGGGAAATAAATTGTAACTCTAAACTGATGAGGTACAGGCTCTGGGAACCCCCTTGAA
>CM053581.1:240226897-240308675 GCA_028627135.1 Pseudochirops cupreus
CGCAGTGCTGATATGGTTCCTCGTAGCCGAGCTGACTTTAGTGGGAAGTATCTTTGTGTGCGTTTTGGAGTTCTAGGATTGGTTTAGAGTCCTGTTTTATGGGTATTTTGGGGTGGCTATGTGAGAGCTGCGATATGTTGCTGCTGCTATGCCGCCATCTTGGCTCCTCCCCCCCAACCCATACTTTAGCTGAGAGCCATTGCTGGTCCTTTCAGGTTAAAGAAAAACCTAACAAATTGAGACTCAAGTACCCATGAGGTATCTTACCTATGAGCTATGCGCACATAGTTTGCATGACTGTCCTCCTTTTCCACCAGCTAGCTGGAGTTTATCCTGGTTCCTCTCTGTATGTTCCTGTTCCTCCCAAAAGTTCCTCTCTCCAGGACTTTACCCATGTGGAGCTGGAACTCCCTGTCTAAGTCCAGAGGCCACCGGAGAAATGTCCAGAGGGCTCCTGCCTTGAGACTGAAGCAGGAAGCAGTTGCTCACAAGTGGGGAGATCCCAGATGAGCCCCCAAATCTGTGTGGGGTATGGAGACCCCAAAAGTCCCCAACCCAAGAAAAATCAAAAGTCAGAGGCATCTTGAAGGAACAGGAAGTTTTATTCTCTTCCCTCACAGGAAGAGGCAGGTCCTCTCCATGGTGGCGATCAAGGAGAAGAGGCATGTTAAAAAAGACAAAAGAAGAATTTATACCCTAAGGTGGTCAAGCCCCCTCCCCCTGGCTGTCCCTTCTCCCATTGGCTAGGAGGCAGGCTCTCAGTCTTGGCGCGAAATCTAACCCAGTGGCAGATAACAAAGAAGTCTGCCACTATCTTCTATTGGCAGGGAGGTGGGACAGGAAGCCAAGCTGTCATCCATGGCCTTATTTGGTAAATGCCAAAGCAAGGGAGGGGAAAAGGTCACAAGCAAGGGTGGAGGTCTAAAACTCCTGAAAGGAGCCTAATGCTGATGACAGCAAGGGAAGGGGGGGCCAGGGTCCTAGGTTGTATAAACCTAGGACTCAGGTCTGTCCAGTCTTGCATAAGTCTCTTTCTGGGGGAGGCTAGGTGGCACAGTGGGACGGCCAGGTGGCGCAGTGAATAGAGCACCGACCCTGGAGTCAGGAGGACCTGAGTTCAAATCCAGCCTCAGACACTTAACACAAAACTAGCTGTGTGACCTTGGGCAAGTCATTTAACCCCTAATTGCCCTCTAGAAAGCAAAAAAAAAAAAAGTCTAAATCTGGTTTCCATTCTCATTCTGAGGAGTCTTCACAGAGGGTGCAGAGAGTGTATCCCACTCACATTCACAAACACTTAGGCATTTTTCTCCTAGAACACCTCAGAATCTCTTCTTAGGGTTCTGACATGTTTATCTAGTTTCCAAACCCACTGTAGATTATTCATACTTTGAAAGATCAGTAGGTTTACCTTCCAACAAAGCAGATTGCAACTTATATGGAAAATTCAGTTAACGTAGAATACCTCATCCCTTTATGGTGCTGGATAAATGAACTATCTTCTGTATAGAAATCCTGTTTGTTAAATCCTTTCAATAGATGCATTTCCTCTAGAAAATTTTGTCAGATTTCAGTTTTATAAAATACTTCTTATTTGTATTTTTTATAATGACTGATTGTGCTTTAGGTTTTTCATGGTTGTGACTATGATAGTATAATAGATTGGTGTAAAATTGTAGCAATATAGCTTAAAGATAACCAAAGACCCTATACCTTTTCTTAAAATAGTATTTTCAATACCCGTCAAAATCTAGGTTATCATTTATAATCTTTGTCATTTTGATGAAGTAAATTGACTTCTTAATGTTCAGTCAACATCCAGTGTAAATTAAAATGAAGATTACTTTAAAATTAGGTGCCGTATTTTATATTCCTGTGATTGTACTTCATTAAAGTGAGATTTCCTCTCTGTGAATACTCTCTTCACAGAATTGCGATCACAACTCCTCTATGCCTTAGATCAATTTTTTGAGTTGCCTTAGCTGAAAAATTCATCCATTGGTCTGGAGGCTAATTTATTCATCAAGGCTGGTCGTCTGGATTCTCTTAACCTTTCCTTCTTGAGAAGACCTACCCTAGCTCATGCTTTGTTTGCTTTGCTTTTTAGAAGCCAGTGTTGCATCCATACCTGTAAACCTCAGGTTCTGCAAAGTCACCAGAAGATCTAGGTTCTAATAGTGCAGTCGTTAACCAGCTGTGTCATCTTGTGTTAGGTACTTAACCTTTCTGGACCTTAGTACCCTCATATATAAAAATAAAATCAGGTTTTCAGACTAAAGTGACTATGGTTAGTATTATTACGTTTTCTCAAAACAGAATTATAGGTTACCTAATAGCTGAGGGATTATGGTATGTAGAAGTAGCACCTGCTGTCATGGTCTGTAGCTTAGGATGCTTTGTTAAAGAAGGAAAGGGTGACTTAAACAATACTGAGCAATAAGTGCCTGGATTCTAGAACCTCTGTGAAATAAAACATCATCTTTAGTTTCATAAATCATCTAAACATGTCTAAGAGATATCTGGGGGAAATTTTTATCAAATTTTTTTCTTCATTGGTATAACTTAAATATTATGGAATTTATTTTTTTTAAGTCTGTTTCTGTTGATACTGAGGTAACCTCAGTGAATGGTGTGTGACCAAACAGCTGTCATTCCAATATGTGATTCAAAGAATCTGGTTCTCAGATAAAAAAAGTTTCCAGTCTTCTTATGTAGCTTTTCTTAATCTTTGGACCCTGAGCTAGCAGTCTGGAAGACTGCTTATAAGACTGACGCTAGCCTGTGTATGCAGAGGTGGCAGTTGTGTTGTCCTTGTTTGGTAGAGAAAGATATCACTGTCTCTTCACATTTTGGTGTCATTCCTTTTTACCGTTCTTCAGACGCAGTGTCAGTTGTTACTTTCTGTAACTCTTTAAAGATGTTATTTTTACCACTTCGGTTTTTTGCTTCTTCTATGGATTTCACATTTCCTGTTCCTTGCAGAAATTCCCAGCATTGTTCTTAGGGTTTGGGGTTTGCCTTAGTTTCATCTAGAACAAAATTTGTACAATTTCCCTTTTTATTTTGATGTGGCTTGTAAATTTTGAGTTTATTTTTGTGCATTGTTTTGAAAGGAAGGATTTTGACAGGCCGTCTTTAGACAAATAGGCGTGTAGATGATTGATACTTAGGCAAGAAGATGTTAAAGCAGAGAGAGCTCTGAACTTGGAATCAGCGAGCTCTGCTTTGGAATGCTGCCTCAGACGGTGGGTGTTATTTAATCTCCCTCTACCTCATCAGTCTTCTCATTTATAAAATTGGGGAAATAATAACCCTTACATCGGGGGTTGTTATGAGTAACAAATAAGATAATATGGAAAGCATTTTGCAAACCTTAAAGTGCTATATAAATGCTACCTATTATTTACTTGCTACTTGTTCTGTTATTTAAAACTTGAAATGCCCTTTGAACCTACTTTTTATAGCAGCCTTGTGAGGTAGGGAACACACAGGATTCCATGGTTATGAATGAACCTTAATACTAAGAAAAGTATTGAAAAATTGACAAGTGAGCCAAGGGGTATGTGTAGAGACTCTGGCTCTGGTTCTTCTATTAGCTGTTACCTAGGATAGCAATATAGTGGATAGAGTTCTGCAGCTAAGTCAGTAGCCTTTGTGGCTTTGCTGTTTATTATCTGTGGGGTCTTGGGAGAGTTACTGCTTTTCTCTTGACCTCAGTTTCCTCATCTGTAAAAGGAAGAGGGTTGAACTAAATATTTGATCATTAACATTGAAATTCTATGATCCCATTATCTCTTTAGGCCTGTTTCCTTATCTATAAAAACTATCATTAAGGTCCAGTCCAGCTAAAACTTGATATTTAGGCTGCTGTAGTTGTTAATGAATTGGTCTTTTAAACACTTGGTTCTGTTATTTGTGGTCCTGATGCTTTGAATTATTTCTACCATTTAAAATTTGTCATTTGAGTAACTTTTCATTGAGTAACTTTTGTATTTTACTAGATTTGGACAGTACAACAAACTCTTCTTTCCTGTTTTTGTCCACTGATTCAAATTTCTCAAGAAAAGTATTAAAATTCTAATTGTTTTCAATAAAATCAGAAACAATGAGGGCACTTTTAAGAGTGGATTTTTTTTTTTACTTTTTTTTTGGAGGGGGGAGGGCAGGGCAATTGGGTTTTAAGTAACTTGCCCAAGGTCACATGGCTAGTAAGTGTTAAGTGTCTGAGGCTGGATTTGAATTCAGGTCCTCCTGACCCCAGGGCCAGTGCTCTATTCATTGTGCCACCTAGCTGCCTCAAGAGTGGATTTTTAAAAAAATCTTTTTATATTTAAAATTTCTCCCCAGTGGGTCACATGATGAGGATTTAATAGACTAATAAATTAGGTGTAATTGAGATGTAACATTAAAAATGTTAAAATATTTTCTCGTTGTTGCTAAAGTCTTTTGAGTCACGGGTCTTTTTAGAAACTTGTATACACTTACAATTGTGGGAATGGTATTTTGGTAGACCTTTTTATAGATTTTTGCTGAAATTGCAATGGTTAGATAAAGAGAAATAGAAAACTAGAATCCTTTCCAGAAAGTCACTTAAGCAATTACATTTTAATATTAAATAGCCTTTTATACCTTTTAACAGATGTAAAGAAAAATCAATAGCTTGGCTTCAATCTTATGAGCTGCTGTAACAGTCATTAATTGGTTTGTTCGTGCAGTATGAACTTTGGTTTCCTGTAATTAATGAATCAGTTCTTGAGCTCTAGGCCATCACATTTCACACCTGCACATTGATGTTTTAGAGTAAAACTTGTTTGTATTTCTTCCAGAATCCTAGGTAGTTATCTGCTGACTACTTTTCAGAGCCCTTGACCTTGAATATGGCATACTTCCATTTGACCTGTTCTGTCTGTTGTCCAGCTGGTTGAGGTGTGTTAAGAGCCCAGAAGGAGTCCATTTGTGCATTAGTGCATTGTTTTTCTTCAGTGGCTTTAGAGTAACCATTGGATGTGACCAGTTCTTAGTAGGTTTTCCATTACATGAGTTTATAGTTCTAGCATTGCTTAAAATAAATGGCTTGGGCAGGCCAAAAAATGTCCCCGCCATTTAGGAGGTGTTTGAGGTGTAAAGCATTATGTTTTTGGGTGACACTAGATATTCTTTTTCTTTGCCAGGTAATTGTATCTTGAGGTTTCCTTTCTTTTGCTGGACTGTTGGGTTCCAGATATCCTGCTGTTATTCTCCTTGGAGCCGGCTGGCTTTCTTGGCATTAGTCAGGCTTAGCTAGGAAGCTCTGTAAGGCAAATGCAGCTTCCTTTTGACTTATGCACCTCGAACCATCTGCTAATGCCTTCTCTTGGTCTTCAGATTTGGCTACTGTAATCAAGAGAAGGGCTGAATTAAGCATCTGTGCTTATCCTTTTTGTAGAAGAATATGTTTCCCAGGCACTCTTTAACCCTGTCGGTCCAGATTGCCGATAGGAATTCTCATTTTGTCCTTTTTCCATTCAGATAACAGTTTAGAGTAGGCATTTTCTTAGTTTCACTTGTTTCTTTGTTTGGTTTAAGTTGTTGGTTGCCTGGTTAGAAATTAAATTCAGTCCAACAAAATCAAATGTACTGTATACCAAGCATCAAGATCCACAAATATTTATTAAATAGCTACTTTTAAATTTTTTTTTTAATTTGGAACTTTAAACCACAAAAAAGAGCATTACCACACACAGCAGAACACACAAAAAAAGATTCTTTATAAAACTCTGAAACTCCATTTTATACTGCTTACTTTTTAAAAAAGTATAAATTTTACACATTACTTTCAAAACTGTTTGTCTTTCCTTTTGAATGTCTGTGCTTTTCTCTTTATTTAAAGAAATGTTTCAGTGGCCCTCCTTTTTTGAACATTGATCCTCCTTCCCCAACTCTTCCCCATTTAAAATATGAGAGAAAGAGAAGGAAAAAAACCCCTTGTAGCAAATATGCATAGTTGAGAAAAGTGAATCTGTAGAATGGCCATGCCACCAAATATACACATATCTCTTTCTGCATCTTGTGTCTAAAACCTCTCTGTCAGGAGGAGGGTATCATCAAGGAACAGCTTTGTGCTAGATGCTGGAGTACACAAAAACAAAAGTAGACACTAAGTGAGCTTTCAGTTTGTTAGGAAAAGCAACATATCCACGTATAAATAAACAGAAAATGTATATAAAACAACTACTGATTAATAGGTTGGGGGAAAGCATTGCCAGCTAAAACTATCAGAAAAACCTCTTGGGGCTGGAGTTTTCCTGGAGCTGAGCTTTGTAGGAAGCTAAAGATGTGGTTAGAAGAAGGGAGTGTGTTCTAGGCATAGAGGACAGCTTGTGCAAAGGTATGAAGATAAAAGACAGAATGTCATAGACAGGGTACAGCAAGTAGGCTAATTTGGAGTCCTTTTGGAGGGTAGTAAGATGTAATAAGCTTGGACTAGTAGGCAGAGACGAAATAGGTTTTAAAAAAAACACAAGCTGAGGAATTTGCATTTTGTCCTATAAGCAATAGATAGTTACTGGAGTTTGGGGAGTAGGAGAGTGAGAGACCTGTGCTTTAGAAGTGTCACTTTGGCAGCTGTGTAGAGGCTGGATCAGAGATGGGAGGAACTTAAGTCATGGAGGCAATTTGGAACCCATTGAGCATTGTGCTAGGTCTGGAACTACTAGACATCTAGAGATTATGCTTTATTAGGTGGGACGTGTTGTACACAAATAAATATAAAATAATGCATAACAAGTTGGAAGAAATGTAGTCTTATGTAGTGGATAGAGTGCCAGATTTGGAATTCAGGAAGACCAATTGCCCAGGGTCAAGGTAGATAATCTCTTTGAGCTTCTGGTACCTCCCTAAGACTTTCAAAATGTAGACTGTGAGAGTTCCAGTAAACTTAGGTACGTTAGAAAACTTGCTATACTATATACTTACTAAGTACTATATGAGACCTAGATAGATGAAGGTTATTAACTGAGCAGACCCCCAGTGCGGTGTTGAATGTAGGGGATGCTTAATATTTAAATCTGAGTTGGAGGAGATGGCATTTGAGTTGGATTTTAAAAGAAATTCAGTAGAAGAAAAGAAGGTCATTTAAGGAATAAGGAAGAGCATGAAAATAATTTCTAGTTGAAAGATGTGGTCTATAAAGTGGGAGCCTAAGGAAGCTTTGGTCTGACCGTCAGGGGTATGTGATCAACCTGTGGCAGGTGAGAAGACTGATTGCATTCTGTAGCAGCAAGCAGCCTAGCATACCCAGGATGCCTGCTAGCACAAGTTCTTAGATCAGCTTTTCTAAAGGAAAGCAAGTCAAAATGGGTTAACAGTCTTACTTTAATCAATCAAACATATATCATTTATCTAGTTCAGGGGGAAAAGTCAGCACCTTGAACTTCAGAGAATACAAACAGAAGTTACAACAGAAAATGACACAATTTAGCAGACTGGGCTTCTAGCTGTCTGACCATTGCATCCATACCTAGTTATTCAGCAGAGAAAGAAGCACCAACATCTGGGTTTTCAAAGCCAGGTGCCTCAATGGATGATGCCCAGCGTCTCATCTGGCCAAATCAGACAACTCTTCCCAAAGTGAGCCCCAAAGCAAAACCTCACATCAGGGTATATATAATCTTCTCCTGGGTCAGAGAACACCACGACCCTCTTGACCTACTGCCCAATCACAGAGTAACAAGGTGTGGGCATTCCTGAAGATAAGCCTCAGGCCACAGGCTCCATGTGACCACATTCAGCCTATTAGGCAGAGTATATTTTCAAATCAGGGAAGGTTCTAAGATTCGCTTAAGCCTATCAAGGGGCCAAGGGGCAGGGAAGATCTTCAGATTCCCATAGCCATTACACATTCCACCCTCCTTAAATAGCCAATAGCTTCTCTCCGACACAACTAGCCTTTCCCCCATACTCCCTCCCTTGTCACTCTTACCTCTTCTGTGCAAGCTCCTAACCTCCCAGTTACAGCAGCAGAGTCAAAAGTAACATTGGGGAAGCCTTATGATGGGTTCCCCCAAACATATCTCACTCTTCCCCTCGGGATTACCTCATTGTTGGGGACAGAGTGCTCTTGAGAGGTGATGGATGAGTTAGAGACCTCCCTCCCTCCTTCATCTTTTTCATTTTGGACCAAGATACAAGTAATACTCAGTATCAATAGACCTTTAAATCCTGAATCTCTTACTTTCACAGCTCTCATTTTCTAGTCAGTCAAATGTTTCTTCCAAGTAGAGAAAGTTGTATTAACTGGTTAATTTAAGGGGAACCTGTATCATGTCACAGGATAAGCAGGAATGAATGATATTCATCTCAGATAGCATTACATTATCTGTCATTCTCTGCCCAAATTTTCTTTTAGAAAACATGAAGGGCACCAGCATTCTTTCTTTTTCTCAGATTCATATCCTCAAAGTCATCAATTCCTCACTCACTCCATACATCCAGTTACCAACTCTTTGTCATTCCTATTTCCATCAATTCTCTTGTAGCTTTACTTTTGCCTCTACTTACACAGTTAATACTCAGGTTCTCATCAATTCACCTGGACTATTAAAATAGCCTTCTCCTTGGTCTTCTGGCCTCAAGGCTCTCCTCTCTCCAATCTAAAGCCATCAGTAAAACACAGGTCTGACCAGGTCAGCCCTCTCTTCAACTCCAGTGGTTCTTTATTGATTCTAGCATCAAGTATTATTTCATCCACTTTAAATTTCTATTTTTCATATTTTATAATGTATATGATTATTAATACATGTATATAATTTTAAAAGAAGTAATATACACATTGGGAATCATGCTGATACATTTTTTGTTGATGGAAAAAAGTTTAGAGACTACTTTGAGCAGAAGCATCAGACTCAACCTCTGAGCTGGAGGCCTCAACCAGATTAAAATGTAATTAAGAAATGTTTAACAGCATAAAATGAAAGTGTAGTACAATATAGGAAATAATGTTTTGTGTTTTTCTAAGTCAATATATTGGAGGCAGGGGTCTGTTTCAGTTTGAGTTTGACACCACTAATCTAGAAGATGGAGATACATGGGGAGGACCCAAGCTAAAGTTTGAACTTTTAGTGAATCATTCTTTAAGATTTTGGGTTTTTTGGTAGACTTGGGTATTTCCATAGCAACATAGCACAAAGAATATATGTGGTGTATTAAAATGTAAACTTTCTTTTAAAAACTGGCACTTAAGTTCCCTGGTCTGGATCAGGGCATAAACAGTACTTAGCATTGATAGGATTTTAATTCTTGAATATCTTCTTTTCACAACTTTCATAGCCAGTGTAACATACTTTTTTCCAAATAGATAAAATAGTGTTAATTTAGCTGAACCTGTACTAGTAGTTCTGGTGCAACTAGTAGAAAATATTAGCCAGGTTTTTTTGGGAAAGGCACATTTTATTACCAATATTATATGTAATTATTTTTAGGGAAGCTAGTTTGAGGGAAATCAGATTAGTCTGGAATGTCTGTGTTGATTCTCAAAGCAGCTTTTGGGTGAGTTGCAAATGTTCATAAAATTTACATGATACATCTTCTTGCTTGTGATAAATTCACTAAAGCACTTGTATAAATATGGTAGAACAAAAAATAAAAAGAAATGTAAAAGGAATAACTTGAATAATTTTTATTTTAATCTTCAGAGATAACTATTTTTGGAAAATTCAACTTGTAGCTTTGGACCTATGATTTCACTGTATGTATTAGAGATGTGAAAACCAATATGTTTGGGTAAAATGCCTTTCTGTGTGTAACTTTGCATTTATTATATTTGTATATTTTTAGCATAAATCCTTATAAACCTCATCTGATCATTTCTCCTGGAGATGGTCACATAAAGGAAAGTGAAGACACTAAAAGGTAAAGTTTTTATTAAAATGACTGAATTTGCTAAAGGTTTTAGAAATTACTTATATGTCTTAATGTCTACTCTGTTTTTGTTACAACTAGTGATAGTACTAGCTGCTTATTTGGTGAATAACTGGTTACATTTATCATATCACTAGTTGAATGCTAATGGTAGCAAAAGGAGAAAGTTTCAAATGGTGATAATCCTGATTTAGTTTTACCTCAGTGAAGCACTTTGTCTTTTGACCTGTGATAACTAAAACATAACTTTTGGAATAAATGAAGTAGAAGATTTGAACAGACACTTATGACCTATGTCTAAATTTTAATCTGCGTTAATGGGCAGAGTTAGAGGTAACTGTGAGGTTTCCAGTGTGTCTGGAAGAATATTGGTGCTGTTACAAAAGCAAGAAATTTAGAACTAGCATAGTGCCTTTCACAGAACAGGTTTCATTATATATTTGAATGAATAGATAATTTGTGAGACATGATGAGTTTGATGAAGTGTCAGTGGAATAGTTATATAAAGATATTCATCAAGGAGTTAGAAATTTGGAACTAAAGTATGGGGAGAATTCAGACCCAGAGAAGGAGATTTGGAAGCCAGCATTTTAGAGGTGACAGTTGAAGCTGTGGGATTTTATGAAATCACCATGGAACAGAAGGAGAAAAGAGGGCAGAGAACAGAACCTTGGGAAATACCTACTTTGTCATGGAAAGAAAGAAGTTTTAAAAATGGGGAGGAGTAAGTTGTATCAAATACTGCAGAATGAAAACCTTTTTGAAAAAGCACCTTTTTTAGGTAAGTGATGAGAAAGGATGGAGTAGCATTAGTCTGTAAGTTTGATGACGGCCTCAGTTAGTAAACATTCATTAAGCACCTACTGTACTATATGCCAAGTACTGTGCTAAACCATGGGGATACAAACATGAAAAAAGAGTCCTTCTTCTCAAGGAGGTTATAATCTAATAGGGGAATACAACCTCCCACTCCCCTGTTCCCCCAAAAAGCTGAAAACTGGAGAGGAGGAGGAGGAACTGGAGGAAGAGGAAGAGGCTTGATAAGGAGGCATGGAGGAAAAGTTTGAGAAATCTCTGAGCAGTGCAGCCAGAAGAGAAATGAGGTGGTGATCTGAGTTCAGCTTCCTCCTTAAATGGAGGTTTGGGGATTGTGGCTCTGATCTCCAATCAAAGGGACAGAGGGTGGTGATGAAGTGGTGTCCTAAGGCTGAGGGGATCTTGCAGAATGATGGTGTTGTCCTAATAATGAGAGTAAGAGGAAATATAGAAGAGGAGTGTGAAAGTGTAGCACAGATGGAGAAGATTGTTTTAATTAGAAGAGCAACTTGAGGAAATTTTTTAGCTGGAAGGACAAATAGCCAGTAGGGAGGGAGATACTGAATTTGCAAAAGAGAAAGAAGGACCAACAAATGAGATATCATGGTTCGGTGGAAAGAACATGGGGGTTTAGCAGTTGAGGCTGGATCTGAGTGGGGTTCTGCCACACTTTCCCCAGTCTGTGCAGTGGTGTTAGGTCTCCTTTTCCTTGTATGTAAAATAAGGATAAAATATATAACTTTTCTAGTGGGTAGAGCATTGGACTTGGTAGTCCTGCCTCAGACATTTTAGTTAAGTGACTTTGGGTAAGTCATCCCCAGCCTTTCCCTCTGTAGAATGGAGACAAGAATAATAGTAGTGCCTGTATCCCAGGGTTGTTGTGAGGATTAAATAGGATACCATTTGAAAAACTCTTTGCAAATTTGACCTTAAAATGCTATATAATGTTAGCTCTCATTATTCTAGTTGTTGTTGTTATCATCATCATCATCTGCCTTAGAGGAGTATTGTGAGAATCCAAGGAAGTCGTGCATAACAAACAGTAAATAAAAAGGAACTATTTTTATAGAACAGGGTTTATCAGTTGGGAGATGAATGGGATCAGGAGTATAGATGGAGGGAGAAGCTTGCAAATGAAGACCAGCTACTTCTTCAGAGAAAGGATGGTTGAAGATACAGAGAAATTTTGAAGTAAATAGGAGAGGAAATGAAGCAGTCTAGATGGTTCTTGATCTCAATAAAGAAGTGAAATCATCTGCTGAATATAAAAGAAAGGGGAACAAACAGTTCCCAGAATGAGAATTGCAAACTATTAACAAGCATATGAGCATATGAAAGTGTTCCAGATCACTAGTAATAAAGGAAATGCAAATCAGAACATCTCTGAAGTTTTACCTTATACTTGGAAAAGTTTAAAGATAGCAGAAGATGAAAATAAATGAATTAAGTGTTTACTATGTGCCTGGCAGGCCCTGTTTTAAGTACTGGGAATTATACTTGCAAAAATAAGGTAGGGGAGATAAAACTGAGGAGAGTGGGTAGGCAAGGAAACTTTATTTTGGTGAGTAAGTAGGATAATCATTTGAACTTAAGGTCAGCTGATTGACATATCCTTTCTAGAAGCAATGATAGTATTAGTGGTGGTAGTTTCCATTGTCTCTAAATACCTGGCATAGGTGGCATTCAGCTTGACCCTTACACTTTTTCATCTTTCAGAAGAAAGCAAGATGATAGAATTAGATCTATGACATGTCAGACAGTGATAAGGCAAGATGGCCCAGGTTGGGTGGGGAGTGAAGCATAATACATTGTGGGCTAGGCAAGATGTGGACAAAACTGGATGTATTCACTATCCCAAGAATTAGAGTCATAATTTCGGAAGGTCTATTTCAAATAAGGGGAAGTGGAGCAGTAGAAGGGAAGACTGATTGTTAGATGGTCTGAATGAGTGACTGGACACGAATAACATTAGAGTGATTGTAGAAAGACAAGCATGATAATTTTAGTTGTTTCCAACTCTTCGTGATCCCATTTGGAATTTTCTTGGCAAAGATACTGGGGGAGTTTGCCATTTCCTTTTCCAGCTTATTTTACGGATGAGGAACTGAGGCAAACAGGGTTGGTGCTCAGCATTGCATAGGAAGTGTCTGAAGACAGATTTGAGCTCAGAAAGAGTTCTTGACTCTTGGCCCAGTACTCTGTCTCCACTGTGCCACCTAAATATGTGTTCTCTCTCTCTCTCTTTTTCTTACTTTCTCTCTCTGTCTCTCTCTTTCTCTCTCTCTTTCCCCCTGTCTCCCCTCTCCCTCCCTCCCTCTCTTCTCTCCCTTTTCTCCCCCTCCCCTGTATGTGTGTGCACACACATATCCACATCCATGAGACTAAAATAAAATGCCCATAATCTCAAAAATAGGAAGAATGGTCTTACCCAGATATTCATAGTACACTTTTTATAAAACAAAGTAGGTCAAGGAATGGTTAAGCAAATTGTGGTACATGAATGTAATAGACTGTTACTGCGCTGTAAAACATGATGAATATGAAGTGTATAAAGATGCATGGGAAGACATGAATTGATACAAAGTGAAGAAGCAGGAAAAGTGTTATATTACACCGCGACTTCCACAGTGTAAATGGAAAGACCAAATAAAAGTGGAAACTAAATGCTATGTAATTATCATGAATCAAGTGTGGTCCTAAATGAGAAAGAAGAAAGTCCCTGCTTTTGTGGAGGTGAGGATGAGTATGGAATTTTGCATGTTCTTCTGACTTGTTTTATGTTTTGGTTTGTTTTGCTTAAACTGCTTTTTATATTTCTTTTATTACTTGTTACTAATCATGGCTCTTTAGGTATGTGGGGGAGGAGAGAGATATTTGGATAGAAAGGTGATAGAAAAACAAAGGATACCAGTAAATTTTAAAAAAATAAATGAAGACAAGGGGAGCTGCAGGAAAGTGAAGAAATTTCCCAGTAGTCACTTTGGGACTGACTACAACAAAATAAAGAAAAACAGCAATGAAAGATTTAAAAACTCTAGTCTGTGTGCAGTGTGATCTGTTGTAATTTCAGACTGGTGGTCTCTTCCCTCCTCGAGCTGGTGGAGGATTATAGGTGTTCTTCTTGACTGTACTTATTTTATTACAAAAGAGGTGGGAGGAGAAGATGAGTTAGTGAGAAGTGACAGTGAAATTTAAAAAACGAAATCTGAGGGAAAAGTCATTTGGGGCATTGCGATGAGTCAACAAGAGGTGAGTCAAAGAATTGCCAAGTAGTAATAAGGGCCTTCAGTAAATAAAGTTCTTGTTTATCAACTAAGTAAGTGCATCAGCATTTGGCAGTTTTGTGGAACCTTTTCCTGAGCCAAATGTAATTTTTTAAAAAAACAAGTCTTAATAATGTTTTAAATTCAGATTTAGCAAATATTTATGAAGCACACTGCTATGTGCAAGGTATTGGTTATACTAAGACAAAAAAATTTAAGTACCTTCCCTTATATTTCTAAATTTATATGGACTTCAACAAAGCTATTTGTCTCACCTGCATTGAAGATGAGATTTGTGTCAGCTTAGATTAATAATTCAGAATTATAAAGTGTATTTCCTGACTGCATAAATGTTGGAAGTGTGAAATTCAGGAGATATTTTTGATAGAGGTTAGTTTCTCTCAGGTAACATTTTAGTAAATCATATCTAGAGTGTCTGCTGCATAATATTGAAGTGCATTTATTTATGAACTTCTGTGGAGCCTCCTTCTAGAACCAGCTAAATACCAACTCAGACCCTAGCTTCTTGAACCTGTCAGCTCACTCTGTTTACTTGGTGAGTTTTATCACCATCCCATCCTGGGAAAGAAGTCAAATTTATAGGGACTTTAAATGAGATTCTTTTCCTTTGCAGGATTATTACATATGAGAAAGGCAGTAAGAACAGTATTTGAGCCTCTTTACTAGTTTGTAAACTCCTTGAATGCAAGGACTGTCTTATTCATTATTATATCTACATTGCACATGGTAACCACTTAAGTGCTTATTGAATTTGTTGTATGTGACATAGGAAGGGTTGGAGAGGGTAAGCCAGTGTTCTGAAAGAGAAATATAACATTGAAACAATGTCATGATTTAATGTAAGTGGAAGTCAGATGTGTGGGGTTCTTTCTTTCTTGTTGGTTTCTAACCTATAGATCTCAGTCTCCTTAGAGCAATGTTTCTCAATGCAAACTATACTGAAGATGAGCAAAATAAATAACCCAGTTCTCTGCTATAGACTGTGCCTTATCCTCCAAAACCTTAGGACATTGTTTTGATGAAAGAGAGAGGAATAGGATGTAGTTTCCTATGTTTTTGGAATTCAAAGAGATTGGTAGTAAAAAAAAATTGCTAGTCAGAAACACTGATTCAGATTATCAATTAAACATGATATATACTCAGTGGACCAGCAAAGATTTTGTCTGACTGCTTGGTGCTGATCTTCAGCTGTACGTATTTTAAGAGCTTGAGTGTGAGAACTACAATGAAAACTTCAAAGGGGAAAATCAGAGAGACTTGTTTATCTTTGGAGAAAATAATTAATAGCTGTCTTCCTTGGTGTCTGCACCTAGTTGGATGCTCCTTGTGGACTAAACTTATTGGTCCACACTGTGGATACTGGTGAGCAAGTGCTATCATATATTATTTTGGTTACAGCTTATATATCTTTTTTTCTCTTCTATTAAATCACAGGAAAGGGGATTCTTTGACCTGCATAATAAATAGATCATTATGTATCTGAATACTCCAGAAAAAGTAATTTGATTACCAAAGTTTTAGCTGTTGTATTTCCAGAATACTCAATATTCATTCGTTCAGTAAACATTTGTTAAGCACTTGTCATATACAGGTCTCTGCTCATGGGCTGACATTCTGGTTAACTAGAATTTAGGATTTAATATCCCATTTCCTTTGCATGAAGATCCAGTTAAGATCCTTCAGCTGTGAAATTATGTTTTGTTTTTCATAAGCATCTTTTCCAAAAAAGGTTCTTGTCTCATAACTTTAGAAAATATGTTGTCAAAGTGGCTCATGTGTCATTTAGATGTGCTTTTTGACTTCCTGTCCAAAGGCTTTGCTATTGAATTGCAATATAATAGAGAATGACAGTGCTGAAGAGACATTAACCTCAGAATTTGACTGTAATGACAGTAGAGAGACATGAACTTGCCTTATTTTTCTATCTTTCCTGGCTTAAATCATGCACCAGGACTTAAGTGGTTGTTGAATGAAATAATAGATTGAACTTTTTTCTTTAGATGACTGTAGTATTCATTTAGATGTCTTAAAGCTAAAAAGGTTTTTTTGTCTCTTATTTACCATTAAGATATTCCAGAAATTGCTATTAATTGAAATGTGTGAATGTGTTTAGAGGAAAAATATACATGAATAAAATATCTTATTTTCATCTGTACAGTAATTTTGAAGAATTATCGGTGAAAGAGTGTGAATATTCTAAAGGAAGTGAAGATAACCTTGAGAGATACCAATCTTCCCATAAAGGTACCAGTCTTTGAAATTTCACTTATATTTTCTGGGGTTTGGGAAGGTTATGTAGATTTTTGTTTTTGTTTTGTAAAACTCAGCAGTTGGCTTTTGACAGCCTTTTTAAAATGAGGTTCATTATTTTCCAGATGATGACCACAATAAGGAACATCGAAAAGAGCAGCTCTACCAGCACTTTCACCAACTGATAAAGTATGAATATGATAAAGAAAGGCCTTCAGATTGCACCATTGTTTCCATCAACAAAGACCAAAGGTAGGTGTATTTCCTTTTATTGAATCGAATACAATCTTTGAAGCAGTGTGATGGACTGGAAAGAATGTTGAATATGCGATTCTTTTTCCAACTGTGCTACTTATTATCTTTGTGAGCTTGACCAAGTGATACTTTAACTTTCTGAATCTCATCAGGAAAGTGAGAATGCTTGACTGATTCACTTGTGACTATTTTACATGGCCTGGAAATGAATTCATTACTTCATCTCTTTTGAAGGTACAATTGAATATTAAGCAAATAAATTGGCAAAATTTAGGAATCTTCTAACAGTTGGTTGAAATAAAGTCTCAAGGATTTTACTAGAAAAATGACTTAATGACTTAATGGATCTGCTTCTACCATTCCTGGTTTCTTACTCTGTGACTGCAAGAATAGCTCACATGTAGAGAGCAGCTTACACCCTCTGCCACCCTGAGATAGGTAATATCTAGTGTTTATATAGCATTTTAATATTTGCAAAGCACTTTACATGTTATCACAGTTGATCATCACGACCAGCCTGTGAGGTAGGTGTTGTTATCATGCCCGTTTTACAGATAAGGAAACCAAAGCTCTCAGTTAAGTGATTTTGCCCCGATTTACCCATTGTCTGAGGCAGAATTCAAGGTCTGGTGTTTCTGACTTTTCAGTTCAGTGCTCTTTCCACTGTGTCATCTGGCTGCTGGTAGTAAAGAGTATAAATGTTATTTCAGTTTTTCTAAATAAAGAATCTGAGATTCTAGGAGACTAAAAAGTTTGCTAAAGAGTTCAAAAGTTAGTAAATAGTAGGTCCAGGACTTGAACTTCAAGTCAAGTGTTATTTTCACTATACAGTTGGAAAGGTTATTAATCTGGGGTCTGTGAACTTTTTTTTTTATTAAGTATTTTAGTAACTGTACTTCAGTATTTTTGGTTTCCTTTGTATTTTATTTTATTCATTTAAAGAGATTATTTGGAAAAGGGGTCCATAGGCTTTACTATGTAGCTAGAGGTTCATGACCCAAAAAAAAGATTGAGAACCCTGAGCTAGAGAGAAGATGCATGTATAGCACTCTGTAAATCCTAAAAAGTTTATATAAATGGTAAATGATACCCATCTCTCATGCTTGCCTTTTCTGTGTAATTAGACTTACTACTTTTTTGTTTCTTCAATTTTATCCTTTTAAAGAATTCTACTTTGCTTTCATAATAAGATTTTTTTTAATAGTGCATTTTGAAAGCAAGTTCATAGCTCCATCTCACTTGGAACTTGGTTGGATTATTTGCACTAAAGAATACTCAAAGAGAATTGAGAGTATTGAGGGTAGGAGAGCACAATTTACTGCACATTTTGGGGGATTATAGAATTTCGTGTTTTAACTAGAAAAGTGAAGATGGTCTGGATTCATTTAACAATGCATTCTTAATGTTGAATTCAAACCCAGAAGCAATGAAGAATCAGTGAGCATGATAGCTTAAGTGTTTCCCTAGAATTCAGTGTCTCAACTCTATGGCCCTTTGAGCCACTAATAACCCAGACCAGATTCATTGTGTTATTCTTAGAATAGATTAACTTCCTCAAAATTGGTCCGTTACAAAATTTGACTTAAAGTAACCTTCACTGCTTTTAGAATTGAGACTCCAGCTGCTCCATCTGAGACAGCACTGATATTTTTGCTTCTTTCATATCTAAAGAAACAGACCTACTGGTATTTAATTCTAGTACTTTGTCAGGTATTGGAGAGGTGTATTGGAGATTACTTTTCTTTTCCCTCTGTCTGGAGTGGCTTTTTAAAACAGCTCTTCAGATTTTATCTAGGCGTTGCCTGGTGTTTTGCAGTGCTGGCATTTTGCCATGGATTAAGATACTATGGTGGATGAGCTCTTCAGAGGCAGCTTAGGAAGTCCTCTGCCATTCTGCAGTTGGCTCCTGACTGGGAGATGATGCTATGTAAAATATTTTTCATTTGTGACAAAAACATTTGGACCTAAATAGGAATAAATTGGGTCATCTTGATTTTAATTAAACACACTCTGATTTTCATAGGTTATGAGCACAAATGAATTGTTTTCAGAGCAATTTTGTATAATTGGTAGGGACTATAAACATGAAGATTTCTTCTGTCAAGTGGATTTTTATAAATTGTCCACCTTTTAAAAATTATTTTTATTGAAGTTTCTTTTAAATTTTCTTTTCTTTTTCAATTATCAAGCATTTCTTTTTTCTCCCTCCCACCTCTTTCTTCCCCTAACCTTCCTCATTCCTGGATAAAAAGTAAAGAAAAAAGAACATTCTTCTAACAAACATGTATAGTCAAGGAAATTAAATTCCATTGTTGGTCATGTCCAAAAATTTGTCTCATTTTGCATATTTGTTCATTGCCTTTCATCAGGAAATTAGTCTACATTTTTATATTCCAGAATTGCATGGTTTCTGAATTGAGAAATCAGCTTTTATGTCTCTTCTCAGAGTCAGAATATTAAGTTCAGCTATGCCCAAAGGGCAGTCAAGCTGTGCATATACCCTTTGATCCAGCAATACCACTACTAGGTCCATATCGCAAAGAGATCATAAAAAAAGGGAAAGGACCCACATGCACAAAAATATTTATAGCAGCTCTTTTTGTGATGGCAAAGATTTTGAAATTGAGGGAATGCCATCAGTTGGGGAATGGCTGAACAAGTTGTGGTATATGAATGTAATAGAATACTATTGTGTTATAAGAAATGATGAGGAATATGGTTTTAGAAAAACCTGGAAAAATTACATGAACTGATGCTGAGTGAAGAGAGCAAAATCAAGAGAACATTGTACACAGTAATAGCAGTAATAGATGGTGAACTACGATAGACTTAGCTCTTCTCAGCAATACAATGATTCAAGACAATTCCAAAAGATTCATGATGGAAGATGCTATCCACGTCCAGAGAAAGAACTGTGGAGTCTTTTTTTTTTTTGGAGGAAGGAACAAGAAGTTTCAAGGAGATCAAGGAGAGGAGGTGTGTTACAAAAGACCAGAACAAGAATTTATACCCTAACGCTGTCAAGCCCCCTCCCCCTGGCTGTCCCTTCTTCCATTGGCTGGGAGGTAGGCTCTCAGTCTTGGTGCAAAATCTAACCCAGTGCTGGATCACAAAGAAGCCCACCACTAACTCCTGTTGGCAGGGAGGTGGGACAGGGCACCAAGGTATCCATGCCCTTATTTGGTAAAGGCCAAGCACGGGAGGGCAGAAGGTCACAAGCAAGGGTGGAGGTCTAAAACTCCTGAAAGGGGCCTAATGCAGGTGACAACAAGGAAGGGGGGTGAAGAGTCATAGGTTGTGTAGACCCAGGATTTGGGCCTGTCCAGTCTTACAAAAGTCTATCTCTGGTTTCCAGATAGTTTCTCTCCCTTTTCATTCTGAGGTGCAGAGAGTGTAGCCCTACTGTCTGAAGACTTCTCACACCACTGTTGATATAACTCATTCACCAGTTTATCACTTTCTTCTATATTATCATGCCATACACTTTACTCCAAAATTCTTATTTTACCCTGTCATCTATCCCTCTCTTCCAGATTTGCTGCAACCTGTTCCCAGAGAACCCTTAATTTAATATTCAGAATAAGCAATAGATTATAAATAAGGGATATTAAGCAATTTAGTATGCAGGGGCCAAATAGGAGGCATTTATCCCACATAGATGTAATAGAACAAGGGAATCTCTGCCACTCTGCCATTATGGAGGAGATGAAAGTCACAATCCCTAGAAAATGCTGTTCAAAAATTGCTCTCTGGAAGTAGCCAGGGAATAGAAGCTTGCAAAAATTACAAAACCTTTAAGAGAAATAACTAGAAAAATTTCCCATGGCATCACACTATGGTTACAAGTAAAACTATGGTATAGAGGTACAGAAACACATGCAAAGACCCCCCAAACAAAGACAATTATAAGTAGCAATAGAATCAATATACTTGCAACAATTAAAGTTCTCATGCCAGAAGGGAGTCGTTCAGGGCTCATGTATCCATCCAGTGGGAGAGCTGAGGCTACATTGGAGGTGCAGTTTCAGGTTCTCAGGCTTGCCCGATTCAGTTGTCCGTGTCATGGGAAGTCCAACAGGTCCCTTTACTCTGGTATGGTGAGTCCAGCTTCTCTCCTCGTTCTGGATGGCTATATCAGAGGTTAGCAGATCCTCCCCCCAAATGAGAGTTAGCTTCTCCTGATCAGGACCCAGTCTCCTAGCTGGTACCTGTGGACTAGAGTCCCAAGGGTGGAGTCTAAGCAATTAGTCCTTTAGTTTGTAAAGCATGGAGATGTTTTACCAAAGAGACTACGTAATTTCTAAGGAATTTATCCTTTTGATCAAATAGGGTGTCCCAATCTCCTTTCTCTCTCCCTGGGTAAGGGTGCTCCTGTGTCCCTCCGGGGTTAAGAACTATGGAGTCTTAATGCAGATAGAAGCATACTGTTTTCACTTTTTGGGGGAGGAGTGGAGGTTTTGGTTTTTCTTTTTTGTTCTGTTTTTTTCTTTCACAGCATCACTAATGTGAAAATGTAGAATCAGAATGTGAAAACAGAATCATGTTTGGCATGATTGTACATGTATAATCTATACTGGTTTGCTTGCCATCTTGGGGAGGAGACAGGGAGGGAGGGAGAAAAATTTGGAACTCAAAATTTTATAAAAATGAATGTTGAAAACTAAACTACTGTTTACCAACTCCCCCCCAAAAAAAGCAAGCCATGAATATTATGTTCAGAATGATGCTGTTGATTTTTCAGAAGTGAATTATCTCCAGGGTACTAACTGCAGCAAATATTAGAATGGCTTAGAAATAAGATAAGAATTATTTTTTTCTCTTAACATAACTGTCATGTTGATCTTTTCGATTTTTCCTTTTCTCTTTAGTAACTTTTAATTCTTTCTGAGATATCTATAGTTAGGTTAATATTTCCATTTTGGAAAAGGATAATAATGCACAATTATGTTTACATGGTTATGCTTGACCCATATAACCAAGCTTTAATAATAGTAATCATATTTTCTTTGCTTGCTATTTTGTGGTTATAGAGCTCTTTACGTATATTGTTTCATTTGAGTAATATTCAAATAGGATGGCAGAAGAAAACATAACTTTAGTAGGCACATTTTCACTTAAAATGTCACTTAATAATTGCAGAAACTGGAGTTTTCCAATACAAAATTCCCCTTTCAGAGCCTGTGAGTGTTTGGTGTCTGTGAGAAGGAAGAGGAACATAGTGCCTGTCTGCCATCTGAAATAGCTTGAGGTTAAATGGCATGAGCTACTTTGGAGAAGTCTGTCTTTATTTCATATTCCTGTAATGAGAACAACTAAAAGGCCAACACATCAGCCATGCAGTGATTCTTTGTTATATTTTTGTTTTAAAATAATCTTGTTTTTCTTTAAGGGACTATGCAGTAAGCATAGGTCATCGTTTGCAAGACCATGGCCTTGTGGTGGAAATGATTTATCTGACGTCAGAAGCGAGTCTGACCTCCGCACTCCAGGAGGTGAAAAATGATGGTCCTCCCTTTTGTATTCTTGTTGAACAGTCCAATGTAGCACTCTCCTCGTGCACTGTAATTTCACTTCACAAGTCTATCACAAGTAAGTATAGCTTTTGCTAGTGCTTAAAAGTGTCTCCATTTAAAAACACAATTTCACATCACTTTCTTATACCGTAGGACACTTTATTGAACACTTTTAAACTTTCCATTTATCACTTCCATAAAGAAGCCAGATGAGATAATGTGAAGAGGAATCATAACTTTTTATGTAGCTCTCAGTGAATTAGGTTCTGTACCTTGTTTCTTCTTCATAAATGGCTACAAATATCCAGTACATAATGACCTGTCTTAAATACCTTTCAGTTACATTTTAGAACTTAGCCTTCTGACTCAAACTTAAACAGCCTATTAGAACATTTGTTCTAGTCATCCGTCGCCAACTTGCAAGCCTTCTCACCCCCTTAACAGCACTCTTAGCCAGCTTAAATCTTAATTTTCTCTGTCCATCCTTTTGTCAGTCCATGCCCCTCCTCCACAACCTCTGAATTATTCTAATCCTCCTTAGTTGTAGTGATTCATAAGAAAGGGTGGACTTTATCCCTTTAATAGGTGTACTTATGAGTAGATAGAATTATATATGCATATATTAATAGCTGATGTCATCCTCTCAGTCAGAAAACTTTTATTCTTGAGATGTATCTTTCTGAATGGCAAGTGTATCAAATGATTCTGCTATTTCTCATATTACTTTTTTTCTGAAAACAGTGATTCACATCTAGATGAATGTTTCTTGTCATTTCTTCTCATTTCAGTTAGCTGGAGTGAAAATGTTTGAATGTAAAATTAGGATTTGCTTCTGAACAGAAGGTGTTAGACATGACATTCACCATAGCAATAAGGAAACGACATAATACCTATTTTGAAATTGACAGTATCTCTGTGCTTGCCTCCCACATAGTCATGTCATAGACAGTCATTTCTGCTATGAGCAGAAAATATAATATGTCAGTTTAAATATAGGCTGTGTCTCTAATGTTAATTTTTTTTAAAAGAAAAAGCGAGTAGGTTTACACTGGAAAATAATTACCCTAAAATCCAATACCATCATTGTGAACAGCAGTATAATTGCTCTGAAGTAGAAAGTGTGGGTTGTGGGTAGGAAGGATGGGAAGGAGGAAGGAGCACAAGTAGAGGTACTTACGCAGACACCGCTGCTCCAGACTTGCGGTGGGAAGGAAGTGATGCTCTTTTGGCCAGACGGATTCCTACATCTTCCTGGCTCAGGTCTGTGCTTTTCTGTTTTTGAGGCCACAGACTGAACAAAGCACTTTGCTCACAATGAGGGAAATAATAAAAGTATTATTAGTCTTATTTTACAGATGAGAAAATGCAGGCCTACTGATAGTAAGCACTTAGTATTTGTTGAATTGAGTTGCCTTGTTTAGGCTCAGAGAAGGAAATTGACTTGTCCATGGTCGTGACTTTTAAGTGTCAAAGCATAGGTTTGAATCTAAGCCTTCTGCCTTTACTGCTGTTGCTCTTTCTGATACTTTATGCTGCCTCTCTAATACTTCATAAATATTTCATAATGTAACCAAAGTGTGTGATTGATCAAGCTGGATGTTTTTCTTTTTCTCTAGTACATCGCCATATGCCCCTGGAAGATGCATTGGCTCTAGTAGCTAAGGAATTTGGGACTATTTTGGCTGAGCGGGAACAGCAAGAAGGTGCTGGGATTTCACAAAAAGCAGCTGATCTGGTAGATGACTACTTAGAACGAGACCTCTGTGAAAGCTACTCTGTGCCTCTGGGCATCAAACACCTCCTCTTCCTGCTAAGTGAAGGAAAACATTTGTATCAGGAGGAGTTGGACACCATCAGTGGCTACCTGAAGACAAGGAAGGAGGAAATGGAAGGTATTCATGTATTTCCTTCCCCAAAACTAAAAAAATTTTCATCTTTTTAGATAATACCCTGTTCTGAACAGTGTCGTGTGAAAACCTTAGTATTATCAGGTAGTAAAAAAGAAGGCATCTTTACGATTTAATAGTCATTTTGGTTCAGATGTTTAGTTTTAAAACAGGGTAGAAATGTACTTTGTATAATCATATCTACAGTATCACTTTAAGCTTAAGGTTTCTTTTATAAATGTGAATTTGGAATGATTTCTTATAAAAATAGCTTGTATTTATATAATACTCTGTTTTACAAAGTTCTTTGCTCACCACAACCTTGTGAGATAGGTATGGCAGTAGCTATTTGACAGTGAGCAAACACAAGCTTAAAGTCTAAGTAACTTGCCTATTAGGGTCAGAGCAAAGATCTAAGTCTTTCAACTCAAATACCAGGGTTTATTTTAGGTTTTCATTTGAGTTGCATATAATGAAACATTTAGAAAGCTTGAGCAGTTTACTCTAGTTTACTCTGTGTTTTTGTTTTTAGAAAAGTTCAGCAGAAGTACCTGGTGAGCAACTCTTAATCTTGGTTCAGAGTAGATTGAATCTGAAAGTATTTTAAAGAGAATTATAAAGATCACAACTTCTAAGAAATGGCTACTTGGCATTGGACCACTTTAAGATATTCCATGATGGCCATAAACTGCAGAATGATATTTAAAATAATATTATTAAATTTCATCCAGCATCTCTAGAACTCTAGAACAGCAAACATCATATTATTTTCTGTTCAGTTTTGTTGGCCTGTATCCTTGGTTCCTGCTGACCTTTATTTCTTTTCTCAGGCGTTGTTGAGACACCAGATACTTCAACTGCAGTTGTGAATGCTTTGATTGAAGCTAATTTGATGCCAAGATCTCATACTATGGGCAAACCACCTCCTCTTCTTCCAACCCCTGGTAGGAACTCCTTCCAGGGCCAGCCTCTGCTTCCTCCAGTTAAGCATCCTTTATTAGGTGATAGGCCTGGAGGACTCCTTCCAACACCAGGTCAGTGCCGTCTTTTCCCCAACAGTATTGCCTTATGATCACTCCACTTTTTTCTTTGGTTTTAGTGAATGTGTGGTCATTGAATTTTGCTGTATCTGAAAAATAATAATAAACTTACCTAAGTTGGCAAATTCTGTTTGATAGAAAAATTCACCTAGATGAGTCAGACTAAAGGGAAAAAAGGTGAGACTCTTGAGCCATTTTAGCTGTCCTGTGAATTCTTCTTTGAGAGAACATAGCAGTCAAAATGCTTGCTTTATTCTCCATAATGTTTTAAACAAATATGAAGTTTTCTGCAGTCCTAGCTCCTAGATGGGGGAGATTTGTACTTTCAGTTAGGCTTCTGTGTTTGCCCAAAGCCTTCTGAATGAATAGAGAGCTTCTCATTTAAACTCTGGTCCCTTTTCTGTCAAATTTGAGTTGCTCAAGTTTTCTTCTGTGGTTAAGACTCTGAAGCTGATGAAGCTTGATGGGAATAGATTGACAGTGACTCATAAACTCCCAGGAGTTACCTGACTTTTCTAGCATTCCTGAGGCACAGTTTTTAATTCTGAGTTAAAATGAATTGTGTGCCTATTTTCATTCTCTTGTTCTGCTATTTGAATTTGTGAGATGAAGTTAATATTTCATGAACACGTTTGAGTTATAAAAAAATAATTGAAAACCTAAAGAAAGGTCAATACTAGAATTTAAATAGTCGGTAATTAGTATAGTTAGGAATGCTCATCTTGGGAGACAGGCTACTTATAAAAAGCTAATTTATTACTTTGTATTCCATTGCTGTCCCTTACAAATTCATTTCGGTTTATGTGTTGTAACTGTTCTCCTTTAAGTTGATATCAGTAATTTTCTTTGTTTTGCTTCTAGTGTAACATGATTCAAGAAAGGGAGCTAAAAGTTATTTCAAAATAAATGCTCTGCACCAGGTTTCTGTTTAGTTCTGTCACAATTTTAATTTTAGCTAGAAGCTTTTCCTGTGAGTGCTGCATTTATTCCTAGTTCAGCATTATGAACAAGTTCGAGTAGAGTAATACATGCTACTTCACTCTTGTCATTGTACTCTCTTAATGACACATTCACCATTATTGTTGATTTCACTCTTTATTGAGGGCATGTAGTTCCGTTTTAGGTGTCGGATGTTTCTGTTTTTATTGGATTCTTCGGCCCCAGTTAGAGCTACCTAACATGGTTAGATGGAATTCTGTCAAAAGGAATTTTCTCCTACCTTTGGATATAAGATAGTTATTAAGTGCCAGTTTTCAGTTACCTTACCTTATAAATAGAGAAACAGGATTTGTGACTCAGGGTCTATAGTGGATTCCATCCAGTGGAGTGACTTAGAAGAAGCCCAATAAACTGTTAAGACAGGAGCAATGATGTCTGACTCAAATGGGGTCACCAAGCCATGCATAAGGATCTCTGCAGGCTCATGTTGACTTAAAAAGTCACACATTAACACTACCTATTTTCTGTTGTGTTTTTATTTATTTTTCAAATATTTCCCAATTACATATTAATCTAGTTTGGGCCACCAGCTAGAATATTAGGCACTTTGCAGATCCTGGTCCTGAGTCTCTGAAAGAGTAATCTGGAGCAATGAGTCGGTTGGGTATGTGCATTTTCAGAGAAGTCTGCTTTATTAAGCATCAAGAAAGATTGTTCCTAATAAGAGTATCTTATCGGTTTGTTGTTTTTTATTTCACATAAATCTAGGATATTGTGGGCCCAAGGGTAAACCTCCTCCCCTTCTAGCAGTACCTTCTAAAAGACCTGGTCTCCTGGGATATGCACCACACCAGCCTGCAAAGCGTCCAATGATGTGGGAGAAGCCAGCCCTTTTGCCAACACCAGTAGGTGAGTTATAAGAACCTTGAGTTCCACCTCCTTTTTTTTGCAGCTGAGTAAATTGAGGCTGAGAGTGTTTTATATGACTTGCCCAGGGTCACTCAGATACTAAGTGTGTGAGGTAGGATTTGCTCAGGATGTTTCTGTTGTCTTTATTAGATACTTAAGCCCCATTTAGAGCTACCTAATATGCTTAGATGGAATTCTGTCGAAAGGAATTTTCTCATACCTTTGGATGTAAGATAACAGTTATTAAATGCTACTTTGCAGTTACATTATAAGTAGAGAAACAGAATTTGTCAGTAGTTGATTGCATCAAATGGAGTGACTTAGGAAATGGCAGAAATGAAAAAATGATGTCTAACTCAAATAGAGTTATCTAGCTGTAGTTGACAAGGCTATCATTTCACTGACTTGCATAATATAGCCCTGCTTCAAATATGCAAGAACACTGGACTTTTCCTGTTAAATGTTGAGAAAAAAGATAGTTGAGAGCTGAAGTAGATTGAAGGAAATGGCCACAGAGGCCATTTCTGTCATCAGTTCCTGATGACCATGGCATAGTGTCTTCATGGGGATAATATTTTCTGTTACTTGTGCATTGTGAAGATTGTTAGCGTTGTTTTTTTAATTTGCTTTTTTTTTGGAGGGGGGGAGGGCAGGGCAATTGGGGTTAAGTGACTTGTCCAAGGTCACATGGCTAGTAAGTGTTAAGTGTCTGAGGTTAGATTTGAACTCTGGTCCTCCTGATTCCAAGACCAGTGCTCTATTCACTGTACCACCTAGCCACCCCAAATTCATCAGATTCTTTTTTTTTTGCAGAAGGGAAGGCGGGCAATTGTGGTTAAGTGACTTAAGTCACATGGCTAGTAAGTGTTAAGTGTCTGAGGCCAGATTTGAACACAGGGCCTCCTGACTCCAGGGCCAGTGCTGCGATCATTGCTCCACTAGCTGCCCCTGATTGTTGGCGTTGTTAGACGTCTGTCTAGAAGTCTAATTGAAATAGATGTTTGAATTGTTTACGATCAGGTTGCTGTTAGGTGTTTTCATCATATTCTTCTGTGATGAAGTTAAATGATAATAAAATATTTTTTAAACACTTTTCCTTTCAATGGAAGAATTTTCTGAAAGAATTTTCACCTTGTCCTGTCTCATTACTCTTATAATATCCAGATTAGGATAGATAGCCTACAAGCAAACTTTTTGGCCCTTAAGTAAGCAGATAGAAGAATTCAAGGGAATAAAAGAATTGTCGAAATTCAGAAGAAAGGTTTTAAAAGTAGTTTAAAAGTGGTTAAAAGGAGGAGGTTGGTCTTGAAAGAAGTAAAGGATTTGGATTAGAGAAGGGAATATAGAGATATGGATACAGATTTTAAGTGACATGACAGTGCAGTTTGCATAGTTGAGGTAAAGCCTGTGTAGCCTGATTCCACATACTTTTTTTCTCACGAAACCATAGTGTTCCTCATGTTTATAAGACTACTTTAGACCCTCTGATAAAGAATGCAAATAAATGCCTGTCTTCTGCCTGTCATTCAGGGAGAAGAACTTGAATAGCCCTCCAAACACTGAAGAATAGTTGCTGCTTTTAAAACTCACAAACACACCCTAATGGTCCAGTCTTTAAAACATTACTGAAACGTTTTGTATTTTCATTACTTTAATTTTTTAATATATCCCTCCCCTTTGTCAGTGAACCATCACTTATGACAAAGCATTTCTTAAAGGAGAAAAACTTAATTCATCAAAATCAACCCCGCATACCTACATTGCTGAATAAAATTAGTAGCATCTACTGGGGAAAAGTTTATTTTCTCATATTCATTTAAATACCCACAGTATTACCATGTCCATAGTCTTGAATTTTGCAAAGAAGGAAGGAAGGTGAATTTTTTCAGCTTTTCTCCAGAGCCAGGCTTGATCATTGTGCTTAATTGCATAGTGAATCTATTAGAGCCTACAAAACTGGGGCCACTTAATGTCCCAAGTGGTGTGGGCTGGTGGGTGTGGGAAGCAGACAAAATGGTGGTGTGAGGTGTAGAAGTTAGAGAAGTACCATGTTGTAGTAAATGTGTCTTTTTGCCTCCTAGCAGGGCAAACAGTACAACCTCAACGAGCAGCTAAACCCAAACCTTTTTGAACTACGGAAACTTCAACTGGGCTGGGAGGAAGATGGCGAGGCATTCCAAGCAGATGATGTCCTCTCTCTTTCATCACTAATGTCTGTGTACCAGGCAAGAAACTTTATTGTAGCATACTTTCTGTTATAATCTACATTTCCACGGGAATTTTTTTAATTTTCGGAACTGTCACAAGCTAGATGTTTGTGAAAAGTCAGTGTTGTAGATATGTTGGACCCTTAAGTTGTTCCATTACATATGTTACACAATAAATTCCTTGTTTTACATAACCCCTTGCTCATTTTTAAACAGTGGTTAGATTTCACCTATTTGGGGAATATATGGGGAAGGAAGAAACTTCTTGTTCAGTAGCAGTTGAGCAAGTTAGTCAGCCTCTTTTGATTTAAATGGGAGGGGTTGTAATGAGGGTGGGGGTGGGGTCATAATGGGAATTTTTGTATTGGAATGAAAAGTCTGAGGGGGAAAATCAGCTCAGGGTAGCTGTCTTTTCTAAACTTGAATAAAAAGGAGTTGTTTTTCTTTTGTCTGGGGCCTCTCTTTGATTAAACGTTAATACCAGTGTTTACTTGTCTGTACCAGATGTCTATTCTTGTGTGGGAAGCACTTTTTACATTAAATTTTTTGTCTTTTCCTTCATTAAAATATGAAATCTTATGTCTGAACTAAAAGCTCTTAGACCTGAATACAGATTCTGTTGATATGACTTAGTTTTCTGTCATCTTATGAAGTACAGATTATATCTTGTGTGGAACACTTCCCATAGTGGAACACACTCCAGAATTGTGAAATGACTGACTCTTAAAGAACTTGATCATGTGGAGAAACCTCAAGTGTCTCACCACTCCACCTATATCAGTTGCTAGTTTTCAGGGGTTGTTAGTTACCAAACACTTTTCCCAGGTTCCTTTCAAGGTGACAGTCATCTTTCAGAGGAGCTATTTCTTCAAAGTAATTTAGCCCTTCCACATAAATATATACATCAGCTTTCACTCTTTAAGTTGCTAAATAAATCACTAGCGTCTACTGGGAAAAAGACTTTATTTTCCCATATTCATTTAAATAATTTAATAGAATAAAATTACAGCAGTAACTTCTGTTAAGATTTGGAAAATAGTGTGTATGTTTGTTAAAAGCACTTTTTTAAAATCTGGGTTTTGATTTCCAGTTACAGTACTGTAAGGTTTTGAGCTAGTTCTAAATACTCCCTAATTTAGTTCCAGCCAATAAAAATGTAGAATGATTTCCTTATTTCAGACACAGTGGAGAATGAAACTCAGTGTCTCAAATGTCATATTAACATTGAAAACATTTAGTGTGGCCAAAGGATAATTTCCACAAAGTCTTAAATGAGCAAGCAGAACTATTACTAGTTAACAAGTGGAGAGCTGGTACATAGATTTTCTTTCCTACGACTTTTTTTCTGGTTCCCAGTAGAGCAGCAGTCCTTTTTTTTTTTAAATTTATTTATTTACTTTTAGTTTATAGCATTCAGTTCCATAATTCCTTGAGTTCCAAATTTTCTCCCCCTCCCTCCTATGGCTTTTTAATAGGTAATTCAGAATATTTGAAAATAGACTCCTGTTTATCCAGCATAATTAACTGGTCTTGTTAACCAGCAGTATCTTATATACAATATATAGGTTGAGAGTTTTAATAAGATTTCAGTAATAAAATAAAATATTTACAGAGAAGGAAGATTGAACATCACTTAATTTTGAAGATTCAGAAGATACATTTATTTGCTAAAGTTCATTTTAGGCTATAACACATCCCTTCTGTGTAGCCTGTATGGGAATCTAACTGAATACTGTTGTTGAATTTAATTCCTTTCTAGATTTGATAGGGTCTATGGACTTAACTGGGAAAGAAATTACATATTTATTTTCACTAACCTCTAACTGAAGTGTAGCACTTCCTCTACTTATATGTGTAGGCAACAAACCTTAGTAGAATTAGTGACTATGGTGACTTTCACCAATGTAAGTCACAGATTTTTTCATATGTATTACATTACAGTTGTTGCAGATATCTCATAACTTATGCTTATCCTTGCTTCAGAATTATCGTTGTCATTAGACTTGCCACTAGATTGCATGTGATTTCATTTTTCCGGTGTACAAACACTCATGGAGCATAGCTGGTCATTTACTGGGCAGCTCTGTACATCGTAGCCACCAAACAGTGAAGTGTTCTCGCATCGGCAACCTGGACATCATCTATGTTGCTTTCAATTGTTCCGGTTGTACTGTTATTTGTTGATCGATATGTGGAAGGTGAGTTTGCAAACTCAGGTGGTTCAGATGTGAATTCTTAATTCTCCATAAGGTGGCATAGACTTCAATAACACTAATAGTTACATAAGTGTGCTGTATACCAGCTAAATTCAAACACATCTGACAGTTGAGAGAACTGTTGAAGTCTGTGACTTAAGTATTCAGGATTGTGCGGTGATATAGAGCATGTGCAATGTTGTAAGCTCTTTGAGTAGAGAACTTCTTTCTTTTATTTGCTTTTCTCTTCCTAGTGTTAGGAAATAAAGTCATGCACATGCAGTAGGTTATGCAAGTGTTATTCATATGTTATTCTTTGAAAATATTGTGCATTTAAACGGTTAGTTGGCAGGAAAACTTTGATGTCAGAAATGAGAATCATTATCTCTAGGAAGACACAGAAAAGCCATGGGATGAACTCTTAAGTGGAACAATGCTGAATTCCTGGAAGCTCATGACTCTTGAACTACTACTGTAATCTGCGTATCAAAGGGTTAAAAACCAGTAAGCATTAAAGCTTTGGGTACATTATAAAATTTGCCTTATTTTACTTGTCATACAGATTCTTGTATATCTTACACTTACCACACAAGTTATTTCTATTCAGATTTATCAAATGATGTTAAAAACAAACAAAAATAGTGTTTAAAAAGTTAGTTAAATTAAACAGTGAAGCATAAATGCCACAGGTTTTTGTGCCGAGCTAAAGAAGCCTAACAAAACCTTAGCCATAAAGATACAGGCTCTTTTCATTGAAAGAAAGTTCAATTCAAAAGAGATGGGACACTTCTAAAACTTGGTTGCCATTTCACAAAATAAACTGTACATGAAATATCCTATAAAGTTGTTTAACTGGCCACCCAAACAAAAGGACCTCCCCCTCCCCCATCACTACTGAAGATGCTTTAATCAAGAAACATGCACTAGAAATGGTTGAAGTAATTTGTGGAGCAGTGGAAAACCATGTCCACCAGTGGTTCCATGGACAAATGAGCTAATTTGTTCTTGTCTCATTGATACTTCTTTTAACATTTTGAAGCAAGGCATTGAGGAATTGGCAGGCTCACCATTCCCCTTTGGTTTGCAGCTGGATGAAACTATACACATCTCTCAGTGTCTTCCAGCCACCCCCCAAAATTTTTCACAATTGTAAAAGTCACTCATTTTATCAAAAATAGGTCTTGGAAACACATTTTTAAAATACCTTGTGAAGAAATAGCAAAATATGAAGTGCTTCTTTACCAGGCAGAAGTTTGCTGACTTTGATTTGAGGATAAATCTTCAAGTGCTTGTTTAAATTAGGGGCAGAAGTTTCACCTTTTCTAAAAGAAAAAGCAAATCTGCTCACAAAACTACTTTGAAAAAAAAATATTTTGTCCAGTTGTTTGGCTACCTTGGCAGATGTTTTTCAACTGTCTGAATGATACAAGTTTTGCAATTGTAGGTACTAAAGTTACTATTACAGATTGCTCCTGAAAAATTGTAAGGTTCTCAGCTAAGCTGCTGATAGGCAAGAAAAGTGGAGGCTAATCATTGCAAACTTTCAGATGCCAGAGGAAGTGCTTTACCAAGGTACAAAATACAAAATTTTCTTGTCAATTGCTTTGAAAAGATAAATTTACAAACACCTGGAAAGACTTAAGAACTCTCAAAAATTATTTCTATCTTGATGACATGACGTTGGAACATGGATTTGCAATGCTTTTGTTTCTGATGTAAACTCTGTCAAAGTTGTTGACCTAGCTGAAGATGAACTCATTCATCTTGACCAAAAACTAACTATAATTAAAGTTGAACTCAAAAGGCCTTAAGAGAATTTTGGTGCTCCAAAGCCTATCCTTTACTTGTTATGGAAGCTTTAATCCCCTTTATGCCAACAAATCTTTGTGAATTGAGATTTTTTACACTTGTAACCATTAAAACAAAAAGCTGAAATTGATCAGATGTTCAATACGACATGCATTTTGCTTTGTCAAATATCACTGCGTTGATTTGATATTCTTTTGTTTAGTCCAAGCAGCAGCAGTCTTCACATTATCTTTTTAAAATGAAATTTAACTTTAACTCGCCTATAATTAAAGTTTTTGTCATTATTTTATGTCTTCATAAAGAAGCAATATGTTACTATATCACAAATTTTTTTTAAACCTTTTTATGACTGTTTCAATGTGCTTAGTTAATTGGTAATCCTATGTGTTTAATTTTATGTACTCAAAAGCATCCTGGAAAGGGATCCATAGGCTTCACCAGACTGCAGATGAGTCCTTGATAGAATAAGTTTAAGAATTCCTAGATTAAAATGACTTCTTAAAGTTCATTTTTATTTTTTTCCACCCCTGAATACTCTAATGGATTTTCCTCTCACTCTTATCAGAATTATTACTTTGATTGTTAGTCTGTGAAAGCCTTGTAACTTTGAAGGGGGCACATCTAATAATTTACTTAATGGGCTGATGGGAATTTTTAATTCTTACATATTTTTCTACCTCCAGAATTTAATTGCAACTCATTTCTATGCTAGAGTCACACTTCACTTTAAAATGTGATCACATGTGACTCTAGCCACAAAGTTTAGTTAAAGTACATATATGTGAAGAAAAAAATACAAATTGCCTTTGGTGAAGTGAATTGGCTAAATTCACCTTCGGATATCTCAGAACTTAGGTAATTATAGAAACATGATCTAAAAATGGACTAGATTATATTTAAGGGTCCTTTCCAACTATCCCACAATGCTGATATCTTTAGTAACTCTTGACTAGAGAAGGTAGGGAAAAGGGAATACCTTATTGTTTAGGACTCAGGCATAGAGACATTTTGTTTGATGCTAATAGTAGTAAATAGATAGAAATCTGTCATAAAGCTTTGGAAATATTGTAGCGCCCTTTTTCCTTCCTCTCCAAATATTTGGCTCTTATCTGTCCTTCAAGTCTCAGTTCCCTGAATGCTCCCAAACAGTGATAACTGTTCTGAACTCAGAGCACTACAGGTTGTGGTTCTCATTTGGCAGTGAAGCATTGAGCATTTTCTGTGTCTTACTGTTATTTTAAAAATTCTGTTATTAGGCACTTGGTATTGCAAAGCCTTGTGCTGGGTGCAGGGAGAAATCAATAAAGTTTTTACTAACCAAGTGCTTACTATGTGCCAGGCACTATGCTAGGTGATACAGAAAAATTAAACATCCTCACTGTCCAGGAGCCTATATGCTAACACCCGAGATAAGTACAGGTGTAAATATTTAAAGAGTATAAAGAAAATAAATACAAGATAAGGAGGGCACTAGCAGTCAGGAGTATCCTGGAAGAAGATGCTTGAGCTGTATTGTAAAGGAAATGAAGGACAGTCATAGGAGGCGAATTCATTTCTGTCATGTTCAATTTTCAGTTGTGTTCTAATCTTTGTGACCTCATATGGGGTTTTCTTGGCAAATATGCTTGAACGATTTGCCATTTTGTTCTCCAGCTCATTTTTATAGATGAGAAAACTGAGGCAAACAGGGTTAAGTGACCTGCTTGAGGCCAGATAGCTAAGTGTCTTAGGTCACATTTGAATTCAGGTCTTCCCAGCTCTAGGCCTGGAATGCACTCCATCTGTTGTTGCATTCCAGAAATGCAGTGGCATGAGATAGGAGTGAGAATCCCATGTGTGAAGAACAGAGAGGTGCTAGTTTGGATAAATTTTAGAGGTCATGATGAAAATTGAAACTGAAAGGTGGGATGGAGCCAGGTTCCGAGGGACATTAAAAGCCAAGCAGGACTGTTGATCCTAGGGGCAAGAAATTAACCAATAGGGAAGTGAGACCAGTTCTAGGCTTAAGGAAAATCACTTTGGCTGCTGTGTAGAAAATGGACTAGAATGGGGAGAGTTACTTGTCTAGGCAAGAGAGGTGAGACTAGATTGGTAATATCTTCAACAGAAATGGGGAGATTTCAGGGAAAGATCGTGCATTCTGTTTTGTGAATGTTGAGTGTGAGATAACAATTAAGCAGTTGGCAGTGTGAGACTCAAGCTCAGAGGAGAGATGGGCCTGTATATATAGAATATAGAATTATAACCAGTTATAGGAATCATCTGCACAGAGGTTTTGATTAAATCTATGGGAGTACTCTGAAGGAGGACTCATAATGAGAGACATTGTGTGGATGATGAGTGAACCAGCAACAGAAACTGTAGTGGTTAGTTAGGCCAGGAGTGAAAAGTGTTGTGAAAACCCAGAGAATGGAAGAATATTTAAAAAGAAAGTTTATACAACAGTCATATTGTGAAGAGGTTTAAAAAAAATATTTGACAATAAGAGATTATTAGTAATGGCACAGTAGTTGGGTTATGTGATAAACTTGCAAGTCAGATTGCTAAGGTTTGAGGAGAAAATCAGGAGAGCAAGTGGAGGTCTTAGTCTAGACGGTTTTTCCTAGTAAATTGGCAGAGAAACCAAGTAGAACTACTTATACATATAATGAGGGTTTTTGGCTTTGTGTTTGTAAGGGATGGATGAAATACAAAGATAAATAAGTTACGGTTCCTGACCTAAATGGAGCAATATGTAGTCCATTTCCTCAAGTCGTCTATAAGCTCCCTGCAGACAGGGAGCAGTCTTATTTAGATAGATCCTTGGTTTCCACAGAGCTTTGTAAGAAAGTAATTTACCCGTTACTTGTTTAGTTAGGTAGGCTTGCCAAGGCTGAGATGACCAAAAGTTTAGGACAAAGGGACACAAAGATACTAAAGATAAATTCTGAGTAAATTTATTCTTCCAGCACATAGTAGTGCTCAATAAATATTTGCTGGTTGATACCAGAAATGGGGTCAGGATCTTCCTTAATGTGGAAATGTTTTGTCAACATACATTCAGAAGTGTGAAAAATAAGCCTAAAGATTTGTAGCAGTCTTTTCATTTGCTCATTTTGCTTACTATCCTATTTTTAAAACAACTGCTGGGCAAAAGCTTACACATGATTTATTTGTAAAATAAATTTGTTTTAAGTATTCATGGTACTGGCCACTCATCCTTTTTTTTTTTCATTGTAACATTTTCTGTGTTAACTAGTTTATAACTGGTTATTTTAAAATACTGGGGAGTGGAGTCAATCACCAGCAAAGTGGCACAAACTATATTAAAAAGAACTAGTCTCCCCTTTTAAAAAGATATGGTTGCCTGATGCTTTTATTTCCCTAAATTGGGGGGGAGGTGTAAAGTGAAAATAGTTTGAATCAGAAACTCTTTACTCACTTTGTGCTCACTTTTGCATATGGTAAACTTCCTGAAGATGTTTGAAAAGTAAATATTTGAATTGTTTTCCTGTCCCCATGCCTCTTCTCTCTTCCTTATTTAATCAACCTTTGCTGTTTTAATGGATTACAACCTAGCTTCTAGCTCTGCTCTAGTAGGAAATGAAATGATCAAGTGTTGGCCTAGTGCTACTCAAGTTACTTTTGATATCTTGAATATTTCTCAATATCCTTTCAGTTCTGACTGATTTAAATTCTCTGTTTTGTTCAGTAGACCTCTGAACTAAGGTCTCATCAAAGATTGACTTACAGGACACTGTCAACTTCAGGAATCTTGTTCATGAGACAAGATTCTTATGTTTGGTAATCGATGTATTCATTCTGGCTACCTCTGGAAACTGTTAAAAGAGGAAGTGCTCATTGAGCTTAATCTGTCCTCTAATCTTAAAAGGATTTGAGAAGACCATGAGAAAGTTTGAAAACTTAAGAGACTTTTTCAGGCAACTGTTAAAGATGTTAGACCCAATTCATTTCAACAAATAGGCATATTAGGAAACATTAAGTTGTTGTCTACAACTTTGGCCTCTTTCCCAAAGATAAAATGTAATTCTTTTTTAACCTATTTCAGGACCTAGACTATATGTTCAATTAGTTGGTTGAATGAGGATGAGTGAGTATAGTCCGTGTTTTCCTAGTTAGTTGCCAGACAGTAGAGGAAAGGCACAACTGCACTTAAACATGCGTAATACCTGTGACACAATTCAGAGTACAAGTAACCCATTGTAGTGGGACATGGCAAGGCCTGACATTAATAAATTAGGTTTGCTGCTAGCAGATTAGTCAATACCTATTACGTAGCCATTTTGTGCCAAGCCTCTAAAGAGCATTTGCTTAGTGGGCGGCAGGCTGGGAGCTAAAAACAAACACAAAAAAGCCCTCCAGTTCCAGCCTTCAGGGAGGGTCTGTTTGTTCCTAAAGGGAGAGGCAGCCAGAAAAAAAAGAGAACAAATAAAAGGAAGACCTAAAGAAGTGTATTAAAAATACTCAAGGCCCTTTTGGAGATCTGTCTAGTCCTTTTTGAGCCAAGGAGTCATAGAATTTCATAGTTGGAAGAATGGTCTTGATCAACTCATAACCTGAATAGGAATCTCATCTATACAAAGATCTTTGACAAAATCTCCATTTGAAGACCTCAAGCGAAAGGGAGCCCATTTTCTGTGGGGGCAGCCTATTCTTTTGGACAGTACTAATTAATACGGAACTTCTCCATATTTAAGCTGAAATTTACCTCTGCAATTTGAATCCATTGCTCTTCTGCCTTCTGGCTAAGCAGACCAAATTTAGGACGGCCTGTCAAATACTTGAAGACGATCTGCTGATCTCTTCTCTAGGCTAAATATCCCAGGGCCTTTCAACCAATCTGTATATAATGTCTGAACTTACTACTATCCTGGTCACCTTCTGTACACACTCTAGTTTGTCACATTCCTAAGGAGGTGATAGTGTGGGCGGTCCCTGCTAACTTTGCTACATTATGCACCAGCTTCCAAGGAGAACTATTTTATTGGGCAGTCTCTCCCAGCTCTGGTTATACAGAGTCCAGTGTTCACTGGGCATGGTGAAAAACTCTTGCTTTTTAAATTTGCATATTCATGCATATGGAATGTGATGAGATGATTGAAATAATTCGCTGGATGATTCTTAGACTTATATTTTAGGCTTGTTTAAGGACCTAGATTTTTACAGCTAATTAACAGATGATGAAGTGAAGTAAAGGGATTTGAGTTGAGAAATTAGGACTTGGTTGACTGGAGGACCCCAGGAAATTCTCGCTTAGCTCCTGTCCTGAGGAGAGTTATGATAGAGCTGAAAGGACCAAGAAATCATTGCCTACAGCATGATGGAGCACCACAGGTCCTATATCCCAGGCTTTCACTTAAAAGAGAAGCAAAGAGACAGAAAGTCCCTGCACTCTTCTGATTTACATGGATGGTTTGAGATTTTTTTAATAATACTTCAACCCCTACTGTCATCTTTTCCTCTAGAATGAGTTTGGTTGAATTAATACTTCATCTAAACATTACTTAGAAATAAATTTTGTCACTCATTTGAGAAATCATGCCAGGCTCCATATGGGGGTGGGGGTGGGGGGGAGAGACATAAGCCATGCCTTGCCTAAGACTCAAACCAGAGAAATCAGTAAAAGAGGGAAAATAAACCTTTTTGGTTTCTAAGATTTATAAGCAAAAGGCAACTACTGTTCAAAAAATGATTTGCTGAACAGTTCTCTAGGAAATAGCATCTTCCAGTTATTACCCCATACAAGTTTTGCTCATTCCTACCCTTTTGCTTTCATACCTGCCATTGCTATGGGCTGGATTTGAAGGTTACTTGTTTATACTTTCCTTCTCCTTCCCCTGTAAATTTATTCCTTTCTTTAAAACTCAGCTCAAAGGTTACCTCCTCTAAGAAACTTCTCCTGTCTAACTTTGCCCCTTTTTGGTGTTTCCTTTATCCCATGTCCCCTCAGCCCTTGTTTGTGCAGTTTGTTCTAAGTCTATATGATGTGCTCATTTGTATAATCAAGAAGTCAGTTGGAATTATGGTTTCATTGATGTGGGTATTCCCTCCAAGGATGCAGATTGTAACCTATCCATACCCGTCCATCTTATGTAACTTGTGCATGTCTCCCCCCAAGTTGGCCACAGGGCATCTACCGAACATTCTGGGAACTTCCCTTGTTTTCTCCTGACAATACAGTTACCAGTGGAGCACATAAATTATTTGTGTCTTGTTCTCATCATAAAGAATATCCTTTTATTTTTCGTTGGTACTTTTTGCCAGTGACACCCTTTCCACTTCTTTATATTTCCTTGTTTGTAAGGCACTCATTTCCACCAGACACTGCTACTTTGCCATTTGTGTGGATCCTCAATTTCAGTTCTTTGAAGACTCAGTAATTTGTGATTCATATAAATACAACACTGATAGAATATTACAAAATTTTGGGTCTTTGTTTCTGGGAGAAGTTTGGGGTCATTAAAAATAACTTTACAGTTTCCCAGAGGCAATCCAGTTTTGTCCTCCTTCTCTTCCTCCTCTTTCTCCCCCTCTTCCACCTGCCCCTGTTCATTTCAATTCTGAGGCCAACTCATTGTTTATTTTCAATATCTATACAAAGATAGATAGATGGATAGATAGGTGGGTGGACGGATGGACGGACGGATGGATGGACGGATGGATGGACGGATGGATGGACGGATGGATGGATGGGGACAGATGATAGGTACATAAACTCATTCAGTTGTGTATTACCGTCTGGACAATAGCTATCCTTAAATCATTTGATTTTTCCTTTATGAATCCCCATTTATGAGGTTCTGTCCTGTTCTGGGACTTGATACATTTAGCATCATATCGTGTTCACACAAGAGTATCTGGAGAACCCTGTCATCCATAGGAAATCTTTCTTGAACTTTCTGGGTTTTCCTCTAGGACAGTGGCAAAAATCTTTGATGAGCATTTGTTTTCTCTTTAAACCACCCCGATGTTAATGATCAGAGGGCTTTTGAATAAGGTTATCTATTTTTTTATATCTTTCACAGAATTTTGTATAAGTCTGAAATATTTCTAGGAGACATCTTGTTGAAGGAATTCCTTCAAGTCCATGATTTGTTTTTACCAACCCAGATGCTTATAGGCAAAAACAGGAGGCACAATGGAATCCTACTCTTTTTTTTTTCAGGGAACTGTGTTGGTGGTAAAGATGCCTACTTTGTAGTAATGGGTTTGAAATTTGGCCTGTATCATTGGAAATGATGCCCTCAATAGCCTGTGGGTTATTTTCGTACAAATTTTATATAAGTGAGAAAGCAGCCTTATGGGTTGGTAGTTACTGATGATCTTTTGGTTATCCTTTCTTATTAGATAACAGTAAGATAGAGAATTTTTTTCCAGCCTTTGGTATTTCTGTTTTAGATACCTAGAAAATTAGTTCTTCAGTGCCCTCAAAATTGTGTTGTCTTCAGCGTACATCAACTCTTGGTTCACTTGGCTCTGTCCAGCCGTTTGTCCCCTCTTAGCCCTCATAAGTGTTATTTATACTTCCACATGTATCACAATCGGGGACTGCAATATTATAGTTCAAATGTGGTCACTTCATTGTCCTTGATGCTTATATAATTGCTGTTGATTTTTTTTTCCATCTTTCATCTGTTCATTATCGTCATCTGGTTTCATGCTTATGGACCTTCAGGAAAACTTGGCTTAGTTGGTGCTCCTTGCTAAACTTTCTTTAAACTGTTTAAACTGTTTCTTACCATTTTATAAGGTAGTACTGCTTTTTACATCTTTCTCTCTAAAGACCTTACAAATGAGTTTGTATTCTAAACCAGTGTTTCCCTTATAAATCAAGTGTGTGCTAGCTAAGGAAATTTTTAGGCTTTTTTTTTGGGGGGGGGGATGTAGTGTTTCATTATGGCAATTTATTTACATACGTCAAATTTCTATATGAAATTGTTGTTATTGGTATTAATGGACTTTCCTCAATTCAATTCCCATTTTTTAGGTGATAATATCTTTTTAAAATAGATCAGGTTGGAATTGTTTTAATTGTGTACCATACCTTTTTCTCATTTTTTTCTCAAAGCTCTCCTGGTTTTATATTCATTTTGATCTTCACTGTAATAAGTAAGTGGTCTCGCTGTACACAGATATCTGATCCAGGAATGTTTGCCACATTAGTAACAAGTCTTTGTCTTTCTATTAACATAGAATCAGTTCCATTTTTGTGATGTTACTTGGTGTTCACTGTGTTAACACATCAGCAATCATTAAGCACCTCCTGTGTGCTTGGCACTATGCCAAGCTCTGGGGCACTCACCCTCAAGGGGGAGCTCACCCTCCTGGTGAGATATCAAAGCCCTTCTAATTCCTTTCTTAAAGAAAGAAATAATAATGATTAACATTTATAGACCACTTTAAGATTTGTAAAGTGTTTTACAAATATCTCATTTTATCCTCTCAAACCACCCTGGCAGGTAGGTGTTATTATCATCCCTGTTTTATGGATGAGGAAACTGAAGCAAAGCTGGTTGTGACTTGCCCAGAGTCACTTTAGCTAGTAAGTGTCTGAATCTCTCTTTGAACGTAGGTGTTGGGTTCAGAGTCCTACAGTATTTCCAGCAGGGTCTGAGGGCAGATAGATGGTGGTCAGGGTGGTGGTGGTGGGCTCTTTTCTGTATCCTCTTCTTCCCTTCTCCCCCACTCCCACCACTTCTCCTCCAAAAGCATTACTGAAGTTTTTATTAAACATATCTGGACCCTCGCTTAGGTTTTCAGCTTTCTAAGACAAGCCAGCACCCTTAGACCCACCCTATTCAGGGTCCCTGAGGTTCTTTGGGACTCAACTCAAAGTTCTAAGATGGAATTGGGGAATTGTTTTGGGACAACTTCGTTACTTTTGGGGCCCTGTCACTTTTAACTAATGCTTTTTTTTTTCAAATCATGAAGACCACTTCAGAGTTTAGTGTGGAAGAAAAAGGCACCTAAGTTTGGAACGAAACTGGGGTATATCCTTGGAAGGCAGCAGGGAAAGAGAAGAAGCTTATTTCAGTCCTAGAGGTTTAACTTGCCCTTATCTTGGAAGCAATATTCTTTAGTGCGCATGTTCTAAAAACTCCAGTGCAAAAATACCATCCCTGCAACAAAAACCTCTTTTCTTCCTTCCCTTTTCCTCTCCATCTTGCATAAGACTGAGGTTCTCTCCCCTCCCTGACCAGGGTGTCATCTAAACAAAGAATGCCGAAGACTTCATCCTTTCTCCTCTTGGTATTAGGGAAGAAATACATATGTAAGTTTCTTACAAGATAAGAGTCCCTGAAACTTGCCCCCCTCTCCTTTGTACTCCCTCTCCCCAACAATAAAACAAGGAAATGTGTTGTAGACCTTGGGCTGTACCTGAGTAAAGAATTTCACATGCCATGAAGTGCTCAGATACCCACTAGGCGCCTTCCTAAATCCTAGGATGATCATTTTGAACAGAACCAGATAGATATAAGTGAGGAGAACTCTCAAAGGAAGGAGCAAGATGGTAGCCTTGTAGAATGACAAGAGAGAGGTATGGAAGATGACTTCCAGGTGGGATTTGACTTGGCAAGAATGGAGAAAGTCACAGAAGACAGGTCAAAGCAGAGGAAAGCAAAATGGGCTTCCCGTCTGAGCAAGGTTTCAGGGCTGATGTAGAGTTTCTAATCCACTTAGAAGCCAATGAGTAAACAGACATTTATTTTATCTTCTGTAGCAGGAGAAAACTCTATGACCCACTTACTAGCAGGACTGCTTGGTCTTCACTGTTCTAAAAGGCACGCCAGTTTTAAAAATATAGATACTGTTCTTTCCTCAAGAACCACAGTACACCACAAGCTGCCTCCCACCCACATGAAAATATCCAGCTTGTGTTGATATTTTCCCCTCTCTGGGATGTGAGCTATGTGTGTGTAGAAGGCCCAGGCATGCACCCAGAAGCTAGGGCCTGGGAACTGGGCTGCTACCTTTGTGACACATGCATATGCCTGTCCGTAGGCCCAGGAAGATTTGTAAATACCAGCTGGTGTTTGCTTCCATTTAACTCTTGGGAGGGTACTCTACTATGCCGATCTCCCCACCCTCCTCCACCTGGGTGTTTTTCAGAGGAGATAGTGCCAAAGGACTTCCTTAAGCACAACCTGCTGGGCTTGCAAGCTGCCTTGTACCTTCTTTCTGTTTGAAATAAAACAGCAGCGCTTAGGCAAGGGAGGAACCCCAAAAAAACAATAACAATAAAAAAAACCAAACCAACAAAAAAACACAAAACACCCAACTTTCTGGAAAGTCCCAACTTTTCTTCCCAACTGTCTTAGGGATAAAGAAAATTCTAGTCCCAATTGTTGGACTTTCTCTAGGAACCTTGGTCCCTATTGGTCCTACCAAGGGCCTGTGCACCTCAGTGAAGATACACAAATGAAAAGCCAAGTTCTTGCCCTCAAACAGCTTACACTCCATGTGTGGATGGGAAGGTAGAGCATACAAGTATAAAAGATTACATGCATAATAAAAGGTAGAATGGACTAGGGCAGCTGATGACTCGGTGCATAGAGTGCTAGGCCTGGAATCAGGAAAGCTCATCTTCTTGAGTTCAGATCCGGCCTCAGACATTTTTAGTTTTGTGACCCTGGGCAAGTGACTGCCTCCGTTTCCTCATCTGTGAAATAAGCCAGAGAAGAAAATGCAAACTCCCGCATCTTTACCAAGAAAATCCCAAATGGGGTTATGAAGAATCAAACATAACTGAAATGACTCAACAATGGCCAAAAGAATAGGATCAGGGCAAATGAAAAATCTAGGCAGAGTCCTCTAAGGAAATTTGAGGAGAAATTGTTCTTCCTCTCTGCTAACTTAAGAGACATTACTGACCTTGTCTTGGAGGTTACCCCCACAGCCCCTTCCCCCTTACCAAGGGGAAGCATGCCTGGACATGGAAAGTTGGACATGTGGTTGTGGTACAGGCCTGCCTGAGAGAAAAGCCTCTGGATCTCTCATCTACTTCTAAATATGTTCATTATTTATAAAGCAAGGATTTGGGGAGAGCTTTTCTAAGTGCCTCTCAGTTCTGTTGGTCTGTCTTCTAGGGCAGTTAGAGGCTGGTCTTGGGGGTGAACTGGATTTTTGACCTGGATTTGAAGAGTACCTAAACCTAAGGATAGGTCCAAGACTGACCAGGACCAGGCTAGACTGGCCCCTTGTCTCTGTAGACCTATCCACCAGGGACCTGGAGGCTTCCCCAGACTGACCTGGGGAAGGTCATCCTGTCCAATCCTCATTTTACAGTTGAAGAAATTAAAACGTGTAACTTGTCACAGGTCATTAGTGACTGAACTAGGACTTGAAACTAGGTCCTCTGACTCCAAACCCTGTACTGTTGTTGCTTTGATTATTTTTTTCAAATAGTAAGAATTTATTTCCCTCCTATCTGTTCCCACTCCCCCCAAAAAACTGGGAAAGAAAAATAAAACCCTTATGAACAAATATGCATAGTCAGGAAAAAATAAATTCCTATAATGGTCACTTTCAACATGCGTCTCAATCTGGGTATTTATTCCATAGCCTCTGTTAGGAGATGGGTAGCATTTTAAATGTTCGATCCTTTGGAATTGTGATTGATTATTGCTGCACTATTTCTCACTGTATCTGGAGTTCCAGGGGGAAATGAAACATTGATGTTGACCAGCTTTCTCCCTATGGGTTACAAATGAATTTATGTCTACACAAAGGAACAAGAAGAACTTGAAAAGTTAGATCTTGCAGGTTAGAAAACCCTTACAGAAGGGGAAAAATGATTTTTAAAAAACCCTGGATTTGCTTCACTATCTACCCCCAAGTTCCTAGTTAAGGTGGCCTATATACACACAGCTTTCAAGGGAAGTGTAGGGATGTCTTTCTTTCTCTTGAATTCCGTGGGACCACTGGAGGTGGGCAAGTGTGTCCGGGTGTTCTAGGAGGACAAAGGAAATAGCCTTATTCATGAGTTCTGTAGTTACTGAGCTGGTCAAAGGAAGTCTGTTAAGTATCCTGAGAATTCTCTATCTACCAGAAGGGGGCAGACAGTGACTTAAAAACCCCAAGGCAACAATGGATGCCCGACTTGTGATTGTGAGGGTAAAAGGAAAATTCAGCTTTTAATTTAGAGTGAGAAAAATTACGACATGATAGTGGAGGGGGTTGTGATTGCTGTTCCTGCTGCCCTTTGGTTTAATGACGAGATAGAATTCATGGACAAGAAAGAAAGAACATGGGGTTACTAGAAGCTTCTTTGTATGGCCAAGCTAAATAAAATCTGTGTCTCCCCACCCATGATTTGTCAGCACCACAGGGTGTTTCCAGTTATCTCAAGGGGAGAAGGGATGGGGGGGAGCTGAAATTGAGGGGAAAAAAATTCCACATAGTTAATTGTATTTGCTGTTCCAGAGGGGAAAAATAATATATACTGTAGGTAGCTAGGAGATACAGTGCAACAAAAATAATGAACTTTCAACACTCCCCCCCCCCCCGCCAATGATTTGTGAGATCACTGAACTATTGCCTTTAGTCAAGGGTGTGAAGTGTGTGTGTGTGTGTGTGTGTGTGTGTGTGTGTATACACATACATATGCATTTATGTGACTGTCTTTTTATTTCCATCACCTTAATTTCCAAATATCTCTCTTCTCCCTCTCCCCCATCCAGAGAATTATTTATGGGTAGCATTGAAAAGGAATGCTGACCAAGAGTAAGGTTGGTGTGGTGGAGGTATAGTAAGCCCCTTTCTCCCATTCCATTCACATCCTGATCCTTAGGATTCTTACAGACTAGGAACACTGGAGCTGCTTTCTCCAGCCAAACTAGGCTCACGTGTATTGTCTTTGCTGGAAACTGCCTGGGGCTGAGCCTTTTAGCAGTTTTGTGGTGCATCTGCTTCTGAAAACCTGTCATAAGTTCTCTCTGGATCTTCCTGCCTTTCTCCCAATCTCAGATTTGTTGAACAAATCTATTCATTTGTGGATTAGAAGAGCCATTTTCCAGGTGGGAATCTCAGAAGACTTCAATGGAGAGAATTGTTGAAAAATTATACCCTCTCTTCCTCTTCCTGCCTCTTTCTGATCTATACAATATTCTATTCATATGGTTAAGGTGAGATGTACTCCCACAATTAAAATGCCATTTTGTTTAATATTGGGAAGGACAAGTGAATATTTTTAGCAAAAGAATTACTAAGAAAAATGAACTGGGCAGCTAGGTGGCACAGTGAATAGAGCACTGGCCCTGGAGTTAGGAGGACCTGAGTTCAAATATGACCTCAGACACTTAACATTTACTAGCCATGTGACCTTAACCCCAATTACCTTGCCTTCCCCCCCTCCAAAAAAACAAAAAAAAGAAAAGAAAAAGAAAAAAGAAGCAAATCCATGACTATTCTAGGTGAGAATTATTTATGCCCAGTCAACTAATTCTATGAGGGTCAGTCAACAAGTACTGAAGACCCTACCACGTGCCTGACACAGTGCTAAATTTTGCTACACATACAAAGTGAAGCAAAAAAACTGTCCCTGCTTTCAAGGAGCTCATAATCCAGTGGAGACAATATGCAAAAAGCAAAACTAAAGCCCTGTGTATTGTGATAAGATGTATGCAAGATAAATTGGAGATAATCAACAGGGAAGGCACTAGCATTAAGGGGAATCAGGAAAGTCTTCTAGAAGGTGAAATTGTAGCTGGGACCTGAAGGAAACCAGGGAAACCAGGCAGTGCTGAGGAGGGAGGAAATTCCAAGTATGGGGGAACAGCCACTGAAAATGAACTGAGTCTGGAGATGGAGTGGCTTGTGTGAGGAACAGAAAGGAAGCTAGTGTCACTGGAGTATAAATGGGCATGGAAGTGAGTAAGACTTAAGAAGATTGGAAAGGTAGGAGAGGGCCAGGTTGTTAAGCTCTTTGAGTGCCAGACAAAGGATTCTGTATTTTTTCATCCTGGAGGTGATAAGGAACCACTAGTTTATTAAATAGCAGGGAATAACATAGTCAGACTTGCACTTTCAGGAGATCAGCTGAGTCAAGGATGGGCTGGAGTGAGGAGACCAGGCAGGGAGATTAACTAGCAGGCTTTTGCAGTAGTCCAGGAATGAGGTGATAAGAGTTTTCACCAGAATGGTAACAGTGACAGAAAAGAGAAGGGGGCATGTATTGGAGATGCTGGCAGTGTGGAATTGAAGGCATTTGGCAAGAGAATGGATATGTGCGAGGAGGTAAGAGACACTGAGGAGATGAGGATGATGCATAGGTTGCAAACCTGAGTGACTAAAAGGGTGGTGTTATCCTCAAAAGTAATAGGGAAGTTTGAAAAAGGGAAAGGGGGAAAGATGAATTTACCTTAGGACATGTTGAATTTAAAGTGTCTATAGGACATACAGTTCAAGATGTCCAATAGACTTGGAGATGTGAGACCAGAATTTAGGAGAGAGGTTAGGGCTGGACAAATAGATTTGCAAATCATCTGCAAAGAGATAATAATTGAATCTATTGAGTTGTGATGAGAGGCGGGCTGAGGACAGAACCCTGGTGAATAACCACCATTAGTGGGAATAACCTGGATGAAGATCCTGCAAAGGAGACTGAGGATGGAATAGTGCCACAGAAACCTAAAAAGAAGAGTATCAAGAAGAAGCTGATCAACAGTGTCAAAGAGATCAAGATACAGAGATCAAGAAGGATGAGGACTGAGAAAAGGCCATTAGATTTGTTAAGAGACCATTAGTAACTTAAGAGATAATTTCAGTTAAATGATGGTCAGTGCCAGGCCAAATTAAGCAGAGAGTGAGAGGAAAGGAAAGGGGAGGCATCAATTGCAGATGGCTAAAAAAAAGGGAGGAGAGATTTGGGATGATAACCAGTAAGGGTGTAAGGATCCAGTGAAAATTTTTTGAGGATGAAAGGAAAATGGGCATGTTTATGGGCAGTAGAGAAGCTGCCAGTAGAAAAGGAGAAATTGAAGATTTATGAGAGAGTGAAGATAATAGAAGGAGCAATGTGCTGGAGAAGATGGAATGGAATGGAATGGGATCACTTGTGCATGTTGAGGGGTTGGCCTTAACAAAGAAAATGCCCACCTCTTCTGATGAGACAAGGTAGAGGAAGAGATTGTGAAGGAAGGCTGATGGCATGAGATCATGAGGAAAGCAGAGCTGTCAGGGCCTCTATTTTTCAGAAAAATCTGAGACAAAGTTCTCAACTGGGAGGGTGGAGAGAGGAGGAGCCATGGAAGGTTTGAGGAAGGCTGGGAAAAGCTGCTGTGTTGAGTGGGATAGGGAATGGATTGGGGAAGTGGGGAAGGATTGCTTTACCCAGTTGAGATTATATGACAAATTTCCAGTGGTCCCAGTTAGCATGGTTTTGTGATTTTTTGTATCTTTTTCCAGCAGCATGTGAGAAGGAACAAAGACAGCAGTGGATGATGGGAATGATGTAACACAGGCTTGGCAAGGCAAGATCAAATACAGGATGAAGGGGCAAGAAACTTGAGAGAAGAGGACAGTGTAGAGCAGAACTAGTTCACCCTAGGGTTGAGATGGAGAAGCAGGAATGTTGCCCATGCAGGGGTGATAGCCTGGGAAAAAACTGACAGATAGAGGGACTGGAGGTTGCAATTAGACATGGTAAGCATTTGGAATTGCAAGACAGAGGGAGAGATGGAATGACAACACGTTTTGATCAGATAAGGGAATTTCATGAACCTGGGTATGACTGTGCGTGTCTTAGGTGGGGTGGAAGAAGAGGTCGTGGGAAATGAGTAAGTTCAGGTGAGGTTGGTGAGGATGTTTGAGGGAACACTGATATATATGTTGAAGTCCTCCAGGAAGTTGGCAGGAGTTGGAGAGAAGAGAAGGACTGTGAGGTAGAAAAAAGAACAGCGTTCAGTGTTAAATCTGAGGTAAATGGCAAAGTTTCTTACCTAAGCTGCAGACTTCCGCCACTCCTCCTCCCCCTCATTTGCCAAAGAGAGCTGTTCAGTTCTAGTGATTATGTCATCTTAGGTGAAGGAAGCATGAAGAGTAGCTATCAAAGTGAGAATGTGTCCATCTCCCTGGGTAAACCTTGTTTATTTATTGTAATCCCCATTAGCATGTGCTGCGTACAATCTTCCCAGCTCAGCACATAGTAGGTGTTTAATAAATTCCTTTTGATCGATTGATGAGATTGAGTAAGAAGAGCTTCACTCCAAATTAGGATGGCCTCTAAGTTGGTATTCCTTTCCTTGGCTCTTGTTATGTTCCTCAGTGGATCTGGAATATGGGGAAGATGAATCAGTTCCTTTCCCTTTCTTGGAAAGGGCTGAGGATTCATGGAAGAGGGAGATGAAAGACACTCCCACATGAAGTCTATTCATTTACCACTTAAAAAGTGTTCATTTCCTTTTGCATCTTGGCTGCTGAACAAAAATCATAAAACTATACAGATCTGGTATACTACAAACTCCATTCAATTCAACATATTTTTATTGAGTGCCTATTGTGTTCCTAACTCTGTGCTTGCTTCTGAGCATGATATAAAATTGATTGATGTTATTGCCCTCTGGAACTTAGACATAAGGTAGATAGGATGCACCCAGACAGCCAAAATAGTTGGAAGGTGCCATAAAGAAGGTACCACAACTCAACTGAATTCAACAAGCATTTATTGAGAGCCTGAATTCTGTGGCAGATATTCAGAAGAAGAAAATGCATTCATTCCATTTGGAAAAATTGGAAAAGGTCTAATAGAGGAGATAACATTTGAGTTGGGCCTTAAAAGTTCACCATTGAAGGGAGAAAGGAAGGAAGGAAAGAAAGAAGAAATGAAAGGAGGGAGGGAGGGAAAAGGGAAAGAGGAAAAAAGAGATAAGGAAGGAAAGAAAGAAAGGAGGAAGGTAGAGAGGGGAGAGGAAGAAGGAAGGAAAAAAGGAAGGTAGAGAGGGAAATATAAAACCAAATTGGTTCTCAAAAGCATTACAAACTATTAATAGCTACATGAAAGATTGTTCCAAATCACTGATAGTCATACAAATGAAAGTTTTTAGTGTTTCATCCTCGAATTTCAGCAAATTGACAAAGGTGACAGAAGAGAGCACATGGAAGATGGGCACACAAAAACACTGTTGGTGAAGCTGTAAATTGACCCAGTGATTCTCTGGTAAGCAATTTGTATATTAAAAGTGACTAAAATGTCCAGATTTTTAAAAATACTTTTGACCCAGAAACCCCACTACTAAGAATATACTCCAAGGAGGCCAAATGAAGGAAGAAAGGTCTCATATACACCAAAACATTAATAGAACTATTTATATGGTAACAAAGAAATAGAGACAAAGTAGATGCCCATTGATTGGGAAATGGTTAAACAAACTGTGGCATATGAATGTAATAGAATAGTATTGTACCGTAAGTAATCATGAATTTGAAAAATTCAGAGAAGCAGAGAACTGCTGTAGAGTCAAGTAAGTAGAACCAGGAAAACTATGCCATGACTTCCAACATTATAAATGGAGAGAGGAAAAAAAGAAATGGAATACTGTGTAACGTAGTGATTAAGTTTATGAGAAAAGATACCTTTTCCCCTTCTTTGCAGAGGGGAGGGCTATAGTGGTGGAACATAGCACATACTTTGTTGTATTGTTTGGTTTTGTTGAACTACTTTTATTTCTCTCTCTTGTCTATTCTTTGTTACAAGCAGGGGTGTGCTGGAGCCAGCTCCAACTGGCTTCCCACTGTTGAATTTTCAGCTTGAGTATTTATGCCTTGCAAACCAGAAAGCTACAAATCAGAGTCTGGTTTATTATTTTGTTGATTAAGTCTAGACTTAAAGTGATGTGGAAAATGTTAATAAATCAGATTAATCTGAAAAATGTGTACAGTGGAATGTTTCCCCCTAGAGAGTCAATTGTTAAACATTTACCAGTACATTCTTTGTTACAAGGATTGTTGCTGTGTAATGAAGATAACATAAAACCAAAAGATGCATAAAAATTTATAAAGATTTTAGAAAGAAAAAAGAAAATTAACCCTACCTTAGAATCCAGGAGATAATATGAGAGTGAGATCCAGGTAGATCTCAGTAACTTCACTGAATCACTGCCAGCCCAAATATCTCAGGGCAGTAGTGAGCCAGAGTTATTACTCATTGCTTTCTGGGAAGAATAAATCTGACATCTTTGGGTTTCACATAAGTGCCCAGAGAAAGTCCCTTTAGGAAATTTGAAGAGGGAGAGGAAATGGGTAAAGGGAAAGGGCTGATTAGCCTCATCCCACTGGGGAGACCTATCCCTTACATTTTCACTTTGGAGGCACATTTTTTAGATCCATCACTGGTAACTTGTTTAGTGGAAAGAATGTGTTGATCTGGTGTTGAGTGGGAGTCCCCTTCCACTATCAGAGAGACATGGGGGCCCAGCAGGTCAAATCCAGGGAAACTTAACATGACAGCTCTGTACAGTACTAACACCAACACTCCAGTATTTTTGACTGGGTTGTTACATGAAAGGAGGGGAACTGAAGTAGAGATGGGGACTGAACCCATGATTTCATGGGTACAGAGAGCCCCCAGAGGAAGAAACTGCCTCTACTAATGCAGGTTGCTGCCCTCCTCCCCTCCACAATGTATACTTTTAGAGTTCCCTAGAATCTTATTGAGAAGGGAACCGACTTGCACAGGATCACATAAGCAGTAGATATCTGAAGTGGGACTTGACACCAGGTCTTCTAGGGTCTGAGATCAGCTTTCTGGTCACTATGCCGTGATGCCCTAGGGGTGTGTCGACCCTTCATGACTCCACTTGGAGTTTTCTCGGCAAAGATACTGGAGTGGTTTGCCAATTTCTTTTCCGGCCCATTTTACAGATAAGGAAATTGAGGCAAACAGGATTAAGTGACTTGCCCAGGGTCACACAGCTAATCCAATGGCAGATTTGAATTTAGGTCTTCCTGATTCTAGGCTTGGTGCTCTATCCACTACACAACCTAGCTGCCCTAAAAACTGAACTGGATTAAATTGAATTAAACTGTAGCTGTTCTAAGGTGAGAAACTTAGGTAAGTTAGTCAACAATCATTTATTAAGAGCCAGGTATTGTACTAAGCTGGGGATACTAAACGAGGCAAAAAATGGTAATTTCTCTCCAGGAGCTTCCAATGTAATGGAGTAGGCAGGGAGTAAACAAATATGTACAAACATGCGACGTACAAGATACGTGGGAAATCACCAAAAGAGGAAAGGCACTAGAACAAAGTTGGATAAGCTGGCAAAAGTTTCCTGTAGAAGATGAAATTTTAGTTAGAACTTAAAGGAAGAAGGAAACCCATAGAAGATGAGGAAGGAGAGCATCCCAGGCATGGGGGAAAGCCTGAGAAAATGCCAGAAACTCTTTGTTTGTGGAACAGCAAGAAGGCCAGGGTCACTTGATTCAAGAGCCCATGTCAGGGAGTGAGTGTAAGAAACGGTGAGGAAGGGCTTTGAATGACAGAGGACTTTGTGTTTGATCCTGGAGGCAATAGGGAGCCATTAGAGTATATTGAGTTTGGGGGTGAGATGGTTGGTCTTGTGCTTTAGGAAAATCACTTTGGTGGCTGAATGGAGGATGGATTGGAGTAGAGAGAGACTTGAGGCAGGCAGACTGACCAATAATGGTCAGTATACATTTATTAAATGCCTACTATGTGTTGTGGTTTGTCCTTCATTCTCCAAGAGGACCATGACATCAGGGAGGTGATGACATGACTTGCAATTGACTTTAATTTGAAGTAAGGAAGGACTTTGCAAAGTCATCAGCCTCACTTTCTCCTCCAAAGTCATCTGGGTCCTGTGGCCAGATATAGATCAGGACAACTGGAGATGGCCCAGTATGCAGTGGGGGACCTTGGCCCATTTAAGTTAAGGTATTTTCATGTGCTCATCTTGAGTGAGGCAATGCCCATTCAGTGAATAGGCCTCTTTAAGAAGTGAATCAAGAGATGGCACCTATAATTAAAAAAAAAAGTCCTACTGGATGAGGATGCCCGTCAGGGTTGCTGGCCAAAAGAGAAATGGTTACTATTTACATTCACTCTGAGCCAGGAGGGCCCAAAATATAACCATTAAGTGGTGTTTGGGCAGGGACCTATTGTTATCCCTGAGATCCAGAGTGAATTGAGTTTAAGGCTTGCTCTTTGAGAAAGAAATCTAGCCAATCTGGCCCAGAATGCAGTGGGTCGTATCAGGCATTGTGCTAAGTGCTGAGGATGCAAATGCAAAAGAGAGAAAGGGAGAAAGAGAGAGAGAAAGCCCTTGCTCTCAAGGAACTTAAAATCTAATTGGGGAAAACAGCACACAAAAGGATGCTTGAAAGGGCAGAAGTGGGGAGGGGGAAGGTACCTACCAAGAATGACATGGTAGAGAAGTCAGAAAAATCCTAAAATAGTACATCCAGATGAGAAGTGAGATGTCTGGGCTCTTTCCTTAAATGGAAGTTTTGGAGTTCATGGATCCACCTTCCAATGTGAGAGACAGAGGGTAGTGATGAGATGGGGTTCCATTTTGGACACACTGAGTTTTTGCTGTTTACTGGACATGCAGTTCAAGATGTCAGAAAGGCATTTGGAGATGTGATATTGGAAGTCAGCAGAGAAGTTGAGGCAGGAAAGGTAGATCTAAGAATCATCAGCATAGAAATGACAATTAACTCCATGGGAACTGATGAGATCACCTCCCCAAGAGGGAGAAAAGAAGAGGGGACAGGACAGAACCCTGAGAGATACCTACTGTGAGTGGGAGTGATCTGGAGGAGGATCCAGCAAAGGAGATAGAGGAGGAGCAGTTAGATGGATAGGAAGAAATCCAGGAGAGGCTGGTGTCCAGAAAACCTAGAGAGAAGAATGTCAAGGAGAAGAGGGAAAATGACAGCATCAAAAGAGGTTAGGGAGAATGAGGATTGAGACAATGCCATTGGATTTGGCAACTAAAAGATCATGAGTAACTTTGGAGAGAGCAGTTTCAGTGGAATGATGAGGTCAGAAACCAGATTACATGGAGTTAAGAGTTAGAAGAGAAAGTAGAGGCATCTATTGTAGAAGGCCTTTTCAAGCCACACAGGGCAAAAGAGACGAAAGAAAAGTTAGTGGGCATGGAAGGATCAAGTGAGGGTTTTTTGAGGGTAGAGGAGACATGGGCAATCCAAAGTTGAAGTTTGGCAGGGTATATAAGGTAATATGATGATGGGGCTAGGGATTCCAGAGAAGAGGGCAATGTAGAGTTAAACTGGTTCACCAAAAGGTCAAGATTGGGGAAAGAGGAATAAGTGGTTAGTGCAGGAATGATGGCCTAGGAGAAAACTAAGGGGTTGAGAGATTGAAGGTAATAAGGGAAGCATGGGCTGATGGAGAGAAGGATTCCCTGATCATTTTGACAATCTGTGGTTCTCTTTAGCTGCAGATTTCCCCCTACAAATTAAGATCTTGTCTCTCCTTTGAGCTCTACTTCACTCCGATTTCTGGGGCTGTACTCAGAGAAGTAGGAAGAGATTGTGTGTCTTGCCACACAGCCTGCTGCTGATAAAGATATCATCAAGCAGCAGGTTCATCCTGTGTGTCATCCAAAAAGAAAATCAATTTTAAACATCAGATAAAATATGACAAGTGTTTTAAGGATATATTTCATATCCAGAGTGCCATGATGGGAACTGAGTTGGAAAGCAAGTTGCCTTCTTCACTGCTGAGTAATGTAAATGATTCCTGAAGCCTGGCCTTCCACTACTTCCTGGAGAGTTGCTGGTTTCAAAATCACCACCCTTCCCAAATTGACTGCTCTTACGACTGAACCATAGCTAGCTGCCATCAGCTGGGAAAAGGACTGGAAAGAGGTGATGAAAACTGTAATATCAATCCTTATGCAAAGATCTGCTGTGAAAATGCCAGAAGGATTTTGGTCTGGGAAGTCAGGGAACCTGGCTATGCCACTATCTCTTTGTGTGACCTTGGACAAGTCATTTAAATAAACAATAAGCAAGCATTTATTAATCATCTATGATGTGCCAGGCATTATGCTAAGTGCTGGGTGTACAAAAAAGGGCAAAAAACAGTCCCTGCTCTCAGAATCTCACAGTCTGATGAGGGAAGATGACATGTAAAAAATTATGTACACACAAAATAGTCACTGATAAATTGGAGATAATCTCAGAGGGAAGACACTAACATGAAAGGGGAGTATAGAAGGAGGGATTTTAGGTGAGAAGTGAAGGAAGCCAGGAGATGGAGATGAGAAGGAACTCAATGTGATTATATTATTATTATTATTACTACTAATGCTAAATTATAAGCTGTAACTAGGATTTTTTTCAAGGGCAAGTGGCATTAATTATGCACTTAAAGAGGGTACATCACAGAGGGGAGATAATTTCTGAGACACTGGGATAAGGCCACTCTTTTTTGGGGGGGGGGAATTGAGGTTAAGTGACTTGCCCAGGGTCACACAGCTACTAAGTGTCTGAGGTCAGATTTGAATTCAGGCCCTCCCAACTTCAGGGTGAATGCTCTATTCATTTCTCCACTTAGCTGCCCCATATGAGGGCATCCTTGAGGAGGCTGCAAAAGTAAGAGTGGTCCTAGACAAGGATTCGGAAGGGGAGTTGCTCACCCTATCAGTGGCTTCCTATTTTATCTAATTATTCTTGAGAAGCAGTGTGCCAGAAGTATCAGTTGATCAATCAGTTAATCAATAAAACATTTGTTAAGCATCTACTTTGTTCCAGGCACTGTGCTAAACACTGGGGATACAAAAAGAGGCAAAAGATAGTCCTTGCCCTCAAGGATCTTACAATCTAATGGGGGAGATGACATGCAAACAAATGCATTACAAAACTAGCTACATACAGGATAAATAAGAAATAATTATCAGAGGGAAGACACTAGAAATAAGAGGGGCTGGCTGGGAAAGACTTTGTGTAGATAGGATTTTAGTTAGGACTTAAAGGGAGCCAAGGAGGTCAGTAGTCTGAGTGAAAGAGAAAGAGTGGTCCAAGCATGGGGGACAACCAAAGAGAATTTGTGGAGTCAAGAGATGGAATATCTTTCTTATGGATCAGTCAGGAGGCCAGTGTCACTGGTTTGAAGAGTCTGTGTATGTTAGTGTAAGGTATAAGAAAACTGGAAAGGTAGAGGGAGCTAGGTTGTGAAGGACTTTGAATGCTAAGCAGAGTATTTTGTATTTGATCCTGGAGGTGATAGGGAACCTCTGGAATTCATTGAATAGAGCCAGGGGGTGACATGAATTGTGCTTTAGGAAAGTCACTTTAGTGGGCAAATGGAGAATGGATTAGAGGGGGAGAGGCTTGAGGCAGGCAGACCCACCAGCAGGCTATTGCAGTAGTCCAGGTGTGAGGTGATGAGGACTGCACCAGGGTGGTGTCAGTGTCCGAGGAGAGAAAGGAACATATAACAAGAGGTGTTGCAAAGGTGAATCGTGTTGCAAAGGTGAAATTGCAGGCCTTGACAAAAGATTGGATGTGGGGGGTAGGGAGTAGGCAATAGTGAAGAGTTGGTTGCAAGCCTAAAGGACTAGAACAGTGGTTCTTAACCTTCCTAATGCCACGACCCTTTAATAGTCGTATGTGCGCGTGTCTGCATGTGGTCGGACCCGCCTGGAGACGGATAGAAGAGGTTCCTAAGACCATCGGAAATATGTGCTTTCCAATGGTCTTAGGTGACCCCTGTGACCCCTGTGAAAGAGTTGTTTGACCCCAAAGGGGTCACGACCCACAGGTTGAGACCTGCTGGACTAGAAGGACAGTATTGCTCTCTACCATAATAGGGGAGGTAGGAGGGGGAAGGGTCTAGGGGAAAAGATGATGAGTTTTGTTTTGGACATACTGGGTTTTAGATGTCTACTGGATTTGAGTTCTAGATGTCTGAAAGGCAATTGGAGGTGTGAGATTGGAGGTCAGCAGAGACTTTGGGGCGGGAAAAATAGATTTGAGAATCATCAGCACAGAGATGGTAACAAATCTATGGGATTTGTTGAGCTCGCCAAGTGAAGTAGTATAAAGTGAGAAGAGGAGAAGGCCCAGGACAGAACCCTGAGAGATACCTACTGTGGAAGGGAGTGAGCTGGAGGAGGATCCAGCAAAGGGGACAGAGAAGGAGCAGTCAGATGGGTGGGAGAAAATCCAGGAGAGGCTGGTGTCCAGAAAACGTAGAGAGAAGAAAATATCAAGGAGAGAATGATCAACATTGTCAAAAACTGTAGAGTGGTCAAGAAAAATGAAGCTTGATGGGGCGGCTAGGTGGCACAGTGAATAGAGCATCTGCCCTGGAGTCAGGAGGGCCTGAGTTCAAATCCAGCCTCAGACACTTGACACACTTACTAGCTGTGTGACCTTGGGCAAGTCACTTAACCCCAATTGCCCAAAAGTGGAAAAAAAAGAAAAATGAAGCCTGAGAAAAGACAATTGGATTTGGCAACTCAGAGATCATTAGTAGCTTTGGAGAGAGCAGTGGAATGATGAGATCAGAAGCCAGATTGTATGAAGTTAAGAGAGTGAGAGAGAAAGTAGAGGCACCTATTGTAGATGGCCTTTTAAAGGAGGTTAGCCACAGAGGGCAGAAGAGAAGGGGACATATACAGGAAGTGTTGCAAAGGTGGATAGTGGGCGTAGAAAGATAAAGTGAAGGGTTTTTTTTTGTCTTGTATCTAAAAAAAATTTTTTTTTCAACACATGAGGCAAAATCTCATCTGAGAAAGTGGGAGCTGGGGGAACTGTGGAAGGCTCGAGAGGAGGGATAAAAAGCTTTAGAAGAGCTGCTGTGGAGAATGGGATAGTGAGTTGCTAAAGGAAGTCTAGTACAATTGCCTATCATCAATGAGAATCCAGTTGACGTTGTATAATATAAATTTGTAGTGGTCCCAGGCAGAACAGTTGCCCAATTTTCTCCACATTTGTTCAGCAGCATGTATTTAGGATTGAAGCTGGCAAATGGTGGGAGAGACCCAAGGCTTGGTTCTCCATAATTGGCAATATGATGAGGGTACTAAGGATTCAAGAGAAGAAGATAGTGTAGAGTTGAATTGGTTTACCAAGCAGTCAAGATTAAAGGAAGAGGAGAGAGTGGCTAGTCCAGGGGAGATGGCCTGGGAAAGAATTGAGGGATCAAGGGGTTGGAGGTCATGTTGTAGAAGAAGAGTTAGGTTTTATAAGAGAATGCAGAAGAAGAGGTACACAGCTAATAGATTATGGTTAGATAAGGGGATTATGGAATTTTTGAAAATAGAGTTAATACATTTGTGGGTGATGATCAAGAATATGACCATCTTTGTGTGATACTGAGGTGGGGTGGAGGAGAGAAAGCGAGTAACTTGAGGAACTGAGTGGTTAAGGTATTTGAAGGAGAGTCATATGTATGTTGAGGTCCCCTAGTATGAGAGTAGGAGTTGGGGAGGAGAAAAAAATTGTGAGCTAGGTACTGAATTCATTGAGGAAGAGGAATAAGAAGAGGAGTGTCCTCAGGATCTGTAGACAACAGCTACCAGGATTTTGATTGGGTGATAGATATGAGCCTGGGGGATTGAGTGAAGGTGTAACCAGTACTAGAAAAGGTGGCCACAGCAATCTAGGGAAGGTTTGGTTTGGTCTATGATTATTTTCCTCTATGTATTCCTAAATACAAATGTACTCTAAATATGGACCCACTTTTCCCAGTGATGTTGTGGGTATTTTTAGGAAAGTACTCCCAGGTTTATGGAGGGGAGGTATATGCATTATAGCTACTGTTCTTACTATGCTATCTTAGTTAATATTTTTACTTTGAGATAATTGTGTCTACTGACTGATTAGGTAAACTCACCAGTGGGGGCTTGTGAATTTTTGTTATAGAAATGACAACCCAGATTATCTGAGAACCTGAGAGTAGAAACCACCCTTTGGGGAGTCTAACTTAGTGAGTTGAGGAGTAGAACTCTAAGGGAGCTACATCTGGGGCTACACAAACTATAATACAGTTTTCACCATTATCTGTTCCTGAATACTTATGTTAGTCATTTCTCAGCTCCCATAAAATCCTAAGCCTCAGAAAGAACTTTGGAAGTTATTCAGTCCAGGGAGGACTATTCCTAAATGTTTCCATGTTGTTAAACTATTGCTTAAGCTGATCAGGAGATTCCCAGCAGGGAGAGGAGTTTTCCTGTTATCAGTGCCTTTGGTGGACAGAGAATTATCACAGAAAATTCTCCAGGCTCATTTAACTTGCACCATTCACCTTCCCCACCAGGACTGCGCAGGAATACAAGAGAACAGTCTTGGGGATTAGCAACTATCCTCCTTCCCTTTCTCCAGTTAACCCTTTCATGGATGTGCTAATAAACAATAAAGACCTAAAGAGAGGAAGAGGAGGAAAAGAAGGAGGGGGAGGGGGAGTTGCTAAGAGCTTGGTAATCAGCATCTTCATAGCTGACTAGTTTAGAGTGAGCTCTCATTACAGAGATGTGTTTGTCAACACGAACACAGCTGGATCTGTGGCTATTGGGTAAAAAAAATTTTTTTAAAGCAATACCCCCTAACATAGCAAGTTGTCCATTGGTGGTCATCTATTTTCCTCTAATGGAGACACAGAAGACTCAAAAATATCCTTTTTCAGGTTTTGAAAAGCTTAACTTTTCTTTGGGGATGCCATACAGCCATGAGGAGAACAGAAGTCTGCTGAACCTGGCCCTAGAAGACATCTATCTCCCTAACAGGCGACCTTAATGGTCACAGCAAAGTCCACCCCTGCTTCCTTCTGTAAACATTAGCAGCTGTCTGAGCTTTCTCCAAATTCAGCAGGGACCTCATCTCCCAGAGCTCATCTTGCCTCCAGAGCATTAGCTCCTTCATTATATCTCTCTCTATCTTCTCTTTCCACTGCCCCCAGAAACCTTTCTCCCTGAGACTAGAGCCAGCTAGATCTTACTGGAATCACCTTTGGTTTCGCTTCAGAGCATCCGCCTGGCAGAGACAACATCACTGAGACAATTTAAGGCTGAGCTGAGCTGCAGACCATTCGGGGTGGCCTCCCCTCACACTCAGCCCAAGGGTGTCTCAAAGCTATAAATTGAGTAAATTGAAAACGTTACTGAGGGATAGAGATAAAAGTGAGATCATGGCGTCTACATGAATAAAACATGGGAGGGATGTTATTTCTTGGGAAAACAGAGTGAATAAATTGCAGTGGATCAATTTTATCTAATTTCTTGGGTAGCTTCTGCTGGGCAAATGAATGTGCTTGTAATTGATGAGTGAGGAATGGAGATAAATGGGAGGGAAGGAAGATGGAATGTCTGCATTTCAAGTTGGGGAACAAAGTGCACACTTCCAAGGATTTGTAAAATTTCATTGGTACTGTACTCTAATGCCTTAAGATTTAGAATGGCAGCACTTAGAGGGCAGGGATTTGTCTATTTTGCCCTATATGGTGCCCAGCATTATAGCACACAAATAATTCATTTATTCATTCACCAAGATTTGATGCCTAAAAATATGTGCTATGAGTCTAGACTAAACAATTATGGGGTTGGAGGGAGAAAAGGGAATATACATATGAGGTGCCTAAGATGTAACCTCTTTCCTTTTGAGGCAATTGCTTCATTATTCTTTTGCTGATCTTGCCCCACCAAGCTCCAACCTTGGTTTATTCCCACCTTCCTCTGCCTTTGAACCTGTTTACATGCTATTGAATCAAGCTGGTGAAAATCACAAAACTGTGGTGACTGGGTTCACTGAAAATTTTGTTAAATAATCTCAGTTGGGCTCTCGCTATGGCAAGGCAATGTTGTTCCCCTCCCCGATCCATTTACTGTCCCACTCACCATAACAGTCTTTCCAAATCTTTGCATCCCTCCTCAAAGCTCCCATGGCTCCCCCCCTCCCTCTCATCTGAGAAACTTGCCTCCTATTTTACTTGGAAAAAAGGGAAGTTTTTTCCTGAAAGCTTCCTCTTCTCTCCTCTTCATCTCACATCAATCAGATGCCTTCCTCCACTATCTCCTGCACTCTTGTCTCACATGATGAGGTGGGCTTTCACCTAGCCAAGGCAAACCCTTCTTTCTGCAAAAGTGATGCCATTCCATTCCATCTTCTCCAGCAGATTGCCGCCTCTATCATCCCTCTCAGCAGTCTTCAACCTTTTTCTGTTTATTGGCTGATTCCCTACTGCCTAAAAATATGCCCATGTCTACACCATCCTCAAAAAACCTTTGCTTGATCCATCTATTCCTGTTAGCTATTGTACCATACCTCTCTTGCCTTTTATGGCTAAATTTCTTGAGAGAGCTATCTATAGAGGGCAGAGTCAAGATGTCACAGTGAGAAAAAGCATTTTTGCTTTGGTTCCCCAGCACACCTACTCCTAGAAAATGCAACAACCCAGAAAGTACGCCAGACTGAATTCTGAATGGGAAAGCCAAGAAACAGGCACAGAGAATAATTTTTTTTTTCCAACCAAGGGCAGCTTAGGAAGATAGACACATCTGCTGACATTAGGGCTGGAATTGACTAGGAGTAAGTGGCAGTAGAAGTGGAGGAAAAGGAGGGCATTCTAGTGTTCAGGTGTGAAAGGGGAGCTGAGACATCAGGGTAGAAGCACCTCAGTACAGAGAAGTCAGCTAGTGCTGGGAGCAACAATAGATATCATCTGGTAGCTCTGTTGTCCATTACCCAGTTCAGGATCACAGACTCAGGTCAGAGAGGAGCAGTTGCAAGTGAGTGTGAGACCTAGTACTGAGCATAAAACAAGTTCTAGAAACTTAGCTGTGTCACTCTGAGCCTAGGAGCAGAGCAGCATCTTAGTTCTAACTTTTATCCCAGGGCATATGCCTGAAGTAGTATAACCAGTTCAGGAGACCAAGACCAAAGAGCAGTCAGCCATTCAGTGGCTATGAACCTGTAGGACTTCCTAGTGGGCTAACAGTTACTGAGTCCAGCAGTAGTCTACTGAAACTCAATTGCACAAGCCAATAAACCTAATACAGAGATCAGATATGGAGGGTAGTGAAAAGACCTCTCCCCAGATCTCCATTTTGGGAGCACTGAAAACATGCAGACAAAGTTGTAAAAGAAACAGACAGACTTAAAAGAACAAAACCTCAGGCCAAACATCCTCACCCCCACCCCAAAGTGGACAGATCCCAACACTAACATAAGGTCCACATCAAGAAGTAGGTTGGAAGAATGAGTAAGCAAAATGAGAATCTGAGCATACAGGGCTACTATGGAGAGAGGGAAGCTCAAGACTGAAACAGAAGAAAACAATGACTTGAAAACATCTACAAGTAAAACCACAAAGAAAAAATTCAAGATTGGACACAAGCCCAACAAGAATTCCCAGAAGAGTTCAAGAAAAGGAGTTAAATGTTATTTTATTTTTCTCTCTATATTTAATTTTTTATTTTTTCCTCAATTACATGTTAACAAAAATTTTTAATATTCTTTTTTAAAATTTTTGAGTTCCAAAATTTTCCCCTCTCCTCCTTCTCCTTCTTCTTCTTGAGAAAACAAGCAAATTGATAGAGATTATTTTTATATGTGTGTGTATGTATGCATATATGCAGTCATGCAAAACATGTACATATTAGTTATGTTGTAAAAGAAAACACAGACAACAGCAACAACAGTAGCAGCAGCAGCAGCAACCAAGAATAATAAAGAAAGTAAAAAAAAAAAAAGCATGCTCCAATCTGCATTCAGACTCCATCAGTTCTTTTTCTGGAGGTGGGTAGCATTTTTCATTATATAAAATATAAATATATTTAAATAAATATAAATCCTTTAGAATTATCTTGGATCATTGTAGTGCTAAATATAATTATGTCATTCACAATTGATCATCCTACAATATTAATGTGTACAATGTTCTTCTGGTTCTGTTCATTTCACTTTCCATCAGCTCATGTAAGTCTTCTAAGGTTTTTCTGAAAGCATCCTGCTCATCATTTCTTATAACCCAATAATATTCCAACGCAATCATAGACCGCAACTTTTTCAGCCATTCCCCAATTGATGGGCATCCTCTCAATTTCCAATTCTTTGCCACAATAAAAAGAGCTACTGTAAATATTTTTGTACATATAGGTCCTTTTCCTTTTTGTTTTTTTGTCTCTTTGGGATATAGACCTAGTAGTGGTATTACTGGGTCAAAGGGCATGCATAGTTTTATATCCCTCTGGACATAGATTCAAATTGCTCCCCAGAATGGTTGAATCAGTTCACAACTCCTCCAACAATGTTTTATTTCCCCTTGCATCCCCTCCAACATTTCTCATTTTCTCTTTCTGTCATATTAACCAATCTGATAAGTATGAGGTGATACCTGAAAGTTGTATTTCTCTAATCAATAGTGATTTAGAGTATTTTTATATGACTATAGATGGCTTTTATTTTTTTCTTCTATAAACTACCTGCTCATGTCTTTTGACCATTTATCAACTGGGGAATGACTCATGTTCTTATAAATTTGACTCAATTCTCTATTAAAAATTATTTTTAAAAAACAGATGAGAACTATGGGAGAAAGACATGAAAAGAAAATTAGCAGCTTGGTAAAGGAGGTACAAAGCCTTGAAGATAATAATTCCTTGAAAATTAGAATTGGCCAAATGGAAGCTAATGACTTATGAGACATCGGGAAATAATAAAACAAAAGCAAAAGACCAAAAAATGGAAGAAAATTTGAAATAATTCCTAGGAAAAACAATTGACTTGGAATACGGATCAAAGAGAGGTAATTTTAAAATTATTGGAGAAGGACTAGAGGAGGAAGAAGAAGTGAGTAGCACTGAATGGTAGCCTCAAAGTCAGAAATGATAGACCAACCAAGCTGCCTCCATCAGACAGCAACTGCCGGGATGTATGGCAAAAACTGAATCAAGATCTTCCTTTCAACAATGGCACAGATCATTATGAAGGCTTTATTAAAAGGAACAAAGACAGGCCAATACCTCCTAAAGAAAAAATCTGATGCCTTGACTCTTCAGGTTCAGCAGATCTTGTAGATCATTGAGACCGAAATGTTGATGAATGAAATTATATGAGAAGCTGCTTTTTTCACTTGCTGAGGTCACAGTTGGCATCTTAAGTACCGCTGTAATCAAAATATGAACAAAACTGTAGTGACTATCAGGGCAAAGAAATATAATGTAGCGGGTGTCACCTTGCCAGTATTTGAACATTTTCAAGAAGGAGCTGACAGCTATGAATTGACTGGTTTGGTCAGAGGTGGGAAACAACTGTATAAACTGAAGAGTAATTATGTCAAAGCAGAGTAACTATTGTTGGAGCTAGCTAGCATCCTTACAAACATCACTTGTTACACTGGATGAATCCATTTAAATAATAAACAGGTGGGTGAATGCAGTTGAGCATGCGATCATTCCTTGGATTGAGTGTACATTTGCTTTCGTCATTTCAGAACGGGATGGATGAGAGCATGGAGATTTTGACAAGTTAAAGACAATACAGGAGAAAAAGGTTCTCAAAGAGAAAACAGAGAGAATTGGAGCTCCAGAAAATAGCTAGAGAAGTGTTGGGCCTGCTAACCTGCTGGCTGAAGAGAAGGATGAAAGTCTTTGGTTCAAATAGCCCTTCCCATCCTATAGTCTTTGAGACCTCAGTCTTGTGATTTTCTGATAATACATGGTATCCAGGTTCTATGTGTAACGTGGCTATTCGTTAAGTCTAAGAGTTCCACTAGTTGATATTTGTTATTGGGATTGTTTAGAGAGATCATGATTATAAGTAATCATTTGTAGGACCTACCACTACTTAGTGGTAATTGACCTGCCCAGGAACCTGTAGAACTATGACCTATTAATATTTCCCCTTTTTATTATTCTCTGTGTGTAAGCAGAGTTGTGCTGTTCTATCCTCTAATCATATTTCAGAAACATCCCTTTGAAAATAGCAGTGATTCATGCTGAGATGTAGCCTGACTCCTACATATACAGATATCATTTTGACCCACTTTCAACCTCTGCTTTTGTCACCATGGTGTTTCAATCCATGGTTTTGTGTAAATAGCTTCACATATTTCTTTTTCCTTGCATGGCTAGTCTCGGTCCTGTGGAAGAAGACTTTTATCTCCATTATGGAAGAAATTCTGCTGATTCCTGTGTAGCTGTAGTATAAGCAGAGTTGTTGTTGTTGCTTAGTCGATTTGTTGTGTCCAACTCTGTGACCCCATTTGAGGTTTTCTCAGCAAAGAAGCTAGAGTGGTTTGCCCTTTTCTTCTCCATTTGTTTTACAGATGAGGACACTGAGGCAAAATGGGTTAAATGACTTGTCCAGAATCACACAAGTAGTAAGTGTTAATGGTCAGATTTGACCTCAAGTCCTCCTGACTCCAGGGCCAGCACTGTATCTACTCTGCCACCTAGCTGCCTCTATAAGCAGAGTAAAATAATTTTAAAATAAAAAAAAATCTTCAGACTACCCGAAAAATATGTACAAAAAAAAGAGCCTAGACATAATTTTTCAAGAAATTATAAAGAAAAACTGCACAGATATCCTCAAATCAGAGGGCAAAGTAGAATTTGAAAGAATCCACCAGTCACCTCCTGAAAAAAACCTCAAAACAAAAACTTCTATGAATATTATAGCCAAAATTCAGAGCTTCCAGGTCAAGGAGAAAATATTTCAAGTAGCCAGAAAGAATGAATTCAAGTGCTAGTGAGCTACACTCAGAATCACATAAGATATAGTAGTCACCACTATGCAGAAAAAGAGGGCTTGGAATATGATATTCTGGAAGGCAAAGGATCTAGGATTACAACCAAGAAAAACATATCCAGCAAAACTAAGTATAATCCTATGGGGGGAAAAATGGATATTTAATGAAATAGAGGACTTTCAAGCATTCCTGATAAAAAGGCCTTTACTGAATAGAAAAGTTCGTATTCTAACATAAGACTTAAGAGAAATATAAAAGGGTAAATAGCATGAGTGAGAACTCAAAAGAGACTACATTCTCATATGAGGAAATAGCACATGTAAACCCTCAGTACTTTATCATCTGGGGTTTTAGAAGGGATGTAATTACACAGAAGGCCTGGGTGTGATTCTTTTATGTTTGGATAATATCTTTTTTCTTTTTGGAGGGAGGAAGGCAGGACAATTAGGGCTAAGTGACTTGCCCAAGGTCACACGGCTAGTAAGTGTTAAGTGTCTGAGGCTGGGTTTGAACTCAAGTTCTCCTGACTCCAGGGCCACCTAGCTGCCTGATGTTTGGATAATATGAAAAGTAGAATAGAAGGGTGGGGAAGAGTATTATACTGAAGAGGGAGAGAATAGAGGAAGAGGAAGAATGAGGAAAATTATCTCATGTAAATGTGATGTGCAAGGAAGAGTTTATACAATGCAGAAGGTAGTGAAAGGGAGTGGTCAAGACTTGAATTTCATTCTCATATACACTGATTCAAGGAGAGAAGAATAAATATATGTATGCAGTTGGATACAGAAACTCATTTTATTCAACAGGGAAATAGAAGGGAAAGGGTTTAAGAGAAGGGGAGGAGAATAAGAGGGTTGGTAAATTCAAGGAGGTTGTGGTCAGAAACAAAACAGACTCTTAAAGAGAGAACAGGGTAAAATAGGGGTGGGGAAAGGAGTATGAGAGTAGGATTGAGGGAAATAACAGCAATCATAACCATGAATGTGAATGGAATGGCAAAAGAAGATAGCAGAATAGATTAGGAACCAGAATCCAATAATGTGTTGTTTAAAAGTATCTCTTTTAAAAAGAAACAGTTTAGGGGAAAGCAAGATGACACAGCGAATAGAGCACCAATTAGGAGAACCAGAGTTCAAATTCGGCCTTAGACACTTAACACTTACTAGCTGTGTGACCTTGAGCAAGTCACTTAATCCCAATTGCCCTGCCTTCTTTCCTCTAAAAAGACAGAACAAACAAACAAAAAACAAATTAAAAGAAATAGTTTAAAACAGGGGGGGACTAGCACCTCTGGTGTGAGGGCTGCCAAGCCCTTTTCAGGGTTGCTCATCCACCATCAGTGTCCATCTGTCACCCAGCTCTCACTTGTGGCTCCAAGAAGCTGTAGCACGTACACTTGCTACACCCCAGTAAAATCATCTCAACAGATGAGCTAAAACCAAGTTGAGGGGAACCAACAGGCCTCAAACCCATTGGTACGTTAGGGGGATGTCTACCCAAGCATGTGAGGACTTTTCCTGGCAGAGGGGATGGATGAGAGTGATTTGTTCCAACAGTTAGCAGGCAGCTGAAGCAGGTCCTGTGGAGAGCTGAGAGTTTGGCCAGACTTCAGAGATGCCAAGGTCGTCCAGTGCATCCCAGCTCATCAACGTTATCTTGACTTTGGTCCTGCCTCTGGCCTTCGGTGACTCTGGAAAAGAGAGTGAGGCTGAAGACTTTGTGTACCTCTGCCTCCCTTCAGTCCAATTCATGCACAAGTCAAATTGGTCCTCTTCAAACACAAAGGACGAGTGACAGTAACATTTAGAGTTAAAGTAAGGGACTGGAGCAGAATCTGTTACATTTGAGCTGAAGTGAAAAAAGAGAAGGCTGTCTACAGTTAATGACTCAACTTATTTTCCTCTCACTCATTTACCTCTCTTCAGGATGACTGCTAATCTGATCATTCCACTGAAACTTCTCTCTCCAAAGTTATCAATGATCTCTTAATTGCCTGATCGGATGACTTTCTCAGTCCTCCTTCTTCTTGACCTCCCTGCAGCCTTTGGCACTGTTGATTGCCCCTTCTGGATGCTCTTCTCTCTAGGTTTCTATGGGGACTCTATCCTGTTTCCTTTGCAGGATCTTCGTCGAGGTCACTCCTGATAACAGTAGGTGTCTCTCAAGGCTCTGGGTTATTGCAATGATCTTCTGATTGATGTCTTTACCCTATGTCTCTACTAATTCTAGTTCATCCTTCTTTCAGCATCCAAATGATCTTGTAAAGTACGTATCTAATTATATCATTCCTCTATTAAAAAAAAATTCAGTGGCTCCCTATTGCCTCCAGGATCAAATATAAAATCCTCTGTTGGACTTTTAAAGCTTTTCATAACTTGTTCTCTTCCTGCCTTTCCAGTATTCTTATACTTCGTTGCCCTCCATCTACTCTTCAGTTGGGTAAATCTGGCATCCTTGCTGTTCGTCACACAAGACTCTCCAATTCCAACCATGTGTTTTTGCTGGTTATTCTCTATGCTTGGAATTCTCTCTGTCCTCATCTCTGCCTTAGGGATTCTCTGGCTTCCTTCAAATCTCAGCTGCAATCCCACTTTCTACAAAAAGTCTTGGGGCAGAGAGGTGGCACAGTGAATAGAGCACTAACCTTGGAGTCAGGAGGACCTGAGTTCAAATCCACCCTCAAACACTTAACATTTACTAGCTGTGTGATCTTGGGCAAGTCACTTAACCCCAATTGCCTTACAAAAGGAAGAAAAAAGTCTTTCCTGGTCTTCTTTAATGCTATATTGCCTGCCTTCCGTCTAAAATTATCCCTATTTTTGCATATATATATATATATATATATGTATATAATTTGTACAAGGTAGTTTGCATGTTGCCTCCCCCATTAAATTGTGAATTCATTAAGGGCAGGAAGTATTTTTGCCTTTCTTTCTATCTCCATGGCTTAGCACAATTCCTGGTACATAGTAGGCACTTCTGTGTTTTTTGACTTCTTGTTTTCAAATCTAATTGAAGAGACAAGATAAAAACATATAAAACAGGTAACAATAGGTGGCAGAATATGATACCAAAATGAGGGGTGCTCACAATAATCTTTTTGAGAGTTCAGAGAAGGGGGAGCAAAGCTTCACAAAGAAGGCGGACTTTGAGGAGGAAAAGGATTAGGCTAGGTAGTAAAGGTGGGTCAATGGCATTCAGGGGCAATGGCACAAGCAAAGACTTGGAGTCAAGAATGACTATGACATATAACTATATATTCTTAGCACTGAAAGGAGCCTTAAAAGGCATCTAGTCCAGCCTCCTCATTTTACAGGAGAAGAAACCTTGGCCCAGAGAAGGATAGTGACTTACCCAAGGTCACACAGCTCACTATCTGGGGACCCAGAAATAGAACCCTGAGTTTCCTAACTTCCATCTCAGTCCTCTTTCTACTTCACAATTCTAGCTATGAATGAAGCCCAGGTCCTATGTATTCTATGAGACTGGACAGAAGAGAATGGGATTCCCAAGTTCTAAAGTGGCAGTCTGGCATTTGAGATGCCCAAGCCCTGGCCCTAGCTCTGTGTTTATTAGGTTTCTATAACCGTTGGTGACTTACCTTATCCTCTGTCCTAGTGGGTTGATGATTAGTCCATAAGGATATTTGAGGATTTTCCTTGAAGGTCAGAGGGACTCTGATGATCAGGAAAGGGTTGTTTCCCTAGACAGGCTGTAAACTTAATGACAGGGCCTTTTTCATTTTTGTGTTTAAATTCACCAGACTTGCCACATAGTAGGTCCTTAATAAATCCTTTTTGACTGATAAATCATCCTGGATATTAATTGGAACAAGATGAGCTGATTATTACTCACTCCAATGCCTAATTAGGCCAATCCCTCACACTAAGTTGTTAGAACTTTTTTAGTTCAATACGTATGAAGTCTCCCCTTGTGCAGAGTTTCCTACTAGGAACTCTGGGGGAAAGAAAGGCTTACCCTCCTCAGGGAGCTTATAATTTAGTTGGGGTGATAAGAGACATATGACACAGTTTTGTGATAATAACTAACATTTATATAGCATTTTTTCTTTCACTAAGCTGAATAATACTGAAGGTATTGTGCCTACTTTACAGATGAGTAAATTGGGGTTTAAAAAGGTTGAGTAACTAGTCCGAGTCATACAACCAGTAAAAATGGGACCTGGGGCTTGAACCCAAATCATCTGATTCTTTCTACTAGACCATGTTGCCTCTCTCTCTTATGTAATGGGCTAGTCCAGGCAGACTAGTGTGGTGAGTCAAAATAATTTTGAGAGACAGAGTTTTGGCGTAAATTACAATCAGTTTTATCAATCGAAGTCAACAAATGATTGGCAAAAAGAATTCATTGCCTCTTGACAACCAAAGAGGAGGTGTGACTACTTTTTGAAGTGTATGTGCCCTTGGAGGAGACCTGTTCCAGCAGATGGCAAATCAGCTCTGATTGGTTAACAATGAGAAGTGGAATTTAGGAAGAGAAGTGAGTTCATTCCAGTGAGGGCTGAGAATGACGTCGAGTCAGTCTTGGATGGAGAGACTAACCCTAAACCCAGACCACCCTCAGCCTTGGGCGATCTAGACAAAAGATAGACCCCCACCCAAGGGGGAGTAAGTGGAATTCACCTTAGATTAAAGGTTGGGTGGGGTGTGATAAAGGAGAAAGTTAGTCCTGAATTTTTTGAATAAGTGATTTAGAAAAAATAGGGGGACTCTGGATCTCCCCAAATGATTGGTTATTAATAATCATTTTTCTCACTATATTCTTTTTTGAACTGCTTCCCTCCCAGAAGGCTGTGCATAAGCTCATAGCATGGAGAATCTCTGAGTTTGAGAAAATTTGAATAGCCCTGGGGGAAGTCTCTTGAAAGATAAGAAGTAGGATTGGAGATCTGAGTGGGTTAGCCAAGGAAAGACCCAGATGAAAATAGCTATGTACTAAGCACCAATATCCCATCTAGGCTTTGATGGTGATGGTAAGAGGTATCGTCTAGGATGCTAATGAGAAAGTATTCTCCTCCTGTGCCAAGAGGTTGATGCTCCCCAGACTGCAGTACTCCTCAGTCTGAAGTGCTGTTCAAAAGAGATCACCACTCTGTGTTTGACTCTTTGTGACCCTAGTGGATCACATTATCTCCCCTATGACCTGCCCATCTTGAGTAACGCTGCGCAGCGTAGCTCATAGATTCACTGAGCTATGTGAGCTGACCTCTACGATGATAAAGCAGTGATCCCTACCCCATAGTAAAAGCCCAGGAAGCCCAGTATTCCCTAAGGTGGCAGCAAGTTTCTCTGGTGCCTTTCTTTGAATCACTGATATATCTTCCTCTTCCTCTTAGGATGGAAAGACAGAGTGATTAATAAAGAGCTGAGACTAGCATTGCACAGGAGACACACATAGAGAGGAAAATCATTTGGGAATGAATAGCAAAAGCATCTAATGCCTGATTCAATTCCCTGGCATTATCTTATTATTTTTCCCTTAAATGTCTTTGCTTTGAATTCATAGTCATCTTATTTGGTTTGGTGTGATTAGAAAAAAAAAGAATTAACGGGGACTCGTGAGCTAGAGATTGGAATACATAGACAATTCAACCATCCCACAGATCTGGGTGTAGATGAGAAGGGGGCTCCATTGTGAGGCCCTGGGTGCTGCACTTACAAAGATCATTTGTGAATCAATATGCCACTGCAAAAGGTAATAGAACAAAATGATACTCTAAGTACATGTGCATGAAAAGGAACAATCAAACGATGAGAAGAAAGGTTAATCAGAGAAGACTTCTTGGAATAAGGTCATTTTGAACCAGGGACCCCAAAAGAAGGGACAGGATTAATGAAGGAGAGTGAGAGATGGGAGTGACAGCCCCGTGTCATTTCCTGCCCCCCAGACAATAGTGCTTGTTGCTCTGTGGTTGTGGAAATGGATGCTTGTTACATCCCAGCGTTTCTGAACTTGAGGGGTTGCCGATGGGATGTCTATATATAGTAGGATTTGTAAATCCATTTGCCAAGTTGCCATAGCCCTGAGGGACCCCTCTGGAGGAGATGCTCTGTGGAAGGGGGAATCATCAGTGTTGTCATTACTGCCAGGGCAAGGCACAAAGTCTCAGTTCTGGAAGAGAGGAGAAGGAGGCAAAATGAGCATAATAACACCTGTATGGTCTTCCTCACAGGGTGAATGAAAGCACTTGGCTCATTTGAAGGAACTAGCGATGCTAGGCTGAGAGAGGAGAGTACTTGGGGAAGGGTGGCATATTCACTGTGTTGGACTATTTGAAGGGTTGTCATGAATAAGAGGGATTAGATTTGTTCTACCTGGCCCCCTAGGGGGAGAACTCGGAGCAATAAATATAGAAGTTAGGGAAGCTCGTTTCAATTCTCAGTAAATAAAAACTTCCTAATAATCAGAGCCACCCAAACAAGAGATTAGCTGACTCAATGGGTAGTGGATTCTCCCTCAATGGACATCTCCCAGCAAAGTCTGGGTTACCACTGGTTGATGGGTTCTAGAGAGGTTTCTTGTTCACATATGGATTGGACTAGATCAGGGGTGGGGAACCTGTGACCTCAAGACTGCATGTGGCCCTCTAGGTTCTTAAGTGCAGCCCTTTGACTGAATCCAAACTTGAAGCTAGATTCAGTCAAAGGGCCACACTTGAGGACCTAGAGGGCCGCATGTGACCTCAAGGCCACAGGGTCCTACCCCTGCACTAGATGGTTTCTAGAGGCCCTTCTAACCCTAAGGTCCTATAATTCTAGATAAAGGGTAGATTCTATACCTCTGTGACATCACAATCACAACTGCAGAGAATTGCCACCACTGTACTGTGCTTCTCAGGGAAGGTGGGAGGACTTTTAGGTCCTGGTTTGCTCACGTGGCTTCCTCAAAACCTTGTTGGGGAGTGGGTTCAATATTCATCTCAGGGACAAAATTGAATAGAACCTCCAGAGGCTACCTTCATCAGCTGATCACTCAATAAATATTGATTAAACACAGAAGGTGATACAGGCAATTGTACTAAGTGCTGGGCATATTCAGACAAAAGTGAAGCAATGCCTGTCCTCAAGGTGCCTACATTCTAATCTGGGAAAAAACATGTATATCTTTAAGTGAGATTCAGTCAAAGCTAGAGGTCTGATGGGGCTACAAAGGCTAAAAGACAAAGAAATGTAAAATGGGAAGGCCAAACTGGGTATCCTGTTTCATCTTTCCCAGGCCTCATGGGGGCAGCCTATTTCATCTTACATTTCAATATGTTTTTTTAACCCCTTCAGGTCTCCAGCTTTTGCTGAAGTCTCCTTGGGGTATACAATTTCATTGGTATATTCAAGATATGTTGAAATCAAATGCAAGGGAACGTTCTAGGGGAAGACACTAGCAGCTAGGGGTGGTGGTGCCAGAACAGATTTGATGTACTAGTGGTGCTAAAACTGAGTCTTGAAGGAAAGTAGGGATTTAAGGCTACAATCCAATTTAGCAAGTGAGGGTACCTGCTCCCAGGGTCCAAGGAAAACAGGAACCTTCTCCAGAACAGCAAATCCCATCCCACACCCCCAAAGTGCCAGCAGGAGTAATAAGGATAATCTGGAATTTTTCTTCCCAGAAATACTTTTTTCAGAGAATTCTTGAAATAATTTCCTTTAAATTTCTATTATAAAATTTCATGGACAATTAAAAATGATGAATTGATGGCATTAATTATACAGACTGGTGGTACTTTGTTTAAAATTGTAGATGATTTTTAAAAACTGCATAGAAAATACTCTCTCAGATCAAGCAGACTTTGCCCAAGGAAACAAGTCATCATTCCAAAGGTAGTTTCTCATCTCTATTGCTCAGGTCACCCTTTTTTAGGTTTTCCAGGCTCGACGACAGCATGGCTCAGCTGGCTAGCTAGACTCCCCCTCTTTGCCTCATCTCTGTCTGGGGGGATGGGTTGTGTGTGTTACAGTCTCAGGAGATCCTTCTCAGAAAACAGGGTGAACACCCCTCCCCTAGATCTCAGCTCCACCCATTCCCCCAGGAACAAACTACAGCTCTGGAAAGCACAGTCCTCCTCTTCTGGAGTGGAGTCTGGGCCAGGAAAAAGAAAGCACAGAGGACCCCGGGCCCCAGGCCCAGCTACCGCGCCTAACTTGATGAGGGGAGCTGTGGTTGGGGCTGGGAAGGAATCCAGAGTCTGGGAAAGAGATCCCAGATGTTGTTTGCCGCCGGCCGTCTGACAAGTGTTGCTGCTTGGCTCTGGGGTGCCTGTTTGCTGGTTCTCTGAGGAATTCCAACCAAGCTATGTATGAGAACAGTTCCTGATCTATTACTCTGAGACTGGGCTGAGGATTGCTATTGTCCTCCCTCTTACCAGGCTGTGGGAGGGCTCCATCTCAGCCTCAGAACTCTAGATGGAGAGTAGATTAGTTTATCCAGCACACCGGGGATGTCAGAGCTGAAAAGGCAATTAGGAACCATCTCATGATTCTAGTCTAACCTCCTCATTTTGAAGAGAAGAGCAATAAGGTCAGAAAGAGGAAGCAACTAGCCCAGGGCCACTGTCATTATTAGCAGCAGAACCGTGGCTAGAATACAGGTGTGACTCCTAGTCCAAATTCTTTATGGTTATGACACATTGACACTTTCCTTCTCTTATTAGACTGTGAGTTCCTTGAGAGCAGGAGCTATCTTTTGTCTCCTTTTGTATCCCTGGTACCTGACACATAGTAGGTGCTTAATAAATACTTATTCAGTTGACTGATTCGGTGATTTAGGCTGAGATGGGATCCAGGCATCCCCTGTCTGCTAACTCCCTGCCACACTCAGACAAAATAGCTGAGACTGTCTTGCCCCAGCTCTCACAGAGCCCAAAGCTAAAGGGTGGGAATACAGTTCCCCTCTGCCTCTGGTTGATGGTTCATTGAGAAAGAGAAGGATAGTAGGCAGAAATGTTTACAAGGAGAATGTGGCTAATTTACATCTTGCAAAATGGCAGGCATGTTGGTCCAAATAACCCCCTTGCTCAGGAGGTATCCTGAAAGCCTCCAATAGGGAGGGCAAAGATGCCTTTGTGAGTAGAACCTCCAGCTGCTCAGTGGTTGGGACTTTTGCTTCTCTGATATACCAGCTGGAATTTTACCTGTGTTCTTGCAGTCAGAGAGTCCAATGTTTACTGAATACCTGCAGTAAACTAGATATTGTATACATAATGCAGGTCTTATATCAGGCAGCTTATAAGCCAGGATCTAGAAATAGGATCCTTGAATGTCAAAAGTGAAAGAGACCTCAGAAACCATTAGTCCAATTCTTCTCTTTTATAAAGGAGAAAACTCAGGCAGAGAGAGACAGAGACAGAGACAGAGAAAGAGAGAGGGACAGACAGACAGAGAGAGAGAGAGACAGTGTCTAGCCTAAGGTCATACAGTAATTTCTAGTGGTTGAAAGAGGAGAGAGAAACAAGGCACCAGTGGAGATATTCAGGAAGCTGGAGGTCAGGAAGGTTATACCTGGATCTCCAACTGTAAAGAGATTTCCTTCTTCAATAACCAAAGTGAAGTTAGTTGAGGTAGCTTGGGTCAGAGGATGGGGACTGGAATCCAGTAGGTGAACCAGTAGGATTGTAAAGCAAATAGTTAAGGACTACAGAGGGAGCCTGTAGACCAAAGGGGAGTTTACAGGAGGGCTATTTGATGCTTTGACCCTGTGTCAAACTAACTGAGGAACATAGGAGTTGCCTAACCTGTCAATAGTTAGTACCCTTAGTCTCCCTGACATTAGGGTACTATTTCTTTGTGCACAAATTGTGTGTGCTGAACATCTTTGGCTTGACAAGGGTGACAGAAAGCATTGCCACCAGAGAATGAGAGTAAGGAAAGATTAGAATGGAGAGGTACAGTCTTTGATAGGAGACACTTCCCAGTTTGTACCCTCGAATGTGAAAAGTGGAGCTGAACACTAACTGGTTCCCAAGAATGGGACAGAGAACCATTTACACCATTTGACTAAGAGCTCATCCCCTCCCTTCTCAGTCTCCCCTCTAACAAAGCTAAAGCCTGAATGTGCTTGAGGCTGAAGGGAGAGGCTCTAGGGGGAAACCAAGGGAAAGCTGTGTGCAAGGCTGGGGAAGGGTGAGAAGGGGAAGGAGGACAAAAGCAAAGTTGCTTCCTTGATGGATTTGTTCCCTCTGATTAGAATCACATCTGGTGCTACTCAGGCTGAGACGTCTGACCTGTCCAAAAGGCAGCGATCCATGCACAGCCCACTCCCAGTAGTGCCGACATACAGACATTGCTGACAGGAAATAGCACAAGTCAAGATGACGGAAGGAAGCCTGGGCTCCCAGAAATGGTCCTGATTTCACCCCAGTGCCAGAGGTCTCTGCTCAGTTGGTAGGAAGCAAGGCAAAGAGGAACTTCCTTGACAATCCCTTCACCCTCACCCTGCCTACACAGGAGCACCTTTCTCTTGGGTGTATAAAAAGGCCTTTGTGGGTAGAGGGGTCAGGGAAAGCTGATACCATCTGCTTTAATTGAGAAGATCTGGCATCTTCCTCTTCCTAAAATGAGTAGATAAGAAGAGAGTTGGACTGAGGCTACCGTGTACACAGGATGGTGCCTATTTAGTAGAATAGGTAGTACCTAAGCAATCATGAAATCTAGGTAGAACTATATCCTCTTGTTTTCATTCTACCTTCTGCCCTCGATTTCTCCTTACAACGTATAAATATTAACCTCGACACCCTCCCTGCCCAGCTCCCTGCCACCTTCAATCTAACTTCTGGTAAAATCCACTCTTACCACTCTCTTTACATGGATGTTGGTAAATATTTCACAATACACACACACACACACACACACACACACACACACACACACGGACACAAGATGTAGCTATTTCCCTGTGAAGACTTTACCCAGGCAAGTATGAACAAGCATCTGTTAAGTGTTGATTATATGTCAGGCTTTGTGTTAAGTGCTGAGGCTACAACTACAAAAAATGAGACAATTCCTGTCTTCAAGGAGCTTATATTCCAAGAGACAACATCTAGGGCAGTAGTGGTCAGGGAAGTGTCTTTTGGTTGTGGAAGTCACAGGGATAGTGAGCAGCATCATAGGGTAATCGACACATCCTTTCTAGAAATAGTAGTGTTGATTTGATTACCATTCTTAGAGCTAGAGGTGGAAAGTTACAGTATGGGGTGAGAGGAGTGGTGCTGTGGAGGAGGGAAAGAGGGAAGGCTTATAGGTGCCACAGTGCTGCCTGAAAATGGGCAGGCTGCAGCATGATGCATCTGTGTTTGGGCTAGTTGTGGTGAACTTTCACCAATCAGAAGTCCAGGGCTCCAGGGTGGGAGCTGAAGTGCCTGTTTGGAGATGGAGGCTGAAGTACAGGTGTATGGTGTGAAGAAGACCAGGGAACAGCATGGCTTGTCTGGGTCAGGCTAAGTTCTTAGAAAAACCAAGAGTGGCATGAAAGCTAATTCTATAGGTGTTGCTTCAGTGTTCAATACTAAATAATTATGAAACTGGGTTTCTTTCCTCAAAGAGCTTACAGCCTAATTGGGGAGATGTACCAAGTATATGTGAAATGCTCTGAGAACAATGAAAGACACAATCTAGTTGTCAAAATGTGTGTACACAGAAAAGAAAGAGTAGGACTTCAGAGGAGGAAGAGGTCATCGTTAGAAGGAAGATTTCATAAAGAAGGTCAACTTGAGCTGGACTTTAGAGAATATTCTCAAAATTCCTCAGGTAGAAATGTTAAAAAAAAAAAAAAGAATGGAAGGTAAAATCTAGAGCCAGTGTCATCAAATTCATTTTCTTTCCATCAGGTTTCTTCTTAAATTCTAAACAAAACCCAGCAGCAAAAACAAATGTTTAAAAACTCAAAAAACATTTTAAAAAATTTAAGATAAAACTATAATCTCTGAGTTGTTCATAGTCTGTTTTTTTTTTTTAAATTGCATGTTAAATTTAACAAAATGAATAAGTAGCATTTGAAGTCCCTTTATCCATGAGCTCCAGAAAGGTACTTGAGGTTCTGGTACACTGTGGTTGAACATTTTCAAACCATAGTTCATGAACCACCACGGATGTGGTTTTTTTTCCTTGTTAGAGGATGCACTTAGTTCAAAGCAAAGACATTTAATAAAATATAATTTTCAAATATTCAAGGGATTTGTGATCTCTATGTAGGTTCCACTGATCCTAATGACACCTGAATGACTGTTGTTTATCCATGTCCCTCCATCACTTCATCACAGGGCATCCACTCTGTGCTGAGGGCTTTCCTCACTTTCTCTTGACTTTGAGAGCATACCAGTGAAGCACATGCACCATCAGATGGTTATCCTTTGCTCTTGCCATGTTGCTATCTTCTTTTTTAATCATACTTTACTTTGATAACATACATTATTCCCATTCTTCTTCATAGTACCTTATTTATTATGTGGTGTGGCCTCCTCACTCACCATGTGTTTCTCCATTGCTGTCTGACTAATACTCAATTTTAACTCTACAGAGGCTCATGTTCCATGACTTGTGGACATACAAAAACACTAGTAGGATACTAGTAATTTAAAAGGTAGATGTTCATTTTAGGGAGAAATTTGGGGTCATTAAAGGAGTTCTGTAACTTCCCATGGACAGTTTTATCCCATTTGACTTTGAGATCAACTCATTCATCAATTTTGTACATAAACTTATGGATAATCTGCAAGTTGTCCATATAATTCAGGAGTTCTCAACAGAGAGTCTATCAACTTGCTTTTAAAATCGTGTTTTGATAACTGAATTTCAGTGTAATTGATTTCCTGTGTAATTGAATGTATTTTAGTTTTATACAATTAAAAAAACCAAACTAACATTATTCTGAGGAGAAACCTATAGGTTTTACCACACTGCCTAAGGCGTCCATGACAAAAAAAACTTAAAACCCCTGGCTTAGACAAAGTGATGTGTTTACAGAGGAAGAGAGGGAAAAACAAATTTTTGGGAAAAACAATTATTAGAGACAAATTGAGGAAAACATAGACCTAACTCTCATAACTTTAAAAACAAATGGATTAAACAATAGAATATAATGAAAAAAGTGACAGATTGGATCAGAAAAGAAAACCCTGCAACCTATTACTTACAAGAAATGCATTTAAAAAACAAAGACAAATATAAAATAAAAATGAGGGACTGGGGAAAAAAAGGAATATTCATCAGGCAAATTTTTAAAAAGTGGTAGTTGCAATCATGCCATCAAAGCAAAAAGCAAACATTTACAACATAAAAAGGAATAAACAAGGAAACTAAATTATAATGAAAGAAACCAGACAATGAGCCAAAATTAACATTATATTGATAGGCTACAAATAAGTGTCTTAACATCTAAATTCATAAAAGAAAAATTAATCAAACTATAATAAGACATAGTAATACAGTAGTGGCAGGAGATTTCAATGGCCCTCTCTCAATTTTGGATAAGTTCAACAGAAAGATAAATAAAAAGGAAATAGAATGAAAAGACTTATGGCATCTTTACATTGGGGCTGCTAAAGAATATATATTTTTTCAGCACTGCAGGGAACTTTTATAAAAACTGATCATGTGTTAGGGTACAGAGACATTGTGAACAAATGTAAAAAGGCATAAATAATAAACACATCCTTTACAAACAATGCAAATTTCATATAATAAAAGTCATAATCAGCTTAGGGAGTAAAAAAAAAAGACAGACCTAAGGAGACTTAACAATGAAACCCTAAATAACAAGTGGGGCAAATCAAAGAATAAATCACAGAAACAATAATTATGAGAAGGAAAATTATAATGATGAAACAACATACTAAAATTTCTGGGATTCAGCTAAAATAGTCTTCAGCAGAAAAACCATATCCATACAAATATACGTTAATAAAATGGAAAAGAGAGGTTAATGAACTGAATATGCATTTTAAAAACTTAGAAAACCAACAAATAAACAAACTTATAATGAGCAAGAAAAGAGATACTAAAAATTAGAGGAGAAATAAAGTAGAAACCAAAAAATAATAGACATGATAAGCAAAGCTAATAGCTGGTTCTTTGAAAAGACTAACAAAACTGATAAACTTGTAGACAAAATGGTTAAAAAGAAGAGAAAAGGAAATAAAATCAACAAAATAGCAAACAAACAAAATGGCATCCCAACAAAACCAGAAGAAAAATTATCAGAATCTACTATGCATAGTTACATGTTAACAAAACTGAAAACACAAAAAAATAGAGGAATATTTTCAAAACCATAAAGTACTCAAACTAAGAGAAAACCAGATAGAGATATTTTAAAAATCTACTTGCAAAAAAGAACTAGAACTAGCTATGAAGTAACTACCAAAAGAAAAAAACTCCTCGTCCTGATGGATCCACAGAAAAACTCCATCAAACATATAGAAGAGTGAATACTAATACCGTACAAATTATTGTCAAAAATTGAGAAAGAAAGCACCCTGCCAAATTTCTTTTATGAGACTATTTAGTTTTAATTAAATCAAGAAATGATCAATCATAGAAGAGCTATTGACCAATATCATTAAAAAATGTCAATTCAGTCCAGGGGAAAATATGGTCATTCAATGAGGTGGAGGACTTCCAAGCATTCTTGATGGAAAAACCAGAACTGAATAGAGAATTTGACATTCAAATACAAGAAGCATGGGAAGGTAAACATGGAAAAGAAATCATAGGGAACTTATCAAAACTGAACTATTTACATGCCAACATGGAAAAATGACAATTATAACTTATGAAACTTCTCAGTATGCAGATAGTTGAAGGGAATATAAATGTATATATATGTATACATACACATATGTCTATTTAGGAGGGTATATATGTGTATGATTATATATGTGAGTGTGTGTATATATGTGTACATAGACAGAGGGCACAGGATCAATTGAAAAGGATGGGATAATATTTTTTAAAATTAATTAATTTATTTTCTTGTTTACATCACTCATTTCCACGAGATTTTGAGTTACAAATTTTCTCTCTATCTTTCCCCTACCCACCACCCTAAAACCCTATACAGTGATCCCACTGTATAGCCCTTCCCCCAATCTGCTCTCTCCTATGTCCTCCCTCATCACCCCTTTGACTTTCTGGTAGGGCAGGATGTGTCTCCCTACCCCAGTGCCTGTATATCTTAATTCCCAGTTGCATGTAGTTAATAATAATAACAATAATATATACATACATATCTATTTTTAACATTTGATTATAGAACTTTAAATTCTAGATTCTTTCCCTTCCTCCCTCGTCACCCACCCCTACTGGAAGGACAAGCAATTCAATATAGGCTATACATGTGTAATTACACAGAACATCTCCACAGTGGACATATTGTGAGAGACTGATTATATGTCCCTCCTTCCTATCCTGCCCCACCCTTGTTCTATTCTCTACCCTGTTCCTGTCCCTTTACAGAAGTATTTACTTCCAGCAACCTTCCCCCCCACCCTGCCTTCCCCTCCATCATCCCACCTTTCATCCCCATCCTCCCTACTCTCCTGTGTGGCAAGATACCCAGTTTAGAGTTTATGTCATTCCTTTCCTAAGCCAAATTCAATGAGAGTAAGGTTGACCCTTTCCCTTTTGCCTTCCTGTTCTTCCCCTCCATTGTAACAATTATCCCTAGCCTCTTCTGTATGAGATGATTAACCTCATTCTGTCTCTCTCTGTCTCCTCTCATTCTAATCCTCTCTCACCTCAGAATTTCACCTATTAAAGTATCATCCCTTCCTATTCAATTGATCCTGTGCCCTCTATGTACACATATATACACATACTCAGATATGTGTTCATATGCATATATAAACCCTCCCACATAGACATATGTGTATGTATATGTATATATACATTTGTATTCCCTTCACCTATCCTCATATTGAGAAAAATTTCATAAGTTACAATTATCATTTTTCCATGTTGGCATGGAAATAGTTCAACTTTGATAAGTTCCTTATGATTTCTTTTCCATGTTTATCTTCTCATGCTTCTTGTATTTGAGTGTCAAATTTTCTTTTCAGTTCTGTTTTTTTCAGCAAGAATGTTGAAAGTCCTCCACCTC
>CM053581.1:240309175-240341166 GCA_028627135.1 Pseudochirops cupreus
GGTGGCGTGCCATCATGTACAGGATCTGCAAATGCTTGTACCTTGTACAATAGTCTGGCTGTATAGAAGGGTTGTAACCAATGAGGGATCACTGGGAAAAGGAAAAAAAAGCAAAACCAGACATGAAAGAGAACGATAGCGTGTTTTGCTTCAGTCTCCATTTAAACTATAGTCTTTCTATATCTTTCTCTAAGTTTAGGTATCTCCTTCCATCCTGAGGCTTGTAGAGTTGTGGTGTAGACTATTTTCAGACGACCAAGTCTGATCATTAGGCCTAAACTTAAATCCTCTCTCGCTCTTGAATCATGTCCACTCTCCGCCCTCTCCAGTCAGAGAGAGTGAGGGACCCCAGGGACGGGGAACACTGAGGAGGTCTGAATTTTAGCATTGTGATCTTGCAGCAAGATGAGTTACTAGAAATAATGATGAAATCCCGGAGAAGACCAGGTGGGGAATGTTGTTACAGTTGTCAAGTCTTGTCCATTACACCTCTACAATAGCTCTTGCATCTGTGTGGCTTTCTCAGCTCCCATGATCATCTTCATCACCTTTTGCCTGGGATAAAGCGATCACCCACTAAATGGCGGCCTGCTTCAGGCCTCTCTCCTCTTCAATCTGTCCTCCATACGACTCCTAAATTGATAATCCAAAAGCACAAGTCTGAGTCCCAGAAGCCCCACTTGCAGGATCCTTATTGCCTCCAGGATCAAATACAAATTCTCTCTATCCCTCCCTACCTTGTATCAAAAAGTTTTAATGTGGGGTCAGTTAGGTGGTGCAGTGACCCTGGAGTCAGGAGGACCTGAGGTCCAATCTGACCTCAGACCCCTGACTCACTTACTAGCTGTGTGACCAATTGGGCAAGTCACTTAACCCCAACTGCCTTGCCTTTCTCCCTCCAAAAAAAAATTTTTTTAGTATGAAAAAAATGGTATGTGAAAGAATGGAATATTATTGTACAATTTTGTTGTTCAGTTATGTCTGACTCTTTATTCACCCCATTTGGGGTTTTCTTGGCAAAGATATTGGAATGATTTGCCATTTCCTTCTCCAGCTCATTTGACAGATGAGGAAATTGAGGCAAACAGGATTAAGTTGACTTGCCCAGGGTCACATAGCTATTAAGTGTCTGAAGCTGGATTTGAACTAAGGAAAATGAGTCTTCCTGACACCAGCTGGGCATTGTATCTACTGCACCACTTTACAGCCCATTACCATGTAATAAGAAATGACAAATATAAGAAAGTCAGAGAAATATGGGAAGATTTGTATCAACTGATGCAAAGCCAAGAAAGCAGAACTAAAAAAGTTACAAAGCAAATTAAAAGACCACTAAAATAAAATTGAACTCTGAGAAACTGAAAAACCAGCAAAGTTCCCAGAAAAAGATAATGAAACACAACCCTCTTCCTTACAATGGAGAAGTAGGGGACTGCTACGGCAAAGTATTACATACAATTCTGGACATAGTCTCTGTTTTTACCTAATTGCTTTTCCTTGTTAGAAGGGAAGGTTCCATTTGTAGGATGAGAACTAACTATGATGTAAAGACAAGAGGAATATTAAAAAATAAAATGTGGGGCGGCTAGGTGGCACAGTGAATAGAGCACTGGCCCTGGAGTCAGGAAGACCTGAGTTCAAATCTGGCCTCAGATGCTTAACACTTACTAGCTGTGTGACCTTGGGCAAGTCACTTAACCCCAATTGCCCTCCAAAAAGCAAAATAAAATAAAATAAAATAAAAATAAGATGCAATGAAATTCACATACACAAAAGTAGTTTTAATGGCTCCCTCTCATCTGTTGGGTGATATCCAAACTCCTCTGCTTGGCATCGAAAGTCCTTCTCGATGTGACACCAGTCTGCCTTTCCATGCTGATTTCACAATATTCCCCTTCACATAGTCTGTGGACCCAGGCATACTGGCCTGTCTGCTGTCCCCCAAAGGGATCTTCTGTATCCTCTCTCTGCCTTTGCACAAACTGACCCTCGTGCCTAGAATCTCCTCCTGCCTCAAAAGCTCTACCTCTTGGAACCTGTAACTCCCTCTGAGGATCGGCTCAAGTTCTAATGCCATTCTAGGCCGTTCTTGATCTCCCCACATATGACTTGTCTCCCTGGACCCCTTTTCCAACATTTACTTTGCTTTTACTTTGCCTGTATTTTATATATGGGCGTATATAGGTGGAGAGATGTAGACGTAATTTGTGTGTCTACATATGTCTATATTTGATACATATATTTAAATTTAGTTTTGTGTTTAACTTTGTCTATATTTTACATTTAGTTATCTACGTGTTGGGTGCTTTCCCTCAGACTATAAATTCCTTGAAGACAGGCTGTTTCATCTTTTGTCTCTGTATCATTTTCCTCTACCGCAGATCCTGGTACATAGTAGGACTAATAAATTCTTACTGAATGAATTTTTAATTTCCCCTCCTTCCTCTATTAGAGTCTAAAGCACAGAGGCAGCTAGGTGGCACAGTAGATAGAGCATCAGCCCTGGAGTCAGGAGGATCTGAGTTCAAATTTGACCCCACACATTTACTAGCTGTGTGACCTTGGACAAGTCATTTAATGCTGATGGCCTCCCCCAAAAAAGTCTAACACATAGATCTAAGTCACTCTCTTTCCCCATACTACCACCCAGCCCCCTGGCTCCCTATCATTTCCAGGGTTAAATATAAATTCCTTTCCTAAGCTAGCCCCCTCCTACCTTTCCAGTCTTCTCATGCCTTATTCCTCTCCTCATTCACTCTGCAATCCAGCGACTCTGGCCTCCCTGCTGTTTCTCACAGGAGACACCCATCTCCAGTCTGCGCATTTTTCGCTGGTTCTTCCCCATGCTTGGAATACTCTTCCTCCTCACCAACACTTCTGGTTTCTCTGACTTCTTTCAAGTCCCAGGCACTGTCCCATCTCCTCTGAGAAGCCTTTCCTGACCGCCATTAATGCTGGTGCCTTCCAGCTTAGCCTGCATAGGTCTTGTTTCTGCACACAGGGGTTATTTTCACATTGTTGCCCCCACTGGTCTGTCAGCTCCTTGGGGACATGGATGGCCTTTTGCCTTTCTTTGTGTCTCCAGTGCCTTGCACATAGTAGGTACTAAATAAGTTTGTTGAATTGAATTGGAGAAGTATTCCTTACAGACATGAAACAGTTGGAAAATAAGAAAGGATAGGGTATAATCAAGGACTCAGTTGAATATATCAGGTGCCAAAATATATAGTGGTCGATAAATGCTCTGGGCAGTCAGGAAGGGGAGAGATCAATGCTGACTGGAGGTTATCCCAGAAGGCCTGATATGGGATTTAGGCTTTAAAAGATGAATAGGATGTAGATACATGGAAGGGGGGAGGGCGGGGTGAGACCATCCTTGGTCCCACTTCCTGCACTCATCACTCCTGCTCAGGAGCCTTGCAGAGGGAGAGTGGGAATCAGACAGGAGAGAGGATCCAGCAAATGAGTCAGCATCTAAATAGATACTTAAATATCCAGCTAATTACAAGTTGATGAATTATAAATTGGATTAACCTAGCGAGCTGGAACCTTCAGGAGCCTAGCTGAAATCCACAGGTACCTGCTAAGGTAGAAGCTGGTGCCCCTAGGCTCTTGGCTAGAGCTAACCTGAAATGAAAACTTTCCAAATTAAGGAAAGTTTGTCTGTCCTTCTTGCCGTTGGGGACTGTAGGGAGCAGCGTTAGAAATGTTTCTTCTTTCTGTCCAAGCTGACTGATCTAAGAGAATACGAAAGTCCTTGAGAGCAAAGGCTGTTTTCTTTTTGTTGTGTCTGTCCATGATGCCTAAGGCAGTGTCAGGCACATAGTAGGCAGGTAATAAATGCTTACTGATTGCTTGATTTCCTGTTTTATAGAATAGGAAACTGGCCTGAGCTGAGAAATCAGAACATCAGAAGTGGGACTTCTTAGAGCTCATTTCAGCCAGCCTCCTTATTTACATTTGGGGAGACTGAGGCTCAAAAAGAGCAAGTAATTCAACCAAGGTCATAGGGTGAGTTAAGTAAGTTTGTGGGAGAACTGGATCTTTTGCGAGACTCTTGGGTTAGGGCTATTTCTACTACATTAAGCTGTTCCAAATCACATAATTAGGGAGAAGCAGATCTAGGAGCTGAGGGCTCCTTCTCACCCAAGTCACATGGCCTCTTCAGGGGAACTACACCCACCACCCACCCTTTTGTCGCCCACACTTGCTTCATTTAATGTAACACCCTCCCGTGCCAGGCCAGGCGGGTGGAACTGCTGCCCAAAACTCCTACTCAGACAAGTTATCAGCCTGAGCCAAAGTACAGAATGTTCCCATTTCCTGAGCAGGGAGCCCCAGGGAAGCACAGTGAGGTGTGGCAAGGACCCCTCCAGTGCCAGCTTGCCAGCTAGAAGCCCCAGGGAGCTAAGTAAGGGGCAGGAAGGATCAAGGGGATCTCTGGTTGGCTAGTGCCTGCTCAGGAAAGAGGCCTCTAGGACAAACTGGGATCCTCTAGGGACAAGGAAAGTTTTTCCAGAGTTCTGCAGGAGTCACACACTGTCAGCAGGCAGTGGCACCATGGGAGGGGGCTATAGTTACCAAAAAGCCCCCTTTTCTTTGAAGCCTCTCTCAACCCCCTTATCTCTTCTCCCTGGTCAGTCCTGCTTTCTATCACAATTGGGAAGGAATGAGGACAGAGAGCAATTAATTAGTCTTCCAGTATTCTGTCCAGTAGGAGGAATTTGTCTTGGTGATCTGCTAAGTCCAGGACAAGAGAACAAGGAGAGTCACAGAATTCCCTAAGGCTGCTGTGTTCCACATTCCCATTCCTGGCCCCTCTGGCTCCTCCCTGGCTCCCTCCTGCCCCCCAGGAGCTCCGATGCCAATGAGTGGGACACACACAAGATTGTCTGTATGGGAGGGATTCAGAAGAGGAGAGGTAGAAAGTGAATGTTACACTGAGGCCCTCTGTGTGGCCTGGGCAGGAGGAGGGGGAAATCCACAGGATGTGTGTGCCTGGGAAGAGGAAAGCAACCTTGAGGGCTCACTTAACAAGCCCGTCCTCTAAATGAAAACAGCCAGATTTCTGCCCCAAGCAAGCAGGCTGGAAGGAAGAAGAAAGTATACAGTATTCCAGGGACAGTTTAAACTTGCCAAAAGAGCAAATGGAAGTGGGGAAAGAGGAAGACCTATGGGAGGAGGGTCAGGCTTCAGATCACTTTCACCTGGGGAGGGGGTACAGGCTGAACGAAGACTTCCTGCTAAATGTGGCACCTAAGTTGAACCGTGAAGGAGTCATAAGGGGAGGGAGAAGCATTTATTAAGTGCCTACTCTGTGGCAGGCACTGTGCTGAGCACTTTATAAATATTACAGATTTTCATTTGATGGGAGGTAGGTGCTATGATCTGCATTTTACAGTTGAGATAAAGTGACTTGCCCAGGGTCACGAAGCTAGTGAGTGTCTAAGGCAGGATTTGAACTCTTAAGGCCGGCCAAAGCCAGCCCTGTATCCAGTATACCACCTAGTTGTTACATAGAGGCACAGACCTTGGAAAATGGGAGATGTTCCAGGCAAGTCTGACACCTTCAAGTCCAGGCTCAGAAATGGAACAAAATGATATATTCTTAGACCATCTTACATTTAACAAAAGGAGGTTTATTTAACAATTACATAGAAAGGCGATGCGGCAAGGATATGGTGTTTTTTCACTTGAGTGAAGCTCATTTGCCTCCTTATTTGCTGTGGTGGGGCCCTAAAGAAGTGTGTGTTGAGCTGGAGAAGGCCCCAATTCCCCCTGGACTGGCTTTTTGTACTTAGGGGACCAAGAAGCCACCCCAAAAGTTGGTGCTTTAGTCCCCATAGGGACAAGGACAATTTCATTACCTTTTAGGGAAAAAAAATAGTCTAGCCTTGATGGACTAGGTTTTACTCTTGCCTCAGAAGGGAACCCAATGGCTATCCAGTCTAATTCATACATAAACAAAATTTCCACTTTAAAAAAATCCAACCAATGGACATCCTGCAAGGGAGGGACTTCAATATAGAAGCTGGGGGCCAAGAAAGGCTTTACCTGAGCTCAGCACATGATCAGACAGGCTTGACTCTGTCTCCTCGGCAGTGCAGGTGACCGGCTCTCAATGCTGTATTCTTACCATTACTAGGAGGTACATGAGGCCAGGGGTCTTTCCACCTCTTACCTTACAGAAGAACATTTTCCTCCCACAAGCAAACAGCCCCTCCTTCCTACACCCCCCTATGCCCACCACATGAGTTAAAGAATGAGACAGATTAAGGAGAGCTTAGCTGAGGCAGGGGACTGGGCATGAAAGGGGTCCCACAGCGAGGCAGGCATGGCCTGGTTATTTTTGTCACCATCCGGAGTAGGACAGGGAAGTCATGTGACCATCCACCCAAACCCGAACCAGCAAAGACGTGTAGGGCCTGGTAGGAGAAGAACTCTGGGAACTCAAACAAGGGATGCGGGAGAGCAGTAAGCAGCCCAGATTTGCCAGGTTTCCTTGTTTCGGTTACAAGGCCACCTAGCAGTAGAGCACAGGTTAATCCTCCGTAGACCAGACCAGAGCAGAGAACATCAGGCTGCACAAAAGCAGAATTTCTCCAATGGAAAAGACAAGGGAATGGAAGAAAAGAATCAGACCTTTCCCTCTGTGAAGGGGAGAAGATGACAGCACAGTGTCTGCTCTTGGGGCTCCTGAAGTAGAGAGATTTGCTCCCTTCTTTAAATGGGCTATTTTTAACCTTCTTCACACTCTCTTTCTAAAGAGAAGGACAAGGAGTTAAGAGAAAAGTTTCTCAGCACTTTCCCCATCCTCATCCCTCTCTGCTCCTTCCTGCCCAGGACCCCTAAAGGCAATAAGCCCTTGAAATACAACTCTTACAAAGCTGAGATAGATTGCCCAACCACCTGAGCAGGCCATGCCCTGCAGAAGGGGCAGCAAATACAGGCTTAACCAAAAGCTAGGTCTCCTGGTGGGTCTGTGGGCTGCATAGCTTCACCTTCCCCAGACTATCAATCACATACTCACACATGAGTAACTCATAGAGGCCGCTGAGGTTTAATGGAAAGAAGTTCTTAAAGTCAGAAGTATTTGCTACCCCATGTGACCTTGGGTAAGTCACTTATACTTTCTGGGCCTCAGTTTCCTCATCTGTCATCTGGGGTTGATAATCCTTGAGCTACCCACCTTTCAGGGTCATGGTGAGTATCAAATGAGCCTTGACAATAATTCATTTCCATTTCTAAAAACTTTAAGGAGAGGAGAAGGGGGAAAAATGATCTGTTTTTCCCAGACACCCCACTGCAGCAACTCTGATGGATTTCAGATAGTTTTCCACAGCCTTTGAGTTGCAGAATTTCTCCAGTCTCTTCAGGTGAAGAAATCTTTCCAGAGCCAGTTAGACAGTGGGAAGGGCTATGGCACAGCTTGTCTGGGGGGATCCTAAGCCTCTGCTGCTGCTTCTCCCCATGGCCAAGAGACTTGCCAAAATTACTGTAGTACATTGGGAAAAATCACTGGATTTGGAATCAGAAGACCTGATTTCTTATCTCAGCTCTGTTACTTACTTATAGCTTGATTGACCTTGGGCAAGTCACTTAGCATTTATGTATGAGGCCCAGAAAATGTTTTTCTCCTTAGGAGATGTCCTTCTACGTGAAAGGAAGGGGTGGGATTGAACTAGAAGACCTCTCAGGTCCCTTCTAGTTCTAAATCTATAATCCTTTGAGTTCATAATGCTATATAACTTTAGATGCTTTCTTTACAGCTCCCACAGTAGAGATAGACCCTGTGTTACAATCCCCATTCTACAGAAGAAGAAAACTGAGGCTTGGTGAGGGGAAGTAATTTGTTCAAGGTTCCATACTGAGTTAATGGAAGAGTCAGGACCAGAACCTCAGCTTCCCAATCCCTGGATCAGTGTTCTTTTATTTGAAAGAACTGCCTTTCATCTGAGCCAGACCCCAAGAAAATCTAGGCAGCATTTTTGTCCCTGCCCCTACCCATAGACCCTCTCCCACAACACACACAAGCAAAAACCCCCCTCCCTCTTTCTTGTCCATGCCTGAAACATTAAAACTGCAGCCACGTGGCAGCTTTTGTCCAGCGAAAAGCCAGGAGCCACCCAGCTGCTGGACTGTGGCTCACTCTAAGATTTGCCTGTTATAGGCACTCCACATTAGACTGCTTGTTTGCCCCCTAGGCTGGGATCCTTGGTTTCTTCATTATGTTCAAGCTAGATTGAGCAGCAGCCCCTGCTCAAGTACAGAATAGAATCCTATGAAGAGCAAGAAATAAATAAATAAAGGCTGAGGGGAGATTGTGAGTTTCTGGGTTTGTTTAAAAGAGCCTTTTTCTACTTCATCCTTTCTTTATACGTTTGATTCCTCCAGGAGTTTAAGGGGAGAAAATTTCTGAACAAGAATAGTAGCTGGCAGATATTTCTTGACCTAGTGCAGCTCTTTGTCCACTAGGGTTGGAGGAGAGATGATGAAATTTTAATTGGTTGGAGAGCTAAGATATCACCAGTAATTGGAGCCCAAGTGTCTCCCCAAGTCCTAAAGCCAAGACCTTCAGTGAAGAAGGGATCTCAGGATAACCTTGGGCGGTACTGTGCCAGATATGTATAGATATCATAGAGAGAGTTCCAGAGTGAGAAGAGATCTGGGTTACTCCCTCTGGTCCCAGAACCTTCACCACTCATCGAGGGAGAAAAGGGAGACATTCCCAGAAGGCCTTTGGAGATATGTGTGTGGCCCAGGAGAAATCAGGAGAGATTTTAACCTGCTGACCTTTCCTAGGGTCTCACTCAGCCTTTGGACACTTTGCTGCTCGGTGGCTCAGGATCCCTCCCAGGGTCAGGCTAGTATTCTGGAGGAAGGTGATCTTAACTCTGGCCCTCAAGTTCTGGCTACCATGAGAAAGGAGGTTGTGTGCTTTAGTGAAAAGAGCTCAGGATTTGGAGTGAGGGAGCTTGGATTTGTCCTAATTCTGCCTCTTACTATCTGCGTGCCTTTGGGCAGGTCCCAGCTTCTTTCTGGACCTGTTTCCTCCTTTGCTGAAATAAGAAGACTAGATTCAATGCTCTCCCAGGTCTTTTCTGGGCTCTGAACTGGGAGGGCATTTATAAAGCAGACATCTGTCCAATGAATACAGATTTCTAAATTTAGCCCCAGATCAGAGGGTACTAGTGGACCCCTTGAATGTTTGGTGAGTACATAGGAACCCTCCATCCAAGCTTGCCCAGGACAAGATATAGGTGCCTAGGGTTAACTGAACGGAAATTTGTCTGGTTAGTTCTTTCTAAAAGAGTATAGACTATCCAGGACCTTCAATTAGACAACCTGTCCTGTGACATTGTTTATATATTTTAAAGCTAGAAAATACCTTAAAGGTCATTGAATTTAGTTCTCTCGTTTTACAGATAAGAAAATCAGGCTGAAAGAGGTTGATTAAGTGACTTGCCCCAGTTCAAGTATCTGAGGCAGGATCAGAATCCTGGTCTTCCTGATTCCAAGATCAGTACCCTATCCACTATATCACATGGCAGAAGGCCCACCCAGCCTCCAGCCTCCAGATGGAACAGTGGGAGAGGCAGAGGGATTTTTTTTTCTGGGAAGAGGGGAAAACCCCACTCCCCTGCTGGCCGTCTACCCCTTCTACTGGTTCTTGGGTTCCATGGGGGATCCTCAGACAACAGCCTTTGGGGAGCCGTCCCCACTGCTTCTGCAAATTACTCGACTTGCTTGAAGGCCCACATGATGAAGGAGACCCTGAGGAATGCCTTGGGGGAATCTGTGACCTTCCCTAGAGAGCCTCGTGTCCAAACACCAGTGAGTTGATGATGCTTCTCTGTAGACGCAGCCTTTTCATCTGTGACAGCTGCTACCATGGGTAATTCTTTGCTGGTTATTTTTTTAAATGGAGATAAAATATACAGTGGGCCTTCCCCCCCTCCCCTAGGGATACCAGTCTCCACTGCCACCAGCAACAAAGTACAATGAGAGTAGGCCTCTAGAGTGGTGACCCCCAGGCAGGATGCAACACAAAGAGAATAGTAGCTAGCAGTTATATAACACTTTAAGGTTTGCAAAGTGTTCTACATGTGGTATCTCATCGGATTATCACCACCCTGAGAAGGAGGTGTTATCATTATCTCTATCTTACAGTTAAGGAAATTGAGGCTCAACACGGGTCAGTGATTTACCCAGGATCATCTACCAAGTAAGTGGCTGAGGCAGGACATGAACTAGGGTCTTCCTGGCTCTACGTCCGTCACTCCATCCACTACTGACCCAGCTGCCTCTAAAATATCTCCCCAAATCCAGAATGCTCAACCCACATAGAAGGTCAGGTCAACGGCTAGAAAAGTTGTGGATGTGTACCACTGCAGCCAACTTCTCACCTAGGAAAAAAAGCCTCCCCAAAGTTCAGGTTTGCTTCTTTCCAGTCTGACCATCTCCATGAATAATAGCTACTCTGGCTCAGCTTTATGTCCCTGCCATTCATATCGTGTTGGTGGGTTCACAGAGCTCTTGACACACATTCTCTCATTTGATCCCTACCATAAGGAGGGAATTAGCACAGATACTCTGATCCTCACTTCACAGGTGAGGAAACTCAGGCTCACAAAGTGTCTTGTTGGAGGTCACACAGCTAGGAAGTGGCAGTGCTGGGGTTGTGACCCAATTCTTCTGACTCAAAATCATTTTCCATTTCCGTTGCTCCACATTGGTGCCAAGTCTATCCAGGGCTCTCCAGGAGAGGCCACTTTGTCTCTCACTCCCTTCTAGGGACTCTATCAGAATTAGAACTCAGGGCCGTCTGTATTTGGAGCTCTGTCTAGCACCATGGGAATCCTCTCTCCCATCTTCAGAAGAACCTAAGAAACCCTACATGATCAAGCTTCTATGCAAGGCATGGAGAATTAGACCATATGATAAAAAGACGCCTAGTTTCATAGATGGCACAGACAGCTGACAACCCTGCACGTATTCTAAGAGGAGGCTGTGATCTCTGTCTTTGCAGAGAGCTGGGCTCTTGCTGCTCCCCTTTCCTATCGCCAAGAAAGGCATTGGGTGAGAATTATATTTGGTGTTCAGTTGTTTTTCAGTCCCGTCCAACTCTTTGTAACACCGTTTAGGCTTTTCTTTGCAAAGACATTGGAGTGGTTTGCCATTTCCTTCTCCAGCTCATTTGGCAGATGAGGAAACTGAGCCAAACAGGTTAAGTGACTTGTCCAGGGTCACACAGTATATGTCTGAGGGTGGATTTGAACTCAAGTCCTCTTGACTCCATATCCAACACTCTATCTGCAATGCCACTTACTTGTCTACAATAGACCCTCATTACAGGTAGTAATTGACAGGGTCAGCATTTATTAATAATAACTTATATTTATATAGTCTTTTAAGTTTTACAAGGTACTTTTAAAATTTCATCTGCATAACCTAAAAGGTAGGCTGTTATTATCCCCATGTTACATTTGAGGAAACTGGAGCAAACAAAGGTTCAGTGATCTGTCTAGGGTCACCCAGCTAATAAGTGTCTGAAGCAGGATTTGAACTCAGGCCTTGGAACTCCAGGATCAGTGCTCCATCCACTGTACCACCTAGGTGCTCCATAACACTGACTCCAAATCTAGAATTCTTTCTACTAAGTTACATTGGTTGTTGTTTGTTTTTTTGGGGGGGGGTTTGCACCCAGATTTCAGTACTGTTCTTTCAGTTAAAACACCACAAACAGGAAAAAAAGAGGAAGAAAGATTTCATGGCCTTAGAGTTAGAACTGTTTCTTCTGGCTAGCTCAGAGCTTACCTGGTAGATCTAGTAATAGGTTTTCTCCCATTTTCCTGACAGTTCCTGATAAGAATCAGGCCAGTCTGGGAGCATAGCACTAGGGGACACTGACCCTTTTCTAATTTTTTTTTCTCTCCCAAAAAACAAAAACTAAAAAACCTTCCCAGCCCCTGGATTTGAAAGAGTTGGCTTTATTCCACATTAATTCCATCTCTGGAAGGCTATGGTTTGTCCTGGGCTCTGGATCAGGACTAGAACGCAATTTGCTCAATATAGTGTAACCCCTGTCCCAAAGCCCATTGCTCCTGCTTTAGAAATGGCCCAGCAAAATCGGAGACATCCCCGGGGAGGATAGAATTCCCCCAATAGAGCAACGGAGCCTGTGTCGCCCAGGTCTGGGACTGAGGGTAATACCAGACCTTCTGTAAATTTCTAGACTAAGGAGAGCAGGATTGACCTGAGGCCCTGACACCGACCAGAATGAAGCTTTCCTGGAAAGGGACAAACCCTACCAATTTAGGGGAAGACAATACTTCATTCTGTCCTGGTCTTGTGGCCTTCTTTCTATTAAGCCTGACCTTACAGGATAAAGAGAATCTCTGTATCATTCCTTCCTTGCCCAAGTTCATTCTTCTTATTCCAGTTTACCTGTTTCACAAACAAGCTTTCCTTCCTCCCTTCCTTCCTTCTTTCCCTCCTTCCTTCTTTTCTTCCTTCCTTCCTTCCTTCCTCCCTTCCTTCCTTCTTTCCCTCCTTCCTTTCCTCCTTCCTTCCTTCTTTTCTTCCTTTCTTCTTTCCTTCCTCCCTTCCTTCCTTCCTTTCCTCCTTCCTTCCTTCCTCCCTCCCTCCATTACTTCCTTCCTTCCTTCTCCCTCCCTCCATTCCTTCCTTCCTCCCTTTGTTCCTTCTTTCCTTCCTTCTTTTCTTCCTTCCTTTCTTCTTTCCTTCTTTCATCCCTTTCTCTTTTCTTTTTTCTTTCTTTCCTTCATTTTCTCCTTCTCTCCTTCCTTTCCTCCTTCCTTCTTACTTGTCTGCCTTCCTATCTTCCTACCTCACTTCTTCCCTCCCTTTCTTCCTTCCCTTTCCTCTTTCTTTTTCTTCCTTCCTTTCCTTCCTATTGCCTTCTGTATCATTTCTTCTTTCCCTTCTTTCTTTTTTAATCAAAAATGCTATATAAATAAACTCAAAACTCTGAAAATTCTTATCTCTGACATCTCTTCTGATCTTATGTCATATTTGCATGAAAATGCATTTCTACCCAGATATAATCAGTATATGTAGTCAGTCTTGGATTCAGCTTTTTTTCACCTTGCATGATTTCAAATTTACATGTCCATTTATTGACTTAGTCTTCATATTTAAGACCTTGCTCTTAAAAAGCAGCTTGGCTCAGGCTGGGCTAGTCAGACAGCAAAATGGTGCCAGTGTGAGAAGCTATTAATATGTCCTGTATAATTCAATCCTCTTCTAATCCTGTACCAGCTCTGTCTGTGCCCATCTTTGGTCCGTTCCCATCATTGTTTGATGAATGGTCACCAGGCTTAAGGAATTCTGCTGTGAACTCTCCGTTTTCCAAGAGCACCATGCTGTGTCCATGGAAGCATGGACACTTCTTCATAGTTGAAGGCCACACAGATCCTCCACAATGCAGTGGGGGGGAAAAACTCATCTTTGCAAACCACAGGGAAGAAGCTACACTGTCCACCTCCAAATCATTTACCCAGAGGCAGATGGCTGCTCTTATTTCTCTGCAACTTTTGACTCTCCAAAAGATAGAAAGCCCCTTTACCAGTAAGAGAATGATTAAAACCAGTAAAGGATGAGAGGCATGGGTTATTCCCTCTCCTTCCTTTCCTCCTTTCTGAAAATACTGGGACATTTCAGTGGGGAGGAGTCATAGCCATGGCCTGGACCATAGAGACACGTATGTTAAAGGACCTGAAAGATTATTTCCCTCCATTACCTCCACTACCATTTTGCAGAGAAAGACATTGAGGCCCCAAGAGGGGTAGTGACCTTGGGGCAAGTCTGCTTAACTACCTCCTTCACACAACTAGCACATGGGAGAGCTGGGACTTGGACCCAGTTCTTCAGATTCTACCATCCACTATGCCACACTGCCTTTTCTTTGTAAGTCTCAGAAGACCTAGAGCAGTCCTGAGTACGTAAAGGACTCAGGAAAAACTGGAATGAATGGATATTGTTTGGTCAATGCATTGCCATATCCCCTTGGTTATGTGCTTTATTATGGTTAAATTGTGCCTTTTTGGTACCACGTATTCCCTTAGATCTTTGAAGGGAGGGGGGGGCCAAGCTCTAGTCCCCTGACTTTATAATCCTGTTGCCTACATCTAGGGCTATGCTTATACTAGGTGCAACCAGAGTCCTTTGGGGATGATGATGAGTCAGTGGTTGCTCCTGGCAATAGGAGCACCCTGGGACATTTTTCCAACCTAGGTACCAGAGACCTTCATACCCCTTTTGCCCCCTAGAGGGTTTGAGGAGGAGGTGTCCAGGACTCCCTATGGAAAAAGGACTCTGGTTCTTCTAAAGTTCCTAGCAAAGCCTATACAGTGTAGTACATTCAAGGGACCATTTCATCAGTACCAATGACTCCTGCTCCTGCTAAGGATGCTCTGTGGCACAATCTGGTCATGGTCTAAGGCTAGTCACATATGCTGATGACTTTGGGGGGATCAATCTTTTTCATACTATTTCAGTAATACCAAGGTTGTGCTATAAAGAAAGCAGCTTCCTTTTCCATCCATCCATCCCTCCATCCAACAAATATTTACTGAACCCTAGTACCATAGGCTCCTAGATTTAGAGTTGGAAGGGACCTTAGAGGTCATTGGTTCAAACCTTTTCATTTTGTAAATGGGGAAACTGAGGCTCTGGGTTTTAAACACTGTTTTAGACATTCGAGAGAGTAACAAGAATGAGGAAGACATGATCCATTCTCTTACGGAATTCACCACCTAGTGGGAATGATAAGCCAAGTCTACAAGTCAATCAGAAGAGTTCTGGCCTTAGGAACCAGAAAATCTGGACTGTGAACCCCAGTTTTGCATCTTTCTAACCATGTGACTGAACAAGTCACTTGACCTGAGTCTTAGTTTCTCCATCTGCAAAAGAGGAATAGTAATATACCTCTCCTGCCTGCCTCACAAGGTTGTTGTGACAGAAGAGCCTTGTAAACTGTACAATACTGTATAAAATGGTGACTGCTGCCATCATTGCTACAATGTGATGTATTACATATCAATAGTTCAAAGACAGGGGATTTTTGTTCATTTGGGTAACCCCTCAACCAGTACAGATTGCAGCTTGTTCATCTTTTGGTAAATGGTTTAATTAGTCACAGTGGCCAAAAGCACTTATTCCCTAATGGCCAAACCCCTAAGTGATGAACCTCTTCACATTTAGTTAGGCTGGTCCTTGGACAACAGATAAATGTTCTTTAGGCAGACTCTTTTTTTTTTTTGCAAGGGGGAAGGCAAGGCAATTGGGATTAAGTGACTTGTCCAAGGTCACACAGCGAGTAAGTGTGATCAACTGTTTGAGGTCATATTTGAACTCAGGTCCTCCTGACTCCAGGGCTGGTGCTCTATTCCCTGCACCACCTAGCCACTCCCTAGCCAGACTCTTAACTGTGGTTTTTCCAGATCAGTAGAATGTACCCACACTTGTGGTTTGCTGGTTTAGCTGTTGAAGGCTCAAGGTCAGTTCCACATCATGAGGAAACCTTGCTCTAACATGGCTTCCCTTCTCCATCCCCCTAAACTCCTGGGCTTTTTACCTCCACTTTTCATTTTGTTTTCCCCAATTAGAATATGTCCTGTGAGAGTAAGAACCTTCTTCTTTTTTTGCATCTGTATCCCTAGTACTTAGCACAATGCCTGCCACAAAGTAAACAATAAATACTCGGCTCTTCATCTAGGTCCTGAAAGGCTTCTGGTAAGATGGAGGTGCCATTTGCGCTGAGCCTTAAAGAATTTCAACCGACTGAGATGAGGGAGGGGGGTAGGGAGGGGGGAAGGCATGGGCCGCCAAGAAAACAGCAGCTACAGTGACATAGAAGAGGGAAGCACTAGGCACATTCTGGGAATACTCAGTCCAGTCTGGCTGGACCAGAGGGTGCAATAATACTAGTAATTGACATTTTTATAGGGCTTTAAAGTTTGCAAAGCACTTTACATACATCAGCTCATTTGAGCCTAACAACAATTGGGTGAGGTAGGTCCTACTAGCATTACTATCTCGTTGTAGGGGTGAGGAAACAGGTTTTGCAAAGTGAAGTGACTTGCCAGGAAATGCACAGCTAGTAAGTGTCAGAGGCAGGATTTCAGCCCAAGCCCTCCTGACTCCATATCCAGCAGCTCTCTCTCCACTTTGACCGGAAGGAATGCCAGGCATAGTGCAGCACAATCCCTACCTCTGTTTTCACCCTATATTAAGAACTGTTCATAGTGACCAACACCCCTGACTCTGGACCATTCCTAAGCTCCAGGGCAGAAAGCCAGTGAAACCTGAGCCCCAGCCCCAGACGGAGGGGGAGAAGTCAGGACTGGAGATACAGATTTGGGAGTCATCTGATCTGCACATGGGTGATAGTTAAAAACACATGAAGAAATAAATGAACTCTCCCAGGGAGTACATGTGGAGGGAGAAGAGCAAATGGACTCAGTTGTTTCTCCCTGGGTTACAAGCGTCCTCAGGATGTTGGGAGGAGGGACACCCAGAGAAGAGAGGAGGACAGCCTTGAGGGGACACGTCCACGCTTGCTAATGGCACTTGGCTCTGTCCTAGACTTCCCCGAGACTTGTGAAATTCCGGCCATCTCCTTTGTGGCAAATATGTTGGGTGGGTTCTCAGAGTTGCCTTCCACTGAGGTTGAACATTGAAATATCCTTCAGCTGGATTCAACCCAGAATCACAGTGATGAGAGAATTCTTTTTTTTTCTTTCTTATTCCCACATTAAATTCTTCACGAGGTTTGAAATAGCACAATCCAGTACTCTGGAGGTGAGTCTGGAAATGTAGATTTCAGACTGTTAACTCAAGGTCTCTGAGCTTAGGAAACAAAATACCAGGGGGCTACCAAGGGAGAAAATACTTGTGTTTTTACTTTACATTGTACTACTTCCTTGGGTTTTCCTGAAGGATCCTATTTTTCTTTGCTATTTTCCTTCAAGAGCTTCCACAATCTCTGCTCTCTCTCTCCATATGCTAGTATTGGAGGGGCTTAAATGCATACAAACCCACCGTTAAACCTACACTTGATAGAAAGATACTCAGGAATCCATACATTGTGCATTTCCAGATCACACTTAGAATCCCAAGCTTCTCCTTCTTCCAAGGTAATTTTGCTGGTTACCACCTCATAGAAAGAAAAAAAAAAGACTCCTTAAAATCCTCTATATGCCGTCCATGTGGGACTAAGTCAGCTTGTCAGGGTTATAAGAGCCTAATTTAATCCAAGCTTATTAACATGTAACATTTTAATTTGTCTTTTCAATATGCTTAGCAGAGTATAAGTGTAACGAATTTAATATCAGAAGTAAGGATTTTATGTGTTAATTACAATGTTTCTATTTCTTCTAGAAGCTCTATCAAACAGGCGCTCACTGGCTAACCCCTGTGGAAAATAGAGCCCTGGAAAGCAATTGGGTTTTTTTTTTTTCTTGGCTCCTTCCCACTCACCCCCCAAATTGCAGGATTGAAAGCAATCACAAAGAAAAATGGGTTTCCACTATGTCTAAAATTAACTGAAGCCTAATAATTGCTGGGATGTTCCCATCCCTATGCAAGAGCAACAGATGCCCTGGCATGAGGGGAATTTCAGTTGTGCTTGGTTGTGCTAGGAAACCAGATCTGCATTTCTTGAGCCCATGGAGGAGTCTCTGATTCTCTGACCCTGTGACTCCTCAGTAGCAGCTTCCAGGGTGACCTCTGAACCCTGTTTCACTTGACTCACCTTGAGATTCAAGTCTCACTCTAGCTCTGATTTCTATATCTCAGCTTTCAAGAAAGTCTTTGGGGACAGAAACTGGAGGTGGGCAGTGTGGTATAATAGGATGGGTGTTAAATCGGGAATCAGAAGATCTGGGTTCAAATCCTGATCCTGTCACATCCTATGTGATGTTGAGCAAATCACTTAAACTCTCAATTCTTCCTCTGTAAAATGACCAGATGATGTCTGAAGTCCCTTCCAGCTCTAAAACTATGATCCTATAATGACTAATGATAAGAGCATACATTTTTGTAGTTTGGTAGAGTGGTAGCCTGAGAGCTAGAAAGACCTGGATTCATGTCCTGCCTCTCACACAAACTAGTTAAGTAGTAACTGAGGGTAAGTGATTTAACCTCCAAACCTTGAGGGAAAGAATATTCTGCTTTTTCTTTGTTTCTCCAGGGTTTTGTTCAGTGCCTGGTATATAGTAGGTGTTGTACTTAGAGTAATGAAGATCTGGGTTCAAATCCTACCTCTGACACTTACCAGCTGGATGACCTTGAACAAGTCACAGAGTCATAGATTTAGAGCCCGAAGAGGCCATCTAGTCCAACCCTCTCATTTTACAGATGAGGAAACTGAGGTCCAGGAAGGTTTAATGACTTTTCCAGAGTCACACAGGGAGTAAGAAGCAGAATTCAGTGTCAGAATTACAGAGCCAATGCTCTTTCACCTGGATCCTGCTGCCTTCTAGAGAAAGTATCAGTTTGATAAAAAACCAAATCCCTTAACCTCTCTGAGATTCAAGGAGTTCCCACGGTGAGGTAATCAAGTATTGTTTCCAAATTGTTTCTTGAGGGTTAATCTTCTTTTCCAAATAGATTGCTATGTCCTAGAAGGCAGGAAGCCCACTGTCTGGAGATGCAGTGATGCCACAATAAACATATGCTGTTTGAGCTTTCTCAGAAGAAATTTGTCAAAATGAAGAAAACTTGACAAGATATTCAATTCAACAACTATTTAAAACTTGATTTATTTTCCCCAAGCAAAACCAATCATAGAAGAAACAAAACTAAGCAAAACAAATACCCCCCCCAAAAAAACTTCACACAATTAAACAAAACAACATAAAACGTGTTGCTGATGATTCCATATGCAACCCTGCTCCTCTGCTATTTACCGATTAAGAAAAACCAAGATCATAATACATCGGCTTTAACAAAGTAGCTCCAACTTTGTCCATTGTAGCTATCTTGTATTTTGCTGCTGTTTGATGTCATCTTCCTATAATAATAACAAATGACATTTACATGTTTACTTTGTCCCAGGCACCATGCTAAGAGCTTTACAATTCGGATCTCATTTGATCCTCACAACAGCCTTGCAAGGTAGGTACTATTATTATCATTCCTATTTCACAGATAAGGAAACTGAGGCAATTAGGGTTAAGTGACTTACCTAGAACCACATAGCTACTGTCTAAGACCAGATCTGAGCTGAAATCTTCCTGACTCTGGGCTGATGCTCTATCCACGGCACCATCAAGCTACCCGAACATTGCACATTTGAACTGTGGGTATGTTATTCTTTTGGTTCTATTTTTATTTTCTCCATTCTGCTTCTCTTCATATCTTCCCAACTTTTTTGTATTGTTCATATTTGTCATTCTTTATAATAATATTCCATTACATTCACATACCACAATTTATTTATCCATTCCTTCATAATTGTGCACAGTCTGTTTCCAATTTTTTTGCTATTGAAATAAGGCTCTTACGAATATTTTTACACAAGTGGATTCTTTTTTTATTGCCTCTCAGCCCCCTACAGGAATTATGGGCCAAAGGGTATTGAAAGTTTTATTGTATAATTCTATATTGTTTTCTAAAACAATTGAATCACAACTCTACTAGCAGTCAATCAATCAACAAGAATTTACTAAGCACCTACTATATGCCAGATACTGTAAGGTTCTGGGAATCCAAAGACCAAAAAATGAAACAATGTCTGCCCTCAAGAAACTTATGCTCTATGCAGAGAAACAACATATTCATAAATAAATATATACATAATAACAGTATAAATGCAAAATTAATTAAAAGTCATTAAATACAACATAATTAGGGAGAGAGGGAGGAAAGCCACTGGCTAACTGGAGGGAGGGAGGGGATATAGAGAATGTTTTCTGAAGAAGGTGGGGCTTGAGCTGTTCCTAGAAAGAAATAAAGAATTCTATGAGGCAAAAGTGCTGAGAGATAGCAATGCAGGGATGCGGGATAGCCTTGGCACAGTCTGAGGACAAGAGATGGGCTCCCTCATATGAGGAACAGAGAAAAGGTCAGTTTGACTGGACCAAGGAGTGAAGGAAGAGTAATGATATGTAATAAAGCTGGAAAAATAGATTCAAGCCAAGTTGTACTGCCAATGCAATATTCACAGCACCAATGGTGACTATAAATATGCAACATAGTCCTCAACCACAAAATATAACAGACTCTCCATATAGAAGACAGAAGCAAAACATTTATTCAGACATCAGAAAATGGAATCCTAAAACCAGAAAACTGAATCCGTCATAGCACCAAAAAAGTTAATATACCATAACACAGCATGAAGCCTCACCATCCTTTAGCCTTCCCACAAACCAAGACTCACAAGCCTAGCTGTCTACTTGCCTGCCATCCTCTCTCTCCCACCAACTAGCTGCTCTGATTCCCAGTTTCCTGTGGGCTCTGCTCCACCCTTCAGCAAACTCCTCCCACCACAGGCTCCATGGGATTACATTCAACCTATTAGGGGGCAAGACATATCTTCAAATCAGGGAAGATCTTCAAATTCCTTTAGGCTTATTAAAGGGCAAGGAAGATTTTCAAATTCCTGTTACCATTATACTTGTAAAGGACTTGAAAAGTCAAATAGAGGAGTTGATATTTTTTCCCAAAAGCAACAGGAAGATACTGAATTCTTTGCAGTAGGTGAGAGACTTGGTCAGATTTGTACTTTAAAAAATCAACAGTGAATTAGCAACTTATTTTCTTAAAATCCCAACACTTAATTTTGCCATTTTTTATCACTTTTCCCAGTTTTATGGGTGTAAAGTGACACCTCAAAGTTGCTTTTGTCCAGTTACAAGTATTTTGAACACTTTACAAGACGTCATTGATAGTTTGCATCTCTTCTTTGGAATTCCTGTTCATCTCCTTTAAGAACTTTCTGTTAGAGAATGGCTCTTAACTTAGAAGTCTCTGACTATTGCGTATAGATTTCATGTTCAGATTTTTATCAGAGATATTTAATGCAAAGATTCTTCCAGTCCTTATTTTTTCTTCTTATTCTGGATGCTTTATTTTATTTGTGCAAAAACTTTTTATCTTTATGTAACCTAAGTTATACTTTATAATTTCCTTTATATTCTGTCTTGATAAGAATTTTCTTCCTTCAATCAATCATCAAACAATTCTTAAGAGAGTATTATGTGCAAAGCACTATACTAGGCACTAAGAATATAAATAAAAAAGTGAGCCCAATCCTTGGCTGTGAAAGGTATTACTTTATAGTCATCTCTAATGTTTTATGGAATCATTTGTTATGTATATAGGCTACTGGTTAATTTACAATTTATTCTAGTATATGTTATTAGATATTGGTCTGATCTTATTTTCTATCAAGTTGCTATCAGTTTTCCTAAGAGTTTTTGTTAATTATGAATTTCTTCACCAGTAATTTGCATTCTTTAGGTTTATTAAACACCAGACTACTGCATTCATTTGGTTCTAAATTTGATAATCCACTCATTAACTTTTCTGTTTTTTTCATAGGCGTAAACATATTTGTTTCATAGTTCCAGAAAATTTTAGTAATTGCCACTTTATCATATAACATGAATCTGGCTGTGTCAGTTCCCCTTTTTTTCTCCTTTTTTTAAAAAGTATGTCCTTTGATATTATTGATCTTTTTTCCCTCAATATGAGTTTGCTTTTGTTTTTTTAGTGCTGTGATTCATCACATTGCTATATTTAAATCTATAAATTTATTTGGGTTTTTATAAGAGTAGGCCTGGTGGTCTTGAGACCACCAGGGAAACTGTGGCTTATAGAATTTATACATGGAAACCACTGCTGTAAGATTAGGCCTTATGGTCTCCCCTTAAGGGAGGCTATAAGCTTATAGAACATACTTATAGAAAAATATTGACAAGCCTGAACATTAAATACTCTGCCAAATATGTAGAACATCCTTTATTTCAATTAAATTGACTTATAATTGTGCTTATATAAGTCCTATGTGTATCTTGATAAATCCCCAGCTATTTAATACATTTTTATATTTTAAATAGCTTTCTTTTCTATCCATTTGTTCCTGGTTTTTTTTTAGTTATATCTGGAAATGCTGGCAATTAGGAGTGAGTATTTTAGGGGTGAACTAAGTATCCTGTTTCTTTGGCAAAGTTATTTAGCATCTTAGCTAGGGTTTTTTGTTGATTCTTTTGAGTTTTCTAAGTAAATCATTGTGTCATCTGAAAATGAGCTATTTGGGGCTCTCATTTGCAATGTTTATTCCTTTAATTTCTTGTTCTTGTTTTATTGCTATAGGTCACATTTCTAGAACTATTGTGAATAATAATGGCAATTTAAAATGTTTATTAAATACCTATTAAGTGTAAAGCACATTCTAAGTAGAGACTGACAACTTTAAAAAGGTCTCTGGAAAATATATGCTATGCTGTAGATGGACAATGATATTCAGTTATACCCTAACTCTGCTTCTTCTGGGAAAAAAGATTATCGTTTCTCACCTAACCAGAGTAAAGTCTAGCAGGAAGTCCTGAAACCAAGTCTGGGAGTGGGTGTGCCAAAAGTCAGAATACCTATTGACAGCATTACATTTGTTCATCCCCCCGAAAAGAACTGCTCAGTTCCCAAACATGAGGTCCACCAATTTTTGTGATTTTATTATAGGTGTGTGAGAATCAGTGAGAGTATATTGGGAAGAATAGCTTTCCTGTGGGCCTTAAGGGTTACAGAGACCTTCCAGCCACATTAATATAGCACCTAGATCAAGGGAGATAGCAGTCTCACCATGTTCTGCAGTGGTTAGACTACACCTGGAGTACTGTGTTTGGTTCTAAGTGCCAAGTTTTAAAAGGAACATTTATAAACTGAGATTTATCCAGGGTATAAGTGACCAGAGTGGTGAGGAGTCTTAAAATGACCAGAGAAGCTGAAAATCTTTAGTTTATAAAAGAGACGTCTTAGAACATGATTATTGTTATCCAGTCATGTCCATTTGGGGTTTTCTTAGTAAAGATACTAGAGTGGTTTGCCATTTCCTTCTCTAACTCATTTTATAGATAAGGAAACTGGGGCAAACAAGGTTAAATGACTTGCCCAGGGTCACACAGTAAGTGTCTGAGGCTAGGAAGATGAGTCTTTCTGATTCCAAGCCCAGCACTCTATCCACTGTGCTGTCCGGCTACCCAAGGACAGGATATCTGTCTCTGAATATATGAAAGGCTATCATGTGTAAACATATTCTTTGTTGTTTCAAGAAAGCAGAGGTAGGAACAATAGGTAAAAGTGACAAGGAGGCAGAATTACACTTAAAGAACTTAATTATCCAAGGTTCAGAAATGGAACTGGATAGCCATTTGTCAGGCTGCTGCAGAAGAGCTGTGGGTACTGAGTGGGAGGTCAGACTTAGGTCACCTAAGAGTTTGTCCTCTGTGATTGTTGGGCAAACACTCCAGGACTGTGCAGAGGGAACAGCAGCTCTGAATTCTGACATAGGATGGGTCCTTATGTAGTCATAATATCATAAGATTTAGAGTTGGAAGGATCGTTTTCCCAAAGACCCTCATTTTTACAAAGGAGGAAACTAAGACCCTGAGTGGGGAAGTGACTTGTCTAGGGTCACACAGGCAATAAGCAGTGCTCTGTGGGGATTTAAATGACCTTAAACTGGCTGAGATTGGGCTGGGGAAGTGGGAAGGAGATGTGTTACTCAGGAATGCAGTCCTATTGTAGGTTGCAGAATGCTTGGGCACGATTCATTCATCTCTGAAGTCTGTTCCCTAGAACAAGAGCCAGAAACTGGCAGTTTCTGGACTAGCTCATAAGCTTAGCAAGGGGGCACTTTCACATACCAGTACCAGTGGTGAGGAACCTTCGAGGCCACATGTGACCTTCTAGGTCCTTGGATACAGCCTTTTGATTGAGTCCAAGTTTTACAGAACAAATCCTTTTATTAAGGGGATTTGTTCTGTGAAGTTTGGATTTGGTCAAAGGGCCACACTTGAGGGCCTAGAGGGCCACATGTGGCCTTGAGGCCACAGCTTCCCCACCTTTGTTCTACTCATACAATCATGTGGGAGACATTTGGCTACCACTGGATCTACCAGACAAGTATCTTTCCCTCAGTGGCTTAAGGTTAAATTATCAGCCCCCGAGTGATATTTTACAAAAAGATAACTCCCATCATTCAGCCTGATTGTGCACCCTGGGGTTCAAACCTTTCACAAGTCTCCAAGCCTGGCAGGTCTAACCATATATAGCTACAAGACCCTAGAAAAGTCATCAAACCTTTCTGAGCCTCAGTTGCTATATCTGTCCAAAGGTACTTGTAATTGCCTTTGCCTTCTGCAGGAGTTGGGTAGGGGAGGACACAGGCACATAATAAAGGTGAAAGCTCCCACTATCAAAATGTAAGACTTTCTATAGTTCCTTGTATTGAGCCTTCAGGGCACCATTTCTCTAAGCAGGCCTTTTTTATCAAGTATCTGACCTATAGCTCCCTCTTCCTTCCACCCCTTCTCCCTACCACTGCTGTTGTTCTCTTACACACATATCGCCTTTATTCTTTTGATTTTTTCATTGTTTTTCCACAAGCTTTTCTGCGCTTCAAATAAAGCATATCATATATAATGTATATATATGTATATACACATGTGTACGCATGTATATATGTATGTGTATATGTAGCTATACACATACATATACATATATGAAGATATAATGTGGCCATAAACACATTCCAACTAATTAGTAGGAAAAAAAAAGTTAGAAAGTGAATTCAAGGGGCAACTGGAAGGCCTGAGTTCAAATCCAGCCTTAGACACTTACTAGCTGTGTGACCCTGGGAGAAGGAAAGGAAAGGAAAGAAAGGAAAGAAAGAAAGGAAGGAAGGAAGGAAGGAGGGAGGGAGGGAAGGAAGGAAGGAAGGAAGGAGGGAAGGAAGGAAGGAGGGAGGGAGGGAAGGAAGGAAGGAGGGAAGGAGGGAAGGAAGGAAGGAAGGAAGGAAGGAAAGAAAGAAAGAAAGAAGGAGGGAAGGAAGGAAGGAATGAAGGAGGTAAGGAAGGAAGGAAGGAAAGAAGGAGGGAAGGAAGAAAGGAAGGAAGAAAAAGAAAGAAAAAAGAAAGAAAGGAAGGAAAGAAGGAGTTAGGAAGGAAGCAAGGAAGGTAGGAGGAAGGAAGGAGGGAAGAAAGAAAGAAAGAAAAAGGAAGGAAGGAAGGAGGTAAGAAGGAAGGAAGAAAGAAAGAAAGAAAAAGAAAGAAAGGAAGGAAGGAAGAAAAAGAAAGAAAGGAAGGAAGAAAGGAAGGGAGGAGGTAGGAAGGAAGGAAGGAAGGAGGGAGGGAGGGAGAAGGAAGGAAGGGAGAGAGGGAGAGAAAGAGAGAGAGAGAGAGGAAGAGAGGGAGGGAAGGAAGAAGGGAGGGAGGGAGGAAGGAAGGAAGGAAGGAAGGAAGGAAGGAAGGAAGGTTGCAAACATTTTGTTACCCTAAAGATAGAGCTCTAAATTTCAACGACCTACTTTTGGCTCCCTTCTCAAACTCTGGAATGGACCACAGTAAGGGGGTAAGGCAGAAGTTAAGGTGAGGGGACCCAGGCCCTTCAATCTTCCACCACCAAACTCTGGCTCAACCTCTCCCCTTCTGGTGTGATAGTGTCTGTACGCCATAGCAGGCCTCATAGCTTGACTTCTCTGGGGACCTCTATGAAGCTTTTTTTTTTAGCAACTCACTTAAGCATTTACTTACATGTTACGGTGATGAATGTTACTTCACTGGTGTGGACGAGCCCTTCTCTCTTCCTCACCTTGGGAAATTCTGGTCCAGTTCCTCCAACAAATCATCCATAAAGGACCTACCCAACATTGTGGAGGCGACTTCCTCTACCTCTTCCAAGATTCTATCAAGCCTAGGGTGATTCTTGGGTTGTCCGTCTAAATACACCCAATAAAATATGGCAGCTATTCTGTAGATTATACGTTCAGGCTTGCTGTTGTCTTGTTTTTAATTCATCAACTCCTAGTGTAGTTTTGTGGAAGAGTCAATAAGATCTGGGATCGTGTTTTGCTACTGACACTTACCAATTACATTGCCATGGACAAGCCACTTATACCCTATCTGAGACTCAGTTTCCCGCTCTGGAGAAGGGGAATAAAAATGTCTGGAGCACTAGCTCCACAGCATTGATTTCTCTAATGAGATCATTAGAGATCATCATTTTGTAAAGAGCTTTGCAAACCTTGAAGTGCTATGTAAAGATCAGTTACAATAGTAATTATTATGCCACTTACTATAACACATTATAATTTTATGTTTATACACAATTATAATATTTATCAATAAAATTAATTATGTCAGGCTCAGAAAGACTGAAATATCAGTTCTGAGACTTGATCAAGATGTTTGTAGGAATTTCCCATTTCATTTATCCCTGCTCCTGGCTCTTTTTTCTATAGCGGTAGTTGATCTTGCAGAGGCAGCTAGGCGGCTCAGTGGATAGAGTGCTGAGCCTGGAGTCAGGAAGACTTGAGGGGATGGGCTACAGTCTGCTTTGCCCATCAGGCCTCTCCCTATTATCCTCTGGATCACCGATAGTGGGATTGTTGTGTTGCACAGTTCCCATCACTGTGAAAATGTCAGAATAGAAAGGCAGAGCCACAAAAGGAGGGAATCGTCAAAAGGGCTGCTTAATTTCCCAAACACTCTCATGTCGAAACACTGCATTATCATCTCTACATGTGTATATCTCATCCTAGATGACAAAAGGTGGTGTTTAGAGAAAGGACCTACACTTTGCATTCTGACACATACTTTCATACCTATCACATACAAAGATCCTGGATTTGAAGTCAGAAGTTTCTTTAGAGCTCATAGTTGAACAATTCCATTTTTCTATGTAGCAAGAGGGCAAGAATTGACTAAACACGGGGAAAAAGCTACTGGTCCTAGATTATTCAGCCACTTTGATTATATATACTGTGTATATATATGTTCTCCCTCAAGAGGGCAGTGGCCTTACTATTTCAGGATAGAAGCTCAGGACATTTAAAGATTTCTTTCTGAATCATTTTTTCTGTTCCCTGCAGCATATCTGCCAATCTTTAATTACTCTAAATATTGAATCTTTCACCTTGGGCCTGACAGGTTCATGTCACCCAGAATGAACCCAAGGCAAGAGGCTGAAGCTGGAAGTGAGGACTGGGGACCAGGATGTGGGAGCCCAGAAGAGACCTCTCCAGCTTGGGTGTAGCTGATCATGAAGCAAAGAACTTCTTCCTTGGAACAGGTGTCTGGGTGCAAGGAGAGTTCATCTGGAGTCACTTTGGGGCCCGGGGGCACCTGGCAACAGAGACCCAAGACAGGGTCCTGAGAGGTTGCAAGTGGCTTCTTCTCAGGGACCCTGGGGATTCATTCTACCTCTTACCAAACCTCTGGATCACTGGGGACCACAGCTGAGGGAGGTATGATAGGGGGAGGAGTTTTCCGGAGCAAGTTTAAGGAGACAGGTGGTTTCCCCAGGGACAGTTGAAGGACTGTGAGGAGGAAAATTGGCAACCATTCTGGTTGGGAGGCCACCCCACCTGGGGACAAGGGCAATTCCCTAGTTCTTCCCCAGTCAGGGATGAGAATAATGTTCCGGCAACTACTACTTGGGTGGCCTAGGGCAATTCACTTAACCTGTCTGGGCCTCAGTTTCCTCATATGAAGAATAAGGGGCCTGGGCTAAATACATAACCTCTAAGCTCCCTTCCAGTTGTAAATTTGTAAATCTATGATCTCATGAGTGAGATCAGGAGGAGAAGCAGAGAAAGACTCAAATTCCTTTTATCCTTTCAAGGTAGAAGGCTCTGGGAAGAGAGAGAGGCAGCCTCTCCTCATACAGCCTGTAGATGGTCACTCTTCTGAACACAGGGGCCAGACCTGGAGAGTGAGCACCTTACTACTCCAGACAAGGTTTCCTTTTCCTGACCTAACTCTTGAGTCCAATTCTAGTCACCCTCTCGGACTCTCTAGAACAGTAATCTCAAGTTGCCAGCAAAAATGTGCAAAATTTTTTTTGCTTCCCTTCCCTCTTTGCCCCCCACCCAAAGCCAGGCTACCACCCCTTCTCACCCCCTCAGGGACTACCCAAAGAACAAAGCACAGAAGTCCATGGAGAGGTTTCTGATTCCAGTTGGAGAGCCTACATCTTTCCCAAAAAAACCTAGAGGGTTTCTCAGTAAGAATCTCTCCTGTCTTTACATAGAATCCCTGGGTCCTAAAGAGCAGATGAGAGGTCATTCTGGTCTAGCCCCTGACTTCCCCACATATGAATGACCAAACTATGCAGAACACATCCATGAGCTGTCTTTTTTGTCTTCTAATGGTCAAAAAAGTTCTTCCTTATGTTTAATTGTGGCCATGAGACATGAAAACACTTCTCCATCTTCTGTGGGTCTTCTCGGGTAATAAATTCTCATAAAAAACTTCTAGGAAAATTCTTTGTTATGTGGGATGGCTTTATGGTAGGGAGAGATAGGGGGGAAATTTGGGCCACAAAAAACTATTAGTGAAATTTTATATATAAATATAATAATATATAATTTAAATTTATTTTTATTTTTAAAAAACTAATAATTGGAGAACATGAACCTCTTACACTCATTAAATAGGCGAAGATAGTTTAAGACAACAAAATTCGGTGTAGGTGACTGCTCCAAAGGGAAACAAAAGCTCCCTGTTACATGGCTGGCAGATACGTAAATTGGGGTGAACATTTTGGAAAACAATGCATCAATATACAACAACGGCTAAACTGTTCGTGCCCTTTAATCTATGACCCTCAAAGGCTATTACTTCAATACTTTAAGAATCTATAATTTCACCAAGGTCTATCCTCTGTCTACCAATTCAGATCATGATTCCTCTACAAATTTTAAAATAAACAATAATTATAGTTAGCATTTATATAGTACTTTAAGGTTTGTGAAACATCTTTTGGATATTGTCTCATCGGATTCTTGAAATAGCCAAAGGATATATGAAAAAATACGAGAATGCTTATATAAAATGATGTTGAATGAAGAACTAATCAGAATGACAACAAAAATGTACATCCCGGCTATTACTACGTTTGAAAATAATAGAAGCAACGAAATAAAAATAAATACACAAGAGAGGTCAGAAAGGGATCGAGAGGCAAAAAGGAGAACCCTGTGGTTGCTGCAGAAACCTGGCTGTGATTTGTTTCTGGGAGAGAGCTGGACGAAGATCGCCAGTCTCTGCAGTCTTCTCCAACTAGCCCAGCCTTTGTCATCTGCACAGAACAGAAGAGCATGATGGGGGAGGCTGAGAGCAGTTTCCTCACCACAGTATCACTCAATTACTTTTCAGCTGAAAGAAGTAGAGAGCCCTGGGAATACTTGCCCCAGCCAGAATGGGTATGATTTAAAAAAATAGGAACTAAATAGGTTTCTTACCATAACAGATAAGAGTTGAACTGAGGAAGTCAGAGGAGTTGAGTTCAAAGAGCCTAAATATCTGTGACCTGCGGTGGAACAGTCTGACTAAGTAGTTCATAGGTGTTGGCTGAAATAATTGTGGCCTCTCTCCTTTAGAGACAAGGCCTACAAACTTAACCATAGCATTCCCCTAGTGCATGGTGGACGGAATAGCAGGGGACCTTGAAGACAGCTTGATAACTGAAGAACATCTGGAGCCACAGAGAGTGGTGCTCTGCAGGAAGCAGATCCAGCAGAGAGCAGTGTGATCACATTACTACATGGCATCAGCAGTTCTGCAGCACCAGAGACATGGCTTGCCCCTCTACATGTAGACCCTGGCCACATGGTTACCCTGAGTGTACCCATACCCAGGTGCCCTGATCCCATATGTTCCCCATGTGTTTGTGTCCCATATGCAAATCCTAGGTGTGCCCCCTGTTCCCACTAAAGGTCTCCGTATTTGTGAGAGAGCTCGAGGTTTATGGGGAGAATTTTCTGTGGTTTTTAATATTACTATGCTATTTCATATGCCTGCTTTCCCATCTATATAAAATTTTTATGAGAATAATATATGCACTCATCAAGGACATCCTAGATGAAGATATTAGGAAGAACAGGCAGGCTTTCAAAACCAATATTCCAGAGCATACCACGTCTTTACCATTACACAAATGACTGAAGATGTAGAAAACATAAAAATCCACTGTCAGTCAACCAAGCAAGCAGGCAGACATTTATTTAACATTTACTATATGCCAGGCACAGTGCTAAGAGCTAGGGAAATAAAGAGGGTCCCTGCCCCCCAGGGTCTTATGTTCTAATGGAGCGAAACAACATAAATGCAAGTCTGTGCAAAGTCGATAAAAGGCAACCTCGGAGGGGAAGGCACAGGAAGTCAGGACAAGGGAAGGTCTCAGGCAAAGGGTACTACTTGAAGGGAGCCAGAGATTCTAAGAGGTGGAAATGAGGAAGGAGAGTTTTCCAGGCATGAAGGCACAAGGCACAGACTCAGGAGGTGGGGTTTCTTGTGAAAGGAGCAGCAAGTAGCCTAGTATGGCTAGACTGCTGAGTGCATAGAGAGGAGTAATGTGAAAGACGGCTGAAATAGTAGGTTGGGGCAAGTTATGAAGAGCATTTTAAAAAATTTTTTTGTCTTTTTGGAGAGGGGGCTGCAGGGCAGTTGGGGTTAAGTGACTTGCCCAAGGTCACATGGCTAGTAAGTATTAAGTATCTGAGGCCAGATTTGAACTCAGGTCCTTCTGACTCCAAGGCCAATGTTCTATTCACTACCTGGTTGCCCCATGAGGAGCTTTAAATGTTAAAAAGAAGAGCCTACATTCAATTCTAGTGGTAAAATGGAGCAGTGGAGTTTATTGAATATGAGAATGACAGTCATACTTGCCCTTTAGGAAAGCATTATTGCTATAGTGTGGTGGATTCATTGGAGTTCGGAGAGACTTGAGGCAGGGAAATCAATTAAGAGGATTTTGCAAGGTAAGATGAGATGAGAACCTGAACTAGGGAAGTGACTTTGTGAATGGAGAGAGGATGAGATGTTGGACAGTTAGAAATGAAGATTTGGCCATTATATTCGATATGTGGGGTGAGTGGGCATGAAGAGTAGAGGGTAATGTCCAGGTTGCAAATCTGGGTGACAGCAAGCATAGTGGTACAAAAGTATTTTAAAAATTCAGAATTGTTATGGGACTGGGGAAAAAAAATCTGAATTCAGTTTGGGACATGTTGAGTTTGAGACGCTTATAGTATATCTAGTTCAAAATACCCAATAGGCATTTAGCATTTAGTTCAGGAAAGAAACTAAGGCTGGATAGAACAACTATGAGAGTCATCTGTATAGAGATGATAATTAAACCCATGGAAGTTGATGAGGTCACCAAGAAAGAAAAAAGGTAAGAGGGAACAGGACAGAACCTTGGAGTACACACACACACACACACACACACACACACACACACACACACAGATAATGATCCAGCAAAGGGATGAGGGAGCAGACATTCAAATGGAAGGAGAACCAAGAGAGAGTAGTGTTACAAAAACTCAGGAAGAAGAGAGTACCTAGAAGGAGAAGGTGGCCAATAATGTCAAATACTATAGATAAATCAAGAGGGCAAGGATTAAGATTCAGCAGTTAAGAAATCATTGGTTGATCCTTTCCCCCAAGATGGCGCCAAAGGTGAAGAAGGAAGCCACTGTCCCCCCCAAGACAGAAGCCAAGTCCAAGGCCTTAAAAGCCAAGAAAGTAGTGCTGAAGGGTGTCCACAGCCATAAAAAGAAGAAGATCCAAACTTCCCTCACCATCCAGCAACCCAAGACACTAATACTTTGAAAGCAGCCCAAATATCCTTGGAAAAGTACCCCTCGGAGAAACAAGCTTGATCACTATGCCATTATTAAGTTTCCCTTGACCACTGAGTATGCTTTGAAAAAGATTGAAGATAACAAGGGGGGGGGG
>CM053581.1:240341666-240474247 GCA_028627135.1 Pseudochirops cupreus
GGGGGGAGCAGTCCACTGAGCAAGAGGGAGCGCCCGAAGCCCCGGACATGTCGAGACGCAAGCAAGCCAAACCGCGCTCGGTGAAAGGTGAGTAGGGAACCGGCAGGAAGGGAGAGGGAGGGACGGGCGGACCGAGAGAGAGCGAGCGAGAGAGGAGGTGGAGGAGGAGGAAGAGGAGGAGGGGGGAGGAGGAGGAGGAGGAGGAGGAGGAGGAGGAGGAGAAAGGAGAGGAGGAGGGGAGCGCGGAGCGGACACCCTCCCTTTTTCCAATCCCCCCTCTCTCAGACCGGGGGAGAAGGGGCTGCTGGTCTGCGGGGAGGTATTGAGCCTGGGTCCCCCGGCTAGCTGCTTCCAGATTCGGGGTGTGTAAGTGTGTTTGTATGGGGGCATGGGGGAGTCTCATCTCTCCTCTCTCCCCACCCCCGTCTGGGTCCCCGGGCCCCCGCCATTCGGCCCGCGTGACCAATCAAGGGGTACGGCCCGGGTTTGGCGGGGATTGTGAATCACCGCCGCCGCCGAGGAAGAAGAGGAGGAGGAGGAGAAGGAGAAGGAGGGAAGGAGGCAGCTGCGGCTGTAGCCCCAGCGCCGGCCCCCCGGGCCTCCCTCTGCTTTCCCCTCCTCCCTGATCCGAGGGGTGTGGGGAACGAGTGAGGAAAGCAGGAGGCTGCTGCCGCTGTTGTTTCTGGAGACGTGGGGACAGTATTGCAGCCTGACACCCCCCCCCCCGCCTCCATGGATCACCTCGCGCCCTTCTCTCCGCCCCCTCTCCAGGTCCCCTGCCCAGCTCAGTTCCCCTCATCACCGCACCTCCTGCCTGTAGTGATCCCCAGCTTCCTCTGCCTCTCCAGGCCCCCTACCGCGGGCCCCCCTATTCCCCCCAGCCCGGCCCCCTCACTTCCTGCCACCCCACCAACCCCCCTCCACTGAGGCCGCTAGAGCTAACGCGCCTCCGGCTCTGTGGGTTATTGTCTGGTGTGTCCCTGTCCTCTTCAGCCCCACTGAGAGCTCAGCAGGGGGCGGGGGAGCGGGCAGCCTCTAAGACTTGGGGCTCCTCGTGCCCCAAGAGGGACTGGAAGAGTTCTTCAATCTCTTAGCTCTCCATCCTGACCGCCCTCCCCCCACTTCAGGCTCCCCGCTGCGCGCCGGGCTCCAGGGCGCCGAACTCCCAACCCGCGACTCCCCCTCCCTTCAGCCCCAGGCCCAGGCCAGACTCGCCAACTCCTGGCTCTGCCTGACCGGCCTACCTCCCCAGCGTATTTATGGGCTTCCTGTCCCCCCGCTTGCCCTCTTGGGACACTGAGTGCTATGTAGATATGTGGAGGTATACGCACATACATATATATACATTTTTACGTAGGTATGAATACAATATAAATGTGTGTATACATAAGATATATATGTATGTACATATATATATACATATACATATGTGTCTATAATTCCAGTCTTATAACCCTATGTTTCTTTGCTGTCGGGTTAATAACTTCCCCTAGACTAGAGGGAGAGGGGGTTTGGGCAGTGGGGGTGGGGAAGTGCTGAATCTTTGCCTCCCTCCCTTCCCCCCTCTCAGCTCCTGGATGGAGCCTTCGCATTCAGCCCCAGGGCATCAAGCCTGGCCTTTGTGGTTCTCTGTCCCCTCCCCCCAGCCCCGACTATTGGGTGCTCCTCATCCTTCTCCCGATGCGCTCTAGAATTAGGATGAAGGGGATGGGGGAGGGGAAGGGAGAGTGGCCCTTAGGGATTATGTGATATGTATGGGTTAGGGTTGGAGAAGAGGGATCTTTGACTCTTTTCTTCACTAATTAAAAATTAATTTTTATGACCCTTTCATTAGAGGTAGGTTCCAGAGCCCAGGTTCTTCCAAAAAGTTAATTTCCTGGTGTGTTGAGTAGAACTGAGAGCGCACCCTCTTTCTCCCCCACTTTCCCATCTCCTCCCTCCTTCCTTCTCTCGGGTCTTGGATGTCTTGAATTTAAATACTGGAGCAAAGGGGCATCTGAGAACTGAATGGGTTTATGGGGGTGGGGTGGGGAATCACTGTCCTTCCAAAGGGGAGCCTAGGAACACCATTAAAAAGATGTAGCCAAGAACAGCTGCAAGTTAATGATGGAACTCCAAAGTAAATCTATCTAAGTTTCGCTCCTTTTAGGTGAAGTTGGTCCTCTTTATTCTAGGTAACTCTGTGAGAAATGCAACTTGAAAGGAAAGCTGCTGCATAAATGGATTCTCTTTCTAACATTTTAGGAGTTTGTAGATTTAATAGGTTAAGATGAGGGGGGAGTTCGAGGGAAAGGTCCATGTTTAAATCCTTCCTGAATGGACCAGTTCTGTGACTTGGAGTAAGATTTGACTTTACCTCTATCATGTATTCTTAACTAACTCACAATCTTCCAGAGGCTCTTTAGGCAGCCATGCAAAAATATAGGATGTGAACCACTGGTCAGAAATGCCTTTGTATTCTTTTTGAATGGGTCAGTTAATTCTATGTTAAATTCATCGGGAGGAGATAATTCAGAAAGGAAATTACAAAGCTTCTGATTTAAAACAACACCAATGCCAACAATCCCTTCTGTGGAAGGTAATAGCTTCAAATCAAGAATAAATTCAACTCATAATTATGCAGAGATGTGGGAGCATCCTACTTTGCTAAACCAGCTTACTTGACTCCTCTGAAAGGTTCTGTAAGAATTTATCTTCAGTTTTTCATGAAATCAAGCTTAAAATGTCTTATACGGAGGAGACAACAAGAGGAGTGGAGAACTTGTGGAAAATAAAAGTTAACTGATGAGGAAAAGATAGGTTAAAATCTCAACTAGTAGTAAGATACTTTCTCAAAACTGCAGTAAGTAATGAACCACATTTGTTTCTGTTGCTGTATCAGACTTCAGTGCTATATATAACCTGTTTCTTTTCATTTAACAAAGGCCCTCACAGACCTTGTCTTTCTCTATTTAGTCTTTAATTTAGTTTGATTCTGAGGTGAATAGGTGGAGGTGTGGTCATTTCTCTAGGAGGGAATTAATATAAAGGGAAGGTACTAATTTGATGTAGATGTGAGTTTCTTTAGGTCAGCATTCCTTTAATCTTCAAGAGTCGACCCCCCCCTCTAACCCCCCAGGAAACAATATTTAAAAAGTGTTTGACTAAGTGTGGACAGCTCCACGCTAAGTGTTTAAAACAGTCAGGTCCTCACCTTTAAAGATGCTTGAAGGTGCTTCTTAAGGAATAACAGTGTATTTTTGCCTTCACTGCTGTGTGTCAGGGTTAACAGTGAGGCATTGTGGACTTAGAGAGCACCGCTCAACCTGCTCTGAAAGTCCTTTGCTGTAATTGATCTCTGAAATGTGAGAGCCCATAGGAGGAAGGGAAGACAGAAATATAACTATTTCTAATGGATGTTCTGAAAGTGTTATTTGAAAGCACAGGAATTGCAGCTTTGAAAATCAAACAGGCCTCAGATGGTGACTTGCTCCACCAAAACAGAACCCCCGAACCCCCCCTCCTCTTTCTGGAGGTGTCACCGAGTGTCACAGTGTTTGTCTATCAATTGGGAAACACAGCTCATACCCTGTACACCCAGGCAATAGTTTAGAGGGGGATAGCAGCATCAGTTTTCAAAAGCCACCCCTGAATTTCAGAAGAATGCCGTTTACTGAGCTATTTTTCCAGCTTCCCCTCTTTTGATTCCTTCTTAGTGTGGCAGTTTTCACTGCGCTCGCCCTGTTTGTTACTTTGATCATTTTGGCCTCATTCTCCGTGCTGGAGTCATCACTCTTCGCTGATGTTATTTCTCCTGATTATATCAGGTGGCTCAGTAATGATTATCCTGGCAGTTATCTCTGCCACTCAACATTAAGATGCTCTGTCGCCTTGATGCTCCTGCTTCCCATACCACAACAGCCTATTAATCTGTAGAGAAAATTAATACATTTTTTCAACCTGGGTTTAAAAGTTTTGAATAATTTGTAATGCTGCCTATATTTCCACTTTCAGCATAAATTCTCCATTAATTGAATTTCCAACTATTAATTTTTGAACAAACTATGTTCATACCCGGCACCCAAATTCATATCTGTCCTCCCGAGATTCTACTTCATCCCCTGACTGGGCCTTTCTTTCCTCTCAACCTTTAGCTTCTAAAAAGTCCATTTTTTATAAATTTGGATGGAGGTCGAGGGAGTTGGGCACAGCGTAGATTGTCACAGCACATGTTTCCATGGAAATAATTGAGATGTAATAAATAGAGGCATTCTGAGCTTACAGGTTTTCTGATTCAACAGAGACCAAATGCAAGTGTAAATTGTCAGGATTTGTTTGGCTAAATGTACATGATCTTGTAGGAGAGGGGGGAAAACCCTTTATAAATTCTGTAACATTTGTAGCCTGGTCTGGAATGCTCAGACTATTATAGTCAGGACTTTTTTTCTGCCTCTCGATTCAATCACAGGGAAACATGACTTGTTTCATTCACTAGAACATCTTTTATGTCTAGTAATTGCTATTTAGATTCTTACACCTGTTTCCTAGCAAAAACTTAATAAGCAGTAAAATAAGATAACTATGTGCCCCTGGCAGTGGAATCCTTCCAAACGGAGAAGCATAAGGTGTACTGTGTATTAATAATGAGAGGTGCAAAATGCCGGTGACATTACAGCAATAAAGTAATTCCACAGAACCATCTAGTCCCGGCAATTCCTTTAATTCATGGAGATGTTGTGGTATATTCCACTATTTAAAAAAAAAAAAAAAGAAGGACGGAGGAGGGGAAAATCGCTAAACCGGAGTGAAGGTCTTTTAAGTACAAGCTTGCTTGGCTCTCAATGGGGGTTTTGAGGTCCAAGGGATCTGGTTAATTTGAACAAAAATGTGCAATAATGCCGTATTGGTAGCCAGTTGTTTTTAAGGAGATAGCTGTTGAATTCTCCCCCTGATGTAGGATTTAATAGTCTTCACAATTAGATAAATCGATTTCTTTTAACTGTTCATTTGAAAGTGTAAACTAAAGCAAACCAGCAGTAAGGTGGATACTGGGAGCATTCTGCCTGCTCTTTTGAAGAAAGCTGATTCAGGGGGAGATTATTTTCAGTCATTGATGGTGTCCTCTCCTCTCTTCTCTCTTTCTTTACCCTTCTTTGTAGGGAATTTCTTAGTACCTGTTATTTAAACACTGTCTAAAGAATAGTATACCATGCCCATTGTCTACAATGTAAAAACTTCCTTTTCTGTAGTAAATATTGACATAGTAACCACCTCTGTTTCATTTATCTATTTAAGTCAGCCTGTCCATCTGCCCAGGGTCTCCATTCAGAGATTCCTCTTGGTCTCTGAGTTTTGATGGAATCTCCTGATTAGGATCTAGAGTTCGGTCCTCTTCATCTCTCCATTTCTCCTATCCCAGGTGTAGACTGGTGAAGACCTTGACTAAATGTCCACACAAACCCTAACTGGAGCATGTGGAAGTTGGGTGGTGGCCCCAGCTATCTTGGTTCTGTCCTTTGGAGAGCAGATGATATCTGTTGGTATATATCCTCAGTGGTTGAAGAGAAGAAAGCATAATGTACATCTACAAATGAACATGTATAAACGTTAACTTTTCCTGATCCTGGACCCATAATAAGCACTGTCCATTTCTATGGTATACCTTTTAGGGGTTTTTCATTGAATAAATCAAAAGGGAATCTAGGAAGCTATGTTTTCTGCTTCCATGTTTAGTTAGGGGACCGTTTATAGATCTTTTCTTTGGCAAAGGTTATGATTGGAAAACCTTGGTTTATGGGAAGCTTTGCCCTAGTTGAACCTGATGCTTGTGTAACAAACATCATTTTTCTAAAATCATTTCAGACTGATAAAAAGGTTCAGAAAAGGAACAGAACCAGAAGACTGAGGTTCTAGGCAATTTCCATTGAACAACTACTTCAGTTCAGTTTGTGGGAACTCTATTCCTGTTGGCACACGACTGAAAATAGCAGATGTACTTTGGTTGGTGAATTTGACAATTCTGCAAATTGCTGTCAGATTGCAATGGTATTTTGTGCATAAACATGCGAGTCAGTAATCAAACTGTTTTGCACAAAAATGCACTAATTCAGTCTGGCTTAGTTATCCTCCTTGAAGTCCCAGCTCCGGTTATCATCCTTTCCTGCTTTGCTTTCTTAGGGGTGGGGTGGAGAAAGGCCGATAGAAACTTTTGATTTAGCTCCTTACCTGCCTGGTTGGTGGCAGGCAGCCTGTAGTCACTTTGGGTTATACGCTCAGTAAATAAAAATACTCTACCCCTTTCTAGGCCCTCAAATTAGCTGATTGCTCTGAATGGTCTCCTTTAAAAGAAGGCTGTTTTACCTATCTTCTCTACCAAAGGTTTGATTTTTAATGTCTTCTGAAAAGGATTCTCTTTGTCTTGATTGATGTCAAGAATAAAAGCGTGATGGTAATATCCCTTTGAAAGCTATTGTATTGTCAGCTCTGCCTGACAGCAGGAGGCCCTCCTAGTGCTATAGATTAGCACTGTGAAAACACTGGCATTTTCTTTGTTATATTGCTGTTGTTCTGCTTGCAAAGTCAATTATACAATGTTGGAGCTCAGTTACAGAGTTGACTTTGGAAGTAACAATGTCTTTCATTCTTGTCTTAAAGATATAATTTTCTTTCTTAATAAAAAAGAGAGAGAAACACATGCCTTCCCTTGTACCTCCCCCCCCTTCCCACCTCCCAGCACAAACATATTCACTTGGTTCAATTTTGACTTTTCCAATACAAAGATTACATCGTCATTATCTGTTAATTCTGCTCATTCAAATTTCAGTTCCTACTTATTGATACAGTGACTAGGGCAGCCAAGACACACAGAAAGCCATCAAATGAGATTACACTGTTGATATTCTTTTATCTTGTGTGCTGTTCTTGTCATTTGGATTCCTCGAGATTAGTGATTGAAAATGTTTTGGAAACAAGGGATCCCCAGGTGGTATCAAAAGTGTGGGCCTGAGCATAACCGGGCAGGAGTTGTCTGTTTCTAATAGTGGGTTTAGAGCGGAGGTTACTAAAACATTTAGAAAGATTCATAAAATCTATTGGTGTTTCCTTTTGGCATTTCTAGCTGGAATTTCCCATTTAGCTTATTGGAGGAGCATGTGTCTGCATTATTGAATCGGTTTGCTGGTGGAAATTCATTCTTGGTAGGGACTAACTCAATGCACAAATTTTCCTTCATTGTAGACCAGTGGAAATGAGTGTGCAGTTTGTGAAAGGGTGTGACAAATTATAAAGTACTTTGTTAATGGTCAGGTGTTCTATAATTCGAACTATTAGTAAAAGGCACAACAAAATTGTAACTGTATAAACAGGCTTTGTTAAGGGTGGAGCTTTTTAGCTGGTTTCTCTCTCTCTCTCCAGAAGGTTAGACTCTTTAAGTTCCTTCATTGTAGCATCCCTTAATCCTAACTATTGGAAGAGATGGTTACCTGACAATGTTGGCTAGCTGTGAAGTCTTACTATTGTTTTGTCCAGATCTCGTGTGAAAATACAGAGCAGCACCCAGAATATTACCTCTATTTTGCTTCAAATGACAAGGGTCCATCAGGAAACTTTATTTGGGGATGCTGATTGCTGGTTCCCTAACTTATTATTATGAACCACTTGACAAGATCACATATTCACTAGCAATTTGTCAGGACTAATTTTGTTTTTCTCCAATAATTGAAAATTAATGTCTTGAAGTGAAAGCAGATGTTCATGTCACCTCCTGGATTGGGATCTAAAGTGGTGCTTTGTAGATGTATGTGCTCACTAATTGAACATCAATTTCCCATTTGTAGATAACTGAGGTTTTGGGACTGATGAAACTAAAACCTTCAGATTTAGGTTATTGATGGACGATAGGAGATTTCCCTACTCAAAGTGACAAAAGCATAGGAAAGACTAGAAACAGGTGGTAAGGAGGGGGGTAGGTGAAAAAATTTAAATAAAAATCTTTTTGCTTGTACAAAACACTTTTCTTCCTCATTCATTCATTCATTCACAAAACAAATATTTATTATTACCTAGGTGCAAAGACCTTTTGTTATAGGTACTTTATCCAGGAATGTCCCTACCTTCACAGGGTTCATAGAATCATAGATTTAGAACTGGAAGCGACCTTGGAGGCTATCCATCTAGTCCATCTCTCTCATTTTACAGATGAGGAAATAGGTTTAGAGAGATTAAGTAACTTATTCATCACCACACAGCTAGAAATGTCAGAGGCAGGATTTGAACTTGGGTTTTCCTGAGTAAGATGTCCCTTGGCTGAATATGACCAAAGCATGGAGACCAGAGCAAAGTCTAGTTAGGACTTTTGCCAAGGTGAGAAAAGATTTCTAGTGTTGGGGTAGGTGAAGGTTCCCCAGGTAGTTAGTTGTATGTTTCCAGGGTGCTGAAGCATTTGCAGTAATGGGAAGTTCTTTCAAACTTTCAGAACTGATAGGAGTAACTAGATGTTCATTTGCTTATGAAGGTCAGAAAGGGCTCAGCCCACATTGCATCTTTTTAAGTTTGGTATGATCAATAGAATGATACCAGAGCAGAGTCATTCCCTTTCTCCCTTTCTCCCCCCCAAACTCCCAATCTCTGCATCTGGCTGTATGTGAGCTTTGGCTAGTGATGTTAGAAATGACTAGTGACTAATGATTAGGTAAGTTCACCAGCTTTCCAGGATGGGCAATGCTCCTTCACTGCTTTTGCAATCCAGATTGATTCCAAGTGGGAGTAAGTACACAGTGTGGTTTTGCTGTGATGGGGAAGGGGAAAGAGACAACAGCCCCAGTGAAAACCACAGCAAATACCTCATGTTCCGGCCCGATCAGGTGCAGCTCTCTCTCAGATTCTAATTGTGGGTCACAGGCTGTGCATTAAAATTTTTTTATTTTCTTTTTCCTCCTTGGAGGTGCTAAGTCAACTTTTTCTCTGGCTTTCAACGTAATTGAAACTTGCACTTTTGTTACCTGGGCGTGAATTATTTTTTTGCGTGTTGTCATTACTAGACCTGCTGTGAGGTTTATCTCTTCTGTTCATCCTAATTAAATAAAACATACTGTTCACCAAACTCCTGTTGCACTGAATTTCCTGCCTGAAGGCTAATAGATGGTCATTTGTGTGTATTTCAGGCAGAGGCAATGTCTGATAGGGTTTTCTCTGGCCTGGAAGGCTGAGCAGGCCAGGTGAATTAAGTCTGAGCAAACAGACAATATGCAGGGCTTCCCCAGCAGTTGACTGGCCCGGTCTTGTGGAACCCCTCCTGCTATTGCTGTTTACAGCAAGCTCGTGTTCACTTGGGCTCTGGGAGAGAATGCAGATCTTTGTACTTAAACAAAACAAAACAGAAAAAAAAATCATTTCTGGTTCCTGAATGAGAGAGTTTGCTTTGTCTCTGTTCCCTGGGGAGTGTAGGGATGAACTTAGGGAGGGGACAAAAGAATCATTGGCTCCAGTGGGTCCCTCAGGGATGGGTGAGGGAGGAGAGTCTTTTCTCTTGGGGAGTAGGGGGGGCAGAAAGAAGGGGAGCAGGCTGTAGTCACCTGGGGGACCCTGGGCTGGAGGATCTCTGGCCCTGTTCCCTGGGGAAATGGCATTAACTCCAGTACAGCTGCTAGGCCGGCAGTTTCCAAGCTTCTGTTGCTCAGGGCAGCCTTTTCAAAGGCCCTTGCTTCCTTTGAGAGGGGACTGGTCACACCCCACGCCTGGGGACTTGTTCAGCTGGGCCTCTGCTTGGGGCTTTGAACTGCACTTTGTCTGATTCTTTAGCGAAGGAGAGAAGATGGTCCTGAAGGAAGGAAGGAAACATTAAGTGCCTACTATATTCCAGGCCCTTGACAATTATTATTTCATTTGATCCTCTACAACCCTGGGAGGTAAATGCTATTATTATTCTTACTTTACCTATGAGGAAACTAAGGCAGGTCGAGGTTAAGTGATTTGCTCAAGGTCCCGTAGCTAATAAATGGCTGCAGTCAGATTGGACCTCAAGTTGTCCTGATTTCTGGGCCCCGTGCTCTAACCACTGGGCCATCCAGCTGCCTCTGTATGTCGAATTACACCTATATAGAGTTTAATGATCTCTTCCCCCTCCATTTTACAGATTTGTAAACTGTCTAGGAAGGGAAAATTGAACCTGCCTGAGGCTACCCAACTAGTTTGTTACAAAAATCCTAGGTCTCCTGTCTCCCAGTCCTTTCCACTTTACTGAATGGATTAGATTTCCTGTCCTGCCAAAGACTTTCATGGTTCTCCATTCGGTCCTCCTTCAGTAAATATTTATTGAATGAAAGAAAACATGAATGGATGTATAATTCAGCTCCCTCTAAATTTCAGCCAGGACTTCTATCCTTCATATGTACTAAACTCCTGCTCTGTGTTCTTCCCCTCTGAGTTATGCTTTGAAGGGGGAATGGGGAAGCATGACTCAGTCCTCCTAGACCCATGACTGTTGGAGGTGGGACTTCCTTCTATGAAATATACCCATTCTCCCTGCTTCCTTTGCATGGGCTTGGGAGGGATGAGACCAAAGGAGTTGTTATCCAAGGTAGGGAAGACAAAGTATTAATCACTTTCAACCCCCAAATATCTCTCATTTTCACCCTGAATCTTCTTCTCATTTTTCATGCCTCCTCTCCCCCCCTTTTAAAAACTTTTCCAGAATTTATTTATTTTTAGTTTTCAACATTCATTTCCACAAGATTTTGAGTTCCAAATTTTCTCCCCATCTCTCCCCTACCCCCCACCCCAAGATGGCATGCATACTGAGTACACCTTCCCCCAGGCTGCCTGCCCTTTTTTTACTTCCCCACCTCTTTCTTTTATCCCCCTCCCCCTTACTTTCTTGTAGGGCAGGATGGATTTCTATACTCCATTGCCTGTATATCTTATTTTCTTGTTGCATGTAAAAACAATTTTTAACATTTATTTTTAAAACTTTGGGTTCTAGATTCTCTTCTATCTTCCCTCCTCTCCCCTTTTTACCATGCTTCATCTCCCCCCACACCTTGTCATCCCTCTTTTTTTTTAAATTAAAGTCCTCTTTTGTTGTGAACCACAAAACTTACGATTTTACTTCCTAGCCTCACTGATTTATTCTCAATTCATCCTTCCTTTGCTGCTTTATCCTTAAGTCACACTAACTCTCTTCCTGTATCTTTTCCTTTTGTTCCTTGTTGAGGAAGCTGTCTGCAATTGGTGCCTCCACTTTTCTCACTCTTTTAAACCCTCTGCAGTCTGGCTTCTAATCTCATCCCTCCATTGAAACTTTATTGACAAAGTTACCAAAGAACATTTAATTTCCTAATCCAATGACTTTTTCTTAATCTGGATTTTCCTTGACCTCTCTCCCTTGATCACCCTCTTCTCCTTCATCCCCTCTAATCCCTAAGTTCTCCCAACTGTGTTCTCTCCTGGTTCTACTATGTGTGTGACCACTCCTCAGTCTCCTTTGCTGTATCTTTCTCTAGGTTGTGACCACTACCTGTGGGGCTTCCTCAGGGCCCTGGCCTGGACCTTCTTCTCTTCTCCCTCTATGATATCTAGAGTAGTGATCTCATCAGCTCCCATGGATTCAGTAATTATTTCTGTGTAGATGATTCTCAGATCTATTTGTCCAGCCCTAAACTCTCCTTATTTCCATTCTTGCCTCAATAAAAGTCTGTTGGACATCTGGAAATGATGTCCTGCAGACGTGTCAAACTCAGATTATACAAAATAAAACTCATTATCTTTCCATATTTTCCACTATCCTCTTCCTTATTACTGTTACAGGCATCTACATCCACTCAGGTTCATAAGCTCAGGGTCATCCTTGACTCCTCACTTGTACCCAACTGACCTATGCAATCTGTTGCCAAGTCTTGTTTTGACTTACCAAGTCTTGTATCCCTTTCTAATCATATGGCTGCCATTCTGATGGGGGCCTTTATAACCTCACCCCTGGGCTATTGCAATAGCTTGCTGGTTGATCTCCCTACCTCCAACCTCTCCTTACTCCAATGCATCCTCCACTTAGCTGCCAAAGTGAGTTTCCTAAAGTACCCACCTGAACATAATGAATATTTCACTCATTAAACTCACAAGGCTCCCTATTACCTCCAGGATCAAAAATAAAATCCTCATCTTATTTTCTCTGGTTTCTTTCAAGACTCAATTCAAACATCACCTTCTGCAAGAGGCCTTTTAGGGTCTCCTCCAACCTCCCATATCCTTCCAGTGACTTTCCTCTGAGATTACCTCTCATTTACACTGCATGTATCTTGTATGACAGACACTTACTAGCTGTGTTATCTTGGACAAGTCCTTTAACCCTGCTTGCCTCAGTTTCCTTATCTGTAAAATGATCTGGAGAAGGAAATGGTAAACCACTCCAGTATCTTTGCCAAGAAAATCCCAAATGGGGTCACAAAGAATCAGACACAACTGAAAAAATGATTAACCACAACAATATCTGTATGTATGTTGTTGTTTACATATCACCTCCCTGTTTAGAACATGAACTCTTTCAAGTCAAGGACCACATTTTGCCTTTCTTTGTGTCCAAAGTGCTCAGTGTGGTGTCTGGAACACAGAACTGCTTCATAAATGCTTGTTGACTGACTCTATGTCCCTGAAACTAGTCAGCAACTCTGTACCCCATAAGACCAAGATTCAAGTTATTTGTCCCATGACTCTTACACTGGTGGTTCTGAGATGGATTTCTGCCAAGAGTACCCGCCCATACTGGAAAATGCTGCCTACCCCAGGGGAGAAGAGCACAGAAGTGGGGATAAGTGAGAAAATTGGTATTTGAAGTGGAACCTGAAGCTTATTATAAGCTGATGAAGTTGGAAGAGTAATAGAAAGAACACTGGAATGTGGAATCACAGGACCTGGATTTAAATTTCAGCTTGACTATTGTCACCACTTGACTGTGACCTTGGGCAAGACTTCCTTGAATTTTAGCTTCCTCATTTGTAAAGTGAGGGAACTATCTCATTGGTCTGTGAGATCCCTCCCAATTCTATGATCCTATGATCTTAAGTAATCCAGGCATGCTCACTGAAAACCCAGAAAAGGATGTCTTTCCTTTGATAGAGAGACAGTAACTGATTAAAATAAGAGGCAAGAGAAACAGTATTAATAATCCCTTTACATACATAACATCTAATAAATTTTTTTTGTCTTCCATAACTTTATCTGATTTTCTGAGCAACAACACTGTGAGGTAGATAAGGTAGGAATAATCCCCACTTTACAGATCTAAAAATCAAGGCTTAGAGAAATGACTCACCCAACACCATGCAGCTTGTAAGTGGAGAGTGAAATTGGTGGGAATACAAGGGTTAGGGGCAGAAAAGACAAGCTCTGATTCCTTGGTGAGGTGGAGTTCAGGTTGGTTAGGGAGAAGGCAGGCATCAAGGGAAGGGATGAATGGAAACCAACTTCTCAACTTTAATGTGTGTGTGTGTGTGTGTGTGTGTGTGTGTGTGTGTGTGTGTGTGTGTGTGTGTGTGTGTGTGTGTGTGTGTGTGTGTGAGATATGTGTGGGATGTGGGTGTGGGTGTGTGGGTGTGTACAACCCAGGCCTGTATTAAGCAAAGAAAAGACTAAGAGGTCCTTCCCCCACTGACATATCTGAGCACAAAGGAGCTACCTGATGATTAGATGTGACGCCTTTGTTGGAGCTGTTTCATTAATTGCTTTTAATTCATCCTGCAAATGTTCTGTGTGGGCTTTTTGTTGTTTGGGCAGGTTCTTCTCTCTCATTAAAAAAATAAAAAATGTATTGAAAATGACCAGGCATGTACCCACGTCCAGAGCCATCAGGAAGACATTTTCTGGTTACAAAAAAAGAAAAGAAACAGGGGAGAAATTTCCTAGCATTGCTAACTGCCCAGATAGGGAAGGGAGGGATGAACAAATCCACCCTTGGGGTAGAGAAGTGAGAGGATAAAGGAAGGATAAAAGAATGATGGAGGAGCCAGCAATGCTGAACACTCCCCATTCCTGGCCAAGAACCTATTGAGTTGCCAAAGCTCTCTGATAGTGACAGGCAGAAATCAGAGTGGTCTGGGATTACCTGCCCTTGACTTTGGGAGAAAGTGTGTTCTTTCTTCCTAGCTACCCATACTACCCATCCACTCTCTGTCCTAAAGTGAGGATGACAAGTACAGGGAGCTGGTTTGGTCATTGGGATTAGGAAGGAAAGCATTTGGTAGGAACCAGTTCTGATGGATACTCTGGGATTCATGTAGAGAGACTTCCATTGAGTTCAAAGTTAAATTGGGGCTACTCTCATGTTTCTAGGAGCCCATAGAGCCTGTAGGATGATTTTGGCAGGCTTGCTTGGTAGCCTGGCTCTGGCTCAAGGTCTATATCTAACAGGCATACTTTTCATTTCTTCACAGAACCATGAACACCTTCAAGGGATCCTAGAACATGGGGTATAGCAGAAAGAGGACCAGATTTAGAGAGAACCTGGGTTCAAATCCTGGCTCTTCTACTTACAACCTTGGACTGCTTTGCTCTGTGGACCCCAGTCTCATCATTTGTAAAATCAAGGCATTGGATTCATGAGACCTCAGTTTCCTTATCTGTAAAATTAAGGAGTTGAACTAGATGACTTCTGAATACCTCCTAGCTTTAGAGTTATGAACCATGATCTTGAGACCTTAGTGGGAAAGAACTCTGGATTTGATGTGGTAGAGAACTTGTGTTAAAGTTTTTGTCCTATTGCAATTTCAATTTTTTGTGATCTTGAACATATCTTTTCCCCTTTCTGGGTGTCATTGTCCTTACCTATCAAATGAGGAAGCTAGATTAGAAGTTTGGTAAGGCCTTTTCTGGGCTGCTAGGTGATGCAGTAGATAGAGCACTGGGCAGGGAAGACTCAACTTCCTGAGTTAAAATCTGGCCTCAGCCACTTAGTAGCTAACTGTGTGTCCCTAAGCAAGTCATTTAACTTTGCCTCAGTTTCCTCATCTGGAGAAGGAAATGGCAAACCATTTCAGTATCTTTGCCAAGAAGACCCCAAATAGGGTCAGGAAGAGTCAGACAAAACTGAAAACAACTCATTTACAGCAAGAGATCCTTTCTTATTCTAAAACCTTTGAGCTGATAGACCTTAGAATGTAGGATTTCAGAGTTGGAAGGGACCTTAGTCATCACGCAGCCCATAAGTGTCAAACGCCATGCAGAGTGCATCCCAAACCAGAGTAAAATATAATTGAGAAATATTTAGCAAAATAAATAAAAATACAATAAAACAAAGATAATGTTATATTTTAAAATTAAGTGACTATGCAGGACACATGGATCCTTAAATGTGGGTCAGTAGCCCCTGTTTCTATCTGAATTTGACATCAGTGATTTAGTCAAATGTCCCCTTTTCCAAAGAAGGGAACTGAAGCCCCAGCATGAAGAGACTTGCACAAAGTTGCCCAGTTTTTTAGAGGCAGAACTGGTATCAGGGCCCAAGTTTTTGACTCTCAATCCAGTCCTCTTTCCAAACCATCTTTCCTGATGGCTGTCTCTAGAGAATGGGAGAAAGGAGAAAATAGATTTTACAGAGAGATATATGGCTACAGTGAAGTTTTGAGGTTGGACATACATGTTCTGTATCACTCATTAGGGTTTGGGATTCAGTTATTTTTTCTGGTCAGTGGATTTGTGTTCAAAATGTGGTGGTTATGGGGCGGCTAGGTGGCACAGTGAAGAGAGCACCGGCTCTGGAGTCAGGAGGACCTGAGTTCAAATCCAGCTTCAGACACTTAACACAAGTGTGACCTTGGGCAAGTCACTTAACTCCAATTGCCCTACCTTCCCCCATCCAAAAAAACCCCCACTAAAATGTGGTGGTTAAAAAAACTGGGTGGAAAATTAACTTTATATTTATCGTATGCTGGTCAACCACCTTGCCCTCTGAAGAGATGCCAAAATACAGATGTGGAATATGTATCCCTATTTCCTGAGTTCAAATCTAGCCTCCAACACTACATGTGTGACCGCAGGTAAGTCACTTTTCCCCGTTTGTTTTTCCCGAACAAACAGTAGTTTGCCAGGAAAACCTCAGATGGGGTCACGATGAGTCAGACAGTACTGAAAAATTATTGAACTACAATGTATCCTTATACATGTCACATATTTATTCATCTCTTCCCTTCACTGGCCTTTCCTTCCCTCCCAGGACCATTGGATGAACCAAGGGAAAGAGGCTTCCCCTGAGAATGTGCATGCGCATTTGCCTCCTTGAACCTCCACATTTTGAGTAAAAAGAGCTATTGTTTCACGATTGCTTCAACCAATCATTAACCAAAGTTGAGACCTTTAAAGGAGAGTTCGGAGAGCTGGGAGAGTCATCCTATGGAGCCTCTAACTTCTATAGAGAATCCAGCCAGCACCATTCCCTTTTTTTTTTTAAAGTAGGTAGGGTTCTGGACAGGCTTCTCTAGTTGTATCTTTTTGTCATTCTAGTTGTGTCATTTTTTGTCACATTTACATAAGACTTCACTCACAACAGCCTTGTGAGAAAGAGAGGGCAAATATTTTAAATTCTTTTTGGCATGGGGGAGTGGAAGCCCAGAGAGTTGAAACTGCCCATAACCACAAAGTTGTTAGGTAGCCTAGATGGGAGCTGAATGAACCCAGGTCTTTTGACAGGAAATCTGCATAATTCTTCCTTCTATATCATGTTGCCTCTCCAAATTTGCCTTGCACTGATTTTCTTAAAGACGGAGCTTTGTATTTATTTCACTTGGATGGGAGGAGAAGAGGATTCCTTAATATCAGATCGTCTCTGACCATTGGGAAGAAAATTTAAATGTACCGAAGAGAATAGAAGGAGGCTCAGAAAAAGCCATAGACCAGCAGGACAAGTGGTATTTATTATATACTTAAAAAACACAAGTAGTATGAAATAGGGATCCATGGTTTCATATATATTTTCTTTTTGTCTGCTATATGGAAATGCTCTTTTTTGATGTTTAAATTGGAAAATTTTACAAAAAATTATAAGGAATGAAAAATATATAATTCTCCTCTAATTATACGTTGACTTAATTTCCTTTCTGTAAAATGAGTTGTTGGTACTAGGTGGTCTCGAATGTCCCTTCAGTTCTGGCATCATATGGTCCTTTGGCTCCGATATTCTCTGTTTTAAGGATCCTTCCATCTCAGATGTTCTGTGTTCTTAAGGTCCCTTCCAGCTTTGACATTCTATATTATAAGGGTGCATCTAGCTCCCATTCTGAGTTCTGAGAGTCATTCCAGGTCAAACAATTCTGTGATTCTGTGTCCATATTTTGTATCCTAGGTTTAGAGAAGAATGTTAAGCCACCGAAATTCTGGTTAAACTCTTCAGTGAAAGCTAATCTTGTAATCTTAGACGCCCTGCTTCTTAACCTCAGGGTCATGGTGTCAGAAGGAAGTTAGTTAGATGGCCTCCCTCAGATGGGGAATGTTTTCCTTCTCTCCTTTAGAAAGCCAGAATGCAGTACTTGCTGTGACTAGGGCAGGGGAAGGAAGAATGGGAAGAATGAGCACTCACTTCATTTCATGTTGTAATTCTTTCCTCCTGATCTCTTTGGCATTTATTTCACAAAGACCATTCCTAGAACCTGCAGGAGCAAAGTCCAATATAGGTGTTAGTGACTGGTTCTTCTCAGCTGTGGTTAGTACCTGATTGGGAAACTGTAAAGACCAAACATTTGCCAGCTTGCAAAGGAGGACAGGCCCAGGGGACTGCCCAGCCTTGGCACTTGGGATTGACATTCTTTTGGTCTGTCTCTACCTTGTTGATAAAACCATAGAATTAACAGACTTTGCTTCCTCTCCTCCTCCTCCTCCAAATTCCTCAGCCCGTGCTAAAGCAGCATTTTGTAGTAGAAAATAGCCCTGGGATTTGGAGTATTGGATTAGAATCCTAGATTTGCCATTCAGTGGAGGGGGGGGAGGGGCGCCTGGGATAAATCTGGTGCCTTCTTTGGGCCTTAATTTCCTCATCTGTGCCATATGAGGGGCTAAGCTAAATAATCTATAAGGTTCCTTACAAATTAAAGTCTGTGATTCCATTTTTGCAAAGAAGGAAATAAATAATTTCGATGATAATGGCTCTGGTTATAAAACTGTGAGATGGGCTATTGATGAAGTCACAAACATGTCATTTACATACATTCAGATGACTGGCAGATGTCAGGCAAGCTTCTTTCAGCAAATAATAATCCTTTTAATAGCAAATATATACCAAATTTATGTGAATGTATGTGTGTGTGGTGGGGAAGGAAGGTGGGGTTGGAAAGAAAGAAAAGGATAAAAGGAGATGGTTCAATAAATACAGTGTCTTCCAAAGTGCCAAGTTCCATTTCAGAGACCAACTGAAGTGACCCACAGAGAGATTAGTTGTATGAAATTTGTCCTTGTGAAGAATATTTATAAACTAACTCCCTAAAATACATCACTTTGTCTTTCCTGTGCTTAGTACATAGTAGGTGCTTAATTAATGTTTACTGACTGATATCATTAATAACAGTGACTCATTTTTTTCCTTTTTTTGTTTTTGTTTTTTGCTTTTTTGGAGGGGGGAAGGCAGGGCAATGGGGGTTAAGTGACTTGCCCAAGGTCACACAACTAGTAAGTGTTAAGTGTCTGAGTCTGGATTTGAACTCAGGTCCTCCTGACTCCAAGGCCAATGCTCTATTCACTGCACTACCTACTTGCCTCCCTCATATTTCTATACTATGGTGAGGGTGCAAAGCCCCTTTTCCACACTACTGTGTGAGGTAGGTGTCAGCAGCAGCATCATTTTTTGGAAGAGGAATAAAAGAAATGGAAGAGCTCGTCCCGGTCACCCCCCCTAGTGAGTCATAGATCCAGGACTAGCACCCAGGTCTCCTGACACCAGTTCTTGTGCTCCTTCCATGATATCAGGCTGCCAGAATCATTCTGCAAGTTGAGAGGGTGGTGTCTTTCTTTTTTTTTCTTCCTTAGCCAGTTTTCCTATCTGGGCTGAGTGACTGATTGAGAAAGTCTTGGAAAGAAGAGGTGGGAGGGGGAGGGGGAACAAGATAGTGGGGGGTGCTGTGAAGAATTTTGAGGCATGGGACCTAGAAGGAGCTGCCATGAGGTGTGTTGGGGGTGCACCAGCCCTGATGGGTTAGCAGGTCTCGTGGAGACTCAGAGTCCCTGTGGGGCTCCGGGATAGGGGAAGAGAGGAGCATTCTGCATATGTGGATTGGGGAGGGGCATTTGGGAGTCTGTTCCCCCCTCCTGCCCCTCCTTTCCACGGATGGGCTGCTGGTTAGGCCTCATTCTGTCTTTTCACTCTGAGCTGCAGGAAGGCAGCCCCTGGGGGGATGCTTTCTGCAGGGATTGTCCTGGGAACAGGACTCACTGGCCCCTTTTTCCTGGAAGGTTCATTTCTGAACAATAACTCGGCCTCAGGTTTTGTGACAAAAGGGGGCCACAGCAGGGGGCTGGCTGGGAAGACTTGATGGTCCAAGCCTTGGCTCCTCTTCCCCCTGTGTCCTAGTGTGGGAGTTTTAATTATTTTGAAAACTCTATCCAACTTCTCCCTTTCCCTCCCCTTCCCCTGAACCATAAACCAAAGTGTGTCAGAGCTAGAAGGGGCCTCGGAGACCAACTAGTCCAATCCCTCTTTTTTTATAGGTGAGGAAACTGAGGCCCAGAGAGGGGGAGAGATTTCCCCAGGGTCACAGCTGGGAAGTCACTTTCAAGGTCCAGGGGATCTTCCCATTTCACTGCACTGCCTTTGAGAGTCTTGTGAGTCAGGGCAGATTCACTATATGGAATATTTCTTGTGGGACTGTGTGTTTGGGGTGGTCAAGCCCCCTGACACCCAGATCATTATCCTGGATACTAGGAAGAGAGTAGGTGAGAGAAAGTGACCCAAGAATGATTGGCTATTTCTTCATGTGTCTTTGCCTCTGAGGGCAGTCTATGACATGGGTGCTGGTTTGCTTGTGCCTGCATGTTTGGGGTACTGAGCCTCCAGAGGGGCCAGGCCTGGGAGGAATGGTCTCTAGAGAATTAGAGGGGAATGGTGGGAGGGGCCTGACTACTTGGCATATTAGGAGAGGGACAGCACCTGCTATGTGCCATGTTCGAGCCTAATGCTTTACAAATGCCTCATTTGATCTCACCACAACTCTGGGAATAGGTTACTATCATGCAGCTCCATTTTATAGTTGAGGAAACTGAAGCAGGTTAATTGACTTGCCCAAGGTCACACAGCCAAGTGTCTGAGGCTGGATTTCAACTCGGGTTTTCCTCACTACAGACCCAGCATTTTACCACTGAGCCATCTAACTATCTGATAGGCGAATCATTTCTTTTGTCTGAGCTTCAGAGCCCCCTCTGCAAAATGGAGAATATAATACTTGTACTTCCAGTCTCATAAGAACCCTTATTAACTTTGAAGCCCCACAGATGTGAATTATTATTGCTCCTTTGTGCATGCATCTACATGTGTATGGGTGGGCACACAGGTAAATATATACATAGAATGACTCACTCTACAAACATAGAATAGCAAGATACATATGCTTTCCTATGTGCCTGCATACATGTGTAAACATGTGTGCTTCTGCATAACACATGTGCAGGTTTGCACTGTGACTATGTATGCATAAGTGTGTGGTTGTGCTTGCACATGCGTGTGCACACATACGCAGGGAGTTTCTGTGAGCATCAAGCGAGAGAAGAGATGTGAAGAATATGTGGAAAAGTATAAAATTCTGCACAAATATACAAGATTTCTAGTCACTGTTCATGCCTTATTTTTCTGTGTATGCTTGGCAGCAAGCAGATGGCCTTGCATATAGTAGGGTCCCAATAAATATGTATCGATTGATTAATTGATGGTAGGGATGGGGAGTTGTGGGAGGAAACTCCTTGGGCTTTGAGCCGCCTGCCTTTCTGGTGAGGGTGGGGCACTGAGCCCTTTAGTTGGTCCCTGCCTTAGGCAGGAGCCATGGGTATTATTGAATTTATCTAGTTGAAGGCCTGGCAGATGGTGGGCAACCCTCAAATCTGCCCACAAGGAGCCCACCCAGGGCTGACTTCCTCAGCCATTCAGAGCTACCCCTCCTCTGTCTGGCTCAGGAGCCAGAGGCAGGATTATGGTGGGTGGGTTTTGCAGAGAACACACTCACCCTGTAAAGCCTTTCCTGAGAAGTTCAGACTCTGGCAGGGAGACATGTGAAACACCGGCAACTCCAGATGTGGACCTCTCTCTTGGAAAATGGACCTAGACACTGAACAGCTTAGAAGGTTGACCTGCTAAAATGCTCACATGTATTCCTCATTAACAGGAGCCTGCTGTTGAGTCCCCAGATGCTAATTACCATGAGTCCTGTAATCTTCTGGACTCAAGAGTTTGAGATATAGGGGTGTCCCCTCCCATTTCCATGTGGTCTTCTTTGCACATCTTTGGGGGTATGGATATCAAGAAGGATTCTGGGAGCTGTTTTCACCTTGTTTATCTGGAATTGGTGCCCAGTCCCCCAAAGCCTGACTTTCTCAGACTAAACTTTCCCACTGAGAAAACTTCCAGCAGGCTGAAAAAACACTGTCTGTGAGTTACCCCACCCTGTTTTCTCTCCCCACCATTTCTTCATCTGAATCATTCTGTTTGCAATTGTACTGTATTCCAGACTTCCAGGATTCATGGCACAAAATACCCACTGATTAGTAACTTCTGGGATGTTTTTAAGGGCTGCAGTCTGTTTCTGGGTGGTTTTCATTCCAGTTAAGTTTGTCATCATTGTTGGGTAAGTCATTGTGCCTCAATGGCCACATCTGTGAAATGGGGATGACTGGACAGCCCTAGATAAAGTAGATCAGTCTGGCATTTTCATGATGTACATCTTTGTGTGTTTGGTGTCTCTTCTGGGGGATGATAAGGGTGGTATAACCAAATACTTGGAAGGTAGCTCCTCTCTTTCCACCCCTTCTCCCCCTTACATCTCTGTGTTCTGGGTGGAGGTGGCTGTAATCCTATGACTTGCAAAGATTATTAATAAAGGAAAGCCCCCTGAAAGTAAACCTTATTTAAAACTGGTATACATGGGAGAATAAGATAAGTACAAAGACAAAATCTGGGCCAAGATACTATAATACTAAGGGATGACAGACATGCCTTCTTGTAGCTTAGTTCATGCAGGCATTAAAACTCAATGTGCCCAAAACAGAACTCATTATTTTTCTACGCCTCTCAAATCTTTCTCTTTGCTTATATGCCTTATTGCTATGGAAAGTGCTTATCAGCCTTCCTAGGGGCAACAAGGCAGCTGGGTGGGATAGATTCCTGGCTTGGAATCAGGAAGGCCTGAGTCCAAATCTGGCTTCAGACACTTGCTACCTGTGTGACCTTGGGCAAGTCCCTTCAGCTCCATTTGTCTCAACTGTAAAATGAGGGTAATATTAGCACCTACATCCTGGGGCTGTTGTAAGGATCAAATGAGATAATAACTGTGAAGTACCAAGTATAGTGCCTGGCACATAGCAAAGCCGTCCTTCAGAAAGCTGCCTCCTTGGTATTCTGAAAGCACACATTTCATCTTAGGTCCTGCCTCTGCCACTAGGATCAAATGCAAACTCCCTGCTTGGCGTTTATCAATCAGTTAATCAACAAATGTTTATAAGGGCCTTCTGTGTTCTAGGCACTATGCTAGATGTTGAGGATACAAGATTAAAAAAGCAACAGTCTCTGCCCTCAAGGTACTTCTGTTGTGTTGGGGAGAAAATAGCATGTGCATAGAAAGAAAGATACTGAGTCATTTCTGGGTATCAGAGGTGGCATTAGCGTGTGTGTGTGTGTGTGTGTGTGTGTGTGTGTGTGTGTGTGTGTGTGTGTTTGTGTGAGTGCGTGTGTTTGTGTGAGTGTGTGTGTATGTAAATGTGTGTGAGTATATAGGAATGCACCAGAGGTTTCCTGGAGGAAATGGTACTTCACCAGAGCTTTGAAGGAAGCTAGCTATTCTCTGCAGTGGAGGTGAAGAAGGACGCATCTTATGCCAATGGATGAGAGGCATTTAGAAGAGGATGCCCAGGGAGGAGAGATGGAATGTTGTGCCCAGGGAACAATAGCAAGTGGTCCAATCTGTCTGGAATATAGAGGGCACATATGTGTAGAAAGCCCAGCAAGGCAGTTGTGAGCCAGATTGTTAAGGTCTTTAAAAACCAAACATATGAGTTATTTTATTTGATCCTACCTAGAAGCAGAACATCTTGAGCAGGAGAGGGACCTGGTCAGATCCATACTTTAGGAATAGTATTATTTGATGGCTCTATGAAGGGTGGGTTGGAGAGAAGACAAGGAAGGAACCTTTGCAAAGCTGTTGCAATAGTGCAGAAGAGTTGTTTTTTAACTGAAGTAGAGTGGCTGTGTGATGGAAGAGAAGGGGGTAGCTACGTGGAGCAGGGAATAGAGGACCAAATCTGGAGTCAGGAGGACCTGAGTTCAAACCCGTCCTCAGGTATTTACTAGCGGTGTGACCCTGGGCAAGTCACTTAACCTGTTTCCTAATCTGTAAAATGGGGATGATAATAGCACCTACCACCCAGAGTTGTGAAGCTCAAATAAGATATTATTTCTGAACACTCAGCATTATACCTGGCACATAGTAGGTGCTATATAAATGTTAGTTATTATTATTATTATTATTATTATTAATATCATTAAATGAGATGCATGTTGTGGCTGTAGAAGTGATGGTCTGGCCCTAGCGTACCTTTCCTGGCATGCTGCTCTCATTTACACACTCCATCTACCAACCACACGGGGCTGCTTGTTCTCCATTCATAATAGCCCACCTCCCTCCCATCTTTGTGCCTTTCCATAGACTTTTTCCCATGCTTCCCTTTTTATAATCTCTAGGTTCCTTCAAGGCTATGAGATCAAGGGTCATCTCTGAAATGGGACCCAGTTTTGTCTCAGCCGTTTAGTGCTCTCCCCCTAGAAAGTTGCTTTGTGTATATTATGTATTTGGTTATTTGAATTAACATTATTTCCCACCAGTAGAAGAATGTAAACTTGCTGAGGTCAGGAATTACAGTTTAGCTACATTCCATATCTCTCCTAGTGTCTGGCACAGTGCTGGAGCTGGGTAATTCCCAGGAATCCGGAAGAGCCAATTGTGTGTAGACCATTATAGATATTTAATAAATTGTTCGTTGAATGAATGAATGAATGAAAGTAATTGGCTCTTCTTCCCTGATTCCTGGAAGCTGCTTAGGTTCATCCAATGAAGTATTGGGTAGGGGCTTGTGCTGCTCAGGGGTCTGGTTGGTGATAGTAACACACTCTTAAGTGTTGTGAGCTCTCTGTCTCCTCTCTGCCTGGCTCTCCTGAGAGGTTCTGGCTAAACCGACCCAGCCCAGGAAACCGGAGGTTCACAGGCTGCAGCTCTGTTTTTCCTGGACTTGAGGGTTGGGGGGAGGCCTGTCAGGGCTATAAGCAGGAGGTGGGGGAGGGAAAAGGAGAGGGTCCCCCCAGGGTGGCCCTCCCACCAACTCCCATCCTTCCACAGCCTATCCCCTTTCCATCCCCTTCCCCTTCCATCCCTGACCTACAATGTTCTAATCCTCATAGGAGTGTCCCAATTTATACATTCAAGACAGAGACCTAAGGGTGGGGGCAGAGTACTTAGTTTACTGTCGTTTTCATGTTTGTGCCCTCTAGCATCCTGTTCCTTTTTCTCATCTGTCTCCTTGTGGCGCCTCCAATACCCAGATTCTCCAATCTGGCCCTCCCTCCCGCTTCTACCCTGCTCTGGCTTCCTGGAATCTAAGGACCCTGGAGATTTCGGGACTGTATCATGTTGCTAGGGTGATGTTACCCTTCCTCCCCTTCTAAGTTGGGGGTGGGGAGAGGTAATGAGGAAGAAGAGAAAGAAGGATTATTGGACATTGTCCGGCCCAGGAATGGACAAAGTAGAAATTGCTCTAGGGTTGACCCCACTCAGAGGGATAGATTCTTAGCACTGGCCATCTAGTGTCATGGGGTAATGGATGGAATGAAGGACCTGGATTCAAGAAGGTCTGTGTTTGAATTCCAATCCTGACACTTATGAGCTACGTGAAAGTGGATAAAACCTTAAATCTCTCTGAGCTTGAATTTCCTCATCTCTAAAATGGGTATAATCATGCCTATAAGGGTCTGTCTCATGAGTGTATAAATTGTAAAAATTTATATAAATTTAGATAAAATTGTATAAAGCATGATTGTTTCCAGTGCTAAAATCTGTGTCCTGTCGCCCTCAAACTTAGGGTGGAGATTCAGACTGTAGGATCATAAGGTTTAGAGCTGAAAGGGACCCATCCCCATCCCCCTCATTTTATGGGATTGGGGCTGGGGCCCAGGTGGGGAGAAGCTTCAGTCTTGAGGGGAAGCCACCTTGAGGGGAAACAGAGGTAGGATTTGAACTCTTGTTCTAGAATTTAAAAGCCTATGCTCTTCATTCAAATTGTGCCATTCTGACTCCTAGCATGGCCTTCCTCTGCTGAAGGAACAGCCTGATTTGGCTGCTCTCCTATCTCCCTCCCTCACTCTGAGATGGGCCTTTCCTGTTGCAAATGGGTAATCTCTAGGCTCCCTGAGGACAGGGTGTTGTGGAGCTGGGCTCTTGGCCAGGACCAGCACCTGGCCTTTGTAGGTCACTTCCCTCTGCCTTTCTCCTTGCTGGCTAATTAGGAGTCATGAATGCACCCTCCCATTCTCTTGGGGTTTGGGGGCTTCCAAGCCCTCCACCCTGCCTGACTGGGTTGGGACTCAGACTCAGACCCAGACTTAGATTCAGACGGTTTCCTCTGGCTCATGAGAGCCTGCTAGGAATGGTCTGGCAATGTTTTCCATCCCCCAGGAGGCCTGGCTGTGGGCTCTGCCCCCTGCCTGGATGGCCAGACCCCAGCTGCCCCCGACCACGGGGTGCAGTCCAAACACCCCAAGGTGGAGCCCGGTCACGAGTTTTCCCAGGCTGGGCAAAGTCAGACACAATCTGTGGTCCTGACAGTGTTGTTGTCCTCTCTCCCCACCCCCACCCTCTGTAACTCTCTGGGGGACTCTCGGGGAGCAATCAGGAGCACTGGAGGAAGGGAAGGCAGGAAGAAGGTAAGATGGCCTCGATTTTTTCTCTAAGGGGGAAACAACCAAAGAAAAAGAATGAGACCAGGGCCTCAGTGTTTTCATCTGTAAAATATGGGGGTTGGATTAAGGTCTCGTCCAGTTCCAAATCTTACAATGTTAAGTCGGTCTCTTCAGGTTTGTACCTCACCTCCTAGTAAGCCTGACTAATTGTCTTTCCTTCCCATTCTTCTCTTGTTTCCAGTAGCCTTGGCATGTGGCATATTTGTCTCTTCCTCCTCCCTTCCTTCCACTCCTTAGCAGTGGGAGCATGACACACACACACACACACACACACACACACACACACACACACACACACACACACACACACACACACACACACACACACACACACACCACACACACACACACGGTTTTGCTTTTACTCTGTCATCCTCCTGTGGCCCCAGCTCTGACTGACTGCTTGAGCAGAGGCCCCCACCCATTGGGCAGTGGTGCAGGGTGGGAGTTGAGTTCTCTGAGTTCCTTGGTCTCTAGTGATCTTATAAAGAGGCCCCCTGTCTCCCCTAGCCCCCCTCCTTCCTCCTTGACCCACTTTACTCCCATGCTTGGTGGGGGAGGTGGAGGGGGGGGAGCAGAGCCTGTGGCTGTGATCTGTCACTTCCCTCCCCCTACCTCCCTTGGGTCAGGGGCTGGATGGAGCCTCTGTTCTGTTCTTCCCTGGGACTCTGGGGACGGGCGCACAGAGTCCTTTGGAGTGGCAGCCTCCAGGACAGTTCTGGACAGCTATCCCTCCCTTGTGTCCTTTGGCTCCCCTGTCGTGACCTGGATCTGGGATCCAGACCCTTCCTTCTCTCCCTCCCTCCACCCAATCCCTCAGAGAAAGGGGGACATGCCAAGAGGATGGAAAGATAACTACTCCCTGTTCTCTCACCCTCCTGAGCTCTAGGTCCTCTGAATGTCCATTTTCCCAAACTGAGCTCTGGGATCAAGGCCTCCAGAACTGTTATGCTCTCAAACCCCAGGGGCAGTGTGGGTGCAGATTAAACTGCTCTGGGAACTCCAGAGTCAGGAGACCTTTGACAAGCCCATTACCCTCCTGAGAAACTCAGATCTCAGAATGTCAGAGCCAGAAGGGACCTCAGAGAACATCCAGGCCAGCCCTTTGCCTCTCACTTTTCAGAGTAGGAAACTGAGGCCCATAAAGAGGACATGTCTTGCCCCAGGTCACCCAGTGAGTGCCAGAACCCAGGTCTCCCAGCTCCCACTCCTCTCTTCCCCTCCGACTTGCCTGCAGCCAGCTGGAGATTGGGAGGAGAGGGGAGAGGATGGAGGAGGGGAGGGAGTGGTACTGGCGAGAGAGCCTTAAATGCTGGAGCTATAAACTTTTCAGAAGCTACAGTCAGGGCCCTGAGAAGGTGCTCAAGACTCCAAACCTCTCTGGGGGACCTGCCGCTTTGTTTCCTTATTCTGGCTTTGCATCTGCTGGGAGGCAGTGGGTGGGACACCTCCCCCTGCCCAGACGCTTGGGCTGGGGGTGGGGGACATTTAAATCCTCCCTCCTTGACCCCCCTGCTCCCTCCATCGTGGTCGTTTCCTATTCCTGTTGTCCTGGGGCTACGCCACCTTGGCCTGGCCCCTTGTGCATTGTTCTGTGCCCCCATAAAGTACACAGGATGTGCGCCCCGGCTGGCGGCAGGAGCCTCCAACTCTGGAATTTCCTGGCGGGCCTCCGAAGCTCACTCTCTCACCCACGTGGCTGGGCCCCTTGTTCAGCCCAGCTCTGGGCCTGCCTGCCCTCCATTCTCCTTAATTCGCCCCCACCAACCCCAAATCAATCACTTATAATGGGGAGGGGGTCAGGGATTACCCTTTGGGAGGGAACCATTAAATGTATTATCATTGTTCTTTTTTTTAAATGATTATTTGTTTAATGTGTATGGAGCTCTCTCTTCACCACAACATAGTGACATGGTGGTATTATTCCCATTTTCCAGAAGAAGAAACTGAGGCTCAGAGGAGTCAACTGATTTTCCTAAGGTCACTCACATATATGGGAAGGGGCAAAATTGGGACTAGAACCCAGGTCCTGGGACTCCCATCCAGCCAGAGTGCTTTCCATCCTACCGACGCTGCTTTCCTAATCGAAAGGTTTCATTCCTTTTCCATCTGGAGTCAGGAAGGACAGCTGCACCTCCTGGGGGAATCTCCTCATTCCAACATCTTTGTCTTGCTGAATAAAAGTGGCGGTGGAGGGGGATGGTGAGGACTCGGAGAGGTTGGGAGCGAAGTTAGGGCATCTTTTATTATTCACCTAATTTTCCTGCCTAAATGTGTCTTTTGATTAAGCATTTTCTTAGAGCTGTCGTCTGGATGAGCCAGAGTTTCTTTTCATAAACATTGGCAAGTGAATCTAACAGCCCAGTTTGTATTGTCTGGGGGCTCTATTTGCATATTGATTGTTCTTCTGAAACACAATAATCATTTTCTGTTTATGAAACTGTATAAATAACCAGCTTCCGCTTGTGAAGTCGCCTAGGTTGCAGTCTTAAGGAAGAGTGAAGCCCTTTTTGTGTGTTTTTCTTCCAGAATTTCTTTCTCTTTGGTAGGAGGAGGTGTGAGGATGGTACTTTGTAAGTTGTAAAACACTCCGTCAGTGTGAGCTCTCATTCTTATCACTTTTCACAATGGCAGTAACACGTTCTGTATTGTGGGTGTAGCTGGGTGAGTAGAAGAAAGAAAACCACCAACATACTTGCATACATGCAGGGTTTCCAAGTGTCTTAGTGCACTTTAAAAACTGCGTTTGTTTGTATGTATATGTCTGTATATATTTTGAATTGATTCTGGGTGAGTCATTCCCTCTGCCAATGGAGGTCAGCACCTCCTCTGAAATTTTACATTCTTAACAGGGTTGTGTGGAGAACTAAAAGGTTAAGTGACTTGCCCAGGGTCATACAGCCAGCACCAGTCAGAGGCAGGCCTAATATGTATACAATCATTAATTTTAGGCAGAGGCAGCTGATGGTGCAGTGAAGACAGCAGGAATCAGGAAAACCAAAGTTCAAATCTGGCCTCAGACACTTGCTATCTGTGTGACCCTGGGCAAGTCACTTAACCTCTGTCTGCCTCGGATTCTTCACCTTCCAAATGGGAATGATAATAGCATGTACCTCCTTGTGTTGTTGTGAGAAAAAAAGTGAAATGATATTTGTAAAGTGCCCTGCAAACCTTAAACCTATTTACTCAACAGCCATTTATGAATCACCTTCAACAAGCAGAGTACCGTGCTAAGTTCTGAGAAAGGGAAAGAAGTGATTTTCAACACATGGTTACTAAAGACCTGCAGCAGACTAGGCAGTGTCCTAGATGCTGGGTATAAAGACTAAAAATTAGAAATAATCAGGTATAGGGCATGGCCCCTGACTTTGTTGTCTTAAGGTGGGAGTTGATTGTAAGATGTGGAAATGAGATAGGTGTGCCTTCCGGGTTCCTGCCCTCATGGAGGTTATAATCAACCTCAGTTTCCTCATTTGTAAGATCGGGCTCATAACACTCCATGTAGGACTTGTGAGGAAAGCAAATTTAATGACCTATGATTTCGTCAGAGTGGGTGTCCTTCCACAGATGCAGATTACAACTCCTTTAGGACCCAATAGAAGATCACTGAGAGTTGCTGTGGCCAAAACATTCCTCACCCTGTAGTTGAGCTGGTGAAGGACCAAGAATGAACCAGGCAAGCTACAGGCAGCCCACTTAAAGCCTGTCACTGAAGCCCTTTTCAAAGCCCTTGTAGCTTGGCCAACCTTGCCAGAGATTATGCTTCTTTCTGCACCTTAGTCTTCAGGAATTCTGGGTCACCTCCACAACACAATGAGGCGTTGGAATGGGTCTTCAGTAGATCATTTCTTGTAACAACCCTTATTTTTAACTCTGTTGTGGAAGCCAAGGTTTAATTGATCAATTAAACCAATCAGTAAATGTTTATTAAGTACCTACTTGGTCCTGGGCACTATGGAGATACAAAAAGGAGAAACAGTCCTTGACCTCAAGGAGTTTACAATCTAATGGGGGAGGCCACATAGAAACATTTTTCATATATGTGTGTGTGTGTATGTGTATGTACATATATACATACATATATACATATGTACATATACCTATACACATGATAAGCTGGAAATAACAGAGAAGGCACTAAAATTAAGAGGAGTAAGGAAGGCTTCCTGTAGGAGGTGGGATTTTAGGAGGTCATTAGTCAGAGCAGAGAAGAGAGAGCATTCCAGGCATGAGGGACACTTTGAGAGAATGCTTGTTCATGGGACAGCCAGGAATCCAGTATCACTTAAGGGGATTGAAGGCCTTGCTCGCGGTCACAGAGCTAGCTACTGAGTGGCAGAACAAGAATTCAAATTCAGACAGGATGGAATCTCACTGTGGCTGGAACTGGAACTGGCCACAGTCCTGCCCCATTTGCAGGCTTACGCTGGTGGCTTCCAACACAGGCATGCTTGGGCCCAGAGGCTGTAAGCCAAGGAGCTCCAAATTCGCAGCCCTGGCCAAAGTAAAAGAAAGAAAAGTTTGTTGCAGCAGCTGCAAAGATGCCTTTGTTTTTACTCTGACTTAGACCTTCTTTGGAGGTCTCTACACTCTGGCTTAGAGAAAGAAGCACTGGGCACAGAACAAAATGACAGGGAAATTCCCTAAATCATTTTCTGTTTGGTTTTGCAGTACAGTTAGGCACATACCTTCAGAAACACAAAAAGCAATTAATACCCCTTGTAATTCCCTGGCTTTTGTGGGGTGTTCATAGTTTACAAAGCAGTTTCATATTTAAGCAGGGCAACAATTACGATTCCCATATTACAGATGAGAAAACTGAGACTTAGGGAAGTTGTCGTACAACCAGGCCCTTTCTAAGACCTGTCCTTTCTTTGCCACACTGCCCCTTAGGGGTTTTCTGGGGAAACACTGCTTGTGCATGGCACTCAGGGGTAGAAATCTCTTTATCTACCTCATCAGTCTTAGTTTAAGCATTTGGGTTGATCCTCCAAGTGAGATTTTATACTAAGGAGGAAAACACGGATCAGTTTTGGCGTCATAGAAAAATGCAAAATTCTAGGCACATAGTGATTTTGAATAAATAAATGCTTGATGATTGAAAAGTGATCAGAGATGCAGTTAGGTTTCAAGCTAAGGAGTTAGTATTCCCTTTTCTTATTTCTAAGTTATCAAAGGTGAAATGATAGAATGGAAAGCGCACTGAACTTGGGAGTCCAGAGACCTGTGTTTGAGGCTCATCTTGGCCATTTATTAGCTGAGTGACTTTGGGTGAGTTGTTTAAACCCTAGTTTTGTTATCTGAAAAATGTGGAAAGTCATACCTATACTATCTAACTCACGGATTTGTTGTTAGGATTCAGAGAAGTGATGTATGTAAAGTGCTTTGCAGGCTTTAAAGGGTGATTGATACACTTGGCAGCCAGCATGGCCCAAGCGGTCATCACGTTGGACCTCGAGTCAGGAAATTGAGTCTCTGACACCTACAGTCTATGAGACTTTGGGCCAGTCACTTTCCTCTCTGTTCCTCCATTTTCACATCGATAAAAGGATAATGATACTTGTATTACTTATCACTTAAGGTTGTGTGGTCCAAATGAGATAACAGATGTAAAACGCTCTATAAGTGCAAATACGTATGATAAATCTTTATGAGTGAGCAGCCAGCACTAGACCGAAAAGGCAGTGTTAGAATCTGTGTTTAAGCTTCTTCCTATGCTCAAATATTGGGACACTGGTAAACGCTAAGAAAACAAACAGACCTCATGGATTTCATTTTTTAAAAATTAATTTAAAATTAAAAATTTTTTTAAAAAAGAAGCAATTTCAGGGGTATTTCCTGGGACCAAGTTCACATTCAGTCCAAGCACCTTCTTATACCTGAATCCAGAGCTGTAACTAGATACCTGGGACAAATCCAGTTAAAGGAATTGAGGGCAGAAAACCAAGACGTTGGGGTATCAGGCCACGAGGGGCAGGAGCAAGTCAGGGCTGACTAGGAAGGACACATGATACAAGGGTGTGTGTGTGTGTGTGTGTGTGTGTGTGTGTGTGTGTGTAGTCTTTTGATCCTATCTCAACTCACATTTTTGCTAATCACAGGTCTTTCTCCTATGAAAAAGCACGAAGTGCTGTGTTGTTAGAAGGAAGCCTAGGTCTAAACAATGCAAAAGGGACAGTTGAATCCTTCGAAAGCATTAGAGAATCAAGAGATATGGGAATGTTAATATCCTGAGAAAAGTCCTAACTTTCTTCTCCTCCCAACAGTTGCCTCCCTCTTTTGACTCTGCCTATATCTAACATCCCTAGTCCTGGAAATGAGAATTGATGTTCACAAATAATGACCTTAAGGTCTTCAGACAAAGTCATCAAGAAGAGTCTGTTACCATTATTGAGTTATGATTACTAAGGCAGGAAAGTGATTCTGACATTTTACAAAGCTTTTCAATGAAGGTTGCTTAATTCTTAGTTAACCAGAAAATTTGATTTGTCAGAAGAGCCTATTTTCTGAGTCTCCTGGCAAAATGTGGTTTGACCATATGAGAATTCTGTACCCGTTTCTTTCTCAGTCCACAGAACTGTTTGTGGGGTGGGCTGGCATGGGGTAAGAAAGGGTTTCTTTAAGCATGGGGAATCTATTGTCACATGTTCTCTGGGCTGAACTCATACTGGGTACCTGGATGAGGTCTGATGATTTGAAAATTGTCAGATACCTTTTCCACAGTCTCTCCTATATAGTCTGTCTCTCTGAAGGCACAGAGTAGGGATGAAGGGGTGAGGGTTAGAATCTGGACTTTCTGCTTTTTTCCAGGGAGAGAATGAACAATGGTCTGAGGTCCTGCCTAGTATATGAATGAATGAAAAAAAAAACCCGAACCATTTATGAAGCACCTGCTCCGGGCTTACTATGGAGTACCTACTATATAATAGGTACTGGGGATACAAATACAAAAGTGAGGGGAACCCTGCCCTTGAGGAGTTAACATCCTAATAGAAGGATAGAATATACATAGGGGAGTATGAGCAGAGCAGGGAATGTAGGCTGGGGAGACACAGAAATGGCGAGGGAAGCCATTTGGTGGTTGATTGTCCCTCCCTTTCTGGAAGCATTGGTAGTTTTCATTTAATTTCAGTTCCTAGGAGCAAGAGGTGGACAAGAAGATGGGGTAGATGGAAGGATGCTGTGGACATGATCAGGGCCTGGCTAGAGAGCATGGGTTTGCATTCACTGATTCACTGGTCAGGATAGCTTGGCTATAGGGCATGAATTAGGCATTGCCTCCATCCTCTGTTTTGTGGTCCCACCCAAAAGGCCTTTTCTTGGATTACCTCAGGGTGGATAGAGAATGATATTTGGTCCAGAGGGTGCTGTACCAAGTGAAGATAAGTGGGAGGCAGTGGTGGGGTCCATGGCAACATGTTCCATTTGGCGTGGTCTCCTGGGTATGGGTTTGTCTCACTTATTTTCTGATAAGAGGTTGTGCTAGAAAAAAAAATTATGAATGAGGTGGGGTTGGTCACATTGTTCCAGAGATTTTGTCTGCCCCTGTCTTGAAAGTTACCCCTGCTGTATACTGTTATCCATTGTAGTCTCTCAGCCTTCTCAGTCTCACAGGCAATTTCACTAATTAATTCTCTGCAAGCAATGGAGAATGGCATTTTCTGGTATCAACATTTTTTTTTAAGTAGAAAGGAATATTAAAACATATCACTCATTGTGCTGCTCACCTGAATGTTATCCTTTGCCTTGCCAGTCAATCAACCAACAATTATTTATTAAACTTCCATGTTCCCGGCATGGTACTTGGTACTGGGAATACAGAGACAAAAAAATGAAGCCATCTCTGCTCTCAAGGAGCTTACATTCTATTTTTAGAGAGACAACATAAACTTACATATGCAGAAGAAATGGAAAACATAGAAGAGAAAAGTGGGCACTAGCAGTTGGGGAAGCCAGGACAGGCTTCTTGTGAAAGGTGATGCTTGAACTGGATCTTGGAGAAAAGTTAGAGATTCTATGAGGAGGAAGTGAGGAGAGAGTGTATTCCAGGCATGGGAGATAGGAGGTGGAGTGCAGTGTGTGTGTGTGTGTGTGTGTGTGTATGTGTGTGTGTGTGTGTGTGTGTATAAGACACAGAGAAAAGGTCATTTTTTTTTTTTTTTTGCTTTTTGGAGGGCAGTTGGGGTTAAGTGACTTGCCCGAAGTCACAAGGCTAGTAAGTGTGTCAAGTCTCTGAGGCCAGATTTGAACTCAGGTCCTCCTGACTACAGGGTCGATGCTCTATTCACTGTGCCACCTAGTCACCCCCTTTTTAAAAAAATATATTTTTTTATTTTTAATTTTTTTTTAAAAGGACATTTTTGGCTAGGCTGGCCAGTAGAGGCTGAGAGTAATGTCTGATAATAACAGAAAGATAGGTTGGGGCCAAGTTGTGGGACACCTCCCAATAGTCCATAATTGGTTATGTCCCATCTTGGAAATACAGAAACCCTCATGGTGTGTACTATTCTAGTCCCCACTACAGATTAGTGACATCCTTTCCTCACTCCTAGGCCCCAACCCCAATTTAAGAATCTGTTTCTTCCCCCAGCCTCTTTCTCTCCCTGACCCCTCTTTCCCTTCTGTTCTCCTCTTGTGGAGGAGCAGGAAAAAAAATATCTACATGTTCCTATTGACATGTTTTCTATTTATAGTGATTGCTGGCAAGGGTATTCCCCATGGGCCGAGCTATGCAGAAATATACTCGGGGGCAAACTCATGCCTTAGGTAACAAAGGGGAACTCTTTCAGGGAAGCCTTCACATGGGTTTGCATGTTCTTGCATGGGCACAGCTATGACTAGCCTGGCCCATTTACTGCCAAATTAGCTTGGGCTAGGTAGTTCAACTCATTAGAATGTCTGTGCTAATGAGGCCGAGGCCCTCAAATTGAACCCTGGCTAGGCCACTTAGCTATGCAGAGAGAAAATCTCTGATGTGTTGTTTTGCTCTTAAAATGTGAGTTTTTTAGGAGCAGACTGTCTTGATCTTCTATCTGTAGCTCTAGTACTTGGCACGCTGTGTTTCTTAAAGGCTTTTTCATTCATTCATTCACTTCATTCCTTCCACCTCAGCCAATAACAATGGCAAGAACTCATGTTTATTTCTTTTCTCATTAAAAAATGAGATAAAAATTTAAAAACAATTTAAAAATAATTTGAATCTGACCTCTCAGTGATCAAGATCCTCTACCAATGAATAGCAGGGCCTGCTCTGGGACTTGTAGTCACTAAGGAAACTAAAGTTTGGAGAAGTGAGGAGATTTATTCTCATAGCTTCTAAGGGACAAATCTGGGGCTTCAAGTCAGGTCTGCTGAACCCGAGTGCAGTTCTGTTTCCCGGCTATCCCTTCTCCAATATGCCCTCCACACTATTGCATTAAAAAATATCTTCTTAACAGTGGCTTTATTCCCACAGAATAAAGTTTTAACTGGTGACCTCGGTATTCAAGGTCCTTTTAGCCAATGTGGCACTAACCTACGCATTCAGCTTTATCTCAGACTACTTACTGCCTTTGAAATAGTCCACACTAGGCAAACTTACCCTCTCCCTGTTTCTTCTTCTCATTCTCCATCTCCCCTTCTCTAGAATCAGTCATCTCTTTTTCTTCTCAAACTTTTCATAGTGTTTTGCTTGACTTCTTTTTATTCCTATCACCTTTTGTCTGGTATAATTTATTTATGTGTGTGTTGTATTCTCTCCTATTAGACTGTAAACTCCTTGAAGGACTGGACTATGTCATTTTTTATCCTTGTTTTCCCTGTTTGGAATGCAGTGTCTTGGCCATATTTGTTGAATTGAATGCTACCTTGTTTGTCAGCCATGGATGTGCTCACCAGGTGCCTTGTCTTCAGAGCAGGATCATGAGGTCATGAGGGAAACCAGGTGAGGGAGTGTGGCTGGTTTGGTACAGTCCGTCTCTCTATTGGCAGAAACACTCACCTAGCCTCGTGATGGGGGCACGTGTGGAAGGGTCACTTGCATCTCCTTTAAATGATAAGAGTGATATAAGCTCTATCCTCAAAAGAACAGGCATCACCATGTGTTCTAGCTGAAACTGTAAGATACAAAATCAGTTGGAGATTTGACTTTACTTGCATAATGTAATCTGCCTAAGACATCCTGTCCAAGTAATTTATGCCCTAAAATGAGATTTTGATTGTCCTGAAGCATTCAGATTGACTGTCTACGTGTGCCAAACTAAATCCATAGTGAGACAGTTCTTGACTGTGTACCATACGGATATTGGTGTTTTTGATTTGTTTGCCTGTTTGTTTTTGGGTCAACAGTAGGACCAAAGGTTGGTTTGATTGAGAGTACAGTTCTGATAGGTGGAATAGGGTGACAGGCCACCAGCTTGGTGGAGCTTGGAAGCTCAGGGTCTGGCTTACAGGATGTGACATAGAAACTAGTAGGGAAACAGAGACTCTGTGTGTGTGTGTGTGTGTGTGTGTGTGTGTGTGTGTGTGTGTGTGTGTGTTGGTAATCCATCATGTAAGTCATTTAAGGTTGAGAAATACAGGTTTGAGAATCCATGAAAGCATCAGTGTGTCAGCTCTGAGATGTATATATGGAGAAGTTGAGAATGTTTTATATATTCTCTTCATGTAAGGTCAGACTTGAGGCATAGGGAAGAAATACTCATGTCTCTGGAAAAATATGAGGGCAGTCCCTTCCCATTCCTATTTGTTCTGCTTTAAAAAACAATTCTTCCTTGGTTCTAGTGTCTTGCCCTGGGATAATCTTTTTTCCCCCCCATTTAATAAATTTATTATTTATCTATTTTAAACTTTGATTTAAAAAAAAATTTTTTTTGGTTTTGAATTTTCTCCCTCCAGTCTCTCCCCCACCAATTGAGAAGGCAAGCAATATATCAATTATAAATGTGCAATCATGTAAAACATAATTTAATATTAGCCATGTTACAAAAAAACCTCAAGAAAAATAAAGTGAAAAAATTATACTTCAATCTGCATTCAGAGTTCATCAGTTCTCTCTCTGGAGGTGAAAAGCATTTTTCATCATGAGTCCTTTGGAATTGTCTTGGATCGCTGTATTGACTAGAGTAACTAAGTCTTTCATAGTTGATCCTTTTTACAATATTACAATTTACAATGTTCTCCTGGTTCTGCTAACTTCCCTTTGCTTCAATTTATGTAGGTTTTTTCTGGAACCACCCCTTTGTTATATATTATAGCACAATAGTAGTATTCCATCACAATTTTATACCACAACTTGTTCAGCCATTCCCTAATTGATGTATACACTCTAATTTCCAATTCTTTGCCATCACAAAAGAGCTGCTTATAAATATTTTTGTATAAATGAGTCCTTTTCCTTTTTCTTTAATCTTTTTGGGGGACAGGCCTAGTAGTGATATTGATGGGTCAAATGGTATGCACAGTTTTATATAGCCCTTTGGTCATAGTTCCAAATTCTATTACAGAATGGTTGGCTCAGTTCACAACTCTATCAACATTACATTCATGTTGTACATTAAATGTTCCTGGGACAATCTTTTGTTAACATTGTGGTAGGTGGTGTTGGGGATCAGGGCCTGCACTAGTGGATGTAGATGCCTCTACCACTGTCACTACCACCTCTATCATCTTTATAACCACCTCTCTCATTACTTCCATCTTCACTGTCACTTCTACCGTCTCTACTATCACTACCAGCAGCTCCTCTATAAGCACCAACATTTACTTTCACCATCACTTTCATCATCACTACTATCTCTCCCATTACTTCCATCATCACTGACCACCATCTTCATCATCATCACCTCCAATATCTCACCATCGCCAAGCAGCAACTCTAGCAGCGCTAGCTTTACTTTTACAAACATCACCTCCACCACTGTTAGCACGTTTGCAATCACCTCTGTCATTACCACCAACTCCACAACTTCCACCCCTACTATCTTCATCCTCACAACCACCTCCATCATGACCTCCATCACCACCGTCACCTCTAGCTACTTCCCTAGCACCCCAGAAATCTGTTGCCTAGTAACTCTTTCATTTTTATCAGAATTTTGACTATAATTAATATAGATAAGATCCATTTCTTTCTTCTTAGTCACCTCACTCTGTCTTTAGGTCATCATAGAATTAGAGCTAGAGAGAACCTAAGACTATTCTAACCCTCTCGTCTTACAAGTGACGAAGCTGAGGCCCAGATAAAGATTAAATCGCTCTCTTAAGGCTATGAAGATAGAGCCAGCCTTTAAATTTGGGTCCTCTGAATGCAAATCGAGTATTCTTTCCAAAGCACCATAAAGGAGTTTTGACTATGCACAAATTTCCTTTTGTCTATGAGCTTGAAATTTCTTCTGTCTGTTTTGTTTTGGAGGATGGGACCAAGGCCGTCTGTCCTGATTATATTAGGTGGTCCCTTCTTCCCTTTTCTTGGGGAATTATCCCTGGCTTCTAAGAAGGTCCTAGTAGGGGCTTGGAAGTCATTCCCTTCTCATCTCTGTTTAAAACGTTCTCTTTCTTCAACCCTTTTCTCAGGTGCTGTCTTCTCCCATGAAGCCTTCACTGATTTCTCCCCCTCCAGCCAGTCCCACTCTCTTCTCCTTACCTGAAATTGATCAATCTCACTTCATTTTCTTAGGACATCTTGTCTGTGTTTAGTCTTTTTCTTTACCTCATATTACACTTCTCTGTGATCATACCATATGACCTTAATTAGACTGTAAGCTCACAGCCTGGGACAGGGTTGTCTTTTATCTTTGTAGGTCTCCTTAGCCTAGTACATAAATGACTTCTTGAGTTAAATTGAACTGACGTGAATTGAACTTGTGAATTTCCTCTACATACAGATACTGAAAAATGTCTCGGATGCCACTACTCTTAGCCTTCTGTGGGTCTAATTGTTCAGGGTAGGCCAGGGATGGGTATTCTGGCTTTCTTAGCTTCATTCCAATAGTTGGTTGTGCAGCAGATTGAGATCATCTTTTGAATAGTTAATCAGTATTGAATTGGGAGTAGCCTCCTGTGTTTGGGAAAAAAGATATGTGAGCCTCTGCTAGGTGTGTGACTCCAGCCCAAAAGGAAAGATTTTTCTTGCCTAGTAAGACACTAGTGAGTAAAGTGGTAGGTGTCTATGTTCTTGCTTCCTTAATGATTCTTGGTCTGCAGCAATCCCCCAAAGTGCAACCATTTTAAGCTAGTAGAGGCTTTTGCAAACACCCTGCTGTGTCTTTTAGGAATGGTGCATGTATTGCCTTTTCTTTTTCAGTAGGGATTGTCGGTGTGAGTAATTATATATATTTTCAAAAACTTGAACTATGCTTCATTTAAACTTCTATAAACATGTTTGTGTAAGTCTAATTAACCATTTGCAAAAAAAAAAAGCAATCAGAAAAGTTACATGGGGGAAATAAACACTTTGCCAGAATATTTCCTAAAAGCCAAGGAAAATATTATGCTAGTCCAACAAATGGGTTGTTTAAGTACACTGTTACCAAGATAAACAAGAGATATTTGAGGATAAGTAAGTTTTTAAGCAATAATGTTTGTGACTCTTGTCTCCTAAACCAGAGTGTTGGGAAGATGGCTGGATTAATTTACTGATGCTCTTCAAGAAACGTGCCTCCTGCATTTAAGACATGGTTATCAGTGATTTTCTGGTGCTTTCGTATTTCTGTTATTAAGGAAGTACTAGGAAACCTCATTAAAGTATTCTAAGTTCTCATTAAATAGGACTAACTAGGTGAGAGGGATAGTCTGAAATAATGAAAAGTCTGAACCAGAGAATTTTTAAAGAAAAAAAAAGTTGTTTTGTTACTTTCTGGCACATGTAGTAATAATATTGTCCAAAAGAGGTCATTAGGGGACCTGCTTTAATGAATAGATAAGAATGACTTGTAATTAACAAACACCTGTTTCCTTATCTGTGAAATGGAAGAGGTTATAGTGGAAGTCAGTAGATCTTGGGTTCTATGATTGGAGGTATAGGTGCTTCCGAAATGCTTTGCTGTGTTCTCTTGGGTGGTTTAAAAGTTCCCCTTACAGAGATGTAACCAAAGAATGTCATAGTTTGATGGACCTGAGAGATAACCTCTTTCATCCTCACAGGCTGCTAGATTTATAGCTGGAAGGGACCTTTGCGGTTCTTTGGTCCAGTCCTCTCATTTTACAGAAGAGAATGTTAAGATCCAGAGAAATTAACCATATTCCTTAATGTCACAGAATTACTAAACGACAGAGTTCAAACCTAGATCTTTTGACTTCAAATGTAGTTCTTGCTGCTGGACCCTTCCTAATTTTGCGTAGGAGAAAACAGCCTTTTTCATCTTGCTTAGTTCTGAACTCTTTTTTCATAGACGGTTCAAAAGTCATCTTCAGTCCAAACCCCATCTGAATATCACAGAATCCTAATTAGTATTTGTGTAGAGTCTGAATCTGAATTAATGATGTTTTATTGTCTAATAAAGCACAGACTTTTAACTGGAGGTCAATGGGTTTTTATAATTGTTTTTCTGGGTTCACAGGACAGCAAAGAATCTGCGGATGGGGATAAATTTAGTGAGTTAGCTGATTGGTCTGTACCAGGGGTCAGCAAACTACAGCCTCAGGCCAAATCCTCTCTCCCACCCCAGCCCTTTTTTTATATTGCACTGGAACTGAGAATGGTTTTTATATTTTAAGACAAAGTGGTCACACACAAACCAAAGTTCAGTCAATTTTGGCCTGAGGGCCATAGTTTGCTGACCTTTGGTTTAGACCTCTGTGGTTTTGACTGATCTCCCTCTTCCCCATTGATGGAGGACCCTGATTGGTTCATAGATTTAGAAGCAGGAAGGAATCTAAGAATTCATCTTGTCCAATTTCATCATTTTCCATATGGAGAAACTAAGGCTCAGGGAGGTTGCATAGTAAGTGGCAGAGCTAGGATTTGAACCAAAGTTCTTTAGGTTCTGTCCAAATCTTAACACTCCTCCCATTTTTACTAAGCTTCCATTTGTGGTGGTTGTGGTGTTATGGGTTGTGGTGATGGTGTATGGAGCTAGCCAGCCTGTTTTTCTGGGTCTATTCAATAGTCAATAAGCATTCCTAAGTGGCCATGAACACTTTATTAATGGATGGATGTAAATCATGGTCCTTACTCTCCCATAGCCTTCATTCTAGGCTGGGGATAAGACCTGTACACAGGTAACCACAATGCACACCATTATTTGATAAGTTTAATAGAGAGGTGCCAAAGGACACCATGTGTGAGCCACATCTAAGGGATGGGGCTCAGAGAAAGCTTGGGGGAGGAGGTTAAAATGTTTCAGGGGTTTGCTCTTCAGAAGCAGAGACTTGTAAGACTGGATGTGAATGGGACTGACTCCAGCTCTGCCCCTAAGGGTCTGGGGTCACATTCTGCCTCAGAGCCTTATGTGTGACCTTGGACAGGTCACTTAACTTTTCTGTTTTTCAGTTTCCTCAGAGGCTACCCCTGAATGGTCATTTCTCTCTGTTTTTCAGTTTCCAGCAAAATAAGGATGTTGGACTAGTTGGTATCTAGAAGATTCTTCCAAACCTAGATCTATGATCCCATGTTCTGTTCCAGAACCTTGACAACTGACTTGGGCAAGTTGCTTTTGCTCTCTGGGCCTCCATTTCCTCACACGCTAAGATGAGGCATCTGATCCAACTGACCCCTTCCATCCCTAATGTTCCCTGATTCTCTTCCATTTCTAAAGGTCTATGGTTTTATTATTCTACTTTGAAAGCTGCCTGCTCAAACTACCCCTGCCCTTACTGGATAGTCTGATGCAGCTGTTTGGACATGATTTCCTTGGGGTGAGGAGGGTGAGTTAGACCTGGGGATTCGATTATTAGTTTTTATTGGGTGCCTTGGAGACTGAAATACGATTAGTGAAGAGGGCCTCTGGCTACTTTGGGAGATACCTGGCACAGTCTAGATTCCAAGTTAGCTTAATTGTTTTACATTGCTATACTATCATCTCCTGTCCCCCCTGCCGCCCACATCATTACCCCCCTACACCTCCTATCTCCCCGCCCCACCCACATTTGTTGCTCATTGACCCCATCCCCTCTGGCCAGGCTCTAGTCATGTAACCTGAGGGCTGGCACTCATTGGATGAGCCAGGAAGTTGTCACTGCCAGCATGCAGGAAGCTGGAGAGGAAGCCGGCCAGGAAGCTAGAGCACTGTTGTTTCAGCATCTCCTTTAGGTGTGCGTGTGTGCACAGGTCCTTTTCCAGTTTTTGTACAGCTCAGACACTGTCCCTAGTCTGCACTGAATTCTTAAAAGTGATTTTCAACAACTGAAGGAAGCAGTCACATCCTGATTGACATCCTGTGTGTCAGAGTAGCATTCTTGCTGTTAAGTGATCAGTATCTCAGCCAAGGGAATATAATGAAATCCACATAAAAATTTATTTACCTAATGAAAATCCTGGAGTAATGCATAAGTGGTTCTCTGATAATAAAATGCAAATTTCAAACTGTAACCAAGAGGACAATAATCCTCATTACACGTATTGTCTAGAGAAAGCCTATGACATCCACTTAACAGTGATTTGATTTGTTTAGTAATTTCCCTGTAATATTTAAACTTTATTTCAAGCTTTAAAAAACACACTCCAAGTTTCCTCTTTGTCAAAAGGGAGGAGGGTTTTGCCAGGCCTGGCAGATCCTGGCAGAGTGCTGCTCCTACAGTCCTGATGTTGGGAGGCAGGATGGCAGAGTAGAAAGGTTCTGGGGACTGGCATCAAGAGACCTGGGTTCTAGTTCTGAGTGTGGCCTTAAGTGAGTCACTGACTTCTCAGCCTCACTTTCTTCTGTGAAATTGGGGCAATAATACCTGTTAACTGAGGCTGCTTGGTGGTGTGGTGAATAGGGAACTGAACTTGGAATCAGGAAGACCCGAGTTCAAATGTGATCTTAGACACTAGCTTTGTGACCCTGGGCAAATCATTTAACCTTTTCTGGTCTCAGGTTCCTCATCTGTAAAATGGGGATAATAATAGTGCTTTGAATTTTTACCATGGGTTTGAATCTGGAATTTGTTGGAAATGACCCTTCAAAAACAGAGCTGCTCCTGTCATGACTCAGTAATACACTTGAGGCAGCTAGGAGGTCCAGTGGATAGAGTGTTGGAAGTGGTGTCAGTAAGACTTGAATTTGAATCCTGCCTCACTTATTGGCTCTGTGACCCTGGGCAAGTCATTAAACTTTTGTCTGTCTCAGTTTCCTCATCTGTAAAATGGGGGTAATAATAGCACCTACCTTCCCAGAGTTGTTGTGAGGATTAAAAAAAATGATAATATTTATAAAGTGCTTTACAAGTCTTAAGCTCTACATAAATGCAATTATTATTATTATTGTTAACTATATCACAATATTTTTGTGATTATCAAAAGAAGATCATATATGTACTGTGAAACAGCTTGTAACTTTCAACTGTTTGAGTTTTTCATGGTTTTTCTGAATTGAACTCGGAATCAAAGTTAGAAACACCTTCTGGGGAAGGGTGATGGGTGGTGGGTGCAGGAACAGAGACCACAAATTAATATTCTATTCTCCAGTTATGGAGTACCAGAAAAAGTGATTGGTTGGCTTGTTGCTCATCCTTCATTCCAGAAGAGGACCAGTGACCTCACAAGGGTGATGTCTTGGCTTGCTCATGAACTGGATTTAAGTGAGGGAGAGCTGCACAAAATTATCAGCCTCACTCTCCTCCTGAGTCACCAAAGTCCAATGGCAGGACAGAAGTCAAGACAACTGGTAATGGCTTGGGATTCAGTGGGTGACCCTGGCCTTTCTAAATTAAGAGTTTTCCCAAGCCTCAGTTTGTCTGAGGCAATGCTTATTCAATGACTAAGGGTTAGGTAGGAACTGGGACAAAAGATGGCCCAATTTACCATCCCAAAGATATCAATCTGGGAGGTGAAGACCCTCAGAGTTTCTGGCATATGTTGAACATTAGGGCCTCTAGACTGCTGAGGTCTCCTGTTCCAACCCCTTCATTTGATAGTGGAGGTCCAGAGAGGGGGAAAGGAACTTGCCCAATGTTGCACAGCTAGTCAATGGCATACATGTTTGGGACTTGAACCCAGGTCTCCTAGCTCCTGGTTCATAGTTCTTTCAACTGTAGCATATTGTTTCCCTGGGCTCTGTCTGAATCCTGTCTGCTTGGTCTGGGAAATGGGGGAGAAGAATACTTCCCACCATCCCAGGGGCAGTGGGTCATGAAATCTCTTGCTGTGGGACTGTCTTACACTTGAGATTGCCTTATAATCAGGTCCCTTTAGGACCTAAACATCCCCTGGAAAGAGTCCAAGATAGTCAGACCTTATGAATCCTTTTCTCTAGCAAATAATGTGTTGGGGTGGGATGGGGGAGGGGGGATGGGGTTCCACTGTGATTAAAAGTCCCTTGGGCATTTGAAGTTCACAGAGAAAAAGGGATCTCGGTCCAGAATGTCTTATATTGATGGAGTTAGTTCCCATTTTGAAACTGATGAGTAAAACTGAGAGAAGGAAAATATTTTCAATTATTATTTTTGGCCACTAAAGAACTCCATAGTAAGTACTGGTTTCAGTCCATTCCTTGTTAGCTGGAGGAGACAGAAAGAAGGGGAATGCTTTTTTTTTTGGACAAAGGTGAAGCTGCCAGGCTGTTTAAGAATGTGAATTCCTTGTATTCATGGTGTTTCCCACCTATGCCAACAATATCATCCCTGAAATTCTCCAGAACAGAGAAATATCCCACAGAATTAATCGCAGAGTTAGCCTGTGAGGAGGAGGGGTGTCTATATGTATGTGTATGAGAGAGGTGAGACAGATACAGAGAGAGGAAAAGGAGAGGGGGAGAGAGGAAAGGAGGGAGGGAGGGAGAAAGAGAGGAGGGAGGGAGAAAGCGAGGAGGGAGGGAGAAAGAGAGAGAGAGAGAGAAGAGAGAAGAGAGAGAGAGAGAAGAGGGAGGGAGGGAGAGAGAGAGAGACAGAGACAGACAGAGAAAGAGGAGGGAGAGAGAGAGAAAGGAGGGAGAGAGAGGGAGAGAGAGAGAAAGAAGGAGGGAGGGAGGAAGAGGGAGGGAGAGAGAGACAGAGAGAGAGAGGAGGGAGAGAGAGAGAATTTAATGATGGATGAGCAGGATGGTTTTTGTAAACAAAGAATAGCACATTAAAAAATTTTCATGTCACCTCAGGAAGACTCCTTGGAAGAGGTGATTCTTGAGCTATGGGCCTAAAAGATGGGTAGATTTAAAGCAAAAAGGGGGTTGGATTCACAGGCCTAAATTCAAATCCTGCCTCAGACACTTACTAGCTCTGTGACCCTGAGCAACTCACTTAACCTCTGCCTCAGTTTCCTTTTCTTTAGAATGGGGATGAGGTACATTCAGTGGTCTCTAAAGCTCCTTCCAGCTCTGAATCTATGATCCTATGAGGTGTGAGAGCATGGGGGCAATAATGGAATCGGTTTTAGGGTCATTGCAGTGAGTATTTCCATCATGATTTAACAAAGGCAGTAATGAGCAGCTCTTATTCTCAAACCCCCAAACTAGCTTGTAGTGAAGTCTAAACTCACTATATCTTCTGTGTAGCTCAGTTCAGGTTTTGGAGTTTCTTTGAACCTTTTGGGAAAGACTGGACTGTGAGTCTGAGGCTTATTCTTCACCTTTTGCCCTGGGGCTCCCCTCCTTCCTTCTGGCAATTTGGTTTTTCATGAGAACTCAAATCACTACACCCCAGAGGCAGCTGTATGCCCTCCTGTCCTGAAATTTCCTGTTGGGGGTTGCCTAGGTAGAGTCAACCTTTTTTCTTTTCTTTTTTCTTTCTTCCTTTTTTTTTTGTGTGTGTGTGTGCAAACCATAAATCGTATTTATTATGAGCCTCTCTGTGAGTTTCTGCTGACAGCCTTGTTTGTATTAATTTATCCGCGAGCAAACACGGCTGGCTGAAATACTACAGCATTCAGGTTTGGCCCCAAATCTTGTCACTTTCTCGGTTTTCTGCCCAATACGATGGTAGACATGGTACTGGAATAGTTCTCTTCTTGGTACTAGCTTTGGAGGGGAAATTAGATTATTTTGTCAATCCCCCACAGACCCCTGTGGCTCTGGGATCTCCAGGAATCAGATTGGAGTGAAGACGAGGTTTTCTGAGACAACCCCGTAAGACTTGGATTCTGGGTCTTCAGAGCTAGCTTTTCCTGCTGCTTCCATCATAGAGCTTGAGAGAGATACGAAACAGGCATACCTGGGGTCAAATACCAGGAGAAAGAGAACGGGAGACAGCCCAGGAGAGGGAAAGACAAAGGACAAAAGGGGGGAAGGGAGGGAAAGAGGAGAGAGGAGTGAGGAGAGGGGAGGGAGGAAGGGAGGGAGGGAGAGAGAGAGAGGAAGAGAGAGAGAGAGAGAGAGAGAGAGAGACACACACACACACACACACACACACACAGAGGGAAGGAGGGAGGGAGGGAGGGAAGAAGGGAGAGAGATTCTCTTTCTAGGCTCTGGAGTTTCAAGAAAAAAGATTGTTTCCTAGCATGCAAAGCTAACCAAACTTTTCAGTGCATATAATAATGAAATAATGACCTTTCAACTTAAGAACCTTATTTTTAGTCTACATATGACATATGTAGAGAAAAAAAAATCTTCATTCATGTTTGAACAATTAGCTTTTTTTCTCTCATGAGTATAGAGCTCATTTGAAACTTGAAAAATCAAAGGTGATTCTCTTATCACCCAACTTGGGAGCCAGCAGTTTTATTTTTGAATTTAAATAATGGCCCCGTGACCAGACCCTGATTCTCCTATAAAAAAATGATCCCTGGCAGCCTGACAGGGTTCTGGCTCTTTCTTCCTACCCCTTTGGGGTTTTCCAGGAATATTTTCCTCAGTGTCTGGGTTGCTGGCTTCTAAATGAATTCATTTTTTTCGGGTCTCAAATTTTATTAAATTTAAATTTTATTCTATTTCAAGCTATAAAAATCACCAAAAGTGGCTTTGAAATAGAACAGTTTTTTGGCACATCTGAAATAAGTCACCTCCAATGCAAATAAAGCATTTTGGCTTCAGAGAGGAATGAGGCTCTAAGGGTTAAGAAAATGTGGGGAGTGATAGGAGACTATGGCATAAAAATAGTCAGGGACCAATTTAATGCTACATATATTTTAAATGAAACCTTTTGTCTACATATGGAATCAATAGCTTTGCTAAAGGCTGTATCCTATGGATTAGGCATTAAAAGCTCAGCTACAATCAGACTATTCAAGGTAATTTTTAGCAGACAAATGAAAACTCTTTTTTTTGCTCTTGAGTCTAAGGGGAATCTTAATACATTTTTAAATTATTTGGCATTTTGAATTAATTTTCTTAGAATGAAACGAGATTCTTAAATTGGGATCTTGTAGGGAAAAGACAGCCAGGTAATTAGTTAAGATGATCTCTTTTCCTGACACCAGGATGAGGAGCTGGAAGTTGTCACCTAAGTGAGGTGCACAGGAAAGCTATTTGGGAGCAGAAATTCAAAGTAAGCAACACCATCTGTTCTTTCATTATTTCACCTACAAATGTTGCTAGATTTATTTGGGTTACTTCATTAGCAAGAGAGATTTAGAGTTTAAGAGACTTAAAATATTGAGCTATCAGAGACAAGATTGTCAGCTCCTGTTTGTTTGAGATTGAAGAATGAAAATGGGGTACGGATGATATTCCCCAACCCCACCCCCCTTCCCCAGTCAAGGACATAGTTCAGTAGCATAGCTCTGTCTTCCGGAGTTGCCTGAAGCTCAGAGAGGTTTAGCAATCTGCTCATGATCACAGAGATAATGAATGTCAGAAGATGGATTTGTAGCCACATCTTTCTAATGACAAGGCTAGTACACTTTCCATTGTGCTAGACTGCTGCCAAACAAGAGGAAATGAAATTCAAATGATCCACACTGCTCCCTGGGAATAACTCTGGTCCCAGGCTGGTCTGGGGAGGAGGTTGAAACCATTGATTAAAATGTTTGTTTAAAAAAAACATCACTATTCTCTATGACTTTTCATTTTCCAGACTAGACATGTGTGAGTTATGACATAGTGGTCTCTGAGCTCCGCCCCCCCCCCCCCTCCACCAGGTGACCATCAGTCATGTTTGCTCTCTGTTCTCTACCACATGAACCCCTTAGGTTCCCATTTCTTTCCTAGAGGAAAGAACATGGGACTTGGAGGAAGGAAGCTTGGGTACTAGTCAAGGCTCTGTCTCTATTTGCTCTGTGACCTTTATGAGCCACTTCTTTCCCTGGACTTCAATTTCTTCTTTTTTAGAATGATGGGGTTGGATCAGATGATCTCTCAAGTTCTTTCTAATTTTAACGTTCCATGAATCTACAAACCCCCATGCATAACATCTCTGACCCAACATATAGAAAGCTGAGAGTAGGTGGATCTGGTTATTAATGAGATATTTTATAAAAGGATAAAGTGAGAATGTGTGTGTGTATAAATACATTTATATATATATATATATATATATTTTTAAAATAGATGTAACCAAATGCCTTTTGGGAAAAGACTTCAAAGTAATTTTTAGCAGCATCCTTTCTGTTGTCTAGACCTAACATCAGCATTTTAGGAAGAAGTGTTTAGATAAACTTTCCCCTGCATCTTTTTTCTTACACACCTCTTCTCCTCCCCCCTCCATTGTCCTTCTCCTCTAGAGACTCAAGGGTACCTCATTAGAATAGTAGGTGGCTTTCCAACTGAGTTTGAGTGGCATTGTTTAGACAACTCAAACCATGGTTCTAGAAACTACAAAACTTACTGATGCTCAAAATGTACCTTTTACTGCCTTTTACTCTGAGAAAACCTCCAAGGTATACTACTCAGAGTTGGAGGAGAATTTGGAGATCATTCAGTCCTCTTCCTTTGATAGATAAGGAAACCAAGGCTGAGGAGGCTAATCGACTCATCCAAGGTCACACAGGTAATAAGTAGCACACCGGGGATTTGTCCTCAGGTCCCCAGATACCAAATCTAGGACTCATTACAATATACCATAGCTGTCCATGTAGCTCTAATCTCAGTCTTTGAGATTTTATTCTTGGAGAATGTTTCAGCTTTCTAAATTCAAATTGGATCCCCATCCAGCTGGCAGATATTATTCTATTCCTTGAGCCTGAAGGTGGACCTTGGGGGTGATTGGAGCTTCTTTTCCACAAGGGAATGTGGGAAGTTACTGAAAAATCAGAAAACTAAAGGTAGTCTTTCCCAGTAGGTGAAGAGGGCCCCGCCAATTGGGGTTAAGTATTAGGGTGCACAATGGTTTGGCTTAGTAATTTTAGGGGCAGACCCACTTCTGAAAAGTCCTACTAGCTCAAAGATGGAGAGACAGAGACTGTTTTCCTGGATTGGGATGATTGATATGTCCTCTGCCTCACCCCTTCTAATGATATGAGATTCTTATCTACGTCCTTCTATAGATCCCTCAAAGAGGGTGCATGGAACAAGACTGTAAGCCTCCCCTCCTGCCCCCCTGATAGTAGTTTGTTACCCAGAAAAATTACCCAAATAATACAGTGATTTGAATTCAATTATTCAAGCTGTATAGATGCACCTCAGTTTATTTGTTTGATTGGCAAGGGGGATGTAGGTGAGGAAAAATTCTGGAAATTTGGGCTTATTTTTGGACATTGTTGCCTGCTACTGGGTGACTCTGGGCAAGGCAGGTGCCTTCCCTACCTGTCAGGGTAGAGATTCCAAACCTTCTCTTGGCCTGTCTTCCTGAGGAGGGCTAAAAGCATAGATTGCCTAGTGCCTGGCAGATGCAAGGTGGTAGAGTTAACTAGGTATATGTAGAAAAGCTGGTGTCCATTTCTGGCTGAAAGAAAATCCTTTTAGACAGACTGTTTGTAGACCTTGGCCTTTACCTGTACTATGGATTAGCAAGTCCTCCTGGGTCTTCAGGGAGAAGAAAGTGGGGAATCAGCAAATCCTGTTAATGACATTGAGTAATTAGCTGCTTATTTTTATAGGCTATGTAGGTTCCTTTATACAATCGTGTCTGTTGTAGGTCCACAATGGTGCTCTTGCTGTGGAATAAGTTATCTGTGATATTTACACTTGCTTGAAGTGGTTGGATCCTTGATCACCTTTTTTCTATCAAATGTGTTATTTTTAGGGGAAAAAAATCCTCTTTATGGACTTAGCTACTGCACTGGTATCTAAGTAGGTTATTGAGTGTGGGGCAGGCAGTGTGGGCGACTGGAAGAGAAGAGCTGTTCCCAATAGCCCAGGGACGGTCCACGGGGAGCCAGGGTTACTGGGGCTCCAGTCTGCAGTCACAGCAGCAGGGTTCTGTTCTCCTGTTCTCAGGCCCAGGGAAGGGAGGGCCACAGGAACACAGACACCAGGTTCTCTTCTCAGAACACCTGCTGCCAAGTGGCCTCCATCCCATGTGAGCAAATGGCTGTCTACAGGAGGGGCCGTGAACTCAATATCTCTGTATGTCATGCCAGAAGGATTGGCTGGTCACCAGTTCAGCTGTCCCTTAGTTTCTGAGCTCAGGGCTTTAGTTTGGGTGGCTGAGACAGGGGGAGGGGAGGCCACAGAGGAACAGGGGTGACACATGGAACTGAGAGAAAATTTCTTGGGACTGTGGTGCCACAGCTGTTGAGGTGCAAGAAAGGGAGAAAATTGCAATTTAACCCTTTCTAGTGCTGTAGGATAATAAGCTCTTTGAAGCCCTGAGAATTCTTTTTTCTTCCCCCCCAAAAAAGTGGGGCCTGCCCTCCCCACAGTACCTCAGCTTCAGACCTTTCTATATACCTTCCACCCCCACCCTCTCAACCTGGCTATCTAAACTTACTTAGCTGCTTCCCATTTTAACTCATGAATGAATGTACATTAAGTTGTTAATAACTGTGACCTTCTGCATTAGCTCTCCTAGGATGTTTATATTTTACTAGAAAATACTTAAAGAATGAAGAAAGTCCCTAGTAAAATCTGTTCTAGTTACCATTTTTATCAGTGACTTTGATGAAGGCATAGATGGCAGGCTTATCAAGCTTGCAAATGACACAAAGCTGGAAAGGATTGCTAGCTAACACATTAGATGACAGAATCCGGCTCCAGAAAGATCCTGACAGGTCAGAGTGATGGGTAAAATCTAATAAGATGGCATTTCCCAAAGTAAAATGTAAATTTCTTTTTCAGATCCAATAATTCACTAAAGCATGGAGGGGTCAGGGTGGAGTGGAAAGGAGGAGACAGGGAAGAGAGATATGGCTAGACAAGAGCTTGTTAAAAAAATCTAAAGGTTTTAGTAGAGTACAAGCGTGGTAGGAGCCAAAGATTATGATATAGTGGTCAAAAAAGCTGACATTGAGAGAGGTAAAATGTCCCATATCACATCTGGACTCTTGTTTTCTGTTCTGGAGCTAAAATTTTTAGAAAGAATATGAACAACATGGAATGTATCTGGTGATGGTGACTAGAGAACCTGCCATAGGAGGACCATTCAAAGAACGCCAGAAAATAAGACTGGGGGCATAGGAGGTAGAGCATTATAACTCTTAAATATTTGAAGAACTGTCAGGTGGAAGAAGATTCCTTGTTCTGCCTGGCAAGAATGAGGAACAATGGGTAGATGTTTTAGAGAGACAATTTCAGGTTTGATTTTGGGAGAGACTTCCTAACAATTAGAGCTATGTGAAAGTGGAATCAGGTATCTCACAGAGTGGTGGGTTCAACCAGTAGTCAGGAATTGAGGATTTAGAGATGCCCCTAGAGGTCATCAATGGAGTAGTGTTTGGGAACTTGAACCTGAGTCCAGCCTTAAATTTTCAGTGTGAACATTTACACTCGAGAATCAGCTAATACTACAAACCAAGACTCGATTTATTGTTTTGTTCTTTATCCGGACTTAAGGTAGTGATAGAGAAAATATTAATGCAGATTAAATCTTAAAGTGTGCCCTGCCTACCAGAGAAGAGTTGTTAAAGTTTACCGGCATATCCCTGACTGATTTAAATCCAACACTCTCGTTTCACAGAGAAGGAAACTGAGACATTCACAGAGATTAGTAAATGGTACAACCAGTATTTAAGCACAGGTCCTCTAACTATATACCAGCCCTTGGCCTAGTACACAAGAGGGAATTCCTGCTCAGGTATTTTTTGTTGGAATGGATAGGTTGGAATGAATGATATCTGAGATTCTTTTAACTGTGAGACTCTATAAACCTGTTGTTCTATAAATAAGGGAATTTCAGACACAAGAGATGGCAGGTCAATTGGATAAACTTTTATCAGTTAGGAGACATTCCTCCTCCCCTTGAGTTATGTTGGTAGCTGGATTTTAAAATTTAAACTTTCTTTTTTTATTATATCAATGATCATCAACAAATGTGAACATTTTAATGTCCAAAGAATACATAAAAGATTGTATATGAAACTGTGAACTTCAGCTATGTCCAGTTTAAAAATATATATTAAATTTGTCATAGAGAATTTGTGTTCCCTTGTGAACTTCTCCTTGTTTTCATTTGTGTATTTTAAAATGTTTTATGTGTTTCTTTTTTTTTTTTTTTTGTATTTCAATCACTACTCACCAATTCTTACTCCTTCCTCTCTCCCCAGCCCCGCCCCCCACTCCCCAGCTCTCCTTGGTAACAAATAAGTGTAGTCATGGCTGACCTTTTCACATAGGATGAAGCCAGCCATTGTCAGAGTGTTGATGTATTAGAGTAGGTAATCTTGACTTGAGCTGGGAACAAAACGATAATGAATTCAGTTTTCAATTCTAACCCCTTTTGGAGAGTTGTCTCTATACTAACCCTCTTCTCCCCTAGCACTCAGCTCCCATTTGGATTCTTCCTCACCTTGAGGCTGTAGGTGCCTTCTCTACACTGGTGAATAATTGATATATTCTAGGTAATGGAGCCCAGTAAGTGATTTATTGGCATATGCTAATGCTAGTGAGCCCAGTTGGTCAACTTGTGGAAGGAATGCTGGGGTGATGGGAGCTGAATCCTTGGAAAGAATCTGTGGGGTCACTGCCCCTGCCTTCCCAGCACCCTTAAGCAATAGCCAAGAGAAATTTTCTCTCCTCAAAGGCTTTGCCGGGTTTGTTATGCTGAGGAAAGCTTGAAGGGAGTATTGAGTTGATGAATAATAACAAAAGTAATGGTAATAGTAAGTGACATTGAGCAGAGGGTGACTTATTGCAAAGCTCAGTCACAAATTAGAAAGATCAAAAAGGTGTGGTTGTGGCAAAAGAGTTAAAGCCTAGTCGACCAGACACAGAAATGCTCAGTGGTGGATCATGTTTATGTCGAAATTTTCTGCAGTGCTCTTAGCACTTAGCACAGTGCCTGGTACGAAGTAGGTACTCAATAAGTGTTTTTTTGATTGATTGATTTCTGCTTTCAAGCTTGCCTTGTTCCAATTTCTAAGGTACCAGCTTGGTGAAGGGCCTTGAGTTCATGCCCTAACCAGATCTGTTGAAAGAACTGAGAATATTTAGCCTGGAGAAGACTTCAGTGAAACATGATCACTATCTTCTAGTATTTGAAGGGCTCTTGTATGGAAAACTTTTGTTCTTTTTGGCTCCAGAAGGAAGTAGCAGAAACAATGGGTGGAGCTCAGCAAGGCAGAGTTAGGGTTAATGTGCAGGAAAACCTAGCAATTCAGGCTGCCCCAAAGTAGAAGGCATGGGCCTCCTCAAGAGCTGGTGGTTTCCTCTTCAGTGAAGAGGCTGGATTGACTACTTGTTGAGTATGTTCTAGTGGTGACTTTTTTTTCCTGTTATGAGTTGGATTGGATGGCCTCTGAGATTCTATGATTCTTCCAGCTTCCCTATGAGAGAGGCAGTAGAAATAGTACTAGTCCTTCCCTCCTGCCAGCTATTTTCCTTCTTTCCAAAACAAAGGGCTTGGAATAGATGTCTTCAAAGACTCCTTCCAACTCAAAATCTTAGGATCTTATGATTCCCACTTTAAAAAGACATGTAAAACAAGACTCAGGCAGTGATCCCACCCAAGGTTTTATCTCTTGACTTCAAGTCCAGTGTTTTTTTCTGTGGTATCATGTACATAAAGTTAATTGAATAGTCAGCTGATTCTGGTGGGTTCCCATCCATTGATTGGAGAGGCATCCTTAGAGAATGGGTTGGCTATCTCAGAGAACTGGAGAGTTTTCTTGTTTAATGATAACAAAATAGATAACTGGGTCTTATTTATCTCTGAATCCCCCCCACTCCCAGAACTAAGCACAGTCCTTTGTACACAGAAGGTGCTTAATGTAAGTTTGCAGAGTTGAATGGGAATTGGCATATCTAGATGCTTGCCATATTCAAATGGTTCTGATAGACTGCACAGCATCTGTATATTTAGAGAGAGAGGTGCTAACGCTGGAATTGTATATACTCAAAGCTAAATATCATTGTGCTAACTGTGGATTGATATAGGAATAATTGCTGTGGTGTAGACTTGCTCCAGATTCCAGCACAATTCTCCTTTCCGCCTCCCCCTCCCCCACCTCCAGGGATGCTGGGGCTCCTGCTGTGAAGGGGAAAAGGAGAAGAGAGGCATGTTTGTATTTTCTGTGCTAGGAAGCTGGACCTTTGGGCTCTCCTTCAGTTTCCTTCTGTCCCTGGAGGCAGCTGCTCTCTCGGGTCATGCGTTGGGAGGGGGGGGAGACCTCTAGCCAAGCTGGGCCAGCCCCTTCCCTTGCCTACCTCATTGCCTGTCTGCACCTACCTACAGCTAGCCCAAGGGCCTAAGAGTGGGTGGGAGACACTCTTTGTAGTCTAGTCAGAAGTAGTGGGTTTGGCTAAATGATGTGCATGTACACACATGTGTGTGCATTGTGCGTGTGCAGGGTGGTTATTTTTTCCTCAAGAGGGAGTCAAACTTATTTTTTCTGGCCTCTCCCTCCTCCCATCCACAACAAAAACTTTAAATAAATGAAGCCAAGAATTAAACACAGGACAGAAGGAAAACTAACAGAAAAACCCACTGGAGCAGAGCCCTTGTGACCCACATCTGCTGGCTGGTTGAGCTCCAAGGGACCTTCTGATGAGACAGATGTTGAGGAAGGGGAAAGCAAAGGGAGAGAGATAATAAATGCTCCTGTCTGGGAAGGCTCTGTGTTGTAGGCTCGGCACTTGAGGCTCCTGGATCCTGGAACAAGCAGGCCCGTTGTGGGCCAGTTGGGAAAATGTTGGTATTACTGTGGGGAAAGCTTAAGGGGTTCTGCCGCTCTGCCATGCATAGGCTTGTGTTTCCAGTTCCTTGCTTTCCCAAGCCCCTGAAGGGAGATTTCTGTTCCTTCCCCCTGGTCTCATTTTTGGAGTTTTCCTTTGAGGTGTTGGAATATATCCAGCATGTGCCTTAAAAAAAAAACAAACCCAAGCCATAACCTATCTTCTGGCAGAATTAGCCTCCAGATATGGCTTACTCAGTCCAAGTCAGGCCTCAGGGTTATTCCTGTTTCAGTGTGTTTTAGGAGGTGCTCTTTACCAGGATAAATATTCTTTTCCAGAGATAAGGAAGAGGTGAGAGGACACCTTCCCTGCAGTCTTTTTATGGATCGTGGTGGGGTCCTGCTGCCTAGAAGCCTGGCATATAGTAGGTACTTGAGAAATGTTGGCTGGTTGGGGGCAGGGAGTTAAGGATCTCTGCTTATTTGTGACTGATTCATGGAAATTAGCGGTCACAGGACCATGGATCTGGAGCTGAAAGGGCCCTTAAAGGCCATCTAGGCTAACCCTTTCATTTTATAGATAAGGAAACTGAGGCAGAGGGAGCTGATTCTCCAAGGTCACATAGATAGTAGGCATAAGCCAGACTCAGTGTTCTGTTTACACTATACCATTGTGAATAGCTCCTAGCGGTTCCTTCTTCGTAAGTCCTCTACTCAGAGTATCTGGGGCAATTTAGGCAGAGTGATGTTTTCAGTAGTGGTGCAAGGAACAGCTATGGGTGAAAGTCACACTGGGAGAAGGATTGGTCCCTCCTCAAGTTTGACCCACATCTCTATGGAGCTGGGGAGGAAAGGGGGCCCTAGAAGTACCACGGGTACCATAGCTGTGAGACTCTGGATATTGCAGCTTTGGCATGTCTGTGGCATCTGTAAGGACAGATGGAAGACTGTGAGGTCAGACCTAAGGATGGTGGATCCCAACCATAGCAACAATGGTTGCATTACCCATTGTCAGTGCTGTGATGAAAAGCCCATCGTTCCATGCTAGCTGCTGTTTCACCTCTGTGCAGTACTTTGAAGATCAGTGATTTCACCAGGATCTCAAGACTTCCCTGCCATAGCAGATGGTTTCATGAGTTGCTATGGTTCATCACTGATAGCCAACCATGTGGCAGTAGGACTCTCTGAACTTAGCCAGGCTCACCCCCAGATTAGGTAGACAAATGTTTCAGAGTTATCTGGAAACATCTGTTCTAATGAATTTTCTAATCCTTCACTGAGTTTCCCCCCTCCCTCTAAAAATCAGACTTATTAAAAAATGATGACTCCTTGAACTATAAAATATTATTATCATTCCTGTGCCAGGGAAATCCACTCAGAATTATAAAATGTTTTATAAAAATTATAAAAAATAAATTGCATTTATTCCTGAGGAAATCTGGGAAGTTTTAATATGAAGAAAGAGGGCAGGTTTTTAGAAAGAGGTTCCAAAGTCAGATGGGGGAGGGAAAAATATTCAGTTTTTAATAAGAAACGCAGACTCCTCTTTAGCCTTGTTTAAAATAAACCACATGTATAACAAGATGTTGAAATTTATTTACAGTATGTTAGCACTAGGACAGGTTGTTAAGGGGTCATAAAAAATATTAGTTTCCACTTTATGGTGGGTTATTATTTTTTTTTCAAATTAAAGCTGAAAGCAGGGGGAATGAAATGGTTTGTGATTCATGCCTAGCCCCCTTCCTTCCTTTCTACTCTTGTCAGGTTAACACAGCTAACAAATCCCAACTTCCAGCTCCTTCTCTCCCTATGCAAGGAATGTATAATCTCTACTGGCTAATTTGTCTTGAGACTTCTGATCTAATATTTAAGCAATCAGGCCTTAGCACTTACCTATCAACTTCCTAATGTATAATCATCTATTTTAAGTGCTTCTTTTATCCATCCTTTTGTGTGACAGTGTTATTATTGATTCTCTTATTACATATTTAAGGCCACTTTTGTCTCTGCCTGCCAGAAAATATTGGCAAGACCAGGTTGCGTTCTATTAGTGTTAAAGAGGCAGGCCTGTCAAAGCATTCGTTTTATTATTGGAACAGGACTTGTGAACTAGATATGAACATAAATACATGCTTATAATTCTGCGTGTTTTCCATTTAACAAGACTACGTGTGTGCAATACACATATTTGTATGTACAAATATGTCCACACATATTTGTGTGTAGATGTGTGTGAACAGCTACACCCACACCCACTCACCCACATACCCACACACATGCACATGCACACGCACACACAAACAAAACCATGAAGAAATAGGAAAATAAGTGGATGGAACGGTGCTAGTCAATGTCAGGGCAATCTGTTTCCTAGAAAAGAAACTTTGGAAAAATCTTGGTTCTGATCTGGATATGTTTAGAATAGAACCTGAGTCCCTCCCTGAGTGTTCATTCACTCATTTATCTATCCATTCTTATACTCATACCTTGATTTATACATGCATTTATTCATGTATGCTTGCCTCCATTCACATATTTGTGCATTCATTCAACAAACATTTGCTAGGTACCTAATGTATGTAGGACACTGTAAAGCACTTGGGGGCTAGGGGAGGTTTAGGGGTGGGAGGAGTGTTTGGGAAGTGGGTACCAAGATGAAGAAGACATAGTACTTGGTTACTAGGAGTTGAGTGTATTAGTGGGAAACTAGACACGGACATAAATAAGTGTTACACAAGTTTGACTGTGCTAGGTACATGAGCACAATATTCTGGGAGATTTGGTGAAAAAGGAATCACTCCAGTTGGAGGGAATCTGGGAAGACCACATAGAGAAGGTGGCATTCAGACTTCCTGTTGGGATCTGTGTTGTGTGACCCAGGGTGAAGGATGGGGAGGAAAAGGCACGTTTTGGTGGATTTGGTGATGGAGGTATGTTGGGGAGGGTTTCTCTCTTAGGGTCCTTGATCCCATTCCCTCCCCTTTTATTCCATTTCCTCTCCTGCTAAAGTTTATCCCTCTTTATTTTCCCTCCATCTACTGACTCCTTTTTTTTTTTTGCTGCCTACAAATATGTTCAAAGTCTTCCTCTTGCTTAAAAAAGCCTTCACTTGACCCTCAAATTCCCTTGAGGTATTGTTCTATCTATATCTCCTTTCCCTTTCACTGCTAAAGCCTAGAAAGAGTTCTCTACACTCACTGCCTCCCCTTCCTCATCTCCCATCACTTCTTAACCTCTTATGGTCTCACTTCTGACACTACAACATGATTGAAACTGCTTTCTCCAAGAACGCCAATGACTTATTAATTGTGAAGTCTCACAGCCTTTCCCCAGTCCTCTTCCTCCTTGAATATGTTACGGCTTTTGTTGACCACTTTCTTTTCTTGGCACTCTTCCTCCCTTGAGGCTTCTATGATGCGGCTCTTTCCTGATTCTCCCCTTACATGGGTGATCACTTCGGGCTCCTTTGCTCAGTCATTATCTTTTTCTTTCTCCCTAGTTGTAGGGGTCCCCAAGGCCCTGCCCTGGAGTCTGCACTCTCTTCTTTGGTGATCTCATTCATTAGTTACCATGGATTCAGTGATCATGTCTTTGTGGGTAATGTCTAAATCTGTATGACCGGCCCTGCTGTCTTCTGTCCCATGTTTCCAACTCCCTCCTAGATATCTCTACTTGGATCTTTTTGGTACCTCAAGCTCAATGTGTCTAAAACTCCACTCGGCATCTTCCTTCATAAGCCCGCCCCACTTCCAAACTTTCCCATCTCTGCTGGGGAGACCGTGATTGTTCCAATAATTTAGCTTTATAGGCTCAGAGTCATCTTTGACTTTTCCTTCTCCTTGAAGCCTCATATCCAGCCAATTGGTAAGTCAGTTCTACCTGGATGACATTTTTCTAATCTGTCATCTTCTCACCACTCATGGCCACTATCCTAGTTGAGGCCTTCATTACTTCCCAAATGGCTTTTTAAAAATAGCTCTCTAGTTGGTCCTCAGTCACCATTCCTTCCCCTCTTCATTTCATCCTTTACATGAATGTCAAAATAAACTTCCTTAGGAGCATAGATCTGACAACATCATTCTGATGCTCAAAAACACTCCATGGCTCCCTATTGCCTTTAGGATATATTATAAATTTCTTAGCCTGGCATAAATTGTCTTCCACACACTTCTCCAGTTTCCTCTATTTCATGTTACACTTCTTCATGTTCTCTCCACTTCAGTAAAACTGAACCATTACCTGTTCCCAGAGCTCTGTGTGTCACGTCTCACCTCAGAACATTCACACAAGTCACTCTGTGCCAGGAAGGCGTTTTATTTTCATGGTCACTTTTCTGAATCCTCTTCTTCCTTTAAGACTCTGCTCTTGGTGCTGATTCCTCTTTAGAAGCTTTCCTTGGCACCCTTGCTCTTGTCCTCACTCCCAGTTTCCTTCCTTTGCAGATATCCCCAGAATTATTTCTCCTATCTCTCTATTGTTCCTTTCACTCCCAATACTCTATTATTCTTCTCTGTTATGTTGTATCCTCTAATAGAATGTCAACTCCTTGAGACAAGATTGTCTTTTTTTCATATTTGTGTTTTGGCGTCTAGCACATTGCCTTTTACTTAGTAGGCATGTGGTATTTATTATATGTATGTGCATGTACATATATTTTATATTATATTTTTACTTCTATATTGTACATTATATTTCTGTATAAGAATCTATCCCTATAGATTCATGTAAACAGAATATCAAGTTATATAAAGGATTCTAGGTTTAGAGTTCAGGCATCATGGCAGAGGTGACATGACTGGGCCTTGAAAGGGATACAATTTGGCTGTATCAACAAGGTAGGGAAGGATAATCAAATTTGGTTCTCTGTGAGGGTGAGGGACAGGGCATGACCTGTGAAGCTAGAAACAGGCAATGAACATTGCTGATCATCTTTAAAGGTCCCTTGATCTCTGATGTCCTATAAGAAATAACTCAGTGGCCCATACCTAAATTTACTCACTTTATTACTAAGGCTTCTGGGCACCCAAACTCAGTATACAATGATGTATGTCGCTTCTATGAGCAAATGAATGTCAAATAATGACAGTGCTTCAGAAAAAAGTAAAGATGAGCAGGAACATTCTGCTTTCATTTAAAGTCAAACTCAAAATCTAAATATTTTTTCCTTAAGTAGCATTCATTCTAGAGTTCATTTTTGCAGGTTTGTGGGAGATATTGGTTGAGGTGTGGGTAGGTGGAACCCTGAGTTGTCACAGGAAGGGTGCAGTTTGATGAGATCACATGCCCACTGTAATCTTGGTGTTTTCAATTAAACAAATCCTTATACCTGAGCTGGCCATCTTCCCCATTGGCTCTGGTTGGCAGGGAAGGTCGGGTGGGCACATAGTCATATTTTCAGTTCTGTGGGTCAACCAAGAGAAGCAAAAACTTGTTGGCAGCTAGATGGCGCCATAGTGCACAGGGCGCCAGGCTTGGAGTTAGGAGGACCTGAGTTCAAATGTGGCCTCAGACACTTATTAGCTGTGTGACCCTGGACAAGTCACTTAATTCAGTTTGCCTCAGTTTCCCCATCTGTAAAATGAGCTGGAGAAGAAAATAGCAAAGCACTCCAGTATCTTTGCCAAGAAAACCCCAAATGGGGTGACAAAGAGTTGGACGTGACTGAAAATGACTCAACAACAGCCCCTCAAGTCATTCTACATATTCTCAACACTGTTATCTATATGTCATTACATCATGCTTTTAGAGCTGGAAGGGACCTTAGATCAAAATCCTCTCATTTTAGAAATCAGCAAGATGGGACCCAGAGTGACTTACCCAAGGTTACATAGCAAGTAGGTAGCAGGATTGGGATTTAAATCCAGGTCATCTGACTTCAGATCTAACACATATTGTACTAATATGCTCTGAAATACATATTTTACCTTCAAGTTGCTTAACACTACTTTGCTATTGTACTCTCTCTCTTTTTGGACCTCCCTGGTAAGATTTGAGTCATTTAAATCGTGTCTCCTCCAGCTACCAGCACAGGGCTCTCCATGTTTAGTAAATGTTGAATGGAATTGAAAATGGTAAGCGACTGGAGGGCAGGAGCTGTTTCTCATTTACCCTTGACCCCCATAGGGTTTAGTGCTGCTCCCTACAGACCAGAGTTATTCAATAGAGGTTTTATTGACTACATGAAAGGAAAAAAATCATAGGATTTAAAACTGGAAAGGGCCTTCGATGTCATCTTGTCTAGTTTCCCTAGTATAAGGCATTGCACTGGAAGATAGTTATAGATCCCCTTCACGTAATGCTTTAGCATCTGGATTTGTCACACTGGATCCTCACAACACCCTGAAGGGTTGTATAGGTGGTATTTTTAGAGATGAGAAAACTGAGTTGTTGACAAGTTGTGATTTGTTCACTAATTACCATACAGGAAATGAATGTCTGAGGTGAGATTTGAACTGAATTCTTTCCTAACTCTTAAGTTCAGTATTTCTTCCACTAAACCAAACTATCTCTTATCTTACTTAACAAACCATGGAATCTCTGAATCTCAAAGGTGGAAGGGACCTCAGGGGGCAAGAATGCCTTCTGTCCAAGGTACCTCACAAATGGGTTATCCAGTCTGTGTAAAGGCTTTAGGGGAAAGGGAAGTCACTATCTTACAATGCACCTCATTTCACCTTTAGATGGCTCTGATTGTGTGGGATGTTTCCCTTACATTAAGCCTAAATTTGTGCATTTGCAACTTCTACCTGTGGCTCCTACTTCTATCCTAAGTAGAAAAAAAATCTAAGTCTTCTTCCATGTGATGGTGGCTTCAGATAGGTGAAGATAGCTACTGCGTGCTCTCCTGTACTCCCTAGTCTTTTTTCCTGGATAAATGGTCTTAGTTTAATTGATCCTCACCTTATCTTAAGGTCTCTGACTATCCTAGTTACCTTTCTTTGGATGAAGTTTTTCAGATGACAGGTTAACACCTTTTCTAATATGTGATAAATGGGACAAAATTCAAATATTTCAGATGTAGTCTGGCCAGGGTAGGGTACCTCAGGAAATTTAGCTCCCTATGCTAGCCCTCTGCTTTCCAATCCATACCAGTCCAATCCAAGAGGCATCTATTACGTAGAAAGCACTTGTGCTAGGCACAGAGGATTTAAAGGTAAAATACAAAACAAAGCAACTGGTCCCTGACCTCAAGAAGCTATCTATTCCCCTGGGGAGATGCGTCATATAAAGAGATAAGTATACACAAATTAAGTTGAGGAGGGATAAAACACTAACAATTATGGGGATCAAGAAAGACTTTCCATAGAAGGTGGCACATAAAACGAGCCTTAACAGAATTTTCTTTATGGGATTATGCCTCTCTTTGGCATAAGAGCCTGAGATTGCCCTGGCTTTCTTGGCCTCCATCACATACTTTTAACTCCTATTAATCTTTCAATCTACTAAATCCCCAAGATCTTTTTCAGATTAACTGTTGCCTAGCCATGTCTCCCCATTCTTGGACTTGTGAAATTGATTTTGTGAATCGAAATGTAAGACCTATTAAATTGCAGCTTACTAGATGTGGTCCAGTGTTCTAGACCATTGAGATCTTTTTTTTTCCCCCCTCTGATGCAGGCCGCCATTAAATGGAGGAGCTTCATGTCATCTGCAGGTTAGAATAGCTTGCCCTCCAAAACTTATCCAAGTCATTTATAAAAATGGGAAATAGTCTAGGACCATTCAAACAGATACCTGGAGCTTATCAATGACTTGGATAAGCATTTATGTCGGTTCTTTCAATAGCTCAGAATCCAGGCTGTAGCTTTGGTATACATTGGGTATAAAAATGAGCATCAGTTTATACAATTGTATCGACTGTCCGTGAATGCTAGGGGGATAAAGAGTGACAGCATTGGATGGGACAAGGTGTGGCCTCTCTCATCTATAAATTTGGGCCAATAATACTCATAGTACCTCCTCTACGAGCCTTTATGTCATGAGGAAAATGCTTTGTAATCCTTAAAGAGATTTAGAGCTCTAGAAATCTGACTTATTATTTCTTTGGCTAGGAGATAGGAGTGCTCATTTTTTTGAGCTTGACCGAAGCCCCTCCTCTTCTGGGAAGATTCCTGATTACATTGTATACTCCAGGATTTAGAGCTGGAAGGGACCCTAGAAATCATATGGCCCTGAACCTTCATTTTTTTTTTTTTTTTTTTTGCTTTTTGGAGGGCAATTGGGGTTAAGTGACTTGCTCAAGGTCACATGGCTAGTAAGTGTTAAGTATCTGAGGCTGAATTTGAACTCAGGTCCTCCTGACTTCAGGGCCGGTGCTCTGTTTACTGAGCCACCTACCTGCCCTTGGAACTTTCATTTTATAGGAAAGGAAATTGAGTCCCAGAGAGGGGAAGGTCCTGGAACTAACTAGTGACTGACATGAGGTTGGGTCCCAGATCTTCTGGGTTCAAGTCCAGTATTCTGTTACTTTGAACAAGCTTCCTCACTTGCTGGCCCTGACCTCTCCATTCTTACCAGATGTACCCTAAAATCTAACACTTTGACCCAACTCTGTCTTGTTTGCTTCTGGTTTTTTAATGTCAATGTCAGCTAAATGCAAGGTTCCTTGAGGGGTGACTTGCTTCTCCTTGTCTTGTAGACATACAAGGCCTATCTAGTTGTAGATGCTTGATAAACTCTTGGTGATGGCCTAATTTAATCTGACCATCCTTCTGTTTACAGGCAAAGGTATGTAGTCAAACCTCAGTGAATGGATCAAATTGAGCCCTGCCAAAGAAGAGATTCTACAGTCTTTGTTAGTAGTGCACTTCAGCACATAGCACCCTTCCCTGAATGAAAGGTCTTCCTGAGAGCTAACTGGAATTCCTCATGGAGTTTCAATCCATTCTAGCCTCATTTTAATAATAATAAATAGCATTTTTATAGTGCTTTAAGGTTTGCAAAGTGCTTTTTATTTATTTCATTTTACCTTCACTGAAATCCTGTCAGTTAGGTGCTTTTGTTATTTTATAGTCTTCCTGAGGCAAGTTTGATGATGTCAAGCATAGCGTGATGCAGTTAGAGGAGAAGGCACCTCAATCCGATGATGAGTCGGGAGACTTGAGTTCTAGTTCTGTCTCCTGGGTGATTCTCGCCTGGATCTATGGGTGGGTGGTGGTACTCCCAGCAGACAAAGGGAAGTTTGAAGGCAGGGGGGTGGGGGAGGGTGGGGGGGAAGAGGCAGAATTTATAAGGGAAGATGATGAGTTCAGTTTTGGACTCTCAAGTCTCCCTTCCCCTTCTGTGAAAAAGGGAGGCAGTACCTGCTCTGCCTCCCTCTCAGGGCCATGCTAAGGCTCAGATGGGACCATTTTTTAGGCACATAGGATTTAGATTGGCAGGAGACCCTAGCGATCATTTCATCCGATCTCCTCATTTTCCAGATAAGGAAATTGAAGCCCAGAGGGGGAAGTGATTTCCTTGAGGCTCCACAGGTAGCAAGTAAAAGAGTAAAGGTTTGAACCTAGGGTGTCGGACTCCAGACCTTGGCCTTTCTTTTATGCTGTGCTCCACTGCCCTTCATAGCATAATGGTGCGTTAGGAAGACAGGCAGTGTGTAAAGGATGAATTGGGGAGGGCAGGCGGGGAGCTAAAGTCTAGAAGATTGCTTAGAAAGCTGTTATAAAGATCCAGATGAGGTAAACTCAGCATCTGGACTAAGGTGGTTTTATTGAAAACTGAGAGCATTAGTGACATTCTTCTGGTTAAAGCACGAAGAGCAATGCATATGGCTAGAATCATGCCATATCATAATTTCAGGGTGAGGAGGGAGCAGGCCCAGTCACCACTCCGGCCTCACAATAGGGATCTTGGCCTAGTTGGTTTGTCCGTTTTATCTGGTCCCTGAGGAATGTGAGAATCTTGTACTGGGCTTCCCTTCCAATGGACTTGCAGTTGACATTTCTATAAAAAAAAATTGTTTCAATAACATTTGTCCCGGTCAGCCTTAATTCTGTCATTTTCAACTCTTTTCAGTTCCTAATTCTTTTTTCCCATTGAAGTTGAACCTGAAAACAAACAAGAGTTTGTTTGTTTTGGTTTCATTTCCCTCCCTGGACACTGAAATTGCCGTATGTGGGAGCTGCTGGGTGTTTTCATGCTGTCCACTTCCTTCCCTTGTCTTTCTTTCCTATTTCCAGCTGATGGGATAACTTGGCCAATGCAAGTACAAACCTAATTGAGAAATCTCCCCTTCTCCTCACCCCGTAGGAGAGAACCTGCCAGGATGTCTAGATGGCTTCTTTCTAGAAAAGCATTTCACAGACTTTTCCAAGTAGACTGATGAGGCAACCACCCTAATGCACCCAATCCAGGTAGCAGAATTCGGCCAGCTAGGTGTCACAGTGGATAGAGTGCCGGCCCTGAAAGTCAGGAAGACTCATCTTCCTGAGTTCAAATCCAGCCTCAGATACTTACTAGCTATGTGACCCTAGGTAAGTCACTTAATTCTGTTTGCCTCAGTTTCCTTATCTGTAAAATGAGCCGGAGAAGAAAATGACAAACCATTCCCGTATCTGTGCCAAGAAAAGTCCAGATGGGGTCACAAAGAGTTAGCCTCGACTAAAACCACTTAATGACAACAACAAGAAAGAAACAAATACACACATACAATATATATACACACATGTATACATATATATATATATAAATGCATACATACATACATACATACATGTGTATGTGTGTGTGTGTGTGTGTATGTGTGTTTATACACATACCCATCCTGGGCACTTGAGAGATAGGGGCTGAGGCCTGAAAGGGAAGAATTGTGGTCTGGTTGGGAGCCCTAGGCTAGAAGTCCTGATACCTGGCTTCTGCAGCTACTAATAGTAACTCTTCTATCACATTTTAGCGTTTGTGAAATGCCTTTCTCACAGTAGCTGGGATATAGGTGATGGGATATTCCCATTTTATAGAGGAAGAAAACTGAGGTCATAGGAGTCAAAAGATTGCTCAAGGTCACATGGCTATAAATGTGAGAGTTGGGATTCTGACTCAGGTCTCTTGTTCAAGGGCAGCATTCTTTTTACCCAAATCATGCCTTTGCTATTGACTGCTAATCGGCTGCATGACCTTGGGCAAGTTACTTAACCTTTTTCAGAAACATCTCTTAGACTGTTGAATTAGAAGAGATAGCAAGAATCATCTAGTCCAACCCTACCATTTTATGGATCAGGGAAACAGTGGCCCTTTCTGGGCCCCAATTTCTCGTTAATATTAAAAAATAACAGCTAACATGTATGTAGTATTTCAGGGCTTCCAAAGTGCTTTACAAGTATCATCTCATCACAGCAACCCTGGGAGGTAGGGACTATTATTATCCCTATTTTACAGATGAGTAAACTGAGGCAGACAGCAGTTAAGTGTCTCGACCAGCGTCACACAGCTAGCAAGTACCTGAGACTGGATTTGAATTCAGATTTTCTTGACTCTAAGTCCAACTCTATCCACTGTGCCATTACAATCAAAAGTGTTGTATTTGGAGTTGGGAAACATGTGTTTGAGTCCCAGTTCAACCTCTCACTAGCTGTCTTATCTTGGACCCATCCCTTCACTTCTCTGTATCTTAGCTGCCTCATTTATGAGGTAGAGATACAACTTCTGCCTGACCTACCACAGAGTTTTGGGGAGAATCAAATGAGTATGTGAAAATGGTTTTAAAGTGAATATCAAATGTTACACAGGACACCTGTTTGTATGTGTGCTATCACTGCTTCAATAGATGACAACTCCCTCCGTGCCTTTGTAGTTTTCAGGAGTCATCTCTGAAAACCTTCATCACATGATCATTTTAATTCCTTTTTTTTTTTTTTGGCTTTTTTGGAGGGCAATTGGGGTTAAGTGACTTGCCCAAGGTCACATGGCCAGGTTTTGTGTTAAGTGTCTGAGGCTGGTTTTGAACTCAGGTCCTCCTGACTCCAGGGCCAGTGCTCTATTCACTGTGCCACCTAGCTGCCCCATTTTAATTTCTTTTTAAAAATTTTATATTTGTTTTTTATTTTTTCTCCTCCTTTTTTTCTTCTCCAAGTTGCTGTGAGGATAAGATAGGGTAATATAGTTGAAAACATTATGAAATTGTAATTTGAAATTAAAAACCATTATCATTATTATGAGGAAGGGAAAGTTAAGGGGAAGGGCAGTGTGGTATGGTGGAAAGTGTGCTAGACTTGGCATCAGGAAAGCCTTGGTTCAAATCCCCCCTCAGATACTTAGCAGCCATGTGACCGAAGGGAGGAAAAGAGCAAGTCATTTGTTCAATGTCTTTGGGCCTCAGTAAAATAAGAATGTTGGACTCCGTGGCCTCTAATGCCTTATGCAGCTATAAATTCATGGTTGTATGAGAGGACCAGATTGGAGACAGTGTAGTACTGTGGAAAGAACAATCATTTAGGAGTCAGAGAACCTGAGTTCAAATCCTTCTTTTATAATTTCCTGCTTGTGTAGTCTTGGACAAATCACTTAACCTCCCTAAGACACAGTTTCCTCATATGTAAGGAGATCAGATGGTCTCTGGGCTCCCTTCTAACTCTAGACTTAAAATCCTGTGAATTTTGCCAAATCTTCCCAAAGAGAAATGAGTAGTTTATTAATCATCTTATATGGCATCTATTTGTTGTTTGAGTGTGTGTATATTGAGAGGTGGAGAAGAAGTGAAAGCCACACCCCTAAGTTATGGAATCTAGGGGTTTGGTTTTCAGGGAGGGAGACCTTCCTGAGCTGCTACCACCAGCTGGGGTGTTGGAGGCAAAGACCATCAAAGCATCAGAGAGCGTGAAAGTGAGGAGGAGACAGCTGAGAGGCTGAAGAGAAAGTGGTAGCTTTTGAGGGTAGTTCTTGTGGTGGACACTTGGATCCCAGGTTTGTGGTGATTTAATTGAGGATCTTCATCTTGCTGTTCCTGGCTCGGCCACCAGGTTGGGATGTGGGGCTTCCCACCTACATGGGCAGAATGAGAGTTCAACAATTATCCAGCAAATTTGATTAGTGTAGACAGTTGAAATAACACATTTTAGATGATTAAAAATACCAAAGGAAGCAAACCAACTCTTTTCTGTCCAAGAGCATTGGGTTGTTTTTGGGTGGAAGTGAAGGAGGCAAGTGGCGGATATGGATGTTGAGTGTAAATTAGTCTGATCCTTTGTTTTTGCTTGTTTTGGAAAACTGAAGCTAATTTAACTTTTGCAAGGATTTTAATTTCTTGAAAGAGTAACAGTTCTTCCTTTTACTTTGTCTCTTGGACTTGTAGCTATCATTTTGCTCTCTCCATTTTACAGATGGGAACCTGTGACCCAAAGAAATGGAGGGACAATAGGGTAAGGAAATGGCAGAGGAGTAGGGACTAGGTCTTGAGCTAATTAGTCAATGATCCAGGCATTTGTTATGAGAGAGTAAACTATATACATTTTATTCATATTATTTCTCAGTGAGTTAGAGCTTGATGCTAATAATAAGGATGAGAAGAACTCATACTCATGTAGTGCTCTTGAGTGGTGGGGTTCAGACCTCTGATTTCATATGCACTGGGATCTCCTAGCACAGAAACTCCCTGACCCAATGTAGATCAGTAAAGTTCCCTGGGATGCTGTTATTCAGTCATTTCAGTCATTGTGACTCCATTTGGGATTTTCTTGACAAAGATACTACAGAAGCTTGCCATTTCCTTTTCCAGCTCATTTTACAGATGAGGAAACTGAGGCAAATAGGATTAAGTGACTGCCCAAGGTCACATAGTAAGTGTGTGAGACAAGATTTGAACTCAGGTTTTCTTGACACCAGGCTCAGGGCTCTAGCTACTTCACCACCTAGCTGTCCTTGTTCCCTGGGATATTGTGAAGTTAAGTGACTTTCCTAGGGTCACATAGACAGTGTTAGAAGTGGGACCTGAACCTAGGTTTTCCTGACCCCCTAGAATGACTCTTTCTTCATTATCCCAAGCAGCCTTTGTCTTGCCAAAGTTACTATTATTCCCATTTACACATGATTAAACTGGGATGGAAAAACATGGATTGTTCTCATCCCAAGATTGCCTGGGTCTGATAGAGGTATATATTCACGCAAATATACATAATATATACGTGTACACATATTTCTATACATACCTACCTACACAATGAATAGTTTTAGTGAAAAACCCAGAGAATATAAACGTTCTATTTATGATTATGAGTGGTCTTCCTGACTCCAGAGTCAGGTTTTGTTTGACTACACTCCACAGAGTCACTATCTATAACATTACATATATATTTATATATCTATATTTTGTCTGTGCTTATGATTTCATTGGTGTAAGGAACTCCTGTTAGAACTGGTCTATGCGTCAGGAAGACAAGGACTCAAGTCTCACTTCTAACACATACTGGCAGGAGTGTGCTGGAGCCCCCTCTGGAAGTCGGTTGTTAAATTTTCAGCATGAACATTTACTCCTTGGAAATCAGCAAACTACAAATCAGAGATTGATTTATTATTTTGTTAATTGTTTAGACTTTTAAAAGTGGTCCAGAAAATGTCAATAATATAGATTAAATTTAAAAGTATGTCTTGTGTACATCCCCCACCCTACCCTACTTGTTAAACATTTATCAGCATATCCCTGCATACTAAGTATAAGGCCTTGACAAGACCAATTAATAATTATTCTTAGTATCTCAAGCAAATCTCTTAAGGCTACAAGTTCCAGAACAGTTGATGATCTGAGTTGGTAGAGAGCATTTTTCCATGGAAGAATTTGTTGCATTGAAATTATAGCTTGAAACAAATAAACAAACAAAAAAAGGTAAAATGTGTGTGTGTGTGTGTGTGTGTGTGTGTGTGTGTGTGTGTGTGTGTGTGTGTGTGTGTGTGTGTGTGTGTGTGTGTGTTGTTAGTCTGGATTTGTGATTTCATTGGTATAGGGAACTGTTACCAATGATGAAACTCTTCTCTAGCCATGTATCTTGGCAACTATTCTGCAATTTTCAGTCTTAGAGAGTTGTTTAGGGGACACTGAGTAGTTAAGAGACTTGCCCAGGGTCACTCAGTGGGTGAATTTGAATACTCATGAGCTGGAAGCATAAAACAGTCAAACAGTCTATTATTACCACAGAAAATAAAGACCCTTCATAGGACTGCTGACTGGATTCCTTGCATTCACTTTGAACTGGTGCTGTTGCAGTAACTTACGGTTGTTATCATGGAGGGTTGACAGGCTTTAGATCTATCTCTTGCTCAGGCAGAGCATGACTTGATTCTCCAACTGCAGGACAGTTCTGTTGGCAGTCATCTTCTGAGAAGCAACTAGTTATGGAAGTCTTCTCTCTCTGGGTGGCTGGTTTCTGGCTCTTGTATTCATGAGGTACCTCCAGGGCTGGTTCTCAGTTCTCAGGATCACTTATCTATGACTGGTGCTTAGTAAAGGAAGCTGAAACATGAGGCAGCCAATAATTAGGAAGTCTAAGGACCCCTGCCGCAGGCTAATCTGGGTGAGCACCTGTCCTACAGCCATGTTTTTCTGCTATAAGTCACCATTGCTGCTGGACAAAGGAAGGGTGAGAGAAATCCCCTCCTCCCCTTTGCTTGTATGTATTCATGTACTCTTTTAAGGAGTCCAAGGAAAATAAAGCCTAGGAAGAGAGAAGGGTCAAAAAGATCAGGCTATTTGTTTTTATTCTAGTGATTTTCCCTTAAAAGTCTCCTCCATTAAATATTCCCTTGTAATCAAATACATACGTATGTACACATGTGCACACATACATATGCATAGATACATATACAGACATACAGTGGAGGTATTGTGGGTTTGGTTCCAGATCCCTGTAATAAAGGGAATATTGCAATAAAGTGAGTCACATGAATTTTTTGGTTTCCCAGTGCATATAAAAGTTATGTTTACATTATACTTTGGTCTATTAAGTGTGCAATAGTATTATATAAAAAAATGTACATACCTTAATTAAAAATACTTTATTGCTCAAAAAAATATGCTAACCATCATCTGAGCCTTGGGCGAGTTGTAATCTTTTTGCTGGTGGAGTTTTGTCTTAATGTTGATGGCTGCTGACTCATCAGGGTGGTGGTTGCTTCTGAAGGTTGGGGTGGCTGTGGTAATTTCTTAAAATAAGACAACAATGATGTTTGCCACATCCATTGACTCTTCCTTTCACTTGAACACTTAAGAGGCCATTGTAGGGTCATTAACTGGCCTAATTTTAATATTTTTTGTGTCTCAGTGAATAGGGAGGCCCAAGGAGAGGGAGCAAGATGGGAAATAGCCAGTCTATGGAGTAGTCAGAACACACACAAAATTTATTGATTAAATTTCCTGTCTTATATGGGTATGGATCATGGCAGCCAAAAACAATTACAACAGTAACATCAAAGATCAGGGATCACAGATCACCATAATATAATATATCATAATATATTAATGAATAATAATGATGATGATGAATATATAATAATGATGAATATAATTAATAATAATGGAAACATTTGAAATAATGTGAGAATTACCAAAATGTGACAGAGATATAATGAACACATGCTGTTGGAAAAATGGCACCAATGGACTTGCTCAATGCAGGATATCCATAAACCTTCAATGTCTGCGAAGCACAATAAAATGAAGAATGCCTGTATACATACACATGCACACATTTATGCATACACATGCACACATTTATGCATACACATAAACACATACATATACATACATAAAAATGCGTAGTCAGTAAGCACCTACTCTGTGCCAGTTCCTGTGCTAAGCACCAGAAATACCAAAAAAAAAAAAAAGCAAGTCCCTGCTTTCAAGGAGCTTACAAGCAATTAGGGACAAGCTATTTACAGGACAAACTGGAGACTATAAACAAAGGGAAGTCACTTGAATTGAAGGGTTGGGAAAGGCTTACTGTATAGGGGAGGGTTTTAGCTGGCATTTGGAGGAAGCTGGAGAAGCCAGGAGGCAGAGGTGAGGAGGAAGAGCATTCCAGGCATGAGGCACAGCCAGTAAAAATGAATCAGTAGATGTAGTGACCTTGTCTATGATACCATGAGTCTAAAGTCTATGGCTGAATGCGAGCAATCCCCACTACTAGGGAGAAAAATTCACAGTGCATAGTTTACTGTTAGGATGTCAATGGTGTCCTTCCTTATTGTCATAGGTTTATTTTCCTTCTGGGGTGTTTGATGCAGGGTGGACGGGCAGATTAAAAATGTTTATGGGCTGAGACAGCAAGAATACTGTCGATTTTTGAACCCTGTACCTCCTCTCCCTTTGTAGTTCACACATTCTCTGTGCTTTACCACATTACAGCTTTTTCCAGTCATCTCTCTCTCTTTTTTTTTTTTTTGTATCTTTAGTTCCTTTTTCCTTAAATCAGTAAAAGTGAAACTTTGAATTTTCTGGGATCTTAATTGTTAGATGACTGGAATCTTGATTCATTACCCCTCCTTTTCCTTTTCTTCTTTCCTCTCTTTCTTTCTTCAACCCTTTCTTCCTGCCTTTTAGAAACCCAACCCAGTCCTGGGAGATAGAACCTCCTTCCCCGGAGGTTGAACCATCTGATAAAGAAGAGAGTAAAGAGAAGGAAGTCTTTTTACTTTACTTTACTAGTCCTCAGTCTTGAGTCAATCACCCCTCCCCCTTCCCCATTACAATGCTAGGAATGCCCATCAAGCATTGGGCTCTTACCTTATCAAGCCACAAAACTATGCAGCTGGTATCCCCTACAAACTCTATGCTATCTAAACTCAACTGGGTCCTCATAACTGTATAGCATTTTCTTCATTCATTGATGATTGACTGCTGATCACATTCCCCATAGTGCCTGTTACACACCTCTCCACAAGCCTCCACCTCCACCCCCTTCTTTTTCAACAGATGACCCTGTTTCCTATTTTATTCAAAAGATTGAGTCCATCTGAAGTGAACTCCTTCCTCTCTATCCTCATACCTCCAAATCTCTCTATGTTCTCCCCATCCTTTCCTTTGCTTCAGTTCCAGGAGATGAGAAGGCCCTTCTTACCCAGACTAACCTCTCTGTCTTGCCAAAGCTAACCCTGACCCCATCCAATCCAATGCAAAGTCCTATGGAGTTTGCATCCACAATGCCTCTTGCATCCATTCTCTCTACTCTATTCACATTGCTGCCACCTTAGTTCACTTCATTATCACCTTTTGCCCTACTATTGTGATAACCTACTTACATGTCTCCCCACTTCCATTTTTTCCTTTCTTTAATCTTTCCTTCCTATGGGTGCCAAAATAATCTTACATATGCTTTGGTCTCACTATATCCTTGCTCACAAACCTTCAGTGGATCTTTTGACTTGTATTTGAGATAGGATGAAACACAAATTCCTTAACCTGGTATTTAAGGTCAGCACAATCTGATTCCAACCAACCTTTCTAGCCTTATTTCAGACTCCTCTCTTTCACAAACCCTAAATTCCCATCGGCTGTTCATTTTGTACTCTCATATGCACAGAATTTCACAGTCCAAAGGGTCTTCAGTATCCATCTAGTCTAACCTGAACAATAATCCCTCTGTAGCTTACCTGACAAATGGTCATCCAGTCTTTTTCTGAAGACCTGAGATTTTTCTTCACATGAAGTCTATACATGACTTTTTGTTATATCCACTCATTCTCCCACTTCTGCCCTTTGGGATCAAATGATACAATTCTAATCACTCTTCCACATGACAGTCCCTCGAGCCCTTGAAGACACCTGTCATGTCTCCTGCCTCTGTACATGTCAGCAGGCCATTGCCATTCCTTCTTCTTCACCTCTGCACATAGAAATCCTTCACTTCCTTCAAGGACTCTCTGGTGCCACTTCTGCCATGAAGTTTTCTCTTTTCTCATGAGCTAAAAGTGTTCTTTCCTTCCTCCCAATTTCTTGTACTTTGTACCTTATCTTTGCTTCTATCACATTTCACCTTGCATCTTGTTTATTTGTGCTTGTGTCTTAGTCTTCTCTGGGTTATAATCATGTTGACAGGGCAGGATCTGTGCGATATTTAACTTTGTAACTTGCTGAACATGGTGTCTGACACATAATCAATGCTTCATAAATATTTGTTGAGTTGAATTGATTTAAGTGAGGCACCCTCTTTTCAACCCACTTTCCTGATCAGCCTTTTGAATGCTCAATGTCAACCTGGATAGTTATGTAGAATCATGTCATACCAGAGTATGTGTTCTTCAATTGACAAAGATTTTCTAAGTTGGGGAGTAGGTGGAGAGAGAGGTCAAATGAAGATGACTCATTCTTCTCATAGGGACCAAACTTGGTAAAAATGTGTGAAGTCTTTCATTTTAAGAACCATCATAATCTAAGTAGTGGGTAAAGTCAAATGTATAAGCCTGGGGTTCTGAGGAAAAAAGCCTTCTGATTGCTGAAGCATCTGAGCAATCTAAGCAATGTTTCACCTCTGGAGCTATCCAGAGTACTGGATTGTCTCTGCCTGAATCAAAGATTTCTTGACTCAGGAGACCTATTTCTGTACCTGATCTTTACTCTTGTTTTACTTTGAACCCTACCCTTGTGGCTCCATCCATCCCTGATGTCAATCTCTTGCTTCAGTCTATGTTCTGACTGATCACAACTGGGCTCTGTCGACAGCTTTCTGACATTACCAGCGCTAGCCCAGTTCCTTGCCTGGGTGGGCTGCATAACATATTATTCCCTTTAAACTTCATCTCTGTCTCCATCTTCAAACTTTGTGAATGCCCTTCTAGGATTCAGGAGCAGCATGACATGTGTTAGGATTTTTGGATGGAAGGAAGCTGGGAGTCCATAAGATTGTGCTCTCTGTGAAAATAAATTCAATTCAAAAGAGATTTCTGACCACAAAAGAAGATGGACTATCATTAAAGAGTTAGCTGTGGTTCTTGAAGAGAATATTGAATTTAGACAAGAATACTTGAGTTAAAATCCTACATCTTCCACTTACTACCTAGGTTGCCTTGGATAAATCATTTAATTTCCCTGACCTCTGTTTCTTCATTTGCAAAATGAGAGTAGATGACTGCTAAGGTGCCTTCAGGCCCTAATTCTACAGTCTTATGAATTAGCCTCCATGAAAAACATTTTAAGTGCCATTGATCCTACTATGTGCAAGTCACTGTGTGAGATGTTAGGGATGCAAAGATAAAAATGAAACTATCTCTACATTACAGGAGTTTACAATCTAACTAGTTGGTATGAAATATATGCAGATTAGTAAATACAAAGTATTTGAGGGTGAGTGTTGGGTAGGATCAAGCCCAAAAGAAAAGAGAGGATTGCAACTGAACTGAGCCTTGGAAGGAGCTAACTAGGGAATCCAAAGCACTGACTGTACCTGAATGGAGTATTTGGATATTTGACTGAGTTAGGATATTAGAATTTAGTAAAGCAGCTGTTGATTTGTTTGACTTTAAGGTCTCTTAGAACTTCTATGTCTAATTATCTTCTCAAATATCCCTTTCCAAACATTTCTGATGTTAATTTTTTTTCTTCTCAAAAGGCAGGAAGTGTCATATGCCAGTCCTCCTCCAAATTGAGAGGAAGGGAATATTGCTCCCTTTCACCCAGCAGTCCTTGCTCTGTGTTATCTGTGGCAGTTCTCATTTGGAAGGGCCAGAATTAAGGGTTGGGTGTGTCTAAGTGAAATATTATTGGCTCTTGCAAAGCTGCAAGTCCTGGTATCTATCTGGGTAAGCTCTGGGGATTCCTAGGTAAGTGAAGTAGGGAACAAAAGAGAGCTTGTTCAGATTTCTCCCACCTCAGCCCTAGTCTGTACTATCTCTAATTTCTCTAATGAGGGCACCAGGATCTAACTACATTGAGTTCCTTGAGGTGAAAATCTTACAATGTTAGAAAGAAGGGGACAGAGGTTACACAATGCTCTGAGTTTGCTGCCTGATTTAGACTCTAGGCAGTCATATGGTTGAAGTAAAGACCCCATTCCCCAAATATAAATATCTTTCCTATGGTTGTCCTGATTCCTTCCCTGAGCAGAACTGAGTCTTGGGAGGAGAGTGATAGGCTCCTGTTTCAATCAATGGACCAGCATGTACTCAACACCTATAATGTCACCAGCCAGCCTTGGTCCTGAATCTCAGCTATCCTTAGCCAAGAAGCTGAAACATCAGAAGGCTAATATTTGCCATCTGATAGCCTTGCTCACTGTCCTGTGCCTTCTTTCTGGCAAGCCTCCTGACTAGGATTTCTTTTTCTTTGTCTAGAAGTAAGGTATTGCTTGAGGGTAGGAGCCAACCTTCCTTTAACTCATGAAAGCAACAATCCTGAACTACTTTAGTAAACTCTCAAAAGATCCCTCTGGGAGGATTCCAGAGTAATCCTCTTGCCCCAGCCCTTACCTCTAGGACAGGATTGTATATACTAGTGGGGAAAGGATGTCTCTCCTGTGGTCTATCTCCTTTAGATGGAAAGAGTGAGCCTCTGAAAAAGTAGGGAGAATAGCAGCAAGACATACCAGGTGAGGATAGCAGCAAGCACCCTTCCATACGCAGGATGGCTGCTAGCACAGGTTCTTAGATCTGGTTTTCTAAAGCAACTCAAAAGGGATTAACAATCTTACTTTAATCAAACATATATCATTTACCTAGTTCAGGGGAAAAAGTCAGCACCCTGAACTTCAGAGAAAATGAAACAGAAGTTATAAGCAGACAAAAAATACAGACAGAGAAACAGACCAGCAGACAGGGCTTCCAGTCGTCTAACCATTACATCCATACCTAGTTAGTTATCAGAGAGAGAAGCACCAACATCTGGGTTTTCAAAGTGGGGATGGGGTGGGTGGGGGGCGCTTAACAGCTGCCCAGAGTTTCATCTGGCCAAATCACACAGCTGTGAGCCCCAAAAGAAAAATCTCACTCAGAGGTGTATATAGCCTTCTCCAGGGTCAGAGAACATCACAATCATTGTTACCCACTTGACTACAAAGTAACAAAAGTTGTGCCTTCCTGAAAAACAAGCCTTCCACCACAGGCTCCATGTGACCACATGCAGCCTATTAGGGGGCAGAGTATATTTTCAGATCAGGAAAGGTCGTCAAATTCACCTAGACCTATTAAGGGGCAGGGAAGATCTTCAAATTCTCATGACCATTACAGTGAGGTGATAAAAAAAATCTCACACTTACTAGCCATGTGACTTTGGGCAAGTCACTTAACCCCGGTTGCCCTCCAAAAAGCAAAAAAAAAACCAAACCCAATAATCTGAAAACACGGTTACACCCCAGAACTGCTCCATCTCTCTCTTGTTTGTGTTTTCATCCTCCTGAGCTCTGTGGCGTTACATCACTGATGTAGGTACTCCTGGTTTATCAGGACCCTTTCTGGCTAGTTGGGAAGCAGCGGTAATTTCCCTCTTTGGGCTTGCTGCATTGCTTGAATGAAATGGTCGACACAGAAGTGTCTGGCGCTTGACTCAGGCCAGCTTAGGGTGTTTTATCTCTTGTATCACGGGAAATACCCATTCCCACTCTGCCTTTCCCCAACTCCTGTTAATTACTATTAATAACTGCTTATGTTAATAACTGTTTATGTTAATAACTGTTCTGGCAGAAGACTTTTTCCTTCAAAGCCATATATATAGGAAGGAAAAGATAGAAATTCCTTTTAATGGGCAGTATAGGGTTTGAAGCCTGTGATTTGTCATATTAGCATAAATGCAGTCCAGGGTTGGGAGGGAAGCACTGTCTGGTAGTGGCTGATTTGGGAAGAGGCAAGTTATGGGTACTTTGATGAACAGAATTAGGCTTTAAATGCTCTAATACTAAAGCTTAGTCTGGGAACAGGGAACTGTAGTTTGTGTGTTCTGAAAGCCCAAGAAAGGGACTATAAAAAAAAAGTTATTCGACTCAGTTACTCAACTGAATTGTCAAAATCTCTGAGGAACGAGCTGGTTTATCTTCAACATAGGCATATTCACTTCTCAATCTCTTTTCTTCCTTAGTAAGAGTATCTACATATTGTATGTGATTTTGTTAGGCTGACTGAATGCTGATGCCCCTTTGTATCTATGAATTAAACCTAAGTTCTTATTCAGGTTCTAATACTAGTTGCAAGACTTGTGGACAGATTTCTTCTTCTGTATCTCCTTCCTCATCCCCCTCCCAATAAAAAGGAGAGGTCCAGAGAGCGGAGAAGAAATTTCAGTTATTTCTGAGGCACTTACATTTCTAAAATTCTGTGACTGTGTGTGTCATTGAGTAAATGAACATTTTGTTTCTGTGCAAACAGCCTCATCGGTAAAATTAGGAAAGGGCTTGATTTGAAGTCAGGAGATCTGCCAGGCACAATGGAAAGAACATTGAACTTGGGATTGTAGGTCCTGAATTTGAATTTTGCCTCTTTCTGCCACTTGTTTCCTGTGTGACCTTGGCCAGGCACTTAACATTTCTGGGCCTCCAATTCCTATAAAAGGAGGATGTTTAAGGAGGTGGCATCCAAGCTCCCTCCTAGCTAGCTATCTATGATATAAGACTAGGATATCCTGGCTCTAATGCTTAGAAGTTGTGTGATCATGGGCAGATACTTTTCCCTCTTGTGATCCTCCATTTTCTTATCTGTAAAATGGGGCTATAATGTGAACACTACCTAGCAGGAAAATGCCTTATAAATCTTCAAGTACTGCATAGATGTAATCTATTGTTACTATTCTTCCACCTGCTCCTATTCTCTCCCCTTCTTCTTCCTTTTTGTTATTATGGGTTAAGGTCTCCTGAATGGGAGAGGAAGATGAAGGAAAGAGAGGACCCTTAGAAGACTGATGCCTCCTGTAGAGGACAGAAAGTAGGAGAAGGGGCCATAAGCACCCAGCCCCATGCCAGCTTGCAGATCTTCCTGAGTTCTGTCTTTAGACAGACTGCTGGGCTTACTGGGTTCTCATTGAAATACATCTGTAGAGCTCTTTGTGACAGGATAGATCCCATTCTGGGGAAGGCTGGGCCTCACAGTTCTGGACTACAGTTAGCACACACTGTCTATATATGCTCTGAGTCCACAGCAAGCCCCCGGCTCAAGCAATGTGAGCCGATCTGCCTTCCTTTTTCCCCCCATTACCCCTGCCAGTTATCTCATTGTTGAAGAGACCAATTTGGACTCCAGTTCTGCTGGAGGGAAGAAAACCTGTTCACTTGCACAGTAGTCAAATATAACAATGCCTCTTGAAGGGGGTTGTTATTACTTTTTCTCATCATTGATCCCATAGAGAATGATGTGTTTATACCTTTAAAAAAGGGAAAGGGGAAATAAGAGAATAGAGATATGTGTGTGGTGGTGGGGAGGTGGGAAATTTGTGGTATGAATGATAGCAGCTACATGAAAATGTATTCATGGCCAAATGACAAGGCTATTTGTCCCACAGTTCCCTTGCTGTGCAGAGATGTAATTGTGATATCTCCAATGTATGATGTGTCTACATGTGGGGTGAGGAATCAAGAAAGTCTGTGATGATATGCCCTGTAGACCTCTCCAACCTGCCAGTGTCTTTCTTTCTCTCTTTCTCTCCTCTACTTCTTTCTTATAGCATAGTACGGTGGGAAGAATGATTGATTTGGAGTCAGAGGACCTGGGTCCAGCCCCCAGCTCTGTCACTTGTTACATGTCTGATCTTGAACAAGTCTTTTCCTTTCTTTGCACCCCCATTCCCTCATTTGCAAAATGAAGAAGATGGCCTAGATGAGTCTGAGGTTCCTTCTAGCTCTAAATCTATGATCCTTTGATTCTTGACCTTAGCCAGGGACAGAACTGCTGGGTATACTTGCTCTGTAACCTTTGGCAAAGAAAGAACTTCCCATTGCTTGGCCTCACTTTTGTCCTCTGTAAAATGAGAGGGTTGGACTAGATCAGTGGTGTCAAACACTCAGGGCGTTAGCCTGAAACAAAGTCAAATGTAATTGGAAAGTATTTGACAAAATAAAAATGCAATAGAACATAGATAATGTTAATATATGCTTTTCTAAGTCAATACGTGGCCCACAGGGATCCTTATGTATGGGTTAGTGGCCCCATTTCTACTGGAACTTGACGACCCTGGACTAGATGTGGTCTCTTTTAGCTCTAACATTCTGTGATTTCAAGACATAAAACAAAATGGTGGCACATAAGCTATCCAAAATGGAGGTGTGATTCATAATTGAAACAATAGTTAGTACAGTATTGGAGAGGAGCAAATTTAATATTGTTTTCATAAGTGAAGTGACATTGTTTTCATAGAGTTCCATTCATGGTTCATTTCTGAACATACTAACTACTGGCCATGAGGATTTATTAAAGCAGTCTTATTTGAAACAATTTTGCAATCAAAAATATTTCATAGGACATAGTAATAATTCCTGAGCCATATTAATAATGATCCAGACTTGAAAACTTGCCACAGCTGTAAGTAGCTATGGTAAATAAGAAGCACAGTTTTTAAAAAAATAAATACATCTGATGTTTCATTGTGTTTATCCATCATTCCACCATCAGTTTCATAGTGAGTGAGTGAGTGTGTGTGTGTGTGTGTGTGTGTGTGTGTGTGTGTGTGTGTGAAAGAAAACTTGTAGAACATAAAAATAAACATTTTGGAGAATTCTTAGTTTGTTGCTTTGTGTATGAAAAAGATGCAATGGTGGCATTAAGTTCTATGTTGGTCTATGGTCCTCCCTCCCCACCCCATCCCATCCCACTCTCCGCCTTTTTTTTTTTTAAAGAGGAAATGGTCTCTGTAGGACCAAAAATGAGAGACTAGTATTTGTGGGAGGAAGATTTTGACTGAATCTAAAGGAGAGCTTTCTAGTGATGAGAAGTATCCGACAATGAGCATTTTCTTTAGTCATTCTTCTTTTCTAGAATACTCTCCCTCCTCATTTTCACCTACTGGCTTTCCTGGTTTCCTTCAAGTCCCAACTAAAATCCAACCTTCTACCAGAAGCCTGTCCCAACCCCTCTTCATTCTAGTGCCTTCCCTCTCAATTATTTCTTATCTATACTGAGTAGAGCTTGTTCCTACATATTCATTTACTTGTCTTCTCCATTAGATTGTGAGCTCCTTGAGGGCAGGAACTGTCTTCTGCTTCTTTTTTTGATCCCAGTGCTTAGCATAGTGCTTGGCACATAACATAGTAGGAACTTGATAAATGTTTTGTGGCTGCCTGACAGAGGAATAGCCTTTCAACTTCAACAAATAAACTTTCTTAGTTGCCTACTCTGTGCAAGATATTAGGGATAGAAAAGGAAAAGAAATAAAACCAGTTCCTGTTTCCTAGGAACTTATGTTCTACTGGAGGATGCAACATTTAAATAAATAAGTAAAAATAAATAATTTCAGGAGGGAGAGAGCTCTAATTACTGAGGAGTGAAGGTGAAGAAGGGAAATGGGTTGGAAAAGGCTTTGCATAGGAAATGAGCCATGAAGGGATCTAAGGATTCGAAAAGGTGGAGGTGAGGATACTGAGGTAAGGGAGTGGCTTGCTGAGTTTGGGGAACACTGAGTAGGCCTGGTTGTTTGGAATTTTGAGTGCATGAGGAGAAGTAATAGGAAAGGCAGCCAGATTGGGGAGGCTTTACATGTCAGAGTGAGGAATTTGTCTTTTATACTAGAGGAAAAAGAGAGCTACTAAAGTTTTCTGAATAAGGGAATAAAATCATGAAAATTTTGTTTTAGGAATATTAATTTGGCAGTTGTGTGGAGAATGTATTGGAAAGGGGAGGGAATGGAAGCTGGGCGATTTATTACACAAGTACAGGTGAGAAGTGATGAGGGTCTGAACTAGAGTAATGGCTGAATGAATGGAGAGAAGAGGATAGAATAGAGGCACTGAACAGACAAAATTTGCAACTGATTGGATATGGGAGGTAAGGGAGGAAAGAATCAAGAATGACTCTGAGGTTTTGAACATGGGTGACTGGAAGGATGTCCTCCACAGACATAGGGAAATTTAGGGCACAATGGAATGATTTCTGTTTTGAACACAGACTTCCAAATGCCAATGAAGCATCTAGGTGGAAGTATTTAATGTAATGTTAATGGGATATGAGATTTTCCCCACCCATTAATAAGCCTCACGTGGAGCCCATTAAGGGAAACATGCTTAGGGTAGGCTTGCTTGTAGGAAGGCTTTTACACCTTTTGCTAATTTCTAATTAGGCACTGAGTCAGGAGGGTTGTATTACCTTCTGGCTCTAAGAAGTACATATATATATATACATATACCCTGAGTTGGTATTATTCTTTGGGAGCTTGCTTATGAGAAGGAACTTGTGATTCCCTGGTTGAGATCTAAGTGGCAGTATGTTCAGAGCTTCCACAACTGCTCACATGTAAAGACTCTCTCCATCGAGAGATGTACGTAAAGTGTATAGCAATATTGCTTTGATTCAGGCAGTCAGAGCCCTATCAGTTGGTCTTCGTTTCTCTGCTTGTATTTTCTCTGAAGTCTAGGGTGCTGACTTTCCCCTGAACTAGTGAATGTGATTGAAAAAGATCATTAACTCCTTAAACAGCTATCTTTCCTAGTAAAGCAGATGTAAGAACCTGTGCTAGCAGCCATCTTGGGTATACCAGTGTGGTTGCCTTCACATCTAGTAAGCATTTTGTAATGCAAGATTAGAATTAAAGAGGGAGGTTTAACCTGGGTATGTAGATTTGGGAGTTATCTAGATATTAACTGAATAGAGATGATCTTTGAAGCCACTGGAGTTGGTGAAAAGAGATAAGAGGGCTCAAGATAGAGCCTTGAGTGGCATCCATACTTAGGGATGAGAAATAGATAGTTTTAATTCAATTTCGTTTTAGTAAAAATTATTTATTAAAGAGTCTACTATGTGCCAAGTACTGTATTAAGTGCTGAAGAGAAAAATAAGAAGAGAAAGACAGTCCTTGCCCTCCAGGAACTTACAACATAATGGGGGAAGAGAACATACCAAAGCAAGGTGGAAAGGGTACCAGAGGGGCCCAGTAGAGGCATCTTATTTCATTGAGTTCAAACCAAACAGAGTTGCAGATGGAAGTAGAGCATGAGATGGAATGTCCAGATGCTGCATCTATAAAGGAAAATTTTAGGAAGAGTTCAGTACTCTTCCTTCCAGCTCTCCAAACAAGGGGAAGGAGGCCGAAAGAACTGGGTAGGTGTTGAGCATCCAAGGCTGAGTTAAACAGCATGATGAGATAATGGATGATGATCCAGCAAAACGTAGGAGGGAGAACTAACCGAGAAGAGTGTCATGGAAGCCAAGGAAAGAGAGAGTATCCAAGAGGCAGCATAGCTTATAGAGTCAAAACCTGTGGAGAGGTCAAGTAGAATGAGGAGCAAGAAAAGATAATTAGACATAACAGTCAAGAGATTCATTGGTAACCTTGGATGTAGCAGTTCTGATGAGTAGTGGGACTGGAAGCTAGAGTACTAGAAATTGAGAAGTAAATGCAAGATGGGAAATGAATAGGAGTCAAGTCCTTTCTGGGAGTTTGGCCATGCAAGGGAGAGAGAGATAGGGCAATACCTTGAGGGGAATGGAGGTTCAAGTAAACGGTTTTTTTTAAAGGATGGAGGAGAACTGGGAATTTTCCTCACTGGTAGAGAAACAACCAGTGGATAAGCAGAGATTTAAGATGAGAAAAAGGGAATGATTTAAAAAGCAGACTTTTGGAGCAATCAGGAGGGAAGGGAATCAAGAGCGCAAGTGGAGATACTGACCTTGGCAAGGAGGGCTGCCTCTTGTTCAGGATCTGGAGAAAATGGGGGATATTGTAGAGAATTTGGGGATATGGAGTAGGGGAGAAGATGCTTCATAGCATGGTCCCCCTTTTCTCAATCAACTATTAAGTGAGACTTTCTACTTAAAGGAAGGAGAGAGGGAGCTTCAGAAGAGAAGATTTGGGGTAGCTGCTATGGAGACTGTAATAGTCAAATGGGAAAGAATAAAGTGATTGCCACGGTGCAGTGAAGGAGGTCCCAGTGAAGTCAGCTAACACAAATTGTAATGGATTCATTTGGCATGGTTATGTGGTTTTTAGTAGCAGACAAATAGGAGCAAAAGAGGTGGATGGTGAGAAAAACCCCAGACTGGGGTTCATTTATATCCCCAGAATCTAGCACACAGTAGGTACTTAATGCATGCATTTTCAAGTGGATAAAGGGTATAAAATGGAGTGGAACTGATCTGTTCAATCTTAGGGCAAAACTGAAGGGAGGAGTCAGACTAGAGCAGAGGTCATGGCCTGGGGGAACAGAGAAGAATAGAGGTCACGGTAAGTCCAAAGAACGGGTTTAGGAGGGGTGATGTAGAAGAAGAGATCAGAAAATAGGAGGTTATGGTGAGAGAGAGAAATTTCAGAATTTTGCATCATTCAGGTAGCACAGTTACGAGTGCTGATCAAGGGTACAACCATCATTATGGATAATGGTGAAGTAGAATAAAGATGTAGGTAATGGAAATCAAGGAAGTTGAGGAAGGCGGGGGTTGAGATAAAAAGGAAGGCTGAGGAAGGTCAGTTGCTATTCCTCCCGGAGAAAGGGGGGAGAATAACCTGTAGACCAATAGATCTGTAGGCAAAGTTCTTGGACAGGGTAATATAGATGGATGGAAGAGAAGAGGTCTCTCTGATTGATGGTGGCCAATGAATGGTTTGAAAGTAGTGGTGAGGAGAAAAGAGTATGCCTTCTTCTCAGCCAAGTGTGTGGAGTGGGGCATGAAAGACGGAGCACCAGTACTGGAGAGGGCAGCCAGGGTTGCAGTATCTCATGGAAAGAGCCAACTTTCTGTTAGCATAAGAAGATGGAAAGAGTACTAAGTGAAGAGATCCAGTATGGAGGGAGTGTTTGTTAACAAAGGAAACTGTGCCAGGGAACACAATGAGGCAGCTATAGATTGTGGAAAGAGAGGACTGGGGAGAATAGAGATGAGAGTGGGGGAGAGGTAGAGGGAGGAAAGAATTTTTATCTCTGAGATACTGACTCTGAATAACAATAATAACAACTTTATGTAGCACTTTAAGGATTTCAAAGCACTTAACATGTATTATTTCATTTGATCCTCCCAACAACCCTGTGATGTAGATGTTATTATTATTCCATTTTTATTGATGAGGAAATGGTATCTAATTTACTTGCCCAGGGTTACATAGCTAGTAAGTATCTAGGATCAGATTTGAACTCAGGTCTTCCTCACTCCATGTCCAACACTCTCTTCCCTATGCCAAAAGTGAGGTCCACATCATTGGAGATATTCACAAAGGAGCGTGGGGATCAGCTGTCTAGTTATGCTATCAAAAGGAGATCTGCATAGAATAGTAGGTTGCACTAAATGACCCTGAGGATCCCTTCATACTCTGGCATTCTTTTATGATTCTTATATTATTTTGTAGCTTAAACTTAGCCTTGAGTGTGGAGAGAGTGGGCCCTGGGTGGTGGTGCACAATATCTTTAGTCTGCACACGTGTTTAAATTTAGAGGTCTTTAAATCTGAAAAATACAGAGTATGCACATTTTTGCTTAAACAAAGTTCCATTTTACAAAGTCCATACACCCAGTTTTAATATTATTACATACCCCAAACTGGGATTAATTCCAGAGCCAGAACTTTATTACATCGTATAGTATTTCTCCCATAGTCTCATATTCCATGGTTTCCAGTTAGCTTCATCTCAGATGCTGGGTGTCTGGTGTGGTGGCATGAAACCTAGCAAAATGCTTTGAGTGAATTGGAGGAACCCATTTTCTCCTAGGACTGTCCCCTTACATCTTCTGTGTTGCTCATCCCTGACCTTTAAAGGTATTCAATCATTCAGTCAACCAACATCTATTAAGGATTTATTACGTACCAGACATTTTTCAAAGTGCTAAGCATACAAAAAAGGGCAAAAATCATGGTCCCTGCCCTCAAGGAGCTTTTATTCTGAAGGGAAGAAACAACCTGTAAATAAGTAGAAGAAGGTTTCTTAGATGATGATATGGAAATAAATCTGACTCTGTCATAAGCTTTTTCATCTGCTCTTCCACAGAACCTTTCTTGATTCTCTCCACCCCCTACCCCTGCAATTGCAGGTGCCTTCCTTCTCCAACTACTTTATATTTCATTACCCTTTATTTATTTTCTATATATGTGCATATTGGCTCCCTAGTAGAATGTACACTCCTGAAGAGCAAAGATTCTTTAGATATTTTGTTTGTTTTGGTATCTCCAGCTTCTACTAGTCCTAATGCTTCGTACATAGTAAGTCCTTAAATTCTTGTTTGCTTGTTTTCACTCTTTCTGGTCCAATTGTGTATAAATACCCTAAGGACTTTCCTCTTTTCCCTACAGGGTCTTCCTTACCCCATCCCCTCTCTCTGTTTATCTGTATGAGTTCAGAATTCACAAATACTCTTTCTCTTCTCTTTCAGTTGAAGAGGGGGAATCCTCCGACTTCACCCTCACCTGGGACTCCTCAGTGACTCCATCAGGTAAATAACTTGGGGGCTGGGGTGGTGGGCACCCAGTTGCTGGCCAGGTTAACATAAAGCCACCAAGTTGGTTATAGAAAATGTATTCCATGTGTCACATTCCTTTCTCCAACCCAGGACTACCCACTGCAACACAATTTTTATATCAGTTCCATATGGTCAATAAAATCTATTACATACAGAGACTAATATACTCTTATCCTCCAGAGAGCCATTTTTTCTTCTTGTGGGCACACTGAAATGGGTAGTGATTTCTTCAGTGAGACTGCTTTGAAGTTGCCTGCATCGGGCATCATTGCACATTCATTCCAATCTAATTACATAAAAGCTACTTTAATAGGAATTTTAAACTCCAATCTAAATCAGAATACATATATTTCCCTTTCCACAAGGAACTGCACCATGCTGTCAGGCTTGGTGGATTCAAGCTTGCATCCTTGGGGTGAGGTATCAGGGAGAAGCTGATAGACACTCACCAGACTGCTTCTGCTGTGTGTGTGTGTGTGTGTGTGTGTGTGTGTGTGTGTGTGTGTGTGTGTGTGTGTGTGTAAGTGTGTAAGAGAGGAGAGAGAGAGAAGACAGAAAGAAGTAGTATGATCTGTCAATCAATCAAGCAAAGGTTTATTAAGGATACATTATGTGCCAAGTACTGTGCTAGGCACTGGAGCTATAAAGATAAAAATAAGACAGTCCTTTCCCTCAAGGGGACTGTATTCTGCTGCATAATCAAATGGAGGAGACCAATCTATCTATCTATCTATCTGTCTGTCTGTCTATCTATCTATGTGTGTTTGCTTATGTGTATGGATCTATCTAGCATCTAGCCATCTTTTATCAATCCATCTACCATCTATGTATGCAGGTATGTGTGGATCTAACATCTTTATTTCTTGTGTATGCATATATATATATATATATATATGTACACACACACACATACATACACACACACATACATACTTGGGATTCAGGAAGCCCAGGTCCTGTTTCTGGTTCGGTCACTTACTACTTGTATGACCCTGGGAAAGTTCCCTTGCCTTTCTGGGCTATCTTTTCCTCCTCGTATGATGAAGTGAAAGGCCTGAGACGGTCCCTGAGATACAGTTCTGCTCTAGCCTTCTAGGGTTTTAGGCGTCCAACCTGCCAGCAGGGATCTAGAATGACGAAGAACTTACTGGATAAGTGTGCAAAGTTTTGCCCTGATTGTGGAGGGAGGGAGCCAGCTGGGCCCTCCAGCTGGACTAACCTGAGTGGAGGAAGCTCCTTACGGTCTGATTTCTCACCCTGCTGCCTATGAAATGTATTTTCTTGGTGCAGGTATTTGACAGACTGTTTAGTAGCTCCGGGTCTGCTAACAGGATGCTTGTTCTTCCCTAACCCACATGTTACCCAGTGAAACACACACGATGTGATTCCAGAGGTAAATTAGTGGTGAGGAAAGAGTGAGAGATTTGGGGTCAGAAGATCTGGCCTTAATTCCTGTCTTTTAATTCTTGATATCAGGCAAATCTCTTACCCTCTCTAGGCCTTAATTTCTTCATTTGTAAAATGAGATTGGACTAGATGGTCTCAGAAGTCCTTCCCTTCTATCTCCAAAGCCATGAATCTTAGACAGAAGTAGCCTTTTAAATCAATGAGGGGGGATTGGATTAAATCAGTGAGGGTAGTAGGAACCATGATATGGCCCATGTTGGCTCTGCTGAGTTTCTGAGAACTCTTTATTTTTTTTTCTTTCTTTTTTTGCTCTTTGGAGGGCAGAAGGCAGGGCAGTTGGGGTTAAATGACTTAAGATCACATGGCTAGTAAGTGTTAAGTGTCTGAGATGGGATTTGAACTCAAGTCCTCCTGAGTCCAGGGCTTTATTCACTGTACCACCTAGCTGCCCCTCTTTATCTTACTTGTTCCTCTTCCATAGCAAATGAATGGAAAGGTCCTTATTGACAGTGTTAAGACTAGAGATTCTAAATGGCAGGCTTGGTTTTGAATATTGGGATAGGATGGGGAAATTCTGAAGAGGGTCTTCGTGTCTAGAGCTCACATTGCACGAGAAATAACTGAAACTCTTGCTGATTGTTTGATCTTAGTCCTTGGGAAAAGGGTAGGACTGATACCAATGCCACCTATCAGGAATCTCTAATTATACAAAAAGTATGTTCCTGGATTGGGGTAAAGAATCTTGTACCCTTGAGGAGTCTTGGAGATTCTCTGAAAGGGGTTGGAGATTATATTGAAAAAGGTTCATTTCTTTGTAGTCCTTCTGATCCTCCATCTTGCCTGAGTTGGTTGGGTTTTACATCTGATGATAGTAATTTGGGAAATTAAACTAAATTGGGAAATTAAATGGGGGTAAGGATAGGGGCATTTATTGGTTTTGCTAGCCCTAGTATAGCCTAACAGCTTAGGGTTGATTTTGTGTGATGCTCTGGAGAGTGGAAAGCTTCTCTTACTTGGGGTTTCGACAGGTGTGTATGAATACAGAAGCAGGATTCAACTCTTAGGACGTACTGTAGTTTGAGCTGTGAGGACCTGGTGGCATACTTGCTATTAATTAATGAATAACTCTGAGTTTCTCAATTGTGGCTAGCCTTCTAGCTTTGAGGCAGCACCAGCTTCTTAGTTGGTCCTGTCCCATAGGTTGGAATGAAGAGATCAGGGGACAGCATGGGTGAGATGAGTACCTTCAATGGCCAAGCAGCAAGGCTTAGTGGAAGCAGCTAAGGGGTCAAGCATGACAAAAGATGGCCCAGGATGGATCATCTTGGCTTGCAACTGTGGCAAGATGGGGTAACAAAAAGCCAGAGTCATGGGGTAACAAAAAGCCAGAGTCATGGGGTGGCGAGGTGGTGCAGTAAATAGAGCGCTGGCCCTGGAGTCAGGAGGACCTGAGTTCAAATCCAGCCATAGACACTTAACACTTATTAGCTATGTGACCTTGGGCAAGTCACTTAACCCTAATTGCCCTAGCTGCCTCACTCCAAAAAGACCAAAAAAACCCAGAGTCAGATATGGAGTAAAACTGTAGGTCTGCAAACAGTGGTGAGTGATGAGAGCAGCAGTGGTGGTTTTTTCCTTTCTATTTCTGTTTGAATCAGACTAATTTCAGAATTTTTGGATTCCTCAACCCCAACCATCTTATGGGTGGGGGAAAAATCTTGCCTACAATTGGAGTGATATCTTGAGAGGGAAGAAGCCACTTGGGAGAAGACATCTGCCATGTAGACATGGAGTGAATGTGAGGGCAGCTATTGGTTTCTTTGGCCTCTGTTTATCAGTATAAGGTATGATGCAGTGTACTGAGCCAAAGTGAGCACGGAGGTGGGCTGCCTGGAGAGTGATGGCAGAACTGTATAAAGGGTTGTAATATATAGTGGTCTGTATGCTGGAGCTACTCATTGGTGTGAGGTTTACCTCTGCAACCATGGTCCCAGTGCACCAGGCTTTCATTTTGTTCTTTATGATGCCCCTGTTTGCATTAGCTCGGGTCATATGATGTAGAACTTCAATAAAGAAAAATAAAACATGATGTGTTCTGGAGCTCATTCCTGGCCCCCTCTGGCCACCTCTACTGAAGAGGAAACTCTGGCCTCCCCTTCTAGGAGCCTGACCACTGCTCAGTCCTAGAAGGGTATTTGTAAGTGTTACATTGCAGAAACAGAGGGAAAGATTGAAGGAGGGAGGGGAAAGAAAGGGAAGGAGGAAGGGAGGGAGTGAGGGAGGGGAGGGAGGAAGGGAGGAAAGAAAGAAAGAAAGAAAGAAAGAAAGAAAGAAAGAAAGAAAAAGAAAGAAAGAAAGACCAGAGTCTACTCACAATCATAATTTCTTGCCCTGGCTCCTGGGCTGGGCACAGAAGCAAGAGGACAGAGCCAGCAATCTTTTTTCATTGAACAGGAAAGTTATTTTCTCAGAGGGGCCATGGCCAGGCTTAATATTCTGCACTTCTGGTATGGTTCTTCTCCCTCCTTCCTGCTCTTCCTTCCCCCAGAAATCTTTCCTTCCTCTGCCCACCCTGCATACAGTTTAGCTGTGTCCTTCACTGTCTCTTTGCTCTTCTCTCTGTTCACTTTGAATGCAGTCTTCTGGTATCATTTCAGAGCATGTTCTTAAAGCAAATGATGAAGTAAAGCTTTAACAAACTGCATTGTTTGGCTAATCCATGATATGAGCCCAAACATTGCTGTCACAACTGCTACTATTACTACTACCAACCCTGTCATCATTAACATTATTATTTCTTCTCATTCTCATCTTTATATTCGATGAGATTTAGACAGAAACAGCCCTGGAAGGAGATGCTGTCCTATGACTGTTCTTTTTATGCTCAACATTCACAGGCTATTGTGCAAGTGGCTAATGTGATTTATTTTTGTAATTGAATGAAAGCTTTGCGATGCAAACTCAGGTTATTATTGTTACCATTACCTTGTTCTCATCTCTTTTGATGGCCTTCAGATAGAAATGGTCTGTAGACAAATTGCTATCCTGCTATTATTCTTTTATGTGTAATGTTCTGCAGACTATTGAACAGGAGGATCAAATAATGACTTTTTTTCAATTGAATAAAAATATTGGGATGTGATCTCATCTTCTGTCGGCTCAGTAAAAGCATCTTTGGGACAACCTCAGGAGAGGAAAGGATGAGAAGTTCCTTTTACTGCTTTTACATGATTTTGATTTCTTCTGCTGGGTTTCTGCTTTTTTGAAAGATTTTTTTTCATCTAACTTAGAGATGATCAGTATTTGTTGGGGAGCAACATCTATTAAAATATAGTTAAATTTTTATGGACTATTGTTACATACCTGGGTAATTATGGGCAACAGCAGTTTTGTCTGTGATAGTGGTCTCATTCCCTCACTCATTTATTGGATTCTCAAGGTTGTTTTGAAGTCTGTATGTGGCACAGCTGGGTGCCACAGTAGATAGAGTGCTGGGCCTGGAGTCAGGAAGACTCATTTTCCTGGTATCAAATCTGGCCTCAGACACTTACTAGTTGTGTGATCCTGGGCAAGTCACTTAACCCTATTTGCCTCAGTTTCCTTTTCTGCAAAATGAACTGGAGAAGGAAGTGGCAAGCCACTCCTGTATCTTTGCCAAGAACACCCCAAATGAGGTCATGAAGAGTTGGACATGACTGAAACCATTGAACAATAGCAAAAACAAATGTGTGGGATGGGGATTTTTTGTCATTGGGTGTATCAAAGCTAGCAAGCTTCTGATATAGAAGCCTAGTTACCAGGTCAAGTCTTGTTAGGCATTCAGTAGGTGTTAAATTTTCAGCCTGCAGGGCTGTGCTGAAGTTTCTACCATTTCATTATTGTTGTTGCTGTTATTGGCAGTGCTTGTATCTTCTTCATCATCCTCATCCTCATTATTGTCACCATCGTCTCCTGGTCTTTGTTTTCTACGGAGTTTAAATAAAAGTGGTCCTCAGACAAGCGGCTCTCCTTGCTTTTATTCTTTTATATTTAATGTTCTAAAAATCGTTATATATATAATGTGGGCAAAAACCCCCTGCTTTTGTAGTTGAGTAAAAGTATTAAGATTCCAGATGATGACGGCAGTGATGAAGAACAACGGATCTGGAAAGAGGGGAATGCGTTTGTAGTTCTGTATTTCTCAAAGAGCCCGCAGTGAGCCAGTTTGATCTAGCAAATGGATCCGAGCATTATCTAAAAGTCTTGAACTGGAACAAAAGCAGATCAAAAGAGACCCCAAAGTGAACTGGTTTCTTTGTGTTTTGGTCCAGAGCTCATGTCCCCTCTTTTTTCTCCTTGGAAAATGGGCTTCCCATTTGGGTTCTCTGTGAGGCGGGGAGTATGGGGGCGAAGTATAGGGCCAAGGGTTTGCCAGGGTTTGGGCAAATCTGTTTCTTCCCACGGAAGACCTGGTTAATTTGCTGACACGTGCTAATTGTTGGCTGACAGGCTCCTTATCTGAGCTTATTTATGGGACAGTGACAGACTGCCTTGTGGTTTGAGAGAACCAGTCAATAGTAATCAGTTGTTTATGATGTCTCACAATCCCTGAACTCTAATGGAAGTTGTATCTCTTTTGTGTTCAACTTCTCCATCCAGTGATGACTCATTTTTAGGACTTCCTCCAGGAAGCTTGGGTGTCTCAGCCCCTGATGCCGAGTTCAATTTTGACTTGCACTGCTGTTGCTGTCTTTTTGCAGGAGTGGTTAAGGAGCTGAAAAGGCCTTCTGTTGTCTTCAACAACAGGGCTCCACATGGGATCCTTTACCCATTCAAAATCAGGGCTCAGTGTAGGTGGCAGGTTGAGTGGGGAGAGTTGGCACCTGAATATGAGATGAACCTGCCAGTGTAGATCTGGTGAGATGATCTTGAAGACCTAAACAGTGGCCAGTAGAAGTCTGGACGAGTGGAGTGTCAGTGGAAGATACAAGTAGAGACCCAGGCATTTAGGTGGTTAGTGCCAGGGAGATCCAACATTGACCAGTTGAGAAACAGGGGGTAATTATCTACTTCCAGGAAAACAGGGATTCTATTCCCCAAGAATGGGAGAGAAAAGATGAGGCCTCAATGGGATATATAACAGAAATGGGATCATAGTTAGATTCATAGATTTTTGGACCGGCAAAACTTACAAAAAATGTTAAAAATGGTTTTGATGTATTTGAGGGGAAAATGAAATATTACACTAAAAATAAAAATAAAAATTGAGCTAGAATTGACCTGAGAGCCCATCTCTTCATTTTACAGATGAGGAAACTGGGGCTTAAGGGAGATTAAACTTGCCCAACATCACACAGATAGTGTCAGAGGTAGACTTTGAACCCAGATCTTCTGACTACAAGTACAAGTCAGGGTCACAAGGTCACAAGGAATAAAGTAAGAGTCCACTTGTTAGAACTTAGTACAAGGTCAAAGCAGGAGCAATTAAGGCTGATATGATGCTCTCCTTCCAAGTTATGTGCTTCAGAGGCCTCCACTCCCTTGCCAATTAATCAGATTGGTGAGGAAGCTCAATCTCTGGGTAAGCATTAGTGGTCTCAGCTCCAAAGGCTTCAGGGATGTAAGAGGAGGAAATCAGGTTGACCATTTTGTCCATTCTCCAGTTCCTTCAATTCTTGTCTGTTCGGATTAAGCTTAAGGCAATGACGGTGGCTTCTGAATGGGTGCTGACTGATGAGTGCCTAAACCATGTAATGTAGAAGCTACTTCATGAAGGAACTTGAGTCTATTGTAATCAGGACTGGGGTGATAGATGAGGGCATTCATTCTTTTTAACCTGCTCCCAAGGTGGCAAAGTTACCAGAAACCTTGATCATATGATGGCACTTTCAAGTCATGTTCCCCTATATCTGGGTGTAGTCTCCAATAATTTCCAAGCCTCTGACCATGGAGGAATTTGGAAATGTACAAAAGATTTAAATTTCACTAAGGTAATGGGGACATCTTATACTTCAGATGGAAACCTCTTCCCAAAAAGTATTATTAGCCTGGGTCTTATGGGATGAAGGCCTTTTATTTTTTGTTGTGACATGTGATTGACACATTAATGAATTTTTCCCCTTTCCTATTTATTTTAAAATAGTGGCTTCTATTTCTAGAATGCCTTGTGTTTTGCAAAGTGCAGTAATGCCACTAGTCTTCATTTTACAGTTGAAGAAACTGAGGCACAGGAGAATTTATGTGACTTGTCCAACATCTAGTAACTGGCCAAGTTTCCACTCAAACCCAGTTTTTCTCATTCCAAGTCCAGCATTCTTTTGAGTACATGAGGTACCTCTCCCAAAACAAAGCGTAAAGGTGCTCCTAACCTTTCTCTTTGTTCCTGCCCATCTCCACTTAAAAATTATTTTTCTTTTGATTCTGTGATGACATTGGCAGGAGTGGAGTATATTGGCCCCTGGTATAGAGAGTGCTCATGGGAACATTCTGCTACCAATGTCTGGGGCACTATGAGATTCAGTTACTTGGCTAAGGTCACACAGTCATTATGTGCCCAGAAGCAGTATTTGAATTCAGATTTTCCCGACTTTGAGGTTAGCTTTCTTTCCATTACTCCTTGCTGTCTCTTGTCTCCATTTCATTGATGGAGTGGAGAAGGAAAGTGTGTTGAGGTGATATCCTTACCACACTGGGTTAATTGTTGGATTGCTTGGGGTTACCTGCTGTTAACTCTTCTACCCACAGGGACTGGTCAAGGCTAATGTAGTCTTACTCAACCCAGAGAAGAGGGAAGCATCCAGGACAGGTCTTTGCTTCTGACCAGGAAACCACTCGGTCTTTGGCCAAGCCTGTAAAACCCCCTGTGCTTCCGAGCTCTTGGCCTCTCTCACCAATCCATCTTTTCGAGGAGAACCATGGGACATTTTAAAGAAGCAGGAAAGCCTTACTAAATAGATGTAGAATTCCAGGCATTTTAAAGACTTATGAAATGCATTTTTATATGGGGTTTTCTGGGGGAATTTCTCATTAGCTAGACTGGGAAGCCTTCAGGGATTTGAGCTAAGAGGTCTGGGGCAGGCAGAGTAAGACACTGTGCCCCAGGAGCTGGCTAAGCACAGAAGGCATGCGCTTCCTTGTCTGCTCTCTAAACCTGAGGCAGAGACTGGCTGTTCTGGACAGCCCTTTGTTAGAGCGCAGCCTGGCAAAGTGGGTTTAAATAACCTTAAGGTGGTGACATGAGCTGAGAGAAGGCTGGGGAAATTGAGCTCAGTTACCATGGCGAACGGAAGGGACAGCAGGGCAGCTTGAACTTTGGAGTGTATATCTGAGTGTATGTGTATGTGCTCGCACGTGTACATGTGTACACGTGCACAAGCAATCACAACTGGAGATACCAGGAGGTGGCACAGAAGCAGGGCCTTAGGCATCAGACTGATTGCCAGCTAGCTGAACTTGGGAGATTGCTACCCTGTCTGTGTGTGGACAGTAAGGCAACAACCCAGGGAAGTGGCCACTGCAGATGACCGGGACCTATTCTGCTAAGAGGATGTGGGCGTTTTGGGTCCACCCCCATCCTCTGTCCTTGTACCATATGTAATTCAGCTGGCAGGGGTTCAAGCCCAGGCGCTGGTGGGCTGCCAGCACGGGGCCCCCATGCTGGGTTAGTACTCTGGGCTGCTTCCTCTTTTAATTGCCTGATGTGTGTGTCTGTGTGCAAGTGTGATGTGTGTGCGTGTGTGTGCGTGCGTGCGTGTGTGTGTGTGTGTGTGTGTGTGTGTGTGAGTGAGTGACAGAAAAAGAGAGAGAGAGAGAGAAAGAGAGAGAGAGAGAGAGAAAAGTTTCATTTTGCCTACTTAGCATTTTTTTTCTATTTCATTTGCTTGTTTTTTTCTCTGACAAATTTGGAGGTGGAGGTTTTTTACTTTTCCTAGGATAGCCCTGGCTGGTCTTACTCATTTCTCCATGCTCTGAGCCTGGGGCATCCTCAGCTTTTTGTGATGGATGCCTCCTTAGTCACTTTTCTCCATTGGTGCCCAGCTCTCAGCCCAGCTGACCAAGGGAAGCCTGTATCAGACCCTAGGAGAACAAAGCCATTGTTCTCGTTTCTGTCTTGTCTCTCTGTCAACCTGTCTGTCTGTCTGTCTGTCTCTCCCTCCCTCCCTCTTCTTTCCTCTCCTTTTGCTCTCTCTTGTTCTCTTCTCTCTCTCTCTCGTTATCTCTCTTTTCTCTCTGTCTCTCTTATTCTCTTACTCTCTTTGTCTCTCTCATTCTCTTTGTCTCTCTCATTTTCTCTCTCTGTTTCTCTGTCTCTGTCTCTTTCTGTTCTCTCCTTTTGCTCTCTGTGTCTCACTCTCTCTGCTCTCTGTCTTTGTCTCTCTCTGCTCTCTCTGTCTTTGCCTCTCCCTCAGCTCTCTCTTGATTTTTCTCTATTATCTCTATCTGTATGTCTCTCACTTTTTCTCTATCTCTGTTTCTTTGTCTCTCTCGCTCTCCTCTCTCTTTTTGTCTTTGTCTCTCTTGCTCTCTTGGCTCTCTGTCTCTCTCTGTCTTTCCATCTCTGTCTGTTCATATGTCTCTCTCACTTTCTCTGCTCTCTCTCTCTCTGTCTCTGATATTCTTTCTCTCCCCCATTCTGTTTTTGTCTCTTGCTTTCTCTCCTCTCTACCTCTCTTTTATGATCATTTGCCTGATTTAGTGTCTCCCACAGATTATACAATGTTATCCACAAAGTGAGGACTCATATATCATATGAAAGTTGAATAAAAAAAAATCTGTATACTGGGTAAACTTCTGAAAAGCTATGGAAGTATCTCGTGTCTGGGCTTGGTTCATTCGTTGGCTATTAATGGACAGTTTCCTCCTTTTCTGGGGTAGCTAGGTGGCACAGTGGATAGAATGCTGGGCATAGGTTCAAATCCAGCCTCAGATCCTTAATAACTGTGTGACTCTGGACAGGTCACTTAACCTTCCCCAGTCTGCCTCAATTTCCTCATCTGTAAAATGAGTAGGAAATGGCAAACCATTCCAGAATCTTTGCCAAGAAAACACTAAAAGGGGTCATGAAGAGCTAGACATGACAACCACAACAATCTTCTTTTTATTATTCCTCTTAACTCTAGCTACTTTCCCTGTATCACTGCTCCCTTGCAGCCCTTCTTCTACACTGAGGGACAATATGAGAATAACGTTATCACCCTTGGAGTCAAGAATATCTGGGTTCAAGATTTACCTTTAAGACATACTGTCTGTATGACAGATAGACAAGGTAGATATCTGTAGTATTCACGTGTGAGGTAGATACTATAGATATAATTATTCCCATTTTATAGATGGGAAAATTGAGGCTCAGAGTGATTAAGTGATTGTCTTAGGTGGAACCTAATTGATCGTGTGTGCTGAATCAGTCATAGGTTTAGAGTTCTGCTTCGCCTTCTCCATGGGCTTAAGGTAAGATATTAAAACAGTGTTCCCTCTAAAGTTTGGATTGGTTAGATTTTCTTCTTTGGGTGTTCACCCTCACTGCTTCATTTGGAAACATCTAGCTATCTATAGGCATTGGTTAGGGACTTATGTATGGACATACCCATATTTCCTTCAAGAATAGGTTTGATTAGGGGTGAGTTATATAGGGATGATTGACATCTTGAGACTTCACAAACTCCAGACCTGTGGAGGTGTGTGTGTGGGTTATCAGAGTGCAGTCTACTGCCCCTGAATAGAGAAGGTAATGTCTAAAATGATATCCCTACTAATACCCAACATTTATATGATAGCTAACTACTATATATATAATAGTATATACTATATAATAGCTAACATTTATATCATCAGAGTGCTTTACATACATTATCTTGTTTGGTTCTCAAAGCCTGTGAAGTATGATCATTTCCATTTTACAGATGGGGACACTGAGGCTCAGAGATAGTAAATGATTGGCCCATGTTCACAAAGCTTCAGACCCAGACCTCTCTTGATTCCAAGTCCCCAGCTCTATCAGCTATACTATATCGTCCTCTCCCCATCCCCTCAATGCTACCTCTGGTTTCGTTGATTCCCAATGAGGAAACTCCGCTACTAAATGCAAATTGGCACTTGATCTGCAGCCTAGAATTTTAAAGCATTTTCTGAGGGCACTGAGAGATTAAGTGATTTACCCACTGTCATATGGAAAGCATCTGTCAGAGGTGGGTCTTGAACCCAGATATTCCTGACTCCAAGGGCAACTTTCTAACCATTACTACACGCTGCCTCTCTGTAAAATTAAAGTCATATTTCTGCAACAATAACTCATTTCTTTATTTGCTTTATGGTTTACAGTTTTACAAAGTGCTCCCCTCTCCCCCCAGCAACTCTGTGAGTTAAATAGTTCAAGTATTATTATTCCCTTTTTACAGATGAGGAAAACTGAGACCCAGAGATTAGGCAGTTTATAGGGAGTTCAAAATTTAGGGGTCATCTAGTTCAGTAACTCCTTATTTTACTAAGAGGAAGACCAGACACAGAGAAGGGGAATGGTCACCCAGGGTCATGTAGGTAGTAAGCAACAGCGGCAGTGCACAAATCTCAACTTTTTCTACTGTGTCATGCTGCCTCTTGTGTTGGCCTTGGGGCCTTCATTTCCACTCTGTTGCTTTAAGTGTGTTTTGTTCAGGAAGACCGGCCGGCTCCCTTGGCTGCCCATGGAGCAGTGGAGGCCACCCAGGAGGAAATCTCCATGGTCAGGATGGCTGGAAAGCCATCTGATCCTTGTTTCCTGAGTGGACCTTCCACTGGGCCCGAGTTCCCATCGTTTGAAGCCTTTTAACTGAGGCCAACTCTGGATGTTTCTGTATTGAGTATCCAGCCACGTTATCCTGATGGTCCAACCTATTTGGAGCAGTGTTACATGCAAAAGAAATTGAAGAACAAGAGAATTCATTTATCCATTCTCATGTATGTTCCTGTCATTAGTATGTGTATACACACACACAAAGTAAGAGCATCAGCTGATGAATAGCCATCAGTGGTTGGCAGATCAATATTGTGACTGTTGATAATTGTATTCAACGCTCAATAGTTTATTTAACTGATAACTGCTGTCCTCACTAGGAGCTGTTTGCACATCAGACCAGTTCGTTTTGACCATTAAGGTGATGAATGACCCATATGTCTATTTTCTATCACTGAGCTCATTTTTTGGGGGGGAGGTGGGTGTTGGGGGAGGTGAGGGCAAGACCTGCTTCGGTGTTTTTGTGAAAAAAAATGGAAACACTAGGCATAGATTTTGATGAGCTGATTTGTGTTGGACATGAGCCCTTAGATATACTTTCAGTGTGGAATATACCAATGTGTGGACTATTGTTAATTCTAATTGAAATTGAAAGTGGGATATTTTATTTCCAGGTACAGTTTTCTTAGTCAAGACTAATTCTAAAGTATTCTAAATTCTTGTATTTTGATTGGATTTCTTTGTATTCATTCAAGCTGGCCATCAACCAGCACTTAGCCATTAAAAAAAAGATTCATATGCAAACAGTTCATATGTGTAGGTGTGGACGGGTACATTAGTAATTACCAGATTTGACTTTTTTGTTCCCACCCAGATAGACACACATGTGTGCATATGTAATGATGTACACACACACACACACACACACACACACACACACACACTCCCTTACTCATAAGTTCTATCAGGTTTTCCTTGAATACAGGCCTTGCACCTGTCTTAATTGTGCTGTCCCTTTAAAAGCACAGAGGAACCTTGGGCCCCATCCCCAGGGGCTCCCCAGCAGTGGGGAGGCGAGAGCCCAGGCAGCTGCTGTGAGAGCTTTGTTAGTTTTAAGCAGCTTCTTGGAGAATGGGTAGTGCTCCGTACAACTGAAACAAAGCATGGACAATGCCTCTCGGCTCCCTCCCTCCCTTCCTCCCTCCCTCCTTCCCTCCTGGGCCACTTCTGAGATGGTGCTTGCAATGAACTGGGCCCCTAGGGGGGCCCTGTTATTTCCTGTGCTTGCTCTGTGGCTTCTGGCCCAGCACACAAGGCAGCAGGAAGGCCGGCAGGCCAGTGGGAGTCTCCCCTCCAGCCTTGGCCCAGGGGCCCCGCATGGAACCCAGGCTTTAAAGTGGGGCTAGAGAGGGGGAGGGATGGGGAAGGAGAACTGGCCTGCTGGCTTTGTTGTGGAATTGAAGTGGGGGGAGAGGGCAAGTTCCTGATAGAGCCATGAGAGGGGATAAAGCCCAAGCAGTTTTTTGAAGACTCCAGGTGTTGCCTCCACCCCCAATGCAAACCACTCAAGGCCTTCCCCAGCCTAGGGTATACAATAGGACTCCTGAGTTAGGAAACCTGACCCCTGCTGATTTCTCCCCTCTCTGAGCTCCAGCCATACTTAGAGTCTGCTTTACAGCCCCCAGCACATGATTCCAGGCCTCATGTAGGGCTCTTGGCCTTGTTTCTTCCTTCCTCTGGTCCTGGGGGACTTTTTGGCCTTGCTCATCACACCATCTCATGCTAGTCTGTACAGTAGCTTTTCATGGACATGTCTTCTCTCTCCTATAGACCATTGTGTTTGACTCTTCATGACCCCATTTAGGGTTTTCTTGGCCAAGATACTAAAGTGGTTTGCTACTTCCTTCTCCAGCTCATTTTACAGATGAGGAACTGAGGCAAACGGGATTAAGTGACTTCCCCAGGATCACACAGCTAGTAAGTGTCTGAGGCTGGATCTGAACTCAGGTCTTCCTGACTCCTGGCCCAAAGTTCTGTCCGCTACATCACCTAGGCTGCCCTATCATAGATTGGCACAGGGAACAAAGACACCAAAATAGGAAATGGCAAATAGTTCAGTTTGACTGGAACCTAGCATGCAAGAAAACAGGCTCCAGGCCTGGGGCTCTGTCTACTACTGCAGCACTTACCAGCCCCATCACATAGCTAGTGAGTATCAGAGGCAGGATTTAAACCTGAACTTTGTTCATCTCTCTGTCACCCTCAACCCTAACCACAAGCCTGGTGTGTATTCTTGTGGACACTCAGTAAATGTTTGTTAAGGTGAATTGTTAGTTTTGTTTCCTCATTTCCATTCAATAAACATTTTGTTAAGGCCTAGGAAGTCCCAAGCCTTGTGTGATCACTGGAGAGGTACAAAAAATAAAAATGACCTCTCTGGTCTGCTTTGGGAATGTGACACGTATGGAGCTGGCTATAATACAAGGCAGGATGTGATGGTGTAAAAGGAGAAATGGAGACTGAGTACTGAAGGGACGCTTAAAGAGACACATTTTGACCTAAAGGGATCTGGGAAGACTTCCTGGAGGAGGTGGTACCTGAACTGAGCCTTAGGAGAGAAAAAGAATTCTGAAGGGCAGAGATGACTGAGAGAGATAAGCAAATAAAGTCAGGGGAACAGGTAGTTAATCTAGTCTGGCTGACTAGTGTTTTATCATAACACTCCCTCCCCTTCCCTTCCTTCCCCCAGTTCTATCACCCATCTAGAACACAGAATTCTGAAAGAGGAATAGTGTGATGTATGGGGCTAGTAAGATAACTTATAGCCAGATTGTAGAAAGCCTTGATTCAACTCAAAAGGATTGCCAGGCCCTATGCGAGACTGGGGATAGAAAGACAAGACCAAAATAATGCTAGGCCTCGAGAAAATTATCTTTTATTGGGGCAAAACAGTATGTACATGGCAGTAAAAACAGTGTAATTTCTTAGGGGAGAGATAGTAGTGCCTGAAAAGATCAGTATAGGCTTCTAGGAGACTTTTAAAGGGCCAAGCAGAGGATTTTATATTTTATCTTTTAAATAGTAGGGAGCCACTGAAGGTTTTTGAGCAGGGGAATGATATGGTCAGAACAGCATTATTTTGGCTGCTGTATGAAGGAGAGATTAGAGAGGGGAGAACCCGGAAAGAGGAAAAACAGGAAGATAACTTGATTGTAAACCCCAGGAGGACAGAGAATACTTTGTATTTTTGTGTCCCCAATATTGTCTAGTACAGATCTTTAATAGATACTTAGAATCTTAGTTTTGGGAAGGACTTTATGCATTTAATAAATGTTTGTTAAGTAAATAACATTTGCATAGCACACCTCTAATACAACCAGTTCAATGTGATTGACTGATGGGGTGGAAAAAATGAAAATAAAAAACCAGCCAGTCATTGGCCTGGGGGTCAGGAGCCACCATTTTCCACCAACCAGCTCTCACTTTGGACAGGTCTTTTCTCTGGGATCTGATTGTCCATCTGTAAAATGAGAAAGTGGACTAGATCAAGGATTCTTAACCTTGGGTCTATGAGCTCATTTTAATAACTGTTTTGATCCCTGTATTTCCATATGATTGATTTCCTTTGTCTTATGTATTTTATTTTATGCATTTAAAAGCATTCTGAGAAGGGGTCCACATGGGCTTCACCAGATTGTCCAAGAGGCCACAAAATTCTGATGAGAGCTCAGTGTCCTTCCAGTTCTAATGTTGTGTGAGCTGTGAACCTGGGAACTTGGGGTCCCTTCTCTTACGGAATAAGGAGCACTTAATGTTCTTATCAAAGAAAATTGCTTCCTAGCTATTCCAATAGCAGTTCAGTTTAACAAGGATCTATTGAGTTCAGATTCTTTGAATTCAATTCAATTCAGCATTTATTGACTGCCAGTGGAAAAAAATGGCCCTCTTACCATTGTCCATAAATGTTTTAAGTGTTCACTTCACTATGTACAGGGTGATAGAGTGGAGAAGATTCTGCATCTGAGGCCGAGCATCCGGGTCTGGATCCTTCCTGTCTGCCTGTCACTTATATTACCTGCATGATCCTGACAAATGCTTTACTCCTCTAAGCCTCAGTTTCTCTATCTGTAAAATGAGGAAGTTAGAGAAAATGACCTTTAAGGGATTAAATCTATGATGAAAAAAAAATTACAGGGCCACAGAATTTCAGAGTTGGATTGGATCAGAACAGTTGTCTAATCCAATCCATGTTTAAAAAGCATCCTTGATAGAACACACACCAAACGTTCCTTCCCCCGCTTCCTTTAAGTCCCATTTACAATCCTATGCTCTATAGAAAGCCTTTTTCAATCCCTCTTAATTCTAGCACCTCCATCTATCTCTTATTCCCCCTCTTTTTTTTGCCTTTTTGGAGGGGGGAAGGCCAGGCAATTGGGGTTAAGTGACTTCCCCAAGGTCACACACCTAGTAAGTGTTAAGTGTCTGAGGCCAGATTTGTACTCAGGTCCTCCTGACTCCAGGACTGGTGCTCCATTTACTGTACCACCTATCTGCCCCAGTTTTTCCCCCTTTTATCCTTTATATAAACTTTTTTATAAACATTTGCTTGTTGTCTCCTCCGTTAGATTATGAGCTCCTTGAGGAGAAGAGCTTTCCTTTATCTCTTTTTATATTCCTAGAACTTAGCACTGTGTGTGGCCCAGAGTGGGCTCTTAATTAATGTTAGTTTTCATTTTATTTTTCATTTTATTTTTATCAATCCAGAATTTGCCTGAAGACAAAGACAGTGATCCTATAATCTTGATTTGTGTACTGGCTTAAAACATACTGGCTGTAAGACTTTGACCAAGTAACTGGACCTCTGCAAGTTCAGTTTTCTCTTCTTCTTTTTCTTCTTCTTCATTTTCTGCTTTTTGGAGGAGGGAAGGGCAGGGCAATTGGGGTTAAGTGACTTGTCCAAGGACACACGGCTAGGTGTGTGTGTGTGTGTGTGTGTGTGTGTGTGTGTGTGTGTGTGTGTGTGTTAAGTGTCGGAGGCCGCATTTGAACTCAGGTCCTCCTGACTCCAGGGCTGGTGCTCTACTCACTGTACCACCTAGCCACCCTATCAGTTTTCTCTTCTATAAAAGGGATGCTTCAGCAATGATTTCTAAAGGCTCCTTATTGCTGGCATTCTTTAATTATATACAAGGCTTGTGCTAGTTTATGAGAGATGCGAAACTAAGACCTGATCCCTTCCCTTATGGAGATTTGGTCTAAAAATGAGAAGAATACATGTTCAGGCATATCTACTTAATTTTTCTAAGTGATCAGGAGCAGAGATTTAGATGTTAAGATCTCGAATTCAGAGAAAGGAGTGATCATTTCTTGTTGGGGAGGTCATGGAAGGCTTATAGAAGGTAGTACTTGAATTGGGCCTTGAAAGAGAAATAGAATTTGAAATGATGTGAAGGGAAGACATGATAAGCATTTGTTGAACTGTGTGTAATTCTTTGTGAGCTCATTCAGAGTTTTCTTGGCAAGGGTACAAAGGTTTGCCATTTTCCTCTCCAGCTCATTTTACAGATGAGGAAACTGAGGCAAACAGGGTTAAATGACTTGCCCCAAGTCACATAGCTATTAAGTGTCTGAGGCCAGATTTGAACTCAGATCTTCCTGATTCCAGGCCCCATACTGTCCACTGCACCACCTAACAGCCCCATAACAGATATAGGGGATGTTTTGAACAGACACCAAAATAGGAAAAGGTAAATACTTCAGTTCAGATGGAACCTAGCACACAAGAAAACAGACTAATTATCATGCTACATGTATTGCTGCCCATGAACGTTTATAATCTCACTGGAAAGATAATGTGTGGGAAGCAGTGTGGTACAGTGAGAAGGATTCAGTATTTGGAGTCAGAGGACCTGAGTTCAAATCACTTATTCCCTGTGTGGCCTTGGGCACATCACTTAACCTCTCTGTGCTTCAGCGTCTTTGTCTGTAAAATGAAGGGGTAGGAATCGATGACCTCTAAGGTTCTTTTCAGATCTAGATGTATGACCTATGGCCACAAGGACTGGTTCAAAAGCAACACAAGGTAGCTGGTGATTAAATGCTAGGAAGAGTGGGAAGGACAGTGAATGGTGCTGAGGTCAGAGAAGGAAGTGATCGCAGTGGGCTGGGGCTAGGCAGAGAAGGGTTCCCGGAAGAGATGGCTCTTGAGCTTGGCTCTGAAGGACAGCTAACAGTCAAGAAGATGCCAACTTGTCTGCCAACCAGGCTCCAGGGAGAGCTAAGTTCAGAATGTTCCTCTGAACACCAGGTATGGAGCGGATGGATTGAGGTACAGTAATAGTCCCTTCTATGTGTCTAGAACTTTGTATTATCTCCACTTTGTTTATGTTGGCATTTTAAGGATTTTGGATTTCATTGGTGTGGATTATCGCTTCTTGGATCAATCAGTCAAGTCATCAGTAAATATTTATTAAGCACCTACTGTGTGCTAGCCACTGCTCTGGATCCTGGGCTTGCAAAGACAAAAGTGAAGCAGTTCCTGCCTTCAAGGAGTTTACATTCCAGTAGAGGAGATGATATGCATAGATGGGTATATACAATGCTCATACAAAGCAGATACAGGGAAGAGTCAGGGAAACGGGTGGAGAGAGAGGACCAGGACAGGTCTTGTACTGAAGGTCGTGTCCATCCACGCTTTAGGGGAAGGCCTTCATGAGTTTATGTGGCTACAAAAAATCCATGCCTCCAGTGCTGATTATCTCTAAACTGAGCTAAGTTGGTCTTTAGCCAGTGGGCATAATGGTTTGTCCCCAAGGCCAAAGAGTGATAGGACCTTCTAGAGCTTGTGTTCTGCTGGTAAAAACTTTAAGGATTCAGGGTCACCCCTGTACCATGGTGAGGCATAAGAGTAGGACTTGGAAAGGGTATCCCAGCTTTATTGATGGGGAAACTGAGGCACGGAAAGACTTGTCACTTTTCCAAGGTTGCAAAAGCTAACATGTGGAAGATCTGAGGCTAGAGGCCAGGTCTTTAGGTACTCTTACCAAGAGTATAAGCTTTCTGAGGGCAAAGGACCTTTTAGTTTTTGTTTTTGAGTCTCCATTGCCTAGCACGATGTCTGAAATGTGGTAGGTGCTTAATAAATGCTTCCTGAATTGATTACTACGTTGTCTCCCACATCTAGGTCCTGATTCTATGTCCTGATTCTGCTTTGTATACTTATATTCTATAGGGCATTGTGCTCTAGAGGGCCTGAGTTTTGGTCTGGAATCTTGATAGGCAGATGTCTGTGGTGTTAAAAAAAGGTGGTATTAATAAAAATAAAAAATAAAAAATCACTCCCATCTCCATAGTGTTTTAAGGCTAACACCCTTTAGAAAGAGCTGTATAAGGGACATAACCCAGTCTCACTCTGGTCATATTTCCCAGTTTGTCTTTTTTGCTTTTCTTCAGGGTAACGTGACTGACCTGCCTCAGCCTCCATTCCAGGGCCTGGAGGTGAAGGTCTGGTTTTCCAGGGCAGTGCTGGCCCCTGGCTGGTGTCAGGGAGAATGCCAAGATGGGATTTCTGGGGTGAGCCTCTGATGCGGTGGCTGCTGGCTCAGATTTTCCATATGGGGTGAAATTTGACCCACCTGGCTTGAGGAAGGGAGGGAATTCTTTCCCCAAGTTTGGAGAGAGAGAGAGAGAGAAGAAAATACGGGAAGCCAGGCCAGGTTTTTGTCTTAGAGCCTCTGCCCCTGGCAATGTCAAACACCCTATGAACCCTGCCAATAATCCCAGAATTCTCTGGGGAGGAACTTTTTGGGCCTCTCAAGTAATGGGTCCTTAATGTGCCAGAGGAGGGTCTGAAAAGCTCTTCCTTTGATCTGTGACTTTAGAAAGGGTCCTGATGGGACTATAGAGGAGAAATTTCCTTTAGGAGAGGAGGAATGGTTTTCCCATGCTTGCATGTTATTATAAAGCCTGCTCGAATATTTGTTCATATGCACAATACACATGGATGTCCACAAGCAGATTATTTCATATGGGCATGTATATTTAGTATACAAACATGAATACACTTATTTATATGCATACATATATACATATGTATATAAATATCCATATAGTGTTTTCATGTACAACCCATTCCCCTCCATCTCTTTGTTTTTAATCAAAAAAAATTTTTTTTGTTTGTTTTTTGGAGGAAGGAAGGCAGAGCAGTTGGGGTTAAGTGACTTGCCCAAGGTCACACAGCTAGTAAGTGTCTCTTTGTTTTTAGCTATTATGGGTTGAACCACATGCATTAAGCTGAATTTCTCTTTATCCTTCATTCAGTCCATCCATTCCGCAAACATTTATTAAACACAGACATTTATTTATTAGGCAGACACGGAGGACAGTGGAGAAGACACAGATAAGCCCAGTCTCTGGCCTCATGGAGTTTATAGTCTAGTAGAGTGATGGACGGCATAACCAGACATCGGGTAGTTTTGTGTTCTACTCACAAGCACGAGATCATTTCACTTCAATGATGTTTGGGCGTTGTGCCCTAGAAAGCCTGAGGTTTGGTCTGGAATCTGGACAGGCAGATGTTGATGGTCAAAGGAAGTAATATTAATAATAAGAAAAACGACTCCCTTTTCTATAGTCTCTTCTAGCTTCACAACAGCTCTATGAAGCAGATTGTCTAAGTATTGTTATCTTCATTTTGCTAATGAGAAAATTGATATTTCACGAGGGTAGTATCTTATGTTCACAAATATAGCTAACAACAGCGTTTTTTTTGGAGGAGGGAAGACTGGGCAATCAGGGATAAGTGACTTTCCCAATATCACACAGATAGCAAATGTCAAGTGTCTGAGGTCACATGTGAACTCAGGTCCTCCTGACTCCAGGGCTGGTGCTCTTTTCACTGCACCACCCATTTATTAATAGCATTTATTAAAGCGCTTTACTAATATGATCTCAGTTGATTCTCACAACCACCTTGGGAGGCAGGTACTATTAGTATCCTAATTTTGCAGATGAAGGAACTAAGGTAGACAGAAGTTCAGTTACTTGCTCAGGGGCACCCAGCTAAGTAAGTGTCTGAGACTGGATTTGAACTCGGGTCTTCCCTGCCTCCAGTTCTAGCACTCTATGTGTGCTTGGACTCAAACACAAATGCCCTCACTTCCTGCAGGCTTCCTCAGCCCAGAAAAGGGAGGAGCTGGATCTTGAAGAAGAGGAGGTTGGGGGTGGGAGGCTCAGTTTGTTTTCTTTCTGTCTGAGAACAGGTATTTAAATTGACAGGTAGGTGGTGCAGTGAGTATGGCCTCCAGTCTGGAGTCAGGAAGAGCTGAGTTGAAATATGGCTTCAGATAATCCTAGCTATGTGGTCCTGGGCAAGTCATTTAACCTGTTTGCCTCAGTTTCCTCATCTGTAAAATGGGGATAACAATACCATCTACCTCTCCCCAGGGTTGTCGTGAGGATCAAGTGAGCTAGCAAATGTAAAACACTTAGCATGATGCCTGGCACATAGCAAGTACTATATAAATGCATCGCTATTATTCAGTTTATTGTTAAGAAATTCTTGTTTTACTGTTCACTCTGGAAAAGGTTCTTCTCCTTATTTAAGTCTCCAGGTCTTTGCTGAGAGTCTCCTTTTTGGTGGGCCCCAGCCAGCTAGTGTGTCCTCAGGCATTGCTCGCTAGGACCATAAGCCATGAGCATTGGCTTTCTGACCTTGGCTAGAGTTTCTGGGATCGCTCACATTGATGCATGGACTGGGGCTTGTGCCTGGGTTTCTTGGCTATCATCTTGGGAAAACTGAGTGGGTCAGTGTTAAACCCAAGGTGTCTGCATGAACCGTTGTCCAGCTCCACATCTTTCCCCTTTCCCATCAACACTAACATGGTAGGGTTTCTGGGGCTTTTGGGTCCAATGCGCTTTCTCTCTCTTACTTTGTTAGAGAGTAGATAGGAATTTGCCAGAAAGGGTCTTTTGTTTGTTGATTTGTTTACTTGAGACTGGGTCTCCCTGGCAGGCAGTTCAGGTTCTGCTCATGGGTTAATCCCACCACTGATGAACATGGGAGCTTTGATCTTTGGCTTCTGACCTGGGTTTGTTCATCCATTCTTAAGCACCCTGGTGTTCCCCTCCCCTCCCCCCTTATTACATTCATGCAACACTTAGTGAAGACATCTGATTGGCATAGCCTACTGCGTCTCAGACCTGAGCTCTAGAGATCCGCTAGCTTCAGCTTCCTTGGTAGCTGGAATTACAGGTAGGCATCACCACTCCCCTTCAGAAAGGTTTGGCATTTACCAGGTAAACTGGATTGGACTGTCAGGTGGTGGTGGGGCCAGAATTCAATGCTTTCTCTAAGCATCTAACTCCAGCAAACCTCTCAGTTCTTTTGTTCAGCCTTTACCTCATAGCTAAACGTCCTCCAACTCTGATCGGTTCCATTTCTTTTTCTTGAAAGAGGACAATCTATAATTTCTGATGTTTATCCAAATTCCACTTTTCCCCTCGTTATACTGGACAGGAATCATTGGATCATTTCTTCAATTGTGCTCCCTAAACGTGCCAAGGTCATTCCTACCTCTAGATGGTGCATTGGATCTGGAGTCAGAGAGACCTGAGTTCGAATGCAGCCTCAGATACTTACTAGCTGTGTGACCCTGGGCAAGTCACTTCACCTTTATTTGCCTCAGTTTCCTCCTTTGTAAAATGGGCACAACAGTAACAGCTACTTCCCAGGTTTGTGGTGAGAATTAAATGAGATCACATTCGTAAAGTGCTTTTGCAAACCTTAAAGCTCTATCTTAATGCTAGCTATGATTACTTTTATTATTATTATTCTCTTCTTAAACTATTTTTATTTGGAATCTCTTCCTTTTGCTGCCCTCCTCCCAGTCTCCAAACCCAAATGCCCAAAACCCATTCCAGGCCCAGCTTCAGTTTCTCTTCCTCCATGAAGCCTTCCTTGACTGTTCGAATCAGTGGGGATGTTTTCCTCTCTGAATTTCTTTTGCATTCATAATCTGTGATTCCATGTCTAGAACTTTGCAGAACCGTAGATTTGTAGCTAGAAGAGGCATTCAAAGTCATCTGTTCTGAAACTCTCGATTTATAAACCGATATCTGGAGACCTGAAGTCTTGTCTAGTCACACAGGTACTGAGTAGCTATGTTGCCTTGCTGTCTCTAATTCAGGCCACATGTGGCCTCTAGGCCTCAGGTTCCCCACCCCTACTCTGATTGCTTGTGGTGGTTATAGCCTTGTCTCCCCTGGTTTTATGTAAGTTCCCTAAAGTAGGGACTGTGAATGAGAGGACATATGAGAACATGGCAAATAAGAAACAGGGCTACATAATAGATTGTTGGCCTTGGAGTCAGAAGGCTTGAGTTCAAATTCTGCCTCGGATGCTTAAGCAGCCATGTGACCTTGGGCAAGTCTCTTGGCCTCTCTCAGGCTCACTTTCCTTGTCTACAAGTACAGGCTAATAATGCATCTATTGCACAAAACTGTTGTGAGGATCATATGAAATAATGTATGTAAGGTGACTTGCAAACCTTAAAGCCACTATATAAATGTCAGCTATTATTATTTCTCTCTTGAATCTGCCACAGTGCTTAGCATGGGGCTGGATACATCATGGAGCTAGATAAATACTTGTTGATTTGATTCATTGATTGAGTGTCTAACAACCCATATCATCAGGGAGTTAGGGTGTTTTTTTCTAATTTTTTGATCTTTAATCTCTCTTCTCTTCTCTTGTTGCTGTATTTGGAGCCTATCCCCTAGTGTTGCCTAGTTCAGCTTGATGGGCACCACAACCCCCAGGTGATCAGCGCTAGCGGGTGCCCATGAGCTTTATGAATGCCATGGAGTTGCCTGTGTTTCTTTACAAACAGGAAGATCTGCCTTCCTGTTGGCATACATGATTCCTATCAGTCGTCTCCTGAAGCTGCCTTAACTCAGACCCGCTCCAGAGTGAGATGGAGAAAGAGCTCAGAGGTTAATGAAATGAGCTCATCTGCAAACTGGCTCTTCTGGGGGTGTCCGCTCTGACCCCCAAATTGCAGATTCCTATAATTTTTTTATTAAAAAATTAAAAGAGAGGAAAATCAGCCTGGCTTGACCAGAGATAGCATGTTGGAGTTGACAGACAGTCCTCTGTGGAGTCCAGCTGTGAGTGAGCCCTCAGCTCTGAAATTGCTAGCCTCGTGCAGCCCATAGCCAGCTTACGGAAGTGGGCCAACAGCCCCTCCGTACAGGATTAAAGGGATGTGTAATGGATTAAAGATCAAAAATGTTAATTAAGAAATGGTCTTTTCTAATAAGATGCCTTCAAGGGCAGAGTACCAAAAAGGAGGAAATATCTCTTTTTGGCAACACGGTTTCTGTTGTAATGAAATTGGTTTGCAGGCAGCGGGGAGGAACAGACGTAAGCCTCATTTTAAAGACATTTCCATCCAAATTAATTAGCAATAAAAAACGGAGGAATAAAAGTCAGAATTACATGAAAGCAGAGCGTGACAGCCTGGCATGCAGGTTAAGCAGACTTTGAATTTCATCTGTAACCCCCTGGCAGCCTGTGATGGATGGAACTGTGCTGGTGATTTGGTTTGTTGATGTTTAACTAGGGCTGTTGTTATTGGCTTCAGACAATAATAATAACAACTCACACTTATATAGGGCTCCAAGGTTTAACATAAAACTTTCCTCACAACTCTATAAGATAAGCAGTGTAACTATTAATGCCCCCATTTTCCAGATGAAATAACTGAAGCTAGAATCAGATCTAGAGGAGAAGGGAGCTATCTGCTCATTTTACAGATAAGGAAACTGAGGCCCAGGGTCCCATGGGTAATAAATACAGAAGCGAGAATTGGACTCAATTCCTTTGCCTCTTGATTGGTGCTCTTTCCATTGTATTAGGGTCATCCAACTTGAAAGTAGTAGAGTAGACCAGCCAACATGACAGAGGACAAGGAAGCATTGCAGCCCAGCTCCCCCAGTAGATACTCCAAGTAAGATTTCAGATGAGTTCCATACTGAGAAATGATCAGAAACCTGAGGAAAAATCACAGAGAGTCAGTATTCTAGCATGAGATTCAAAATTTGACCTTTAGCCAAGTGACTCAAGTAGGAACTGGGGATTGGGGTGACCTGGGAGCAAAAGAGGGCCACAGGCTTGTGCCTCTAAAGATCTCAGAGCCAGGTGCTGGGAGCAGAGGGGGACCTCAGAGCTAATGCTTTCATCCCAGCACTAATAGGTGAGACCAGAATTAGAGCCCAGAACACTACTTTTGCTGACTCTTCTGACATGATAGACATGTGATGTAGTTTGAAGAGGAGCCTTGGACTGAGAGTCAGGGTCCCTGGCTTCAAGGTCTACTTCTTAAGCAAGCAATTTCACTGTGGTACCCTTAATTTCCTCCTTTCTCAAGTGTGAATGGTACTATCTTGTCCTTCCTTCATTCATTTGTTGTGAGGACATATTGTAATCATACGCGTGAAAGTGCTTCAAAAAGTTAAAAAGTGTTAGAAGATTATTCCTAAATTATTGTAGGCTTTCTAACTTTAATCCTATCTTGCATATAATAATACCACCACCATCAACAATATTCTCTCATTTTTATGTTAGCTCCATGCCTTAGAAAGTGCCTTCCTCACAATGACCTTGAAGTGGGAATTATTAGACAAAACAGAGGTTGTAGGAGCCCACATGAATGCCAAGTCTTTTGTACTACAGTACTTCTGTAGGAGTGACCTCAGGAAACCAACCAATGACATCCCCATTCTTTTACCCTTGCTGATTTCCAATTGTAGTACCATAGTTAGGGACACTAAATGTCCTGGGAAGACATGGGAGAATCTCTATAACTATTCCAAGAGTAGGCATACAGACTGCTTTTGGGAAGGCTCAGAAACCTCAGTCCTGTTCCTGAAGTTTTCCATTCCTGGAGTTCAAAAGTATACAAAATCTTGCTCCAGAGAGGAAAGCAAAGTTATTCTGCCATGTCAGGTCATACCATGCCATGCCATTCTGTCATCTTTGTGCAGAGGCCAGAATTTGTTGGGGAAGGTTGTGAAACTTTTCTGAAGTGTGAACATTCTGATCTGCATCAAGTGGGAGCTTTCTCATAAGACTCTAGCAAACCAGTGTTTGATTGTTAGAATTCTACATTTGTGGATTTTTTTTTTCCTTTGCAAGTGAGTCCTTGTCTGAGCGAAATTGGAGTGGAAGGGAGACACATACAAAGGGAGGGAGAGAAACAGATAGACAGAGGCTAACAGAGAAGATAGCCAGGCAGGAGCAGACAGAAGGACAGAGACAGGGAGACAGAGGTAGAGACAGAGACAGAGGACTTCAAAATAAGAGAGACACAGAGACAAAGACAGAGAGCTGAGGAAAACAGACACAGACAAAGGGAAATAGACAAACAGCAAAGAAGAGAAACAAATAGAGAAGATGGAGAAAGAGAGATTGAGATGAGGGAGTGAGAGAGAGAAGAAAGAGAGGGAGAAATTAAGAGAAAGAGAAGGAGAGAGAGGTTTGAGAGAAAGATTGAAAGAGAGAGAGAGAGTGAGAGAGAGAGAGAGAGAGAGAGAGAGACAGAGAGAGAGAGAGAGAGAGAGAAAATTTCAGGGAGTTCTTTTTCCTTTCGTTAAGGAAACCATACTCTTCTGTGCATCACCCCCACCTAAGACCTGTAGCAGCTGAAAGCCAGTGTTTTTAAAGCAAGTTATTTGCCAGCATAAAATGAAGGGACCTGGAGGCATATTTCTCCTCTGTTGGAGACTTTCATTTGGATAAAGAAAACCCCCGGCACAGTGTGGCTCTCTGTGTAGTGTTTGTGTGTGTGTTTAAAGCACTTGCTGTCGTTTGGAGCTGAGATAGAGAGAGAATATTCACTCAGAGAGGCTGATCGAGTGTTGCTGTTCCTTGAATTTTTACATAGACAATTTTTGGCTCTGGGCTGAAAATGTACATCCTGGGCTGAGTTTTGACAAAGACAATTTGGCCAGGGGAGGAAAATGCTGGCTCCAACACAGATGCTCACCATCATTATGCAGTTTGCCTTCAGTCACTGCAAGGAGGCTTTGACACAAGTGGCAATGGAAGGAAAACCAAAACAATATCGTTAATAATATTTATGTTTTTAGACTTGGAAATGGAAATTCTGAAAACCCCAAGCTCGCAACACAAACAGGGCAAATAGTGGAGCAACAACAAAAAAATAGGAGCTGGTCCAGGGTTTTCTGCCTGCTTTCAGCTAGTAACACTAAAAAACACATCAGAAAGAGTGAGTTTGGACCTGACCTCTAAAAGCTGAGTCTCACATCAAAACAAAAGCCTTGGACAATAGTGATTTCAACAAAGAAGTACGGGGGGGTTTTCCTCTCTGCTTCTCCATTTTCTTTCGAATGTGTCCTAAGAGGTATAACCTCCAAGCTTGACTTCTGGAACTGGGTGAACTTGTTTTTTTCTCATGTTCCAAGATGCTCTTCAGAATTTTGGGTTAAAAAAAAAGCCTCCTCTTTATATCCAACTCTATCTCTTCGGGATAGGGTAGCATAATACTATAAGCTTTGAAGTACTCTAAGTTGATTGCTGAATGGGTAGGCCCCGAAAGCATTCCATGACTGACCTGTTCTTCCCTAAAAAGGGAAGATTGGAAAAAGATTGGAAAAAGAAGATCTCTGTTCCCACCCTGGTCTTGAGATGACATCCCTAAGGACAACCCAAGACTAAGAATTCATTCCTGGCTAGCAACATGTATTGTGACCTGAGCAAACATGCAGTTGTGAAAGAGATATTTACCTAGAGCTGTTATCACTGGGTTCATAGAATAATAATGTGTCATCATTATTCTATAAAGAATTTGAGATTGTCTCATTGGCTGTATGAGATGCACGAAGGTACAATAATTATTTATTCTTTCAGTCAGGGCTCACTTCCTGTATGGGCAGTTGTAGGACAAGTATTTTGCATCAGATGAGGGATGTCATTGATACTGGGAACTTTCTGGGAGGACACACCATTTTCTAGTTCAGATGGGCACCTGTTCTGCAATTATAGTCTCAGAGTGTTATGGGAAGGAAAGAAGGGAGGGAAATAAGTATTTTATAGCACTTAGTATCTGCTAGGCACATTGCTAAATGCTTTTTACAGTTATTATCTTATTTGATACACCTCTGCAAGGTAAGTGATTTGTCATCTCCATTTTACAGTTGAGGAAACTGAGGCAAATAAACATTAAGTGACTTTCCCAGATTCATACAGCTAGTAAATGTCTGAGGTCATCTTTGAACCAAGGTCTTCTTGATGCCAGACCCAACACTGTATCCACTATGTCATTGGTTGGGACGATATGATTCTTTGCTTCTGACTTGACTATTCACTCCCCAAATCTATCTTTTTTCTTAATACCCCCTTTCCTCTCTTCCTGTCCCCAACTATTTCATGCTTGAATTTAATGTATTTTTACACCAGTTCTGTGTGTGTTTTCAGCCATCCTTTGCCCAAATCAGGATGAAAGTGAGGTTCATGGGATGCTCATCGTTCCCAACCCCTTCCTCCATGTTTGTATACTTTCATCTTAATGTACCTCTATTATATGAGATAGTAAGTTCTTTCCCTTGAGATGATATAATTCTTCAAAGTATTTTCATTTTCAAGGCTCTCCATAAAAGGTTTGCAATGAATCACTAATGTAAATGCTTCTCCTCCCTTCTGTGTATTGGAAAGTTGCAGTTCACTGAACCAGGTTTGAATATTAATAATATATTTTTTTGGTTGCACTCTTCCTCATCAGAAAATTTCAGAAAGTTAATGTTACTTGGATTAGTTAATCCAAGGATTAAATCTCGATTTGATATTAAAGCAGTTACTATGTGAGATTAATTGGGCATTAGCCCAATGCGTTGGGGGTTTTTTATTGCTAAGTCATATGAACTTCCTAACTATTCCCCCCATGTTATAATTCTGAGGTATGAGGTTATACTGTTTGTATTGATTTGACAGAGTACATAGATTGCTGGATTTGGGGTTAGGAGACCTGATTTCAAAACCTGCCTCACTCAGATGCACGTCAATAACCGTACAATCCTGTGCAATTCATTTAACTTCCTAGAGCCTTAATTTCTTTGTCTGTAAAATCTGGATATTACAACTTTTACTACTCACAGGGTTGTTGTAAGGAAAATACTCTGCAAGCTTCAAAGTGCTATATTAATATGAGTTATTAATATTACTTCTCAGAGCATGTGAGCCCCTGAAATATATTAAAATTTAGAAACAGATCAATGCTCAGTTATTCACACTAATGGAGGAGAGTAAAGATATAGACAGTCAGAAATGTTTCCTAACTAAATATTTGATCCGACCTAGAACATATGGTTATCTATTGTTTTTAAATGTGGGTGCGTCTCAGGTTTGGTCTGATGGAATAATGAACCAGTTCTCTTCAGATCTGACCTACGAAGGACTACCTAATTCCTTTTTACTCCCCACTCAATGCTTGTCTCCCTTAGCTAATGCATGACAATGTCCAAATTAGTGCTGTCCCCTCTCAGAGCTTCCCTAAAATCGGGGGAGTGTGAGTGGTTGGGTTTTAAGGGCTTCTCTGGGGGAATTCAGGGGGCCTGTAAAGTGAGAACAAACAGGAGTGTGACAATGTCAACAAAGCAAGTAATGAAGGAGGGTAGGCACTAAGTATCCATAAACCTCTTGGAATCCACAATGGAGGATTGACTGTAATGAAAAATGATTACATGTGTGATTAGAACCACTGACCTCAGCCTGGAGTGTTTTGTAAAAATAATAATAATTAAAGAGAAATCAGTCTGTTGTGTGTTAGTTTCATGAGTCATCCACATCATAAGTCCTTTGAGGACAGAGACCGTATATTTTATATGTTGTACTTTGAATGGTGTTATTTTTCGGTGGATGCTGACTGATGACTGAGATGTCTCTTATCAAAACTTAGCTGCTTTTCAATTCCAGGAGGCCTGGAAGAAAACCCAACTTGGAAATAATCGTCAGTAAGAGAATCCAGTTTTAAAATGTCTTAAGACCTTTTCATCCTCCAAAGCTAATTCCCTTCCACTCCAAGAGTCCTGGAAGGCCAAAGGAAAGGAAGGAGTGGGAATGGAGGGAATGATGCACATTTCTTCCTTGATTCCTTGTGATCATCTGAGATAGAGAGAGCCTGAAAAATTCAAATCCACAGTTTTTTTTTCACCAAGAGTTTGTTTCCTCCAACCACTCCCTAAACTGTATGACCCCCAAACTTTGATTATGACTTTTTTAATTTAATTTTTTTTATTTTGGACTTTAACACCAAAAGAGAGACTCTTTTCATACACACAGCAGAACACGAAAAGAGGATCCCATATGAAATCTTGACTCTCCATTTCCTATTGCTTGTTTGTTTAAAAAAAAGCATATAAAAAAATTCCATGTTACTTTCAAAAGTGCCGTTTTTCTGTGCTTCCTTCTGAACATCCTTCTGTTCTCTTCTTTGCATTAAAAAAAATTCATTGGCTCTCTTAACCACCAACCTTTGTCCAAACTCTTCTAAGATGACCAGCATGATTGATTATCATTTCACGACTGCTCTCTGCCCCAGTCCCACTTAATTGTGGGTTTCTCTGTTTCTCCACTTCTGTCCCATTCTTGCTATCTGTTTTTCCAACTGTCTCACCTTTCCCTCTCTTTTTCCCTTTGCTCATTACTCCTTGCTGAGCCCTCTCTGCTGCCCCTAGTCATTCTGTGGGGTTTATTGGACTGTATTGACTATGGTTCTCATGTTCCTTGAGCTGAGTGAGTCTACCAGGGTGATTTTTAGCAATCATAGAGAAAACAGGAGACATTAGTCTCATTAATGGAGTGAAATGGAGGATAAGAGACTCCTCCTAAATCTTGGTAGAGAGGAAGCTTACTGAGTTTACACACTGTGGAACTAAAGGGGAAAGTTGGTGAATTGTAAGCTCCTATAGGAGTAGGTTCTACATTTTGTATATCCCCTGTGGGTACCCAGCACAGGCTGAGTGCTAGTGGGCACTTAATAAATATTTGCTAACTAATAATAGGCTGGGCAAGAGAAGACATTGTTTCAGGAAGTTGGGTCTTGGGTTTTGGAAATTGAACACATAGCTGAAGCCTCTTTCTATCCCCAGTTCTATAGGAGAACTTGATCTTAGAAGAGAGTGAGATAGGTTGGTTACAAGCAATGGGGACTGGCTAATGCATAAGGCAATGATAAAACCCCAAATATCTGAAACTGTCTAGCTGTTCCTTTAGCTTTCAGACCAATGTTCCTTAAATACCAGCTTCATCATGTCTCTGCCCTGTGCAAGGACCTGCAATGGTTCCCCATAGACTACCCCATCATATCTAAACTCCTCTGCCTAGTATTCAAGACTCTCTAAAATCTGGCCCCTCTGGTCCTATCCAATCTTTTTACTGCTCATCCCCAGCACACATTGTCTGCTCTAGTTGGGCAGGCCTATTCACTGTCTCAGGAGCATAAGTTAGGTTTTTCTATCCATGTTAGCATAATCAGGGAGGCAGGATATTTGAGCTATGAGGGCAGGAAGATAGACATTGCTGCCAGTTTTTCTAATGAGGACATTAGCCTCTGCTCTCTCTGAGGCTACCATATGTAACCTATAGAAACAGACATAGACTAGAGCTTAGGCTGGTGTTCTCCAAAGCGGCCCTTTATCTGAGTGTATTGATAGGAGGGAAAGCAAGAGAGCCAGGGAGGCCTTGTGGCAGAGCGGTGAAGCCCAGAGACTCTGGTTATCTGGGTGGCTTTCCCTGTGTTTGTGTCATGTGTGTCCTCGGGGAAGGTCTATAGCCTGTGTTGGTCTATGAGCTGCTTAAGGTATTAGGCATAAAAATTGTACCAAGGGACTGGATAGTGGTGGCTCTATGTTGTGAGGTTGTCCACAACTGTGTCCTTGACGACATCACTTGGATTCTTCCCCATTCTCTCAGGCATGTCTGAATCAAAGGTCATCAGAAAATGGTAGCCAGTGGTTATGGGATCCTGACATCTTTTCTACCCCCCCACCCTCAAATTGCTTACAATTTAGGGGCAGGAATCATCTTTTGTTTCTCTACTTTTCCTACAGTTTATCCAGGCTGAGCACATAGTAGGTGTTTGGTGAAGCCGTATCAATTGATGAACACAGCCTTTCTTTTGGAATGCTTTAGGGAGCTCTCTTTCAGAATTTTCTAAACTGTCAGCATATGAAAAGCTGAATGAATTCAAGGATTGAATATGGTTTGCTATGGAGAAGCTCACCTTTCAGAGTGGCTTGTTATTATTATTATTATCATTATTTATTATTATTTTTACCAAGTCCAATTTACAGAGGGAGTGTGTAGGGAATGAGTTGACAAAAGAGCATAGCTGCTAAATTAGGGTTAATTAGAAGTTCTCCCAAATAGCTGGTGCTTCATCAGCAACAGAACAGTGTGTAAATAAATCTAATTTCCCTCCAACTAAACTCTTCACAAGCTTAATTACAGCAGCAACAATGTTTTTTTTTCATTAGCGAGAGAGGGTCATTATTAGCCCTGTCTGGTAACAGTTATTATGAACAGCCTGGTACCACCTTCAATAGGTGTCCTCCGAGAGTGGTGAGGAACTTTGCTGGGAAGCTTGAAGAGTCCAATTAAGGTGGTTTGGAGGAAGCAGGAAGCCGCAGTGCACATTAAAAAAGATTAAAAAAAGGAGAAGAAGAAGAAAGAAGCGGAAAGATTCTGGGGAGTCTTGTGTTAATTACTTACTTAAGAAACTCGTTCTTTTTGGGCCTCTCCTTTATTTCTGGTCCCCAATGGTACTTGTTTGCCCTAAAATCTTTATGTTCTTAGAAAGTCTTACCTGCCACCTGCAGAGCATCTCTGGGGCCCTCTTTGCCATTTGGGCACTTGAGACCTGAAAATTAGAGGGGGATTTTGTGTGTGTGTGTGTGTGTGTGTGTGTGTTAAGGGGGTGATGGAGGAGAGACAAGACTTTAATGCCTTCAACTTACCTCTTTTAAATATCTTTTCACACCTTCCTTACCGCATACTGCTAGGAAAAAGAACCAGAGAGCCCGTTAAGAGAGAAAGTGTTATCACTGCTAAAAAGATCGCCACGCTAGAGGACCATCACAGTTAACTTATTATTCTGGAAATAAATAGCTAGAAACCCCGAGTCAGAAATTAGTTAACACAAAGGAAGTACAGACCCTATGGGGCAGGTTTCAATTGGCTTCAGGAAATGCCCCACCAAGGGGGGTCATTGAGAGCGGATTTAAGTTTATTCCATTTGGTACTTGAGGCACAGTTCTTGGTAAAAAGTTTTTTTTTCCTCCCCCCTTTCCTTGGCCTCTTTCCCCCATCCCCTCATTACATTCTTCATTAAAGCAGTGTCACAGTCTACACTCAAGGGTGTTTCATAAAGCAGCAGTAACCAAGGAGTCTTGAGCAGCCTGCATGGGCTTTGTATAAATATGTTCCGGTCTGTTCTGATTAAATACTGCCTCCTTTCGCCGGCAGACATGTCAAGGGCTAGCGGTTGCCTCCTTGGCTGGGCTGAGGAGAGTCTCTTTCGAATGATATCTGTGAGGAAGGATCTAGAATTGGGAGCTAGGGCTTGGTCAGCTCCACAGGACAGTGACCCGTTCAAAAGGGAAATCAAACTAGTTTCTTTTTTTGGAGGCAAAGTCACCGTATCAGAGCAGGGTTATGATGGCGAGAGGGGCTTGGGATGGAGAAGGGCAAGAGAATGGGCATCAGAAGGCAAATGGCTAGGCAATAGCATGGTCTTTTCAGCTAATTTAGTTTCTGCACTGGAGTGTAACGGAGTTCCCTTCAGAGTCGTTGCTGGGCTGGGGAGATAGAGCCTAAGTGCTTGTTGATCTAACAAAGGTTGGCTGGAGTTCCAGGGAATGTGATACTTTCTTGCAGAAATGGATGTTTTTTGCATGGTTCGGGCCACCTGTTCCAAATGCCTTCCAAAGCTACATCATAACAACAGAGACCTGGCTTCCCTGGCTCTTCTCTGGTTGAATTCAGAATCTTGTTAAATGTAGACTAATGAATTTTTTGGGGGGAAAAAAACCTAAACCAAAACCATGTATACACATAAGAGAAGGAATAGATGCAGTTTGCACGCATTCTGTCTGCTTGTAGAGAGAATCATAGCTTAAATAGAGAAATGTTAATGCTTCCCGTGCTAGTCTGTGATGCCACCGTGTTCGAAGGAAATTTGGTTAGGACCTGCTGCTCTCTTGAGATAGCCATCACTTGGTTCTGCTAATCTTTGGTCCCAGATTCTGGTTATCTAGTGATCTTATCCAGTGGGTCTGGGATAGAATAGCCCAAGTGTCATGGGATTATCAATTAGCAAGTATTTATTAAGCACCTATGGAGATTTTCTGAATCTCAGTTTTCTCACCTATACATTGGAGGTCATAATACTTGCACCACCTATCTTGGGATATTGTTATAAGAGAAACATTTTGTAAACCTTAACATTCTATATAAATGTGTGCTTGTATTATTAATGTCCTGCTGAGGAGAGAATAGATACCTCTGCTTTGGGGGGAAAGTCTTTTCCACTGTGCAAGAGGCATTTTTTTTTCAATTTGTGCAGGCATTTCATCCTTTCTACAGAGTGTTAGAAGATGCCTTTCAAAGAGGAGCAGGTGGGGCTTGACTCCCTCTGGTGCACTTTTTCGAACCTGGGCTCCCCCAAGGACAGATGAATTCCAAGTTAACTTGGAAATTCCTTGGGCCTCTAGAGGGTGCAAACAATTTGGGTCTGTCAACTTGCTTTCTTGGCCCTATCGTTGGCTGTCTGCTGATGAAACCCAGGAACCCACTTGACTCTAGAGCACCGGCTGGGAAAAACTGCCTTTTCTCTTTGGTGGAGAAAGGAGGCAGCCAGCTCACAAGTCCCAGGCTGGGAATTTCCTAAACTTTATGTGAGTTCTGCAGGCCTGAGAAGGGGACATGGACATGAATCACTTACAGGCTCCCTGACCGGTGGGATTTAACACACAATGGGATGGTGTTTGTGTGGTGGGCCAGGAAGGTCACACTCACACATACATAACCTAGCAGCTGTTCCTTCCCTTTTCAAGGCCACTGACTCAGGCTTCCCAAAACAGCATCCCTTTGTCCAGTGTCTGGCGGCACAGGTAGAATTGGGAATATTCTCTGAAATCATATGAGGTGCAAAGAGATGATTTCTTCAGAAAAAGATGATGAAGGTAAGAATAGATTGTAGAACCTTTTCAGCTCTATAGTGACCCATTAAATAATTTCTCTTCATTCAGAATTATATTCTTCCTTTCCCCACAAATGCATTAGTGATGGGGCTAAGATTCTTAAGTTTTAGGCTTGCCTTTGAATATGGACAGGTGATTCTCTCTTAATAAGCCCAAGGGGCAAGGAAGATCTTCAGATTTCTTTACCATAACCCACCCCCAACCCCATAAGGGAAGCACTTTGTAAATCTTAGCATTCTATATAAATGTGTGCTTGTATTAGGAACATCCTACTGAAGAGAGGACAGATACCTCTACTTTGGGGGGAAAAGTCCCTGCTATAATCCAAGAAACATTTCTTTCAGTTCATACAGGAGTTTCGTCTTTTACAGAATGTCGGAAGGGGGTATTCAAAGTGGCCCATTTGGGGCTTGACTCTCTCTGTTCTACTTTTTCCAGCATGGAAACTCCTGTGCCCAGCATGGCCTCACTTCTCAATCAATGTTGCACATGCAGATGTTAATATTTATCTGTACCGGCGTGCCTTCCTTTAAGTAGTAGATGGGAGCTTGAAATGGTACATATTATTTGAAGTTTGTGATTGTGATATTTTCTGTGCTCTTGGGAAGGGTGAATTCACTACTTAAAGGTGAATTCCTTTGCAGAGCAAAGAACTTTTGTTCTAAAATGAATTGTCATGCCCTAATTTTGCTTTTATATATCCAGATTATCCACTACACAGTTTGCGTAAGCTGAGACATGGCTATATCATGGAGGCATTTGCTAAAGCCCTAAAATTAGAATTAAGAAAATGGCTAGACATAAATATAGGAAAATGCAGAGATCCTGACATCGTGGTCACCAGACCGATGCTCGGGTTAAATTGGTGGGGTGATGAGACCTGGACCCCAAAAGGCAAAGACCATGTCTCTGGAAGTAACTCAGTTCTCCACTCCACCCCTCTGTGAGAAAATTTTCTTCTTCTTACAGGCACATATAGAACTAACTGACCCTGTCATTCCTCAGATAAAGGCTATCGTGGCAGGCACAGGGTGCCTGCCCAAGGACCATACTCTGGCATCCCTTCTATCTCATCCCCTCAATAAGGCTATCTCTGTTGACTCCTTGAATTTTCTCATACTTCCCAGCAGCCCGGCACCTGCAGTTCTTACCTATTCCTTTGAAGACTGACCATTCCCTAATCCTGCCTCATCACGTAATTAACATACTTGGCATTCTTTTTGCTGTCCCTTTTCTATATAAACTTTAGCATCATCCCCATTAAGCTGCAGGTTCCCTAAGGAACTTTTCCCTGCCTTATTGGCATCATAATAAACTTTGTCACTTGACTGGAAGAGGATTTGAGTGAGTGTATTCGAAGATGATGTTGAAAAAAGAGTCTGTTCTCATACAATGTCTGTCATGTACTAGAGACATTCAGGATCTCGCCTGGGTCCTTTATTGTCTCCTCAACTAGTACCAGAGGGAGGGAGTCCACACTTAGGACAGTCATGCCTTGTGGCTCTGAGAAGCTAGGTGGACATGCTTATAGGACTGCTTAGTATTGAGGCCAGCTGGTAATAGTGTCTGGAACTGCCTTGACATCAGTTTTGTCTGCTTAACTAATGCTGTGCAGTTGTGAAGATAGTGACACTATCAATAACTGTATTTAATAATGGTAAAACTCATAGTATAAGGCATATTTAATGACATTACTAATCATAGTATGATGTAATATATTTAACAACAGTATTTAATAGGTTCTATACTTAATAACAGTAGCAATCATAGTATGATATAATACAATATAACATAACAGTAATAATTACATTTCCATAGTGCCTTACGAAGTGTTTTTCTTATAACAGTTCTGAGAAAGGCAGCACAAGTATTTCCATTTTATAGATCAGGAAAATGAGGCTTGGAGTACCTTGCTAAGGTCACATAGCCTTAATAACAGTAGCTAGTATTTATATGGTGTTTTAAGGTTGGCAAAATACTTTACAAATATCTCATTTTGTCCTCACAACAACCCTGGAGGTGGATGCTATCATGTTCATTTTACAGAGTTTTAAGTGACTTGCTAGGGTCGAACCCGCTAACAAGCGTCTGAGGTTGGATTTGAACTCAGGTTTTCTTCCAACTCCAATTCCAGTTCAGTTCTCTGCCATTTAGCTCTGACTCTCACACTTTTTCTGCTGAATCAGTTCACTCACCGGTGTGTTATGCATGTGTGGCTTTGACAACACCTCTCTGGGTTTATGTGGAAGAGCCACAGAACCTCAGAGTTGGAGGGGACCTCAGTGGTCGGACAGCCCAACCTGGACCCAAGCAGGAATCTCTTGTCCTCAAGAGGTGATCAGTCTTTGTCTAGTACACAGTGTACTTGAAGATATTCCCTGGGGATGCTGCTGACTGATGTCTTCCCTTTATCCAAAGGGATATTCCTCCCTTTGCATGGTCTCCTACCTAGAACACCCAGTCCTCCTTCCCACAGTTCAAGAGGTTTCTCTCTCTGGTGTGGGCTGTGGGAAGGACCTCAAGAGAAACATTGAAATGGAGAAGTAACTATTGTTTTTTCTGGAACTTGCTGAAGAACAGGATTTACTTCTGGGAGGTGTTTGAGCTTTTCGTGGGGTCACGTTTGCCTGTAGCTAGTGATAAACCTTGCATCATCTGCTGCCTTTTCTTAGCAACAAACTTCTTTTAATCAGCAACAGCTAACAGATGCTGTCCTAAAGAGAGCTCCTCAAGTCATTTTTTCCATTAGATGTGTGCTTATGGAAGGGAGCCAGGAACTACTTTTAGATTCTACCTGAATCCTCTGTCAAAGTAGGCTTGTTCCCCCTCTCCTTTCCCCAAACTAAGAGTTGCAGATAATAATAATGATAATAGAGGAGATTTGTATCATACTTTATATCCACTGTCTCATTTCAGCTTTGTAACAGTCCTTGGAGACTATTATTCCCATTTTACAGAGGCCAAGAGAGGATAATGCTTTGCCCATAGTCACACAGCCCTGTACATGGCGGATGTGGGATTTAGATCTGGGTCCTTTTGATCTCCAAGTTCAAAATTCTTTCCATTACCCAACACTGCTTCTGATATACATATTTAGACTTAATGGGAGATGGGCCAGTCTGAGGAATGAGAAACCTTAATTAGAGGACTTATTTTTAAAAGGCAGCTTTCATATATTTGGACATTAGGAGATAGTGTTTCCTATAAAGCTTTTCTATAGTGGAATGTGATGTAAAAAGTTAGAAGATTCAGGTTCAAATTCCATTTCTGCTACTTTCTACCTATGTGACCTTAGATAAGTCATTTCAGCTTTTTGGGAAGACATCAGTTTTCTTCTCTATAAACCTAAGGGGATGGACTAGATTATCTCTAAGGTCCTTTTCTGCTCTAAATCCTAGAATCCCATTGCCAAGGAGAGGTCCTTAGGGGACCTGCTTTAATGAACAGGTAAGAATGACTTAATTAACATATTAATTGCCTGTTTAGAAATGAGTGCTTCTAAAGTGCTTCAAAATAGCTTGTTCTCTCAAGTAGGAAAAACATTCTGCCCCCTTTCTTGTTTACACTTTTTATTTGCTTAGTAAGGCTCCCCTCATCCCCAGATAGGATCAGAGTAAATTTCAGTTCATCCTATCTTAATTATTACAAATTTCAGATCAGTGAGGTAAAAATCCAGTTATAGCAAGTGCCATTATCGTGAAAATCTGCACGACAAAAAGATTTACAAGCCCCGACAGCAGGAGTCCCTTGGTTTGTTGTTGTTTTTTTTAATTTTTAAATTTTTGAATTATTTAGTACTACATATAAAATTCCAGTATAACAAAAGCATTTAGCCAGGTCCTTGGAATAGTCACTGGATTTCATCCATATGCAATGGAAAGAAAGATACCTGTGCTGGTAGTAAGGAGACCTGGTTTTTATCTGACTTTGTCACTCAACATATGACCTTGCACGGATAGGTCTCAGTGTTACTGTCTGTGTAATGAGAACATTGAATCAAATGACCACAACAGGTTCCTTCTCACTTGACCTGGCTGTGGTTCTTTTATAATCTTAAGCCGTACCATATGAAGTGCAACTCTGGAAGGAAAATAGAGACATGTAGTTCTAGACTGCTGTAGTTTTCAAGGTAGGCCAGGGCAAAACTGATCACTCAGCCTGAAGAAACTAGCAGACATGGATTTGGCTTGGACCACTTGGGCTCCTGTGGAGTGTCTGTGTAGTCACACTCAGAAAAGGCAGACAACTGTGCGCGTGCGTCACCTGGAGAAGGTGGGTATCTTCGAGCTGTGCATTTCACTCTGGGCTAATTATCAGGTGTCAGGTAGCTTAGGCCTTGCCTGAGTGAAACTGCATCCTCCTATCTCCTATGTGCTATGTAATGCCCCAAGGCATCTCTGACACTGTGTGGCTATGAGAGCTTTCAGATTTTTTAAGCCCTTGCTCCAAATGGCAGCATTTTCTGTATGGGCTGTTGGGTCACCTCTGCCAGATTTGTAAGATTTGTTTATGCCAATCAATAGTGAGTTACTTTTTAATGATGACTAAAATTGTTGCTGCTGCTGCTGGCAAAGTAGGAGGGTTGAAGAAATGCCCATCTCTGGTTTCTCCCTTGGTTAAGCTACAGTATGGTAAGTCACCTCCATCACCCATGGAAGATCCAGGCCAGAGAAGGGCACTTAAGTATGCTCACATAGGGATTTCTACGCTGGGATATGGCCTAGGAATATCAGGTGGGAGGAGCAGAGGAACAGATTTCTTACTTCTATGTGATGAAGCACTTTCTAGTAATTAGAGCTGTCCAAAAGTGGAATTGGCTAGCTCAGGAAACAGTGGGTTTCTTATCATTGGTGGTGCGGTATTCCAGTGGAGGCTAGATGGCCACATGTAGAGGTGATTCCTGTTCACGTATATGTTGGACTAGATGACCTCTAAGGTCCTCCCCTGCAATTTTTGAGATTGCTTGATTCTGTAATAGCCAAATGTTCCATCAGCATAACTTCTGCTCTCCATTGTGGCCAGGCTGCATCTGGAACAGCAGGTTCGTTTGTGGGTACCATGGTTTGGGAGGGACACCACAAGTTCAAGTATGTCTACTCTAGGGGGAGCAAGACTAGAATGGTCTGTAAGGCATGTCATGAAGGGAATGGTTTAAATTATGAAGGATAAAAGCTGAAGGAGAAAAGTCTGAGGAAGAGATGTGTCCTTAAATATTATAAAAGATGTCATGTAGAAGAGGGAGAACATTCAGTTTGTCATGTTATGGAAGGCAGAGCTGAAATCAGTGGGTGGAGGTTAGAGCAGGGGAAGAATTTGATTCGATTGAACTTTCTAACTAGAGATGTTCAAGAATGGAATGGACTGACTCCTAAATTTGGGAACCTCCTTTTCACTGGATATATTGCTAGATGACTATTTGTTTAAAATGTCTGTTTTAAGAACTCAACATTTCTCTGATGCTTTAAGGTTTGCAAAGCAATCCCCTCTCAAATGAGGTCGGTAGGATGGGGATTATGGTCCCTACAGAAAACATCCTTTAATAAAGAAGGCCAGCACCTGCTCTCAAATGTTTTGTTTTAGAGAGTTGCATGAGGCCTTGAGAAGTTAAGTCACTTGCTCAGAGTTGTGCGTGTTTGAGCATGGACTTGAACCCAGGTCTTCCTGCCTCTGAGACTGGTGGCTGAGGAATGGCAGTGGGGAGGGTTGAGAGGAGGAAGGGAGGGGGTTGAGACAGACAGACAAAGAGACAAAGGAACAGAGAGAAGGGAGAGAAGAGATAGAGACAAAGAGGAGAGAAAATTCATTGTGTGTATGTAAAATAAACTTTCCAACTTGCAGATGTCAATAGAATATTTTGGGATCTATCAATGATTGAGGTGTTGTCTAGAACAGGGTTCTTAACCTGTGGCCCATGGACCCCCAAGGGGTTTATCGATAAATGATCTTAGATAGGAAGAAATTACGTTTTTATTTCGATAGAATTCGTTTCCTTTGTAATCCTTTGTTTTTTGTCTTAAGCATTTAAAAACATGATTATGAGAAAGCCTCCATAGACTTTACCAGACTGCCAAAGGCAGTCTGTGAGACAAAAAAGTCTAGAAGCACTTCACTTATTTGAATCATTACTATTCCTTAATATTTATCGGACACCTCCACTGTGGAGAACATTTAATAGCTGTAGGACATGGCAAAACCAGCTGTCCATCCCTATGTAACTTGGGAAACCCTGCTTTTCAGCAGTGGTGTTAGAAGCTGAGGTTCATTTGGTCGTATTATGGTCTTTTTAGAAGCTACTGGAAGGTTTATAATTGACCTCTGCCTCAATCAAGGAACAGGTGGGATCCATGCTACTAAGGCTGCAAACACATACCTGTAAGCCTTGGCTCAATGGTACTCAGTTAATAGCAGATAATAGGGTTCCTACCAGTAGGTTCCAACCAATCTTTGCATCAGTCCTCCTATTTCTGACTTATTGAATATTGCTGATGCTGCTGTTTCTAACTCTCTGTCTTCCCAGACCTCTCTTGGTTGGACCACTGTTAACCACTTTAGTTCATAAGATAACAGATTCAGGGCTGAAAGATACCTTGAAGAACATCTATACTGCCCCCCCCCCCCCAGCATATTTTCCATTGCACCCCACTGCCTTTCATACCTTATGTGATTCCCTAGATGGAGCTATGGCCCTCATAATTTGTGAATAGCCACCTGACCCTTCCAAGCTGTAACTACCTCTTTGGGACTCAACCTGTTGCTGGCCCCCAATCCCCTCCTGGGTGGTTCTGCCCTTTCTTTCTCTGTCTGTGTCCCAGCCTTGTCTCAGGACATTTCACTGGCACCTGTAAATTAAGCTGCTCTCCTTTAGAGATGGGCTTTGTAAGTCTGCCTTCCACTTATAGAGCTGAACCAGAGGTCTCTCCTTACCACTGAGACGTGCTCTTAGGGCCTGCAAGCAAGAAGAGAGCTATGAAATGACTCTGTCAGACTTGCTGCTAGGTTCTTTCTAGCTGGTATTTCTCAGGACAAATGAGTTCTTTGATTGTCAATATGTTAAGACACCCCTTTTTATCCTGCTAGAGAGATCTTAGAAAGTGCTAAACTCTTTTTAGAAATAAGAGCATTCAAAGGAGGAGTTGAAGACAGTGATTTATTCCAAGTCCTTTATGCTCAGAAACCCTCGCAGCATGAGGGTAAGTATGAGTAGACCCATTTCAGAGATAGGGAAATAGAGGTTCCCTTTGTGAAAACTATCCTAGCACTTGGGAGCCCTCTCTGCACTCCTGCTATGTTTTCTCCCCTTCATTAATTCTCTATGACACACATTCATTGACAGCTTCTGTTTTATGGCATTTGACTGCCAGAGATGTCACTGGATGGAACTGAAGATGATGGCTGCTGGGGTATTCAGCCCCAAGCAGACCGTGTGGGGCAGGGGTGATTGTGGGGAGGAAGAGGCGGATCTGTTTCACCCCCCTCAGTTCAGCTCAATTCAAAAGGCAACCTAGCAGAGAAACCCTTTCCTCTGGTGCCTGCCTTTGATGCCCATCCTCGAGCTATGCTCCATAATGCTCCGGGATCCTCTTAATGTGTGGGGGTCAGCCGTGAGGCAATTTTGCAATTTATAATTCTTGAAAATTCTGTTTGGTGACATGAGTTAGCGTTTAATAGACACCCTGCATCCTCGGCTCTCCCTATTGTGACAAGCTCTCCTGGCAGAATTCTTTAGAGACTCCGGGTAATTGCACCATAGCGCATACAGGGAGACCACATTCGGCTGGAGCGTGTCTCAGAAATGTCTTTACAATAGACAGTCAGGTAAGAGTTTGCTTGACTTCAAGGTAATGATTTAAACATAATTTGACCCTTGATGAGGGAGCTGATGTTTCGGCGTTTAATGTATTCTTTCAGTCTTTGCTTGCCCGCGATGCCGTCGCCAACGGCTACACAAATAACTCCTTCATAACAAGTGCCTTTTCAGAAGATGTATGCCACTGACAGTTAATATAGCGTTATTGCCCCTGAATGCATTTCTGTAATTACTTCCCAGAGATCTGTCTTTGTGTTAGAAGACATTTCACACTTTAGTAACATAAGTGTTTTGGGAGAGCACGAGCAATAATTATGAGCAGTCTTTCTGTGAAAAATCAACCTAAAAAATTATAAAAGCTAATGCTAAAATTGGTTAGAGACAGGGCGGAATTTCCTTGGCACTTTCTGCATGTATATTTATTCCAAGTTTAATAACCTTTCCACAAGGAAACTTTGAAAGGGAGAAGGGGGTGGGAGGCACCAGTGACACAAAGAAACTGCTTTCTAGTTTTTGAGCAATAATGGGAGCAAAAACTGATTAAAGGTGACATGTTGCTTGAGACTGAGTAAGAAACTTAATCCTAGAGCCCCCCCCCCCAATAGGAGATGTTTGCCATAATGGAAAATGAAATCACTCACAGTGTGATCAATAAAAAAAATTAGCAGCATTTAATAAACGGTTTTTGCTCCATGTTGACTAAAGGATATCCCAAGCAGGTTATAATTCAAGGAAGCAAAGGTTTCGAGATGTGTGTGTGTGCATATGCATACATCTACGCCTGGCCAAGCAGAGGGACCAGCGCAGAAGAGCCCAGGGTTTTGGGGGGGGGATAGTTTCTCTTCTATTTGCACACTTGGCCACTGATCTCAACTTAATCTTAACCACTCTTCCCTTTTCCGGTTCTCTGCTGTGTACTCATCACTGGTTATAAATATATCTTGGTGAGCGAGCAGAGAAGATTTTCTTTTCCTTTTTTCTTTTCTTTTTCTTTTTTTCTTTCTATCCTGGAGTGTGTTGCACAAAAGCTGACGGGAAATGGAGAGGTTTCAAGCCAGGCTGTTTGAGTCTACGGGTGGCTCCCCATTCAAATCCAGAACAATCTAGAAGATAGGGAACTAGCGGGCTGGGATTGCTGACTTCATACTACTGGACAGCCCCACAAAGAACTCTTGGTGTGATGATCCTATGGGTTTAATGATTGTCATCTTTGGCTTGACTTCTGACTCCTAAATCAAAGTTTCTGGTGTCGCCATACATGTAACTATTGGACCAAAAAACCCTGTAACCCAACCTTTTTTTTTTTTAGGTGGGGAGAGAGAGAGAGAGAGAGAGAGAGAGAGAGAGAGAGAAATGTGAGGTTGAGGTTTATTTTATCCTTGTAGTGGATGGCGAAATTATTCAGTTTGTATTAATTCTTCGGGTGTGGATGAGTTAGAGGACAGCCTCTTCTTTTCCCTTACCAAGCTGTGCATGCAACATTTGAACAGGGCCTTATTCCTGGAAGCCTGATGAGTTACCATTTTGCTTCTCCCACAGTAGTAACAAAATGGTGAAAAACACTCCATCAGACATGCTTTCTTTTCTCGAGATACCACTTCAGTATTCCCCGAAATACAGCCACTTACCAGTCTTTCTCCATGCCCTAGGAACTTGTTAATTTTTAAAGGTTTTCCACAATCTCTCCATTCATGGGAAATGCAGTGGCTGGAGGGAAAGGTGGCAAATTTCCTCCTGGTTCCTCTCAGCAATTGGGGAAGAGAAGTCAGGGGAAGGGGGGTGGATCTTTGAATTAGGCCTCTGATGGCTGATGTTGTACCAGGACAGCTGCTCAGGGAAGCCACTGAGGTGTACATGAAAGGAGCTAAAGCCTCTGTGATTCCTGTGCTCCCAGGCAAGCTGGAAAGGTGGGGGCTTGGTTTGCCTGGGTGCCTTGCCCCAGGGTGGTTCATGCCATCTTGTCCGTCTTTTGTTCCCGACTTAAACAGAATAGACTGTAACAGTCATTCGAGGGATCAGAGCCTGGCCGCCTGTTAAGTTTGGGGGCCCTTTGAAACACAGACTATTGGGGAATATGGTGAGTGTCTCTTCCTTTCTCTTCCCTGGGCTCAGCTACATTAGTCACTGGTCATTTGCATTCCTAATGACCTCCCTCTCCTCCTGTACTGCAGGTCTGGGGTGCAATTAGGAGGAGAGGGACTCTGCATGCATCTTGGTTAGCATGATTTATTGTGTGGGGAAAGCATTCCAGGGTTCCAAGTGTCCCTCCCCTTCTGTCTTTTCTACACCGGGAAAAAAACCCCAGCAACCCACCCCTCCTCTCCCTCCAAACTTACAACTCTCCCCCAGACATGGTTCCCTGTCCGCCATCTCCTCTATCCAGGCTGCTGTCAGGATTAGACAAAGGACAGCTTGGAGAGGGTGGAATGGCCACAGCCTTAGGAGGTCACAAGGAGGTAACACTATACAATTTTCATGGTTCGAGGGTAGCTTTATCCTACTGTTCTTCATTACAGTGCTGCAGTGAGATCAATTTTATTAAGTTGTAAGGCTTGGGAAGCCAACACCATTAACTACATGCT
>CM053581.1:240474747-240513554 GCA_028627135.1 Pseudochirops cupreus
AGAGTTTCTGGGTGGGGATGGTCCACTGAACTTTGCTCCTGTCTGGAATGGAAGCTGCAATCTGCTTACGATCTCTCAAGTTTGATTTCAGGTTGTTAGATACTTAGCACCACATATTTGAGCAAGGGCTGTCAGGGTTTTTGTGTGACTCCTGATCTTCTCTCCTGAGATGTTTCATGACTGAGAATCCCTCTCTCTATTGAAGATTTAGCTCATGTGTCACCCGCTACGTGAGGCTTTTCCTGATTTCCCCCAGTTTCTGGTTCTCCCCTTCCCCAATAAATTATGGTGTATATTTTATTTTTTGGTAAACACCTTGTTTCTCCTCCATAGAATTTGAGGTCAGGAACTATTTTTCTTTCCTTATTATATTCCTAGTGTCTAGCACAGTGCACATAGTAGGTGCTTAATAAATATCCTTTGAATTAGGATAAATTGAAACAGTGAGATTAAAAGTTAAGCCTATTCCTGTATCCTCATAATCAGTTCAAGATCATATGCTTTCCTTCTGCCTCTATTGTTCATTCATTCATTTAACAAGCAATTATTAAGCACCTATTGTATGCAAGAAAATATTTCAGGCTCTGCAGAGACAGAGATATCTAACAAGCAATTAAGCACCTGTTGTATGCAAGGAAATGTGCAAGGAAATGTTTCAGGCTCTGCAGAGACAGAGATTGTTCTTAATTAGAGAAAAACATGCACATACATAATTTTTAGGTGCAAAGTAGAGGTTTAAACAAAGGGCAAGGAGAAATCTGAGGAAAGTGAAATAGTTTTTTACCCATGGGTTCAGGGAAGTCTTTGTGGAGGTTGTGAAACCATCTCGTTGGGGCCTAGAGGCAGCTAGATGACGCAGTGGATAGAGTGCTAGGTGTGGAGAAAGGAAGACCTGAATCCAGATCTGGCACTTATTGGTGGTGTGACCCCTGAGCAAGTCATTTACCTTCTGTTTGCTTTAATTTCCTCAGTTGTAAAGTGGGGATAACAAAAGCCCTGTTGTGAAGATCACATTAGATAATGTTTGTAAAGGCTTAGCTGGTGTCTGGCACATAGAAGGGGCTTCTTTTCTTCCCCTTCCTTCCCTTGAATAAAGCGATAGACTTCAACAGTTGGGGGGTAGAAGGAGAGTCTATTCCAGATGTAGGGAGTGTTGTCAACAAAGGCCCAAGGATGGGAAAGGGCAAGATGAGAATCAGGTAGGCTGAGAAATTTGGTTTGGCTGGAAGGTAAGTGAGATGAGGTACAGGGGGACAGGTAAGTTGGGACTAGATTGTGAGCTTTCATGTCAAGTCAGGAGTTTATACTTCATTTGGTAGTCGCTGAGTGTTTTTGAGCAGAGGCCTGACATGACAGAATGGTACATTAGGAAGACTGTTTAGATAGTGTCATGGAGGACAGATTGGAGAGGAAATAGAATGGAGGCAAGAAAACCAATTAGGACCCAATTTCCGTAATCTAGGTGAGAAAGAAGAGGTCCTGAACGAGGGTATTAGCAGTGGGAGTGGAGATGGAGGGATAGTTAGAAGAGATATTATGGAGATTGAATTATCAGGGCTTGGTTACTGATTGGATATTTGGAGTGAGGAAGAGGAGGAGGAGTTAGAGATGATGACGAGGTTTCAAGTCTGGATGACCAAACCCTGGGGGCTGCCATCAATAGGAACAGAAAATTTATAGAGAGAGCATCTTGGGGGGAGGATGACAGCAAACCAGTTCATGTGGCAGTGTGTAGATGCACTGATTTGACTGCTTGTTAATGGTGTTCTTGGAATTTTGTCCAGGTGAGTGGGAAGGCAGGAGCCTTCCAGCACAACTTGTATAAAATTTCTTCTTTTAAATGGGCAGTGCAGTGGGGTTCACAAATTATGCGACATGATGACAGCCTTATTTGTCTAGGGCAGAGATGTCAAACATGCTGCTCTTGTCCTTCCTCTGAACCAGATTAAAATGTAATCAGAAAATATTTAACAAAATAAACAAAAGTACAATAGGACATAGATAATGTCAACATGTGGTTTTCTAAGTCAATATGCAGCCCACTGGGATCCTTATGTGTTAGTAGGGTTTAGTGGCCCCAGTTTCTATTTGAGTTTGACACCACTGGTCAACTGGATCATTTAGGTCATGAGGGTAAAATGTTACCTTTATGCATTGTACTGCAAATAATTAAACCTTAAGGTAAGTAACAACTGAATTTCTAAATTTGAGGCTGGAACAAAGCACATTTTCAATGTGTGGAGATTCAGCTATACTATCCAATGTTTTCTGGCAAGCATATAGACCAAGTCACAGCAACTTCTTTACTTTAAATCCATATCTACTCTGGCAAACATTTTGTTTAGGTCTTTCTGACCAGGTCTAATAGTACTGGTTGGTTAAAGACAATTCCTTTTCTCACAAGTGTGTCCCAAGTGGAAACACAGTTGTGGCTGAAACCAGTGTTTGACTTGGGGTGGGCAGGATATCAGTGCTTTGTGAGAACGTTTCCTCCAACCATCTCCCATGAGAATGTGCTGCCAGTGGAAATGTGTAAGATATGTTTGGGCTGTTAGGATGGCCAAATATTCTCAATTTTAAAAAATGCTCCAGGGAAAAATTTTTTATAAACATCTGGCCTTTCCTTCAGTGCTTAGTGTATATAGGTATAGCCCAAATCAAAAGATGGCATATTCCCTGGGAAGATTTAGTTGTTTTTAGTGGTGAGGTGCTATTTTTTTCCTTCAGTGACTTAGGAAGTTGCTTTTTGGTACCCCAGTGCATGGAACTGGAGCCTTGATTCTTTGTCTACCTACAAACTGAGGAAAGCTATCATATATGTGTGTGTAGAATTAATTTGCAATCTCCCTTATTTCAATAATTCGACTATGAAATCAATTGGCTACCTTGGGTTGACTTTTTAAATGCAGTTTCTGTCATGTTATGCCAGTGTACCCCTGTGTTGCCTGGTAACGGTATGGCAGTGTTAATCTGTGGTCCTCTCAGTGCTGAACCCTTGCTCTTGTTTGAAACTCTTGAGCTTGCTTGGAATTCATTGTTTATCAAGTGATCCTGCTCATTGGAGTGGTGTTCTGCTAAATTGGACCCTTGTCTGTGTTTGACTTGGTGGATGGATAATGGCTGGCTGTCTTGTGAAGTGTTGGAATGCCTTACTTAGCCTGGCATTCGGAGCTCTCCATAATGAGGTCCTGACCTACCTCCATAATCTTTTCCCAGCATTCTCATACATAAAACTTCTCCCAACCAGACTGGTCTACTTACTGTCTCCTACACAAATGAAACAAAATGAGGATACTCTGCCTCTTTGCTTACTCTGTTCTAGTTTTCTCCCTTCCCTTCAAGTTACTTTAAATCAATTCCCTTTTCTATCTCTGGGCTTCAGTTTGTTTCTTTGTGAAATGGAAATGATGGACTAGGAGATCTTTGAGATACTGTCTAGCTGTAAATCCTATGAGCTCTTGCTTATTGAATAGCATGTGCCCTCATTCCTTTGCCACTTAGCATAGAATGTAGTAGAGTGCTAGAACTGGAATCAGAGAAGAGGATGGACAAGGATTTGAAAAGGATGAACATTTACTTTCTACTGGGTAGTACTGAGGCATATTTATTCTACCCCCATGAACTAGTGAACTGGGAATGAATCTCTTATGGCCTGAACCGAGGAATGGCACATGGTACCCTATTGAGCCCTAGGAGAAGAAGGTGTGAGAGGAGACTGGTAAGGAGGAAGATGATGCCAGCCTTTGCCCCAGTTACATGAAGATGCGTCCCCTCTGGGCTCTGAGAATCTCATCTCTGCCCACTTCTCTCTGGAAATACCCCATGCTGCTAACGAAGTCAGCTGGGTGCCCCCTTTTAAAATTTGGTTTTTACTGAGGAAAATACTGTCTGGGGCACTCATGCCAAGAATTTAAAGAGCTGCTTAGTAGGTATACTCCTCCTTCCTCTGTTTGCCAGCCTGAGCAATGAGAGAATCGCATCAGCCTTGAATGGGTGAATCGGAGAATTCTAATTTAGAAGGTGGGAAATTTCTTGCTCATGAGTCTTTGGCTCCTATTAATTTGCCTTCAGTTTGCCTGGGCTCCTCTGTTCTCTCTATTTTATACTTTCTCTTCATAGAAAGAGAGTTCATTTCCTTATTGCCCGCAGGGTCCCTTAATACATACTCCTTTAACCCCTTTGGAGATGGGATTTTAAAAATATCTTCGAAGTTGGGTGCAGGTTTTTTTTTTTTGTCATCAGTCCTGCCTTCCCCGGTGGTCTCTGCTGCCTCATAGGGGAGGAATGACAGGTGATTTAGGATAGAGAGTCACCTGTGATAATTGTTTTGTTAGTGATAGTATCCCAGCACTAGAGCTGGAAGGGACCTCTGAGGCTGTCTAGCTCAACCTCTCATTCTACAAATGAGGAAATAGTCTGTTGTATACACACACACACACACACACACACACACACACACACACAGACCACACCACACCACACCACCCCACACCCCACACCCCACACACGCTCTCTGATCTCTCCCCTCCCAAAGCCAGGCTTTCTCTCCAAACTGCCTCTGGCTCTGCGTTAGTCTGGGTATCTTGAAATAAGTGTGTTTGCTAAATTGATTCCATTTGGTGTAGCTCTGGGATTTAATCAGTTTGATAAAAGAAAAAGGTAGTTATGAGTGTTGGAATGGGGAAGAAAATCTATGGTTTTCAAATAAAAGGTAAGAATTCCCCACCTGACTTCTTTCCCCTTCACTCCTTCCAAATTTCCTGTCTTTCAGCCCAGGTTACTCCTCTCCCAAAGATGCCCTGGGGTTCTATACTTTGTGGGCAGCGAGTGTCATTGATCCTGGGCAGTGACTGGAGAGGGCTGTAGAAAGGAGGTGTGGTTAGAAGGATTTCTACTAGACAAAAATACTTAGAGCTCACATTTGTTGGTGTTGTTCAGTCATATCCAATCTTTGTGACCCCATTTGGGATTTTTTTGGGCAAAGATACTAGAGTAGCCCTCTCTAGCTCATTTTATACATGAGGAAACAGGCAAAAAGGGTTAAGTGACTTGCTCAGGGCCACAAAGCTAGTAAGTATTTGAGGCTGAATTTGAACTCAGGTCTCCTTGACTTCAGGCCTGGTGCTCTATCCACTGCACCACTTAGCTGCCTATTAAAACTCATGTACATACTTTTAACCTATGAATTATCTTACTCACCACTGCAACTTCCTCAGTTTCTATATAGCTCCTCCCACCTAAACTTCTCCATTAAAGGTATACTATAGTAAAAAGAATATTAGACTTGAAGTCAGATGAGTCCTGGGTTCAAATCCCACCTCTAAAACTTACCATCTATGTGATCATGGAGAAAGTCACTTATTTGAATCTTAATGACCTCATCTGTAAGATGGACATGATAATGCTTCCAATAGCTACCTCCCAGTTGTTCATAGGATTTCTATTTGACTTGAACACCGCTGCTTCCTTCTTGGTATCACCTTTGCTTTCCTGTATTGTCACCTCTACCCCTATATTAGAAGGGCATGCTTCCTTTTCCTCTCCAACCCACAGGTTTTCTCCATGTACAGTTCCTGTTAGTTGTAGCTCTGATACTGGGCATGGCTGGTAAAGGGCAAGTCCCTGTTACCCATTAGAGGAAGGAAGGAAGGTAGGAACCAAACATCTACTGTGTTTGCTAAACACCTACTATGTGGTAGGCACTTTACAAATGTTGTCTCATTTTTCATTTGATTCTCATAGCAATCCTAGGAGGTAGGTACTATTATGATACCCATTTACAGTTGAGGAAACTGAGGGAGACAGTAGTTAAGTGACTTGCCCAGGATCATATAATTAATGTCTGAGGTTGGACTCAAGTCTAGATCTAATATCCTATCCACTGTGCTACCTAGCTGCTTAGCTGAGTGATGACGTTGAGTGTGTTAAAACCCTCTCATGGGTAATAAATAAGGGAGATATTCTGTATAGTATCATAGGCACTTGATGCATGTGGGATATAGTCTTACTCATGTTATAACTAAATGATGTTTTGAAATGGGATTTAGCATGTTATAATTGAGCATTAACAATAACTTATAAGGTCCTGGAAGGCAGAAACCACTGCAGTTTCGCATCCATAGCTCCTATACAGTGCCTGTCACACAGCAGTAATTTATAAATGTTTATTAATTGATAAGGAGCGAAGCCCTAGTCTACTCTTTTACACAGGCTCTCAGTTAAGCATCCCTAAGAAAATCTTTGGAAGGCCTTTAAGGTGATGTTGGAGGTAGGTGGTTGGAGATAGGGCAAGAGAAGAGAAAAAGATTGTGAGAAAAATTAGGGAGCAGAATATTTCAGTATCAATCTAGAATTATGATATATAGACATAGATTATAGAGCTGGAAAGATCAATGAAAGGGAAAGCTTCCTAATTTCTTGATAATAACAGCTGCCCCAAAATGGAAGGGACTTCCATTGGAAAGTAGTGGTCTTCCTGTCATTCCCCATCCCTGAGCAGAGGCTTAATGACTCTTTGTCAAGGACATTGTAGAGGGAATTTCTGACCACAGAGTCATCAGAAGAGATAAGCCATGAGGCTTCTTCTAGTTCTAAGATTTTTCTGATTCTGTCATATAATTTGGTCCTTTAATTTTCACAGATGGGAAAATGGGTCCAAAATGGGAAAGGACCTCACCCCAAATTGCAAATAGGTATGGCACAGCCTGGATCCGAACACATTGCGCCTCCCCATCTAGTGTGTCACCACTTCTTGTGATTTATTTCCTTCCTATTGATTCCTGCTCTAGTCACATTCTGATTTATGTTAAACTGAGAGCTCCTTGAGAGCAGGAACTGTCTTTGGCTTTTCCTTGTATTGTAGCACTCATTACAGTACTACATACATAGTAGGTGTTTAAGAAATGCTTTTGATTGACTGACTGACTGATGGGTCAAATACCTGAGGACTAAGTACTGTTGATTACTTTTCTGCCTGTCCTCTCCTGACAACTGTCAGAGCCTGGCCCCTGGGTATTGTTAAGCTACAAGTTTCCCTTCCAGGAAATCAGAGAGTACATCAGGGTCTGATGCCATTTCAGGATACCAAAGGACAGCAAAAATCCCAGGGGTCACCATACTGGAAACATGAGGCAGGACTCAGGAACCAGAGATAGGCTTAGGTCCAGGATTATGCAGGAAGACCAGACTAACTGGAACTCTGTTATGTTTTCTGATTCTGCCATTCTCCAGTTTACCTTGGCCATTATCAAGGTTCAGAGGCAGTAGCATATAATGCAATATAGATGATCTCTCTCAGTATGGCTAGGAACAGTGCCCATAGCTGGAGCCAGGTTTTGGAGAGCAGGGTGGGGTTACCATCGACCTCTGCTCCAGCCATTCAGACATGGGGTAACAGAAACTGCCCCGTCGGGCACTAGCTGCCAATTCCAGCTGTCTTTTTCTCAGTCCTCGTGCTTCATGATCTCAACAGCATTTGATGTCGCCAATCCCTGTACTCTATTGGATACTCTCTGTTCTCTCTGGATTTTCAGGACACTACTGTGTCTTACTTTTTCTACCTGTCTGGCTCTCCTCAGCCTCATTTGCTGGTTCATCATCCATGATCCTATGGATTAACCCCAAGACCTTTCTCACTTCTCTCCCTACATTCTCTTTCATGATGATCTCATCAGCTCCCATGTATTCAATTATCATCTATATACAGATGATCCTCATCTCTATATATCTAGTCCTATTCTCTTTCTCTTTCTCCTATTCTCTAACGACATCCCTAAATGTCAGTTGGCCATTTCCAACTGGATATCTCACAAACTTATCACATTCAAAAGAGAATTTATTTCACCAACCCCTCTTCTAAACTCTCTTATTGAACAACCTTTTGTTGAGAGTACCACTAGTCACCCAGTTTCCCAGTGTCAGCATCATCTTCCCCTTTTTCCTGTCTCTCATCCTCTTATGTCTATTGAGTTGCCCAATCTCATCGATTCTACCTCGACAGTGTAGTTCTTGCATCTGTTCTTTCTCTCCACTCCCACAGCTGCTACTCTACTTTAATTCCTCATCACCTCTCATCTGGACTCTCCCCTCTCTATCTCACCTTCCACGTGGCTGCCAAAATGATTGTACTATAGCAAAGATTTGACCAAGTCGCTCCCTTGCTTAAAACGCTCCAGTGGCTCCCTATTGCCTTTGGGATAAAATACAGAGTCCTCCATTTGGCATTTTAAACCCTTTACAATCTGACTGCAACCTGTCTTTCCAGACTTTTCATATATTACTCCCCTTCACACTCTACATGGCAGCCAAATTTGCCTGTTTATTTTTTCTTGTAGCTGACATTCCATCTCCTGTCTTTATGCCTTTATGTAGGCTCTCCCCCATGGCTGGAAGGAATTCCTTCTTCACCTCTGTCTATTGTCTTTCTAGGTTCAATTGAAGTACCGCTTTCTAATCAAGGTTTTCCCCATCTATTATGTAACTATTAGAACCGTCTTTGTTCTGAGCCTAGGGTGTATAGGTTGGAAAGAGGATAGTAATGTGGACAGTTGAACTAAAGTGTAGCTATGAGGTATTATTGTTCTTAAAGTTTCCAAATCTCAGTGTCCTTTTGGGGAAAGGGTAGGTGGAGGGAGTCATGTTTTTATTTGTCCATTACTTTCTGGTGGGCGTCATTTGAGGTTGAGACAGGAGAGAGCTCTGGAGTTGGGGGGAATGACTAAGTGTTGGCACCTTTTATTTCTAGTGGGATTTTTTTGTTTCATTTAAATCTATCTATCTATCTGCACACATATCTAAAATTTATGAATGTCATTTACAAGAAAATAATATATACGCACATGCACATATATATGTTTTATTTTTAGGAAAAAAGAAACAAATATGTAGCTGTGATAGGGTCTCCTAGGATTAGTTCCCCTTCAGCCATCTGTGTCTTATACTATCAGCATTTACAGCTGTAAATGTTTATAAGAATAAACTTAGAGTCATTAGTAAAAGGTTAAGTTATATTCAATATGCTCACCTTCCTATGCCAGGAAAGAGTGTTTGTGAAAGAATTTTATTAAAAATATTTTTTAAAAATTACAGCAATTTCCCCATGTGTTCTTCTCTCCCCAATAGAATCCTCCCTTGTGGGAAAAAGTCTGGTTAAACAAACTCCTAGTTGAATTTTTAACAATAAATTTTGGCTGATTTTACTTACTAAAGGGATCAGGTGAAATCTGGACCATCTGTCTTTCAACAGACTCCTGGGTGACTTGAGATGAGGCCCTGTCCCTTTCCCCACTGGACACTTTCAGCCCTTTCCCTCTACCCCAGTCTTGTAGACCATGTTGATTCCCATTAGCAGAGAGCCCAGGGAATAGGTGACAGTTCTTTAAAATGGATTTATATTCTTGGACCACTTTATGGGCTTTTGCCATATAAAACCAGTGAATTGACACTCTGATTTATTAACTATCAGCTCGACAGGATGTGCTAGATTTAAAGAGATCAAATGCATCGTAAGGATTGTGGCTCCAGTATAGGATTAGACAAGTGTAGAAAGTGGTGCCAATAACCATCCAAGAATAGAAAAGCTAATTTAAATATGTTGATTAAATTATGTGTTAAGTAAAGCAGAAACAGGGCAGCCCTGAATGTAACTTATTATAGGGTGAGCAGGGTAGTCAATGAAGTCAGAATTATGGTCGCACCCCACACCCTTCCCCCTACAATACATTTTTTTTTATTAAAGGAAGAGATTGTAAACTTGGCATTTCAGAGACAGTCACTTTACTACATAACCATAGTTGTGAGATGACTGATAATATCAAAGGACTCAGGAATGATATTTCTTGTTACTCTGCCTTATATTCCTTGCTATTGTGATGGCAACTAATCAGATTTCCTGAGATGGATGTACTTGCCTAGCTTTTAATGGAAGTTCTACATGGCAGGGGGGTTGGTGTGTTCTGATGATAAAATAACCTTAGAATTGTACATCACCTAATTGGCAAGGAGAGAGATGTTATGATAGACCACAAATGGAAACATTGATTTTTATGGCTGGAGTCCTGTTCTACTTGCGGGTTACGCAACATGTGCAGGATGGAAGGCTATAGCAGCATTTTATAGGCACTGATATGCATTCGTGGGGTCCAGATGGGGAGAGGGGCTTGGAAGTGTGTGTCTTCTGTGGATGGGAGTAATAGAACCCTACTAGCATTATGCATCAAAATTGAAGTGTCTGTAGGCTGTAGTTTGCTATCTTGAATCAACTGCATTTTCACATCGACCTCAGAGGCAGTGTGTGCTACAGTGGAAACAGCCCTGGAACTGGCAGCAGAGGACCTAGGTTCAAATCCCAACTCTGCCATTACTACTGGTGTGACCTTGGACAAGTCACCAAACTCTTTGGGTCTCAGTTTCTTTATGTGTAAAGCTTGGAAAATGAAGAACTTGGACAAGATTTACAAATAGATATCTAAAAATTCTTTTAGTGCTAAGCCTATGATCCTTTCCTACTCTTTGTTGTTCAGTCGTGTCTGACTCTTTGAGACCCTGTTTGGGGTTTTCTGTTTTGTTTTTTGTTTTTGTCTTTTTTCAAGGGGGGAAGGCAGGGCAATTGGGGTTAAGTGACTTGCCCAAGGTCAAATGGCTAGTAAGTGTTAAGTGTCTGAGGCCGGATTTGAACTCAGGTCCTCCTGACTCCAGGGCTGGTGCTCTATTCACTATGCCACCTAGCTGCCACTGTTTGGGACTTTCTAAGCAAAGACACTGGTGTGGTTTGCTATTTCCATCTCTAGCTCATTTTATAGATGAAGAAACTGAGGCAAATAGGGTTAAGTGACTTGCCCAAGGTCACATGGCTAGTAAGTGTTAAGTGTCTGAGGCCAGATTTGAACTTAGGAAGGGAAGTCTTCCTGTCTCCAGGCACAGCACTCTATCCACTGCACCACCTTGCTCCTCTTTTCTCTTCTAGCTATCACTTATTTCTTTGGTCCAGCAGTTGTGTTCTGATGCCGTCTATAGAATTAGATTGCCACTAAGGGTAACTCCCATTTCCTCAGTACCTGAAGGCTTACAAAAAAAGCTTTTCTCACAACATTTGGAGCAGATAGTAAAGGTGGTTTTATTCCCATTTTATGAATGAGAAACTGAGGTTTAGAGAAGCAAAGAACCTTCCTTGTCCATGATCACCTAGATAGTAAATCTTAGGACCAGATATCAGCTTCAGATCATCTAATGAAAAGGGTCTTAACCTTTTTTATATGTCTTGGACCCCTTGAGTAGTCTGGGAAAGCCACTAGAGCCTTTCTCAGAATAACATTTTTAAATAATTGAAGGAATGATAAATTTCAGTTAGAGGTTAGTGAAAATAAAGATGCCATTTTTCTCCCATTCAAGTTTATGAACCTTTGAAAATGTCTCCATTTGGTGGTCCACGAACCCCAGATCAAGAACTTCTGTTCTAACGGGAAAGATGCTCCCTTCACTGTTCCATGCTGCCTCAAACACATCTTCACATACATGGCACCAGGGAGCATGCATTGCCCTTTCACACATAGCCTCTCCCCAGCACTGAATTCTTTCTTGATGCAAGCTAATCATGGTAATTCCTGGCCCAGAAGAAGACTCATCTGGGAACAATAGTGAGGCCACTGTGCATTTTGATTTGCAAGGCTTGTGGAGACAATGATGATTCCTTTTCATCTCTAATATGATATAAACTCCTCTACCTAAGTCTTCCTTCCTTGCTTCCTCGTGAGGGGCAGGAGAGATGTCCCTAGGTTCTTGAAAGGCTAAGTCAATAAAGGCCAAGTTCTGAAAAGACCTGCTAAGTTTAAAAGATTTCAGGTAGAACAAATGGTGTGTCTGTTATCTGAGGTCTAACCTAACAAATCTCAGAGAAGTTCAAAGAAGGCTGGTCACCAGCTAATGCTTCTTTTCTTTCTTTTGGCCACAGCAATTCAAGACTCTATTCAGGTATACAGAGATTCAGGGGAAGGAGGACCTTCATTCATGTAATCAAAGATCCTTGAAATACTGAAGTATTGAGCAAAAATCAACTAGTCAAGCTCCCATGGTGATCAATTGACGTGGGAAAATTGCTGGTCTAGGAATCAGGACACCTAGCATCTTATTCCAACTCTATCACTAATGATGTGATATTGAGCAGTTGGTCTTGGTGATCTCGTTTGTAAAATGGGGATAATAATGCCTTTCAAGATGGAGATTCCAAGATGGGCAGGCTTCTGAGATTCCATCTGGTTTTGGTATTCAAGATTCTAAAAGTCTACAAAATGAGATTCACAATGGATGTGAAATAATTTGCAAAAGCATAAAGCAATATTTGGATGAATATCTTCATTTTCATTATCACTATCTTTCTCATCAGCATCATTACCACTGGGGAGAAACAGGAGGAAGTGCAATGAGCTTATACTCAGAAATCCTGGGTTGGAGTTCTTCCTCATATATTCAACCTTCTTTGGCCTCAGTTTTCTGATCTGAAAAAGTGGATAACAACAGGGTTGTTGTATAAAATGAGATGTAAACTTCTAATTAACAAACCTTAAAGTACTATATAAATCTTATCTCTTATCATCATCACTGTCATCACCACCATCATCATCATCATCTGTAGATTGAACTGCTAAGTTAGGATGTGGGGACTTGGAGCAAGATTCTCGTATTCTGTATGTTCAGCCAATAGGGCATCTGGTTCTTTGATTCTGTCCCTCATCAGCATTGGCATTGAAATAGAAGGGGCAACATTCAGCGTCCATGGAAAATGAGGGCAACAATAAACTCTTTCCATATTTGTGATTGTATATTCATGTTAGGAAATAAAAACCATATTTATTGTCCATGCAATTCTTAGAGCTCTCCTTTTCACTTTGACTTATTTCATACCAAATTTCCCACATTTTCCTTCTTATCCTTGACATTATTTATGGCAACCTAGTCCTCCACTGCCCTGATGTGCTGCAATTTCCTTTGCTTTTCGCCAATCATCAAGCAGGCTTTTGCTGTTTGTAAATAGCAACATTTCTGCATAAGTATTTAATTTTCTCTTTAACCATTTGTTTTGCAATTGCATGGCCAAAGGGCTATGGCCAGATATGGGTTATTGTTGTTGTTTTTTTAATGGCTTTTGGGCACCTGGTTCCTATTATTTTAATTTTTTCCATTTGTGATCTTACATGGCCATGGTTACCAGAAACATCAGATCATTATGCCCACCTTGGAGCCTAGTTGCAGGGAATAATGTCATCTCTGTATTATGCAGGAGCTTGGAGTGTGGCATCACAGCAAAATAGGTCTATTAACTCTGTTTGTGGATAAAGTAATGTGGTTTTTGACGTACTTTGATAAGGAAAAACAAGGCACGTGTGTGCTGCTTTCAACGATATGACATTTGAGGGGTGTTTGGATAAGGGGGAAAATCTGGCTCCATTTGATAGGTTTTACCTTGACATGATAGTTAATGGTAGTGATGCTTGTGGATTTTTGAGTTTGCAAGTAAAATGCGGTTTGGGGTGGTGAGATGCTAACGAGTTTCAGCAAAACTGAGAGCTAGCCATGCACATGCTGTCCACATGCTAAGGCAGATGATAAGGAAGTATCTCTGGAGGATTCACACTAAGAATTAAAGAATACAGTTGAGAATTATTGCACTGCATGACATAAAAAACACATAGATTAATATACTGAGAGGTGTCAAGAATAATGGGAAGTAGGAGGTAAAGTAATTAAATGTATCTTAATAAATGCGGAGCTATTCCTTTTAAAAACCTTTCCTTAGACTGCAGTGACTGACAGTGGAGTGTATTCTTCCTGTTGGCAGGTGGCCTAGGAGGGGAGCAGGAGAGCGATACGAAAGGCAGCCGGGCGCTGGAAGACAGGAACAGCGTGACGAGCCAAGAGGAGAGAAATGAGGAAGATGAAGACATGGAGGATGAGTCAATTTACACCTGCGATAACTGTCAGCAGGACTTCGAGTCACTGGCGGACCTGACAGATCACCGGGCCCACCGTTGTCCTGGAGGTAATGTTAAACCCGCGACGTGATTCTGACAGGTGGTTAGATGGGTAATTGGACATAGCAACAGCTTGAAGCCTCAAGTGAGATTAAAGAATTAATAATGTAATTTTACAGTTAATGTAATTTTATTGTGGTGCCTTGGGTAGCCTGTGTTCACGTTTTAAATAAAATTAAAAATAAAAGCAACAGCTTTTCAGTTGGCATGCTGACAGTAATTATGGTTTGATCCCCCCACCAAAAAACTAGAACTTCACAGCACATTGAGTGAGAGAGAGAGAGAGAGAGAGAGAGAGAGAAAGAGAGAGAGAGAGAGAGAGTGTGTGTTTGTGTATGTGTGTGTGTTTGTGTAGAGTGTGAGTACGTGTGTTTGTGTATGTGTGTTTGTGTATGAGTGCACAAGTGTAGACAGGCATATTTTTGCTCCCCAAATTCTTTTTGAAAGTATAGTAATTAAGGGATTATTAGTGCAAAGTTAAATTGTTTAACTGTGGAAAACCATGAAGGAGCTAACCTGTAGCATCAGGCCAGTTAGTAGAAGAGGAGAGAGGCAGAAGCATAAGCTTTTTCAATGCAAGATTGTAATGAATGAATGCTTCCTTAAGGATTGTCCTCCATTCCACATTGCTCCATTTCTGTGTTAGGAAAAGCAGATGGTGGGTTTGCTGCCTTCACAGACTTTGGCCCTGGTTTTCTCTCTATTTAGTCTGCCCCATTGGAGAAGGCTAAGTATGCCCATACATCGAATGGGAATAATTTAAGACTGATTTTTTCCCCCCTTCTTCATGCCACAGCTGAGATATCTTTGATATTTCATAAGGTTCAACAAAACCAGCCCAGTGAGATTGGTGGATATGGCAACCTGATTCTTTATTAAGAGGTAGAAGGAGATTTGAAAAATACATATTGGCCTCCACAGCTCGTTGTAGGGGTACTCTCTGAGGTGGCATCTATCTCTATGCATTTGAAACCACACCTTTGTAGCCAAGGCCCAAATTATAGTGATGAAGTCTAAGCAAGATAGTGTCAGTTCTAACCTTCTGAAGTTGACTCTGTTTTTTGCGGAGGTTGGAGTTTTGATGACAGCATGTTCCCTCTTCATAAGTTCTTATGTCCCGGACCATTTGCCTGCTCTACCTTTGAAGTTTTAAAGTCAACTGGTGGTGTTGTTTTTTGTGGGAGGGAGGAGGGTTGTTCAGTCTTTTTCTCAGATGACCCTATGCCTGCCCTCCATATTCCTGGCTGGGCACTAGCATCCTCATTATGGCTATGGGAAAGATAGGAAATGAGATAGTCCCCAGAAGCCTTTTTAAACTCCAGACCAACTGGGCCTCATTTCATGACAATGAAAAGAAACCTCATTAATTCATACTCATAATTTCTCATTCGTAGTAATTCATACAAGAGCTAGGTTGGTACTTCCTTTTATAATCGTAAGACTCTTTGAACTGAGTGGGAATTTAGACTTCATCTTATCCAAGGATTCTTAACCTGAGATCCATGAAACTGGGTAAGAAAAAAAAATCTTAATTTTCGCTAATGTTTAACTGATAGTTAGCACTTCCTTAAGTTATTAAAAAGAAATTCTTCTGAGAAGGGGTCTGGATATGCTAGGCTGCTAAAGGGGTCCATGACGCACAAAAAATTAATCCAACCTTAAGATCACATAGCTAGTTAAGTGCTAGAGCTGGAACTAGAGTACAGTGAATCTGTGGACTCTGGGGCTCAGTATACCTTGCTTGAGAAAAGGGTCTGATAATCAAATAAGTAACATAGGTAAGATTAAAGGTAGAGCTGGTTAAGCTAAGAGAAGAAGCTGTTGTTCTGCCCTTAAGGAAGTGTTCATTTATTTCCATGCAATTGATGCCCTAATTAAAAATCATTCTTATCTATTCATTAAACCAGGTCCCTTTAGGACCTCTATTAGGCAACACTTTGTTAGCCTACTTCGAGGTCTTGAATGCAGCAAAACTGTTTTTTTTTTTTAAATCTCTAATTCACAGCTGCTGCTAATTCTCCCCCCGACCTTTGTCACTGGCGTATGATAAAGCCTGGGAAGGACTTTCAGGCTTTAGGGGCACCACGGTGGGGGGTTGTCTCTGCCAAAGATGAGAAATGGTAGATAAACTGTTTTGAGTCTGGGTCAGTGTCACGGAAAGGCAGAGCTTTTTTTGTTCCAACTAATCTAGCAGCGCCACTGCTGCCATTTACCTTATTGACAAGTTCGGATTTCGTCGCAGAATCTAAAGTAACATTGTTTGTGTCGCCCCCCAGCTGTCTTGATCAATACAGGTAGTATCTACCAATACCCTTCCGAGGGCTATAATAGGACTTAACTAATGACTTCCATGGGGATGTTGGAGCTAGGATAGCCCTGAAACTCAAGAGTATTGGAAGGGAGGCAGAAATTCCTCAACAGAGTAAGGTAAACTGCCATGCATAATAGGATCCCTTAGAAATTCATTATAGCGCGATAAAGGTGTAACCTAGTCTGGGAGCAGCTTCTTTGACACAGACAGAAGATGCACAGAGATATTTTTCCCCTTGGGTCTTTGATTCTTAAATTCCAAAGGTTGGGTGAGAGAGAGAGAGAGAGAGAGAGAGAGAGAGAGAGAGAGAGAGAGAGAGAGAGAGAGTGTGTGTGTGTGTGTGTGTGTGTGTGTGTGTGTGTGTGTGTGTGTGTGTGTGTGTGTGTGTGTGTGTTTAGCTGCTGTAAATCAGGGTTGGTCTACACCAAACCAATAATGTGCTCTTAGGTGTAAGCTTTTTTTTTTCTTTGTTTAGCCAATTAGAATGTTGTAAATGTAGGGACCTTCCCCTCCTGGTCCTTCCCATCCTAGGAGATTATAAGTTTGTTGAAGGGAGCTGCCATTTTTTATTTTGTCTTTATAATTCTGTACCTAGTGCCCTAACTGGGTGTCTTACACATAGTAAGTATTGGATAAACCCTTGTTGAATTGACTTGAAGATTCCTTAACATCTGGCCAGTGCCCCACTTCTTTTAGAGAGACTGAAGGATTTGGAGGATAAAAGAACTTGACCCTGGAGTCAAGAAAACCTGGGTTTGAGTTCTACCAGTGACCCTTTATTAGTTGTATGACCATGAACAAATCACTTAACCTCTCTTATCTCAGTTGACTCAGATTTAAAATGAGGGGCCTGAGCCAGATAAACTCTGAGGACCCTTTGAGTTGTAAATCTATGATCATTTGAGCTATTGCTAGGATTTGGCAAAGGGCTGGGAGATTTGGTAGACCTTCAGTCAAAATTTACTGAGTGAGTCTTATTTTAGAAGAAGGCTTTACTTCAAAGGAGATAATGTAGGTAGAACCCTTTGCACACCTTAAAGTCCTATACGGATGCTAGCTAGGTACATGCATGCCCTCCCAAACTAGAGATTTAGGTCTGCTTCTCCAGGCTGGCTGCTTCCTCTCAAACTGTGGATGTGTAGAAGGACAGTCCAGCAAAAGATTGTCAGGATTGGAATGTGTTTGGCAATTGATCCGACACCTGCAGGTGTCTCCTGGTTAAAAAGGCTGTTATCATCACAGACCTACTGCCCAAGTAGCCACTGCATTGTATATATGGGCACTCAATATAATTAGGGTCCAGAATTGAATTAACACAGTTTTGCAAAGTGATCCTCCTTTAAACTACCATTTAAATGTCCTTTGAACAGTAATGGGTGAAGCATGTCCTGTTTTCCATAAACTTACATCAAGTCCTCAACTGGGTTATACCAGTACATATTTAGAAAGGGAGAAAACTAGTTCCTTGGCCAGTCTGATACCAGGTGGAGTGAAGTTATGGAAGAATACACTGGATTAGGAATCAGAAGACCAGGATCCCATATGCATGTGGTAGGCATGTGACCTTGGACAAGTCAATGAATGTTTGTTGAATGAAATTTCACTGTTTTGAGCCTCAGCATTCTCATCTGCAAAATGGGAACAATAATCTTCATTTACCTGATAAAGTCTTTCTGAGGACTAAGGAGATAATAACGTATGTGAATGCTTTTGACAAAGAAGAAAGTCCTAATGATATAAAAATGATTGATTCAGACAATGACAACCTACTTTTTGCTGCCCAGAAATACAAAGCACATCTTGGCAGTATATGGTCTCCTTGGCCCTCTAGGCTTCTATCTCTTATCTTTTACAACCTTGTACCCAAAGAACCAGTGACTATTTCTCTGAAGCCATTGTCTGTACATGCCTGGTGACCTTGCCACCTGTAGGTGGGAAATAAGCTTTCATCGGTGACATGAGTATGGGTGAAGGACACTTGGAAACAATTCGGAACTTAAAATGTAACCAAAAAAAATAAATAAAATGAAATTTGGAAACTCTCAAAGTTTTGGAGGAGAAAATGTGGATTGCTATAAACACTTGGTCACTTCTAACCAGATGGTGCTTTCTGACAAGAAACCAGAGATATCTTCCCTTATCATATTATTTGTTACTTTAGGCTGAATTTTGTTACTTTACAGAGCTGGAGGGAAAAGTGTAAGAAATTCTAATGTTAGGGCTAGAAATAGTTAAATTCTATAAACATTTATTAAGCAACTATACAAGAGATTATGATATCAAAAGGATGCGGATATTGTGACTGTCAATAGCCACGTGCAATACTAACACAATCTTCTCTCATTAATACAATCTAAAGCTTATATGTTGGGGTGGGGGGATGTGTACGTCTGAATTGCTCACTCTATTTAAAGCTGACCCCAAATCTCCTAGATGCCAAGGCTGGCTGTCTCTGTTCACTAGGTCACTGTGCCTTCATTAGAAAACATGCTCAGATCTCAGTTTTAGCTACCTTAGAGAACAACTGGACAGTTTTCAAGTACTTCAAAAAGTGCCTGTGTAGAAGGCCAGGGAGAGGATCTATCTATAATTTTCTGTAGTAAGTTGTAGCAAGGTGAATGTGATGGACTGGGCAAACTGCATGAAACCCTTTACTCCTTGTCTTCCTTGGGCACTGCTTACTTGCTTTCCTGAGAAATCACTAAATAGTCATTAAGCTTGCCTTGAAAGAGAATGCTAACAATAATGCTGATTTGTTTGTAGACTGAGGTATGTGCTATTCTATATATTTGTCTCAGAGTGAGCGGAGGCCTGGGTGTGAATTCCAACCCTTATCTTTAACACTTGTATGGCCTTGAGCCCATCTGCTCAGGCCTCAGCTTCCTTAATTGGAAAATGATGCTAAAATGATTTGGAAGTAGCTACTTCATGTTAAATAAAGTGCTTTTTAAACTTTAAGGCACTATGGAAATATGAGTCATTGTTATGTGTTAATTCTAGGTTGTTGTTATTAGTAATATGGAATGGACATAGAGACTGGACCTGTGATCTCTTTAGTATTGAGAACTCACCAGTGAAGAAATTCTCTCTCCAAATGTAGTTAAGACAACATCTGGTCTAAGAATTGCCTAGGGCACTAAGAGGTTAAGTGACTTGCCCAGAGTCATTCAGCTGCTCTGTGTCAGAGAGGGCACTTGAACCCAGTTTTCCATAGATCCAGGGATCCATGATTTTTGTGACTATCTCCTGGACAACCCTGCCTGTCAACTGTATTAATAATTATATTAATAATATACCAACAGTGCAATGATTGATTAATCCAGTGCCGTATAATAATTCTGTGAGAGGTGGCATGCCATAGTGTATTGAGTGCTGATCTTGGAATTGGGAGGATTTGGGTTCAATTCCACGTCTGATATTTACAAGCTGTAGGTGGGACACTTAAGCTCTCTGAGCTTTTGGTCATTCCCTATGACTTATACTATATGTTATAAATGAATTGGGGTCTACTTCAGTGTTCCATAGATCTTGATATAATAATTATGTAATAAAAACATCATCTTGTTGACTGTATTATGTTTGGGTTCTAATTTTGACTTTGCTGCTAAATGACTTAGGCAATTGATTATCACCTCTCTTAGGGTTTTCTTTTCTTCATCTTTAAAATGAGAGGTTAGACTAAATAGCCTCTGCCTAAGATCCTGTATTAATTGGATATCTTAAGAAAGTGAGGGTTCACCATTCCTTGACATTTATTTAGAATGGAATATTTCTAGGCACACAGTTCGGTGATACAGTGGATAGATAGTGCACTGGCCTAGAGTCAGAGAGATCTGAGTTCAAATATGGATTCAGATACTTACTAGCTGTGTGACCCTGGGCAAGTCACTTAACCTCTATTTGCCTCAGTTCCTTACCTATAAAGTGGCGATACACCAGAGAAGGAGATACCGCTCCAATGTCTTTGACAAGAAAACCCATGGGGTCACAAAGAGTTGGACACCACTGAACAACAACTTAGACTGTCAGAATCAAATTTCTGTCCTATGTTACATTAATTAAATCTCCTTTAAAATGTTTTATTTAATTTCTGAACTAAAACAAGCATTTTCATTGCATGGTAGAATAAAAAAAAAGATGATTGCATATGAAACTATAAATCTAGTAAAGTTACATTAAATCTTGTCTAATTCTTGCCCTGAGAAGTAGAACAGTGTAGTTAATAGAGAGGCTGCTTTGCAGTAAGGAAGACCTGTATTAAAATCCTGCCTCTGATACATACAGTCTTGCTGACCCTGGGCAAGTCACTTAACTTTCAGTACCTTGGGCAATTCTCTGAGAATATAAACTGTAGAACATTGGCATCTTTTATTGCCTATGTGAATGAAACCCTAGATCTGATGGGTCTGACTTGACATACTAATTCAGAATTGGGTAAAAGAGGACCTGAGCTGAAATTTACCTGAGCACAATTCAGAAAGGGGGAGTTTGCTTAGGTTTTTTTTTTTTAAGAGTGAAAAAGGTTGCAGAGGGAATGTTTAAGTTACCTCAGAGGATAACCTATTTTCAATTACTTTAGAAAATACTTAAGTAGGAAGCCTGAGGCTCTTTCTGTTCAGGTATAGTGATTTTCCTAAATGATCTCAGATGTTTACATACATTTACTAGGCTAATTACCAATAATTTGTAACCTATTCATTTAAGTAGGTCCCCTAAGGACCTCTATTTGGCAATAGCTTGTTAGCCTAGTTTAAGTTAGAAAGTTTTAAAGCCCTTTAAAACAATCTTGGGGGGGGAGTGTTTTGGTCCAGACCTTTTATGGGCATTGGGAACTCACCATAGTTTATAGTCTTAGATAGTTATCTGTGACGATGAAAGGGTAAGAGAATTACACTTTGGTCACTTGGGCTAGTATGTGTCAGAGGCAGGACTTGAACTCATCTCTTCCCAACTACAAGGCTAGCCCCACTACTTTCTCTTGTTAGAGCACACATTACAATCACTGTACCTACCTTGAAAATGTCCCAGATTTTCTACACAGGCACTTTTTGAAGTACTTGAAAATTGTCCAGTTGTCCTCTAAGGTAGCTAAAACATTGCCTTTTCACTGACATCTGAGCATGTTTTCTAATGAAGGCACAGTGACCTAGCGAACAGAGAGAGACAGTCTTGGCATCTAGGCGATTTGGGGTCATCTTTAAATAGAGTGAGCAATTGAGATGTATACATCTCCCACCCCAATGTATACACTTTAGATTGTATTAATGAGAAAAGATTCTGTTAGTATTGCATGTGGCTGTTGACAGTAACAATGTCCGCATCATTTTGATATCATGATCTCTTGTATATGGTAGTTGCTTAATAAATGTCTATAGAATTTAACCATTTCTAGCCCTAACAGACTTTCTTACACTCCCCTCTCTTCCCCCAGGTCTCTAAAGTAACAAAATTCAGCCTAAAATAACAAAAATTGCCTTTTGGGTTGGGGGTCAAGAGGGTTGGAGGTGGTGTAAAAACAGAGTTTCTTCTTGTACTATTTCCTAGCTCAGGGCCCCATTTGGAAGTGAATGGAATGGAAATTGATGTAGCTTTTCCAGGTATATATCTGGTGTGTTTGGAACGGAGGTGTAGCGGGAAAGCCAGCTCTCCTTTGTATATCTCAAGGGTCTCTCTCTTGCTCAGAGAAACACTTATTCCTTGAATGCTGGACTTAGAGAAATAACAATACACACAAAAAAAGGGTAGAGGAATTAATTTTTTAAAGTGTCTTTTTTGTCTGATTGTAACTTGGGAGTATTTTCCAAAAAAACACTTCTTAACAGCACTCTCCTTTTGCTGGAGAAAGTGAAATTATGTTGAGTCAAGAGCCAGAAGAGAAAGTTAATTACACACCTAGTTTATACAGCTGTGGCCAAAGTGACCTGTGGGCTCTAATTACTAGGTTTGGTGCTGTTTGAATAGTCTCCTCTTGGCCAGAGCCTGACTCTTTCACACTAACCTGGCTGTCCCTGCAATTTAAGAGTAACAAATTTCCCCTCTCCCTTTGTATAATACTGACATACTCTTGCCTTTTTTCAGAGGACCAAGGGGCAGCTTTTTCAGCTTGGCAGTGGGGGACCCGTAGCTCATGTGTAGGGCTTCTCCACATAGGTCAGTCATTCACTTGGTCAAAAAACAAATATTTATTAAGCACCTACTATGTGGCAGGAATCAAGATAGTGACTGGAAATAGAAGGACAAAGATGATGTAGTTGCAAATGCATTAGTTTTGGAGTCAGGGACCTAAGTTTGAATGCCGAGTCTTCTACTTACTATCTTTGTGAACTTAGGTAAGTCATTTAATTTGGCCCAGGGAAGTAGGGCTCAGTTCCTTCATCCATAAAATGGGTGGGTTGGACTAGATAACTACCCCACATACTTGCACTGTACCCCCTTTCCTCCTCCCCTACACCTCTTCTTTTTTAGCTCTACGTCTGTGCTGCTGAGCTACTCTAACTCCAGACATGTCAACTCAGGTATAGAGACTTGATTTCACTCTGTTTATGTAAAAAATATTATTAAAGGGGTGGATACAGGACCAAGAGGGCTTAATTTTTTTTAGCTTCATATTTCTGATAAGGTCAAAATAGTGATAATTCATATTTAGATAGATATTTAGTGTTTATAATGTATTTTCTTCATGACAGACCTGTGAAGCAGAGAGCATTTTAAAGATCAAGAAATTGAGCCTGAGATTATTTAAATTGTCCCTGGTTTCACAGCTAATAGGTGTTAAGAGTCCATATTTGAATCTAGGCTTCCTCATTCCAAATTCAATGTTCTTTCCACTACACCATGCCAAGACTAGAAATGCAGACTCATGCCAGAGACAAGAAAGGACAGAGTACTTGCCTGCCTCTTGATCAGTGGTTCTCAACCTGTGAGTCGTGACCCCTTTGGGGGGGTTGAACAATCCTTTCACAGGGGTCACCTAAGACCATTGGAAAATACTGCTCCTCTATCCGTCTCCAGGCAGATCCACCCACATGCAGATATGCCCACATAAGAGTATTAAAGGGTTGTGGCATTAGGAAGGTTGAGAACCACTGCTCTTGATTGATTAGGGTTTTTTCTCTTATTTTATGAGTTCCTAGGTATCTCCCACTAAGTGCGGAGCCCATATCATGTGTAAGTGATTGAGCAGATAAAGACATTATATGATAGCTGCCTTCATGAACTTTTTTTGAGAGGCTATCATATGAAATATGATATTTGATATCATATGAAAAATATTTGAGGGAGCAGAACCAGGAGCCATGGGTAGAAGTTGCAAAGAGGCAGATTTATGTTTAAAGTTGCATTTGTTCATTCATTTCAGTTGTGTTCTACTTCATGACCTCATTTGGGATTTTCTTGGAAAAATGGTTTGCCATTTCCTTCTCCAGCTCATTTTACAGATGAGGAAACTGAGGCAAACAGAGTTAAGTGACTTGCCCAAGGTCACACAGTCAGTAAGTCTCTGGGGACAGATATGAGCTCAGGAAGATGAGTCTTATTGACTCCATGTCTGACGCTCTATTCACTTACCACCTAGCTGCCCTAAAGTTGCACATAGGTGGATAGAAAGAAAAGCTTCCCAGGAGTGAGAGCTATCCCACAGTAGAATTGGCCTCTTTCTGAGGTAGTGAAACTTCCTCTCCCTGGAAGTCTTCAGGAAGGGGCCGGATGAGCTCTTGTGCAGTAAGATTGTAGATGGTATAGGTTGGCCTAGCCGCCTTCTGAGGCTTGGGCTGGCTCTGAGAGTCTGCAATTCTGACATCTTATAAAGTGAGGCAGACCTGGATGTGAGTGTATGCTAGCGTGTGGCCATTTGGAAGAAGAGCAGAGGATTGGGGTAGATGGTCAGTGTCTTTCTTGAGTCCTGCAGGGTGAGTGTTGACACTCTCCCTAAATTGCCTGCTTGTGAGAGTAATTGTTTTCCATTACAAAGCCTTCTGGAAAGTCGCACGATTGTGGTGTGTATATGGCTCAGAATTCCGTCTTTGGGTAACAGCGCTCCAGGTCTCCGGTGGTAAATCTGTTGGGGAGTTAGTTTTCTGAGGCTGGTTTCATTAACCTCCTTTGAAGACTCCAGATTTATGAAATGTCACCACCTTGGCTCAATTACACAAAGCAAATCCTGGTATCACATTTTTGGAGTTATACGTCTCACAGAAATTGGATAACAAATCTAACAATATAGAAAGCACGAGCTAACTTGTGAAAAACCAGTAGCACAGGTTTGATTTCCAGAGGAAAAAAATAACACACACACAACCAACATTTCTTGAAGAGTCTGTATGATGTGTAGCAGGAGAAAAAGCACTGCCTTAGGAGGCTAGGGCTGACGTCCTGGCTTTGCCACTTAGTGAAGCGTGTCACTTCAGATAAGTCACTCCCCCTCTTCGGGACTCAGTTTCCTTATCTGTAAAATGCTGGGTGATGCAGTCCATAGAGCCCCAGGCCTAGAGTCAGAAAGACCTGAGTTCAAATCCAGCCTCAAAACACTTCTTAGCTGTGTGACCGTGGGCAAGTCACTTAACCCTGTTTGCCTCAGTTTTCTCATCTGTCAAATGAGCCAGAGAAGGAAATGACAAATCACTGTAGTATCTCTGCCCAAAAAAACCCAAATGGGGTCATGAAGAATCGGACTCAGCTGAAATGACTGAACAACAACATTCCTCATCTGTCAAATGAGAGCAGTTTGAACTACAGGATTTCTAATCCCCCCACTCCTCCCTGCTTCAAGAGAGACAGTGGTATTGTGGAATGATCACTGCTTCTAGAGTTGTAGGTCCTTGGTTCAAATACTGCCCTAGCTACTTACTGTCTCTGTGATGTTACCAAGGTCAAGCTTCTCTGCGGTTCAATTTTTCATCTGTCAAATGCAAGGGTTGAGTTGGCTTCTGAACTGTTTTGTTTGTTTCATGCTCTCCGTTGGCCATCTGGTAAAGTGTATAGACTCCTTCTCAGAAGAATATTTGTAAAGGCATAACATACAACACATAAGATTATAAAAGAAACTAATTGTGCTGAAATACAATTATCTATAACTGTACTTAAGTATAAAACTAAGTATATGGTCCCTAGATTGAGAACCCCTAGATTAGATTCATCAACCAGAAAGCATTTATTAAATGCCTTTTAGATACTGAGGCTACAAAAAACAAAAATGAAAAAGTTCCTGCCTTTGAGGAATTTATATTTTATTGGGGGAGAAAACATGAACAGATGATCTCTAAGGTCCTTTCCTAGCTCTAACATTTTATGAGGTCCCTGAAGCACCTTCAAACTAAAGCGTCATCCTTACACAGCTGGGTATTTGCTACTTTGACCATTTAAAAAAATCATGCTGGTGTTTCCAGGTTCTTCTAGCCTTTCAAGCATTGGAAAAAAATCCAGGTGAAATACCTGCTGTGATTAATATATTTCATGCACAAGCTAGGTGGCACAATAAATAGTATGCTAGGTCAGGAGTCAGGATGAATTGAGTTCAAATCCAACCTTAAACACTGATTAGCTATATAACCTCGGTCAAGTTGGCTTCAGCTTCCTCAGCTATAAAATGGGGATCCTAGTAGCACTTATATCTCAGGTTGTTGTGAGGATCAAATGAGTTAATATAAGGTGCTTGGCTTGTTGTAGTAGCTTAATCCTTCTGTTTCTCCTTCCTCCCTTTTTTCCTCCCTCCCTCCCTTTCATCCATCCTTCCTTCCTTCCTTCCTTCCTCCCTTCCTCCCTCCCTTCCTTCCAAAAACCCACCAAGAAAAAAGATAATAGAAGTTAGTTTTAGGGAGAAATGAGTCAGGTGAGATTCTCAGATTGGGTTCCCAGACTGTGTTACTTATTATGAAGCTTTGAGTCAATTGCTGTGGAGAACAGTTTTTAGGTCTCAGGGAAAATCAAAACTAACTGCCTGCACTGAGGTTCAACAGCCATTCTTGTTGAATAGTTGCTCATTCGTATTGATGCTGTCTACTTTAGACTGTAAGTCTCTGAAGCATAAGTACCCATTCGAGTCACATGGCCACTGTGTGCCGGTCAGCCCTGTGCAAGACATCGGGAGAGACGTACCCAAAGCAGACAGATCTTGTCCTTTATAATGAAAAGGCTGCAAAGTGGTTGGGGAGATAAGATTCATAATCAGCAAGGCTTTGAGCCGAATGTTAAATTGTGTGATATAGACTACAAGTGTCAAACCTGCCTAATTTACTTTCTATCATATCTGTCCCTCATTCTGATGAACTTTTTCCTCTTGCCTATTTGAATATGACCTGATGATGGGTGATAAATTTCCTTAGGGAATCATATAATTTAGCAAACATTTGTTAAGCATTGATGCTCTATGCTCAGTGTTATACAAAGATGAAGAGTGACATCATTTCTGCACTTACACTGTTTCCACTCTACTAGTTATACCTATGAAAGCCAGTAAGAGGCTTGATGCTGGCTTGTGACTTTAAGAGTATAGCGGGAAGGCTTCGTCCTCTAAATGGAGTGAAGGTGGTGTTCTCTGAAGGCTGATGGGGGCACTTAAGCCTGGGATATCTATCAGGTTCTATCTGATAGTCATGAATGGTCCCTGAAACATGGCCCATGAGGGCACCTTTTACTCTTCTCTCTTCTTATGAGCACCAATTATACAAGTGACTAAAGGCTTCGTTCTTTTCCTCCTCCCAAGCAGAACTTAGCTTTTTTTTTTGCTCCCACCACTTTATCCTACCCAAGATTTTTAGTTTTGATGCCACTAGCTGAAACAGACAGAAATATGCAGTGGGAATTCATGTGGGGAGAGTTCTTACATGGAAACAAATTTTGGATTTTAGGCTATGGGATCATAAGATCATAACTTTAGAGCTGAAAGGAAATTCAGAGGCCATCAAGTTCAATCCCCTAATTTTATAGATGAAGAAACCGAGGACCAGAGAGATGATGTTACTTGCCCAAGGTTACACTGATAGAAAGTATCAGAGTTAGGATTTGAACTCAGGACCTCTGATGCCAAATGCATTGCTCTTTCCTTTCTGTCTTGCTGCCAGGAAAGGATCGTAGTGTTGGACATGAATTATTATAATATATAATGTTATATAATATATATTATATGGCATATAATACATATAATAATAATTATAAATTATAATTATAATATCTTAAATTTTAGAGCTGAAGAGACTCTTAGTGGCCACTGAACCCAACCCCTTTATTTTATAGAGGAGGAATTGAGCTCAGACTAAGTAACTTGTGCCTAGTTACATATGTAGTAAAATAGCAGGCCCATGAACACTTGTACTCATCAGTTTCACCTTATAACACAGGATTGTCATTGTTACTACCATCATCACCATCATCATCATCATCAACCACCGAGTTTCTAGCTGGTTCTTCTGGAAAGTAGGACTGTCATTCACCGTGTAGCCGAAAGTTGAATGTTCTTATTACTCCACAGATGCATTTCAGTCACAAAGTGCATCACCCTTTGTTTATTTTCAATATTAAAGGCCCCTCTACTCTGAAAGGGGACTGATGAGGCTAGATGATTGAATTAATTACTTGCTACTATCTTCATTTAGTTTGGAAGAGCATTGTTGGGGCTTTGTTCTTTCACAGACCTCATCAGGTCAGTGCATATATTCCATGGGAAATGTCTGTCCTATAGATATTCCTAAGGCAGCTGTGGTGCCTAAAGCCCAGCCATTTATAAAATCAGGTGAATTATATGACCTTTTTGGTTTGCTGGGCATTGGGGTGTCTTAGTATAATGGCAATTATTATTTATTGTGGTTAAATAATTTTCAGTCACGTCCAACACTTTGTGTCCCCATTTGGGGTTTTCTAGGCAAAGATATTAGAGTGGTTTGACTTTTCCTTCTCCAGTTCATTTTCCAGAAGAGGAAACTGAGGCAAAAAGGTTAAGTGACTGACCCAGGGTCACCAAGCTAGTATCTGAGGTCAGATTTGAACTCAGGAAGATGAATTAAGGCCCCTCCTGGATTCCTTTATGAGGCACTATGTCAGAGAAAAAGAGAGCATATGGTGGATTATATTGTTGGAGAGATGGTCTGTGGCTTTGGGAACCTTTTAACTCAATGCGGAAAGCGGGATTGTTACTTTTGGGGAGTCCCTAGTCTGCTGAAAATATGTGATTCCTGCCAAGGTGAAGATTCCATTCACATGTGGGAGATAGAGCACAATCACAGATAGAAGACCTCAAGTAGTATGGCTTCCTTTTGGGAGGCCATGTCCCAGTAGTGAAAAAGGGACTCTGGATACTTGGGTTTTAATCTAATAATATTTTAAAAGTGCTTAGCATAGTGCCTGGAAGATAGTAGACGTATTCCCTTCCCTGCTAATCATATTCCAGCCACTAAAACTAGTTGTATGAGGCTGCTGGTAAATCCTTCCTACTTCCTAGGTCTTGGTTTCTTCATCTGTACAATGAGGGAATTGCACTAGGTAATCTCAAAGGTCTTTTCCAGATTTAAGTCTATGGACACAACTAAAACAAATGTGCTTTAGCAGCATGCCACCAGTGACTCAAAATACTGAGGGAACACAGACAGACTCTCCCAGAGGGAAGTACATCTCTGTTCTTCCTCTCCCAGAAGAGCAACAGAGAGTTACTTACTAGCCACAGAGCTATGGACTCTGACCCTATTATAACTTCCTTTATCCTGTTAGTCATATGTAATGAAAGGTCCCCAAAATGTTGGTGACCATCGACTTTTGGCCCCAGCAAGTGAGTAGTAAGTGATGGCTTCTCTATAGCCAACTTTTTATCAGCCGCATGATTCCCAGGTGAGCACTCTTAGCTTTTCCTTGCTTGTACCTGGTGTAACCCTCAGACGATTTAGAGAATTTCAGTGCTGATAGAGTTTGCTTTTTGCAGAATGAATGCCTGTTCCTGGAGAGGGAAGCAGCAACAGAATGCCATCTAATCCATTCAAGATTCATGCTATTTTAAGAAAAACTGTTGTAAATTCTTTTCCAAATGAAGAATAATTTTCAATTAATCCATTAATAAGCATTTATTAAGCCCCTACTACATGTCAGGTATGACAGTGTTGATAATAACATCTCACCATTTATCAGTTATAAAATACTGGCTATTATTTTCACGTGAAGAAGGTCATGATACTGACATTGTGGTCCCAGTTGAGGTTAAAGAGGCTGATTTTGATCTAGAAGTCATCTCTGGAACCTAGAAGTTGAACATTTTTTCCCCTTAGTCTGATCTTATTATTTTTAGTCTAATAAAATGTGATGAGATTATAAACCAAAAGTGACTTTTCTTCCCACTCCACACCTTTAACCTCCCCTCTGGGTTGTCCTAGTGTTAGGATTAATTGTGTCCTTCATTTTTCGTGCTGCCATTTAGGCTAAAATTCATGGAATAATAGAATCTCAGAATTGGAAAGTTCCTCAGAGACCCTTCTAACCAAACCCTTCCCTGAATGAGAATCCTCTCTCTGCTGCATCTAACGGGTGGTGTGGCTGTCCAACCTTTGTTTGAAGATTTTCCATGAATCTCATTTCCCCTCTCTGTGCCTCAGTTTATTACCTTTTAAAGCAAAGAGTTTGGATTCCCTAATCTTTAAGGTTCCTTCCGGTTCTGACAGTATATCCCAACAGTCTATGTTTAATATTATTTTCAACAATAATATGCTCTGTATGATCTTTTATGCCATCAGTGTCAGATGAAGTATCCTCAGCCTCCTTATGATGTGATGGTAGAGTGTAGAACTTCATCAAAGTTAGATAAGCTTCTCTTGAGGAGCTGATGAGTCCTTCTGGTTTTGCTTTTTCTCCCTAGATAAGGAGCCTCCTGTGAATGTTGAGCTCCCTCTCTGTCTCTCTGTCCTCTGTCTCTGTCTCTGTCTCTGTCTCTCTCTTTCTCTGTCCTCTGTCTGTCTCTGTCTCTGTCTTTCTCTGTCTCTATCCCTGTCTCTATCTCTGTCCTCTGTCTCTCTCTGTCTCTCTCTATCTCTGCCTGTCTTTCTCTCCTGCATTAAGCTGCACATGCTACAGAATTCTAATGAAAATGGCCTTGCTGATACTTACCCAGTAGGAGTAGAGAAGGCAAATACAACTGAGAAGCATCAACTTCCTAATGAGGATATGTGGGGTCTCAAAGCTTTGCATAGGTTTCTTTGTTGCTTCCCTCTCTCCCAAGATTGGGTTACATACAATCATAAGAGAATTTGAGTATCAAAGTTGTAAATGACCCAAAAGAGGTAATCTGGTCAATCCCTTATTTTACATATGGCAAAAATGAGTGTGAGAGAGTAGAAAGGACTTTCCTAAGACCACATTGTAAATTACCTCACTGTAGAGTTGTGCCTAGACTGTGTGTCCCAGTGTTTTGATCCAGTGATTTTTCCATGATAGTACAGACAGTTATTTCCTCTGTGGTTTCATTTGTGAGTTCTAGGCTCTGCTGGTGGCAGCAGAAGCAGTCGGGGCCATAGAATGTCACCCTAACCCAGATTGGATAGGGCATTAAAACAAGACAACTAGAAATCCCCCCACACCCCAGTCTGCTTCCATCTAGATTCAAGGAGATAGTTCTTGGGGCAGCAGTGTCAATAAGGCCACTTTTGTTCTGACTCTGACATCTGGAGCTCAGCTCAGCACAGATACATGCACATGTACACATACCCACACATTTGGGTTCTTGCCTAAAGAAGCCAGAGAAGGAGAAACTATAGGGGAAGTCAGAGGAATAGATGGCAGGACCAGAGAAAGTGAGAGGGAGAATTTCAGGGGAGGAAAAGAGCAAGTACAAATGATATTTAACTCATATACAGGCTTAAAATAAAGATAAAGTATTGGTTGAATTTTTTGGCAGCAGATTTAAACACTCTCAGTGTGCCAGCTTCAGGAAAAAAATGTATAGGGGATTATAAAATGCCTCATTTTGTGTTTAACGGTTTTATTTCAGAGTTGACTGGCTAAAAATTGGCTGCCTTTGGAAATGACATCATTGGGGGGGGATCAGTCTTAATTAAAAGGAAAAAACGTGGCTAGCCTGGCTGCCGAGCCAGTTGGGGGACAGCTTGCTTGGAGGCTTTGCTGTGTGACCCGAGGGGAGGCTTCTGGGTGTGGAGTCCCGGCCTCACCACTGCTTTTGACGGTTGCTGCCCTTGGTAATTGGCCGAGCATGTCCGCATCAGGGACTGACAGGCAGTGGCGGGTTCATCTCTCCAAGAGGAGAGGCTGACCCTTCTGAGAGAGAGAAGGGGTCGAGCGGGTGGGGAGGTGAGGGAGGAAGGTTAGGTTGCATGGAGGGGAGCGGGCTGCTGGGGTAGGGGGAGGATTAGAAGTCGCTTTGTGAACTTGCCCCTTCTGGGGCCGGGGATGGGGTGGGGGAGGGGCTAGCGCTCCCCTCCTGGTGACCAGGATAGCTGGCAGACAGCCCCGAGCTGCATCCCAGCCCTTCTTGGCTGTCAGCGGATGTCACTGCAGACACCTCTGCTGTCCAGAGGAGCCCACATACGTAGGGAATAGCCGACACTCAACGGATAAAAAAAAAAAATCTTACAGTGTTTGGACTTTGAGTGGCTCAATCCCCCAACCCCCTTTCGCTTTCATCCCCCCTCCCCCTGCCCTTCCTTCCCCTCTTTGAAGGAAACCATCCAAGAATGGTTTGAATTAGCCTGTTGCTCTTGCCTGCTTGGCATTTCTGGGGGAATGGAGCCCAACCAAAATTTTAAGCAAATAGAAGTCACTTTTTTTGAAATGCCTGGATTTTTTTCCCCCTTAAAAAAAGAAAAAGAAAAAGAGGAAGGGCTTAACTTCTGTCCTGAGGGTGATAAAGCCACAGTGTGCGGCTGGAAAGCATCTTGACCTCCCCTCCCCAGAATGCTGTTGTCTTAGTCTGTCTTTCATTTCCTTTGGTTGAGTGAAGGCCAGGGTATTCAGAGGGGAGAGAAGTCCAAGGGAGGGAGGGGAGCAGAGGGTAGAGGAGGGAGTAGAGCAGAGGGGAGGGGAGCAAAGGGGAGGGGTGAGGATGGGGTGGGGGTGGGGGTGGAGTGCAGTTAGAATCCCGCTGGCCGGCAAGAGGACTGTTCCACCGTACACTCAGTCTGCCCAAAGCCTTCACCTTGGTTTTCCTGCTCCCTGTTTCTTGCCATTGGGAACTGCTCCCCTCCTACCTGCTCCATGGCTGGAAAGCTGTGACCACAGACAAAGTAATGAGATCACCCATTCAGGTTATTTTTTGTGGGAGTTGGGGGAGACGGAGGAAGGGTGGCAGGGGTAAAAGGCGTCAGGAGGTGGGGTGGGTTTCCCAGTTAACTGTGGGTGGGGTTTAAGGCGCCCAGTGGGAGTAGACTCAGATCCATGGATTCGGGGATTGGTACTAAGACTCCTCACATCTCTTGCTTTTTCCTTTCCTTCTCTTTCTACAAAACAGTCACTCCTGCCGTGTGATTCCCCATATCTGGCATTTTGGGGGTAGAGGCATCTATCATCTTCCCCTCAATGGCCGGCTCTCAGGCGCTGCTGGAGAACTGGGATACTGAGTCTTGCTTGGGGAGAGACTGTTGTGGTATAGTGAAAAGGGCTCTAAATTTGCGGTTAGAAAATTGTCCTTGTCGGGACCTAGTAGCTCTGCTACTACTCCCGGTGTGACCCTGTGATAGTCATTTTACACTGCTGATTGGCAGCCTTTTCTTTCCTAAATTGGGGATGTTAATTGCTTGCCTCAGGATTGTTGTGAGGAAATAACTTTGTTGGCTTGAAAGTGCTAAAGAACGTAAAATGTAAAATAGAAGTGCTAAAGAACGTAAAATGTAAAATACTGCTGGCTGTGTGACCTTGACCAAATTGGTTTGTGTCTGACCCTCATTTTCCCGTTCTGTAAAGTGGGAGTTATCTATAGACTTTGCCGCAGTGGTCTGAGGGTCAGATGGACTGTTGGTGGCTAAAGGCTTTTGCCTCCTTGAAGTGTTATGTAAATGTAAGCTGCTTTTCTTGTTCAATTGAACTGAAATATAAACACTATTATTATTTGTCACTAGGAGTTGCTTGCTGGCCCATTCTGGGAGAATTGAGGTTTTTTTTCTTTTGGAAAAGTAGGGTTTTGTTTGTTTTCCATCGGGTATTTTTGCCTTTTTCCTTTCTCGGGGATGTGCCAGCAGCCAGCGATTTGGTCCTGTACTGTAATTTCACAGATTATGAAAATAGAGTAGCAAATTTGTCAGACACATGGACTGGCTCCTGGCAGGTGTTGCTGTTCAAATCACCGAGTGCACTGCCAAAACTTTGTTATTTGCATAAATGTAGAATTGAACAGGTTATCATTCCGATTAACGCCATTTACTGCTTAACTACTGGAGAAATTGGCAACCCAAGTTGTTGCAGGCCTACTATCACTTTGACAATGCCATTCCATTCACTGCTTCACTAGGGATAATGGCAGCTATGAAGTCAAGGAAAAAGCTAGAAGGTCAAGGGTATTTTGGTAGAGTCTCTTTGTGCATTATGTATTTATATGGCACGTGGTTTCCATTCTGTTGATTCCATTGCTTGCAGGGCCCATAGAGAATAAGACTAGAAAACTCGTGCCCTAAGCTCCAAAGCTAATTTTTATTTGTGTGCAAGGCTAGGTGAAGAGGTTGTAACCTGAGGTTTCATCTCATACAGATTCATAGTCCTAAGAGTGGAATTAGGCATTAAAGCAGAATTAGAAGTAAAAAATGAAGACAGTTCCTCATGACAGATGGCTATACTATTGCAGTTGACTTTTCCAATAGTGTTTGGGGATTAAAAGGGAAGATGGATAACTAGCCCCTTTGGGAAGGGGTTGGGGGAGGAAGACAACTCAAATCTTTGACCAGTCCTGGAAACAGCCAATAAGACAAAAGCTGCATTTCCCTAAATCTAATTCTCTTTCCTGCTTCTTTTCCCCAGTGATGCTTTTCTCATAGAGTAATTCCCAGCATCTAAGAGAAATAGAATATTCGAGCTGGGAGAGACCTTAGAGATCATTTAATCTATTTCCTCATTTACACGATAGGGAAACAAAGCTCAGAACAGTTAAGGGGCTTGTCCAAGATTATACAACTAGAGAGCAGCAGAACCCAAACCTTTTAACTTTCAATCTTATGTTTTTCCCTACTATTCTATGTGATGTCTTTCCTGGGACACTCAGTATTATCCAGTCATTATCCAGAATTCCCACTCTAACTGGTCAACAAAGTCCTTTTTCTTCACTGATAGTGGATTGGAATCCAATAACATCATCAAAAACCATCTTCAAAAAAGCCTCTATTAGTTCACTTCTTGTGTGGGACTGTGAGTGAGGCTCAGTACAGACACAATGTCTTGGATTCCCTGCTGTGATTATTTGAGTGTCAGTGCTCTGTCATTGTTTGATTTGGTGACACTTCTCTCCTTCTAAAAGGGCTACATACTATAGATTCAGTTATAAAATTTCGACGGAACTGTTACTTCTCTGTTTTAAAGCAGTTTGTAATACTTATCAAGATAATCAGAGACACCCTGGGGCTCACAAACACTGGACCTTGGAGTCCTGGCTTGAGATGCTTATACACCATGAGGAATCTACCCTATACAGACCTCTGAATTTCTTTTTTAGGGAGTGTTTGCCTTTTGGTTTTCTATCAACCCTGGCAGATTTTTCCAGTCTTTGTTTGTGTTCTTCACCACCTGAAATATACCTTTCTGCTCTTTTTCTATCCAAATTGCTACTCATCCTTCAAACTGCACAATTCTCTTGGAAGCCTACCCTAGCTACTCTTGCTAACATTGACCTCTTTTCTTCTAACTTCTCATAGTTCTTAAGATCTGAACTATACAGTTTAGCTCTTGATTTTATACTGGCATGTCTTAGTCTCTGTTTCATGTATATATGTTTTGTTTTCCCAGCTAGTTTACACAAGTTGAAGGCAGGGATCATGTCTTATCTTTGTATTCTCCTAGACAGCTAGCACAGAGTTCTTAATAGATACACATTGGCTGAGTGACTCAAATAAAGAACAATTGCCAAGTGGCTTTCTCCTACCCAAAGCCTGAGACTTTGCGCAAAAGTAAAGTCCAAAGAGACATAGTAATTGTTTAATAAATCAGTCTATCAATCAATCAGTCAGTCACATAATTTTAAGTGCCTATTATATAAAAAGCATTCTGCTAGGTTCTAAGTTTATAAATAGTAGGAATGAAAAATCCCCATTCTTAAGGAGTTTACCATTTAACTCTTAAGGAGTTACTGTCTAACACTTCAGAGATTCCTCTTTGTACATTACATCATGTTGTATAGTATTGTGTCACCCAAAACTACAGAACCTCATTCAGTGAGATTCACTTCAGAAGAGCTTAGCCTAGCCATTCACACAGGAAAAAAATGAGTGGATGAAGAATGCATATTACCTATAATATTTCAAGTAGTCAGATGAGTAGACAGTTATGTTTATCCATCAGATTTGTGCCCTTGTATGAAAATATGCATCTATTTACATATAAATAGATGAGGGAGCTGAGACTTAGGTTAAGTGACTTGCTGAGGATCACGCAGCTAATAAATAACAAAGGTGGCATTTGAACCTGGATCTTCCAATTTGAAGTCTGGTACTCAAACCCCTATGTTCTCCCATCTTGCCATAAAACCTTTCCTTTAAGCACTAGTTTTCTGGTGATGTGACTTGAGTCACAAAACAGAATGACCTCCAAAGAATCAGAATTCCAATTTTCTAAAAGGTGAGTGGAGAGACTATGGCGGGTAAGAACTATTGCATATTACCAGGGATGCGCACAGGAGTGACATAAAAGATGGCATCAAAGACAGGTACGACTGGAAAACAGAGTGGGCCTGGTTGCAAGATCAGGGAATGACAGATGGACTGCTCAGGTACTACTCTTATGACTGAAAAATAAAACCAAACCAAACCAAAGAAGGGCCTGCAGTGTGTTCATATTTCTTTCCTTCTGAGGCTATCTCCAGTTTATTCTTGATTATGTGACTGTTGTCTCCCTGCCCGGGTTATAAACTCCCGGAGGACTGGGACTGTTTTTTTTTTTTTAACCATTCTTTGTATCTCTGTAATGGGAATGGGAATTTGAATATCTTCCCTGCCCCTTAATAGACCTAAGGGTGAGTTTAAAGAACTCCCCTGCTGTGAAAGTAAACTCTGCCCCCTAATAGGCTGAATGTAGTCACATGGAGCCTGTGTGGGAGGAGTTTGCTGAAGGGAAGCAGAGCCCACAGGAAGCTGGTAGTCAGAGCTAGTGAGATGGTAGGGGAGAGAGGACACTCAGGCAAGATGTCAGGTAGGCTTGTAAGTAGATATTGATCATGCATTGGTTTGTGAGAAGACTGAAGCATGCTGTGGCCCTCAGCATTATTACAGCTTCTGAATATCTTTGGTAATATGATGGAATCCTCTTACTGGCTTTGGGATTTGGTTTTCTGGTGTCTAAATAAATGCTTCAGTTCTGCCCTCTACCTGGAGAATCTGGCATATTTTGCAATTGAAAGTCATGCGATATTTATAGTCACGGTCTTTATTGTGATAGTGGACGCTGTAAATGTTTTATTGGCTTTATTGTGATTGTGGGCGCTGTAAATATTTCATTGGTGCTACAATCTCCCATGTGTATATTATAGTGCCTGACACATATTAGGTGCTTAAAAAATGCTTGTAGACCTGACTAGTGTATGTGGGATTTATGGAAAGATAGGAAAGATTTCCAATGGAAAAGATGGTGTGGTTGAGCTGCAATCAGCAATGGTGGAAGGATTTTGAGATCATGGATTTATCTTATTTTTTGTGGGGGGAAGGCAAGGCAAGTGGGGTTAAGTGACTTGCCCAAGGTCACACAGCTAGTAAGTGTGTCCAGTGTCTTAGTACGGATTTGAATTCAGGTCCTCCTGACTCCAGGACTGGTGCTGTACTCACTGTGCCAACTAGCTGCCCCTAGATCATGGATTTTTTTAAAGTAAATGATTGGGGTTGAAGATATATGAAGTTTTGGTGATGGTTGGATAGGACTGACTGGGGATTTGTTACTCAGACGGCTAATTTTTGGGTGCTATATTCATCCTTTTAGATACCAAGAAACTTGAGGTGGGTAGGGGTAAAGGTCCATTCACAAAAAGTTGAATGCAGTTCCAACCTCATTTTGTTTTGGGCTCTCCAGACAAAATACATGATTATTTTTATTGCTGTTGTCCCTACTGTAAAACTCACTCTTCTCCTAGCATAGGTGGCATTCTTAAAAGGCGTTTATATCCTTTGAAGGCTTTCTGTTTTTCTCAAGCATGGATTGCTAATGCTGATAAAACCTCTGCCCTGAATGGACAGGTTCTCATCATGTTGTTGTTGAGTCATGACCCCATGTGGGGTTTTCTTGGCAGAGATACTGAGTGGTTTGTCATTTTCTTTTCTAGCTCATTTGACAGATGAGGAAACTGAGACAAACAGGGTGAAGTGACCTAGCTGCCCTATCTCATGCTAGAAAAGTCATTTTATTTCAGCCATAAGAATGGATATGTTTTTTCCCAGTACTTTTGTTCAATGGCAGATGGAATGGATGAAATGGAATCTCACCTCTTTCTTCTTTTGATGACGAGAAACTAATGAATCGTCTGCTTAATGTAAAGACTTTGGTATAGAGGAAAAAATACTGGATTTAGAGTCAGAGAACCCACGTTCAAATCTTGCTTATTCCATAGATTACCTGTGTGACTTCTCTGGGCCTAAGTCTCCATCTGTTAAATGAGTGGTTTGAACTAGACACCCTCTGAGGGCCCTCCTAGCCCTAAGCCTATTATCCTGTGATAGCAAGGAAAGAAATATCCCATGTGCATTGAGTTGCCTCTGGAGGTAAATAGATTGTATCTCATTACTGGATGGCTTCAAGCAGAGGCTGGGGGACCGCTTGTTCAGATGTTGTAAAGAAAATTTCTGTTCAAGGGCATAGACGAACTTTTTGGTCCCTTCCAACACTGAGATTGGGCGGCTCGATGGTGCAGTGGATTGAACATCAGGCAGGGAGTCAGGAAGTTCAAATCCCACTACCTATGTGACCTTGGGCTAGTCACTTACCCCTGTTTGCCTCAGTTTCCTCAACTGTAAAATGAGCTGAAGGAAATGGCAAACTATTCCAGTGTCTTTGCCAAGAAAATTCCAAATGGGGTCTTGAGGAGTTGAATATGACTAAAAAATGACTCAACAACAACACTGAGATTCTATAAGGTAGAATAGCCAAAGAGTTGGAAGCTGGAGCAACCACAGATGAAGTTCATGCACAGAGTGGACTTCCACCAGCCAGTGGGTACCTCGTGTTCAAGGCACAAGTGAAATGATTGATAACCCACATCATCGTCATCATCATCATCATCATCATCATCATCACCATCATCTTCCCCCCCTCCCCCTCCCTCCTTCCCTCCCTTTCTCTGTCTCTCCCTCCCCCCTCTCTCCCTCCCTCTCTCT
>CM053581.1:240521235-240636750 GCA_028627135.1 Pseudochirops cupreus
AAATCAGAATAGAAAATATAGAAGATCCTTAGTACTTTGTTGTAAGGGATTTTACTGCTGTAGCAACGAACAGACAGAAACCACACCCCCGCCTCCTTAATCCTCTCCCTTCTCTAGCAATTGTATACGCATCTAGGTCCCTCCCCAACATGCTGTCCTTCTTTTCTTCCTTTCCGCCAGCACGGTTGTCATCTTTTTGTAAAAGTTGGAAGACTTAAAAACATTAAATCTTAGGGTTACTTCATGGAACCCCCTTTTCTTCTCTTAAGCCTGGCACTTAGAGTTTAGCTGAAAAGAATGCTTTCTCAGGTTCATTGACTGGAACAGGAAAATAGCATCAAAAGAACTAACTTTGAGCCACCAAAGCCAGGGAACCCTGATTTCTTGACAAAACCGTCCCTCCTCTCTCTTCCCTTTTTTCCCTCCATCAAGTGTCTGAACACACAGGGGAGGTAAGAACTCACATTCTTCCCCCTCTGTGAGGCTCCCGAAGAGTACTCTACCATCTGCAGTCCTGTAGGAACAACAGAGGGCCAAGAAGGAGGGATTTACTCGTCAGCAGATGATTTGGTCGGCTATTATGCAAGGCATTCATTCATCTATCCATCCATCTACCCACTTGGTCAGCAGGCTAATTAATTAAATTATTTTGGCTCAGACCATTACATTCCCAAGGTATGTTTTCATTAGCAGGGCATGAGGCTAATCTTTTATTTACAGAAATACATTCCCCCTTCTCCACTCTGTGCTTCCTCCCCATTAAGAAATACGGATCAACGATATTAGCTGGTAACAGGGTTAGCCTAATCAGTAGAGCCAAACTTCTCTGTATCCTTCTTTTCCATGTTTTCTTGACTATGTAGCATGAAGCTGAGGGAGCAATGGTCTTTGCTTTCCTCACAGTGTGTTTGGGTGTGGGTGGGGAGGGTGGAGTCATTGTAGGCTCCTCAGAACTCTGTGGGACCAGCTGTGGTATCCCTGAGAAAGGACCATTTGGGAAAGAATTTGGTTGGTGGGTGTGGCCCCAACAGTTAGGAAACTAGGCAGGCCACCTGGGAAATGGAAGGAGGTGCTAGAGAAAGCATTGTGATCTGTAACTGGCCCCTTGCAAAGGTGAAGGCTTAGTCATATGGATTTTACATTTTTAGCAGCAGAGCTTTAGGTTCATGCCAATTCCCAAATACTGTTCGGTTTGCATTTTTTCCCCTTTCTTCAAATCTGAGACTTTTTTTTTTGTTTCTTCTTATGAACTGTGAAATAGCATCTGACACTGTGAATCTTACTTCGGCCATCCCGTTTCCCCAGTCTTCCTCTGCTTCTTAACCCAGGTGGCTAACTTGGCTTTAAATGCTTGTATTGCCAAGCAGCTTTGCTTGGGTTCATTTGTGGGACATCTGATGTACACAGTGAAAGAGAGAGGCTGTAAGCCTAACATGGCGGACAGGGACCTCTGCTCCCTGAGACTGGGCAGAATCAATGAATTAATGGATGATACAAACAAAGGGTCCAGGTTTGACTCCTGGTTGGTTGTCTTAGTATTTTTACTTTTAAGACAATAGGAACCGACAGTAGTGGGGAGAGCACTGGGTAGGGAATCAAATGATTTGGATTCCAGGCCTCAAATTCACAGAATTTTAGATTTGCAAGGGACCTTAGTGGCTGTTTGGTCCAACACATATTTGAAAAAAAAATTCCTACTAGAGTGTGCTCTGTATGTGGTCATCCGGGCTCTGCAGACCTCCGGTGAGAGGGAATCCACATCTTGCCAGGGTGGCCTGCTCTGCTTGGAACGGCTGTAATTGTTAGGAAGTTTTTCCTGACATCAAGCCCAGTTGTGGTTCTAGTCACTCCCTCTATAACCTTGGGAAGGTCTTTCTTCTTCTTTGGGCCTCGATTTTTGCTTTTGTAAAATTAGAGAACTGGACTAGATGATCTCTTTGACCCCTTCCAGTTCTGACATTCTCTGATCTGTTATCCATGAATTGTCCCATGGGTAGGTGGACTGATAAGGAGCCATAAAGGCAGTTTTATGCTTTCCTTCCCTCTTCCCTTTGGCATTCATTTAGGATAGGAAGAAGGTCTTGATCAGACTCAGCATCTACAGGCCACTTAGTCTTGAGGAAAACTCATCTCATATGGGTTTTTCTTTTTTTGGGGAGGGGGGAAGGGAGAAGGGAACAGGAATAAAAGCATGAACTTCATGGATAGGCTTCTACTGGGAGTGGTCCTAGCTAGAAACACTTTAATTTTCATTTAATGGGACTCATTTTGTTTAAAAAACAGTAACAACAATACAGAACAACCCTATAGGAAATCCTTCTCTCTTCATCAGGCTCAAAGTAGATGAAGATATTTTCCTTTGGAACCATAGAATTTCAAAAAGTAACTTTCCTTGGAAAGCCCAGGATCCTGTTTATAGCAATAGATGGCAACCATACGCTCAGCATAAAAGAACCATGTGGTCCCAGAGAGGAGAAGAAAGTCCATTAGCCCCAAGCAGATGTACAAACAGGGCTGGTGTTAGTTGGGAAGGTGGGGGTGGGGGGCAGGGTGGACGGGACAGAAACCCTCTTCAATATAGTTGTTTTATTTTTTATACCTTTATTTATTTATTTTGAAAGGGCCATTTTTGGTGTCTGCCAGGTCTCCTTTGTAGCAAAGCCCCCTTTTCTAGAATTTCCTTTCCTTTATTAGAGTTAGAGCTCAGCTTTGTGTGGGCCCCTGGGGAGCGTGGCCAGCCGTTGGCAATTTCTCTCAGACACCCAATTACCCCCTGACGTCAATGGCGTCTCTCCCATGTCCCTTGGGTGCCTGCATTTTTTCCTTTGTAACACTAATAGCTGACTAGCTAAGTGCCTGTTATTTCCTTGGCAGAAGATTTGATTGTGTTTTGGGCTGGATACTAAATCCAAAAACTATGTAAAAATGTCAATAGGTGAGTGCACATTGATTTTGGTTAGTCACAGTGATATTTGAGCCCCTTTGGGGACTCTGTCTGGGGAAGTATTTTACAAGAAAGATAATATAACAGAAAATTACTGGAGCTCCACGGGTCTCTGGTGGATTTCTTAGGGGCCTGCTAAGTTTCTGTAGAATCAACAAATGCTTTATTAATCTAAATTTGTGGTTTTGTTCTTTATTCTCTTCAGAAGGTTGGAGTTTTAATGATGAAGCTCTGATGGTGAGGGGTTGGGCTGTTGCAGGCCTGCACTTTGGCTGACTAGCGAGGGAGCCCTGGCTGTGTAATGAACTCCCAGTGGATTGTGGGAGTAACGCGGCGCTGTTTCTGTGCCTGCTTCCCAGGGAATGTCGAGCAGCCGCTTGGCCCGCCGCTTGCCAGGCCGAGGTCTGTGTGAGCAGATAAAGTGGAGGGACTGAGGGACTGGGTAACAGCTGTGCTGGGCCGGAGCTGACTGGGAGAGGCTGATAAGGGCCCGGCAAGGAGAAGGAGCGGGCATCATGGCACCGCCAGAAATCTGACAGGATATCACAACTGGCAAAGAAAGTTAAACACAACTGGTTTGGGGGGATGGGAGAGGAGAGCTGTTGAGAAAGATAATGGTAATTGATTGAATCAAAGTAGCAGAGCCGGCTTGTTTTTCCTTTGCAATTAATTTTTTTTTCCTTCCCCTCTAATTTCCAAACCTCGAGTATCCTCCAGTCCCAGGTTGCACAGTGTGAAGACTGCACTCTCCGATAATCGGCACATGCCCTCCTTGCTTGGGGGTGGGAGTGGGGGTGGAGGTTGAAGAGAATCCAGGCCAAGAAAAGATACAATTAAAACCACACGCACACACACACACACACACACACACACACACACACACACACACACACACACACACACACACACACACACACACTAATGCACAAAGAAAAGAAAAGAAAACCCCATTGAAAAGTTAAGGCTGTGTGACTCCAGGAGCTCATCTGATCTTGCTATGGAAGGGAAGGGGAAAAAAATCAATGTCTTTGTAAGATTGCTGGGCTGCGTATTTCCTGGCTGTGCTGGACAATGAGTCAATCCAGTCCATACTCACATACCAAATGATATTGCTGGTAGAGAGAGAGCCCATAATGGGAAGGTAGTTTAGGCTGTATACAGATGTGTGTGTGCCTCCCTGGTTTCCTTCATCCTGTCGACCCTCTCCTTTTGTGCCTTGTAACTCAATCCACACACAATGGAAAAGTGAGAGAGAGATTCATGTCACTGGTGGCTTGTGCATTTCCTACCATAGCTAAGTCTCTTAGCTAGCCTTTTGTTTGCTTACAGGGAGCACGTTCCCTGTCCTTCTCTCCCCTTTTCCCCATGCTTACATACATGTTCATGAAAATACATGTCCACCCACATGTGTGTGGACATGTGCACACTCTGCCACGGCTCTACCAGCTTACAAGGATCTCTGCTCTTCCCCAAGCCCCAGGGGTCTCCCGTTCATTGTACCCTGATGAGACCTAGAAAGAGGCCCTGACTTTAAGGGAATAAGAAGCTTTAAAAAAAATACCGAAGTCTTTTGAAATTAGAATCAGTGAGCAATAAAATTGTGTGTGAGCCCAGCGTGCAGGATGCAGGACACCTAATAACCAGTGAACATAAAAAAACAGGAGAGAGAGAGAGAAGTTTCCTGGTTGAACAGACATGGTGCTTAACATGTAGTGTTGTACCCTGCTTGGTAGGTAATTAGTACTTAGGAAAAGGAGTTGTCCCCTGTGGGTTGTGACGCCATAGAGCTAAACTTATATTTTTTAAATGGACTTTTTTCTCCCTCTCCCCCTGAGCTAGCTCCTTACCCCCTCCTGTGAGATTTTCTTGTCTTCCCCCCTTGCTATTCCTGGGCACTGCTCTGGAAATTCTACTTTTGAGGAAAAAATAAATGAGTAGAGTCGTTTTTATTTTTTAAACCAGGCCTTGAGGATGCTTGGTGGCTGGTTCTCGGGCCGTGCTTTCTTATGACCCCTCCAATGCCAACCTAGGCAAGTCAGTAGTGCTTTGATGCAGGGGTACTAGGGATCCCATGAAGCAGGGGTGATGGGTCTCTGTTTTTGGGGTTGACAGCTGGTATCCTGGCATCTTTCCACCCTGAGTGACATAGGTTCATAGGATTTTTTGATTTAGAAGGGTCCTTAGAGATAATCTAACTTTCTGCTCCATCCTCAAGCCCCTCACCAAATTGGCAGGAGTTTTATCTTAAACTCAGTGGCGCTGTTTTGGGTTATTACCAACTTTTGTACTCAGCATTGTCATCCACTGCCCATTAGGGAAAAGGGCCAGTTTGTGAGATAAGATGAGAACTTATCAGGACAGCGTCCCTGAGGTTGACTGAGAAAATGTACGCACGCGCGCGCGCGTGCATGCGTGCGTGCGTGCGTGCGTGCATGCGTGTGTGTGTGTGTGTGTGTGTGTGTGTGTGTGTGTGTGTGTCTGGAGAGGTGGGGGGGGGTCTGCCTTCCCACACCTTCTTTGGATGGCTAACCCTTGGGTTAGTCTCTGGACTTCAAATTACACCCTGCCTTGCTTCCTCCAGTCAAGCTTCAGTGGGTGAGGGTTTGGAAACAGGGCCTTTGTTGACTTTTTCAGCCATCAAAGCGTCAGGTTCCACCTCCCCTCCTCCCTCCACCCTGCTTCCCCCTCCCTTCTCTGGATCCTTGGTCCTGAATGAACTTAGCCCTGGCAGCTGTTATTTTTTGGGGGGGGGGGGGAAGAGGGTGCCTCCGAGAGTGAAAAAGGGAGCCCATCCTTTGTCCATCTGTGGTAAGGGCCTGCTCGGCAGGGAGGCAGGGCTCCTGCATTTGCTGTTCCACCTTGGAGGGTACTCTGCCTGAGGTCAGCAGAATAATGAGTGGGGGTCACCAGTCCTCTCCAGGGAGGACTTTCTACCACAAAGCCTCAGTCTGACAGTGTACTGGAAGAAGGGAGTGGGGAGAAGGTGAGGGATCCTAAGTGCTATTGCTGGGGAGTTTGTCTGGGGATGAGGGGACCCTAGGGTAGCTCTGTCAACTGCTGAGGGGTTTACTGATTCACGCTGGGCTGGGAACTTTGGAGCTAAAAGGCCCATTACAGCAGGGTTTGGCTCCTAGCCTTCTACTTGCTGAACCCACTGGAGTAGGAGAAAGCCATTTGAAGCTTGATTTTCTGGGGCCAGTTATTCAGAATCTGGTGTTAAGAGGACCCCAAGATTAAGAACCTTTTTGTACCATACTTGCTTCATGCTCCTAGGCCTGGGCCTAGTGTTATTAAGTCATTCTTAGATTATGATTCTGGTTGGGGCTAAATATGACTGGACTCTTTACCTCAGAGATTCTGATCTTCCTTAGAGTTCTCTCTCTGGGTGTTTTGTTTCCTCATCTAAAAAATAAAGAGGTTGGTCCAGATGACTTCTGAGTTTCCTTCTAGCTCTAAATCTGTGTTCCTTTAGGAATACCCATCTCAATGGTGAAATGTTATTCTTTATTCCAATGCCAAAAACAGGGTGGGACACCCAGGGCATTGACTCAACACGCTGACATTAGGGGTAGGTGCTTCCTTGCATGTCTAGCCTCCTTGTCACCCTGAGGGTCCCACTGCCATAGTACCTTTCTCCTGTGACCCACCTTCTCCTACCTCTTTGCTTGTCTGCTTCCTCCTAACACAAGGGGCCATCTGCTGTACCTTGGGGACACTGACTGAAGTCTCTAGGGGGACATGTTACCGTCTCTTCTAGTGCAATTGCATCTGGGGCAGAATGTACTCTGTGTACTCATCTCCCCCAACAACCCTAGCCAGATCAATGAAATGGACCTTAATGTAAGAATAAATAGTTTTGGCTCCTCCTCAAAGTGCCATATGGAATAGGTTTCTTTCTTGAGATGAAATTAAATTTAGCTTATTTGAGAATTTTCTTTGTTCCTGCCTTTCTAGGCAGAAGCACAGAGATCTCTTTTAAAAAAATTAATTTTTTTTCAGTTATATGGCATTTACTTTTTCTCTTACTCTTCTCTTCCCCCATGAGTTCCCCGCCCTGCCACTCCTCCAAAGAAAATTAAAACCCTTGTAATAGGCAAAGTCAAACAAAACAATTTCCAATATTATCCACATCCACAAATATGCATTTCATTCTGCCTATTAGTTCATCATCTCCCTGTTAGGAGGTGAGTAGCATTCTTCCTCATTGGTTCTGGATAAAGCGTAGAGTAAGTAGTAAGGACATCAGATTTGGAATCGGAAAGCCCGAGCCTTGTTAATGTATTCCCTGTGTGACTTTTAGCAAGCCACTTAATGTCTCTGGGCTTTTGTTTCTTCTTTTATAGAATGGGGAGGTTGGATCACGTCATCTCTAAGGTCTCTCCTTGATCTAAAGACTATTATTGATATCTTCCATAAAACCTTTTCTGATTCATCCTCCTTCTGCCAAACCTAGGAAGCATAGCCCTCCCTAGCAACATTTTCCTCTGCCCTGTTCCAGTGTACTGATCTTGTATCCATTATAGTTATCAATGGGTGTATGTTATATATTCCTACTAGTCAGTTTGTCAATAAGCATTTACAAAGGACCTGCTGTGTGTCAGTCACTGTGCTAAAAGCTGAGCATACAAAGAAAGCAAAAGATAGTGCCTGCCCTGGAGCATCTCTTGAGGACTGAGACTGTCTTATCTAAGCGTTGTTTCTCTTCCTGTGCCTAGCTCATAAAATTGTTAAATGGAATTGAAGGGGGTCATACCCAGTTTAGGACCTTAAGATCAAAGATCTAGAGTTGAAAGAGACTTTAGTGATAATCTAGTCTGATTTCCTCACTTAACAGGAGGGAACTGAGACCCAGTGAGTTAAATGACTTGGCCAAGGTCACACAAGTTGTAAATATCAGAGGTGGGATTTGAAGCCAGGTTCTCTAAGTCCAGAGACAAAGGTTATCCAATCCGGGGGTGTGCTGGAGCCAGTTCAAACCTGATCCACTGTTAGATTTTTGTTTTTTCACACTTTGGAAAATGGTAGACACTACAGATCAGGGCTTGATTGATTGTTTTGTTGATTGTCAATACTTGAGAAAATGCTAATTATGCAGATTCAGTTGAAAAGTGTGTCAGGGTGTATTTTCGTGCATGTATTCATTCATTCATTTATTTCGAGAGCCAGTTGTTAAACGTGGCTCCCAAACACAGCTTTGGGGGAAGTGATTTGCTCAAGGTGATGGGGCTCATTAGTAACTGAGCCAGGACTTAAACTGAGATGTTACAGCTTTTTATCCTGGTTCTTTTTACTATGCTATGCTGACTGTGCCCTTACCTACGCGCAAGCGTTTTGTAAAAGGACCTACCTTTGTTTCTTCAAGGGCTGTAATTATGACTTTTCCACTCGGGACAAAAAATGTCTAGATTGGAGGGAGGCTTCAGAAGACAATCTGATTGGACGTGCAGTTATGATGGGAGGCCGTCCAGCTCTTGCCACCTGAAAGGGTGGTGGTGTTACGAGGGGCAGGTATGTCCTTGGAGAGTGATGCTAAGATAACAGGACCCCAGGGGTGATGGAGGATTATAAGGTAAAGCCTGGGAATGGTGGTCACCATGGAAAAGAAGTATGTTCTGGGGAGGAATTGTGCATATTCCCCAACAACTTGCCTTCCCCAATAGATATTGATGCTGTAGGGGCATTACTTCTTTTCTCCTGGCCTAGTTATGGTTCTGGGTTTTTTTTTCCTTTTCCAGGGCCCAGTAGATCCGATTTCTTTACCTTCTAGCAGCACCTCATAGTAGATCAAGTTGTACCATCCTGGTGTCAGAGATATTCAGGAATAGTTTCCCACTACTGGCAACTTACCTTAGATGGAATTTGGCCCCTCTTCCTTTGAAAAGAGTAAATCATATCTTCTTTTCATTTAGTGGCATCTCCTCAGTATTAGTGGGATAATTTCCATGTGGTACCACCGTGGTACCTGTTTCCCAGAACCTTGTCTTTTTCTTTAGCCTTCGAGGAGCCTACTATTTCCTTTCCCTCAAACAAAATCTATACCAGACACTGGGATTTCTAGTTTCAGTTCTATTCTTATACTTCTTCCGGTAGAGGTAGGTTTATTTAAAAACATTTCTTTCTTTCTGAATTTAATAAACACAATATAAAATGTTCATGTTCAAAGTAGAAAAGAAAAAGAAATACACATGAAACTGTGAATCTCCATTACATACAGTTTGCTTTTCCTTCTAAGTATAGGGTGTCCCAAAATTCTTAGTTCAGTTTTAACTTTTAATGGACTTTTGGGACACCTTGTGTAATAATAAATCCAGTGTGTAACTTTCCAAGTTGTTCTCCTTGTCTCTTTGCTTTTGTTCTCTTCTGTGCATTTTTAAATGCTTCAACAATCTTCCTTCTTCCTTCCCTCCATTCCTTCCTTCCTTCCATCCTTCCTTCCTTTCTTTTCTTTCTTTTTCTCCTTTATTGCTACCCCCACCTTGTCTTCTAAGTTCTCTCCTACTTCCCCACAAAAAACTTGAAAACGGGGGAAAAACTGTAACAAATACTTCTGTATTGGCCATGTCTAAAATATGTATTTTTTATTCTGCGCCTTGAATTCATCACCTCTTTGTCAGGAGGTGGTTAACAGTTTCCATCTATTCTCTTACATTATGGTTGGTCGTTGTCTTGATTAGAGTTCTTAAGTCTTTCAAAGTTCTTTTTCTTTATAATGTTGTTGTTAAACTTTTTTCCTGATCTTCCTCACTTCCAATTTTATTTGGGTCAAAGAAGTCTTCCCATTTTTTTGGAAACTTTCCCTTTCATCATTTCTTATAGCACAATGATATTCCGTTACATTCAAATCAATCAATCAATCTATCTATCTATCTATCTATCTATCTATCTACCTACCTACCTTATCTGTCTGTCTGTCTGTTTGTATCATGTTTCCCCTGTTAGATTATGAGCTCCTTGAGGGCTTTTGCCTCTTTTTATATGCCCAGTGCTTAGCACAGGACCTGGTGCATAGTAGGTGCTTAATGAATGTTTACTTATTGATTGATATGCCATAATTTGTTTATCCATTCCTTCATTGGTGGATAACTCCATAGTTTCCAGTTGTTTACTATAACAAAAAGATCTATAAATATTTTTAGACATCTGGGTCTTTTTTCTAGATCTAGAAGGAACTTTCTGAGAAGCTGATTTCTGAAATGTTGGTGGTAGTTCTAGGCTGACTCTAGGGTAAATTTCTGAGGAAAGTTGGGTTATATGATTTCAGTGCCCCATCATTCCTTCTTATTGAGCTTCAGGAAAAGGGGTATTTACAAGACCTTTAAAATTAGGTCAGAGATACCCAATTCCTAGACTCAAGTGGCCCATTCTATCCCTACCTCAGTGGAGTCACCTTTGAACCAAAATAGTGTTTACTAGAAGTTAACTAGTTTTCCAGCAAAGTATTGTTTGTGAAGATATGTAAGATCAGGCCCCTGCCCTTCTAGTCCTCTTATGTTTTCTGGAGAGGAAGTTCTAGGGAGGTAGGTATGTGGGGACCCTAAGAGAAAAGCTCATTATTAGTTAATGACCTAGTAGTAAGCAGGCCTCACTAGCTTTACTCATTGATTTGAAGACCTAAAATAATTTTGGGGATTGTTGCCTCTTTCTGTTTTGCTCTGCTTAAGCCCACCTCCACGGTGAAACCTTTTGCATGTACTCCAACTTTGCACTGATCTCTCCCTGTCCTGACAGCTCATAACAGGTATTGTCTCAAATTACACACCTTGGTACTTAATTATAATTATATTTCATTGTAGCCCTTGGTTACATAATGCCCTGTGCTTTTATGTGTTTTACCTTGCATTTTATCTTGTATACATTTGGGGCACAAATTTACTTATTATATCCATTTTCTCTCCCAGTAGAGTGTAAGCTTCTTGAGGGTGTATAGACTGTTTCCTTTTTGTGTCTGTGGTATCTAACACAGTGCCTACCATATAATAGGTACTTAATAAATGTGTGTTGATTGATTCACATATGTTAGTTTTGTTCCTCCAATGTGACTGTGAGCTTCTTGAGGGCAAGGGACCATGTCTTCAAATTTTCTTGTCTTCACAGAGCCAAAATATTAAGCTGGATTCTCAGCCAAGTCCTTGCTGAGTTGGAATGAATGGTCTCTTCAGATAGAAGTGACCAAGAAGGTGAAGCCATTTTTATTCTTTGTAGTTTTCAAGTCCAAAGATGGGACCAATGAGTTGGCCTTTGAGGGTTTGGTTTCCTGATCAGTCATGGTTTCCAGCCACACCAATTATTCTTAATGAAATGCTCTAGCTTCTCCCACCTCTAATAATAATAGCTCAGATTTCTGTAGTGTATTATGAAATGCTTTCCTTACAACAAGCCTGTGAAATCAGTATCTTCAAAACTGATGAGCTCAGAGAGTTGAAGCCACTTGTCCATAGATGCCCAGTGAGTTAGAGACAGAGCTGAGACACAGACTGGCCTCTGGTGTCAAGTCTAGCACTCTCCTACTATACTATGCTGCTACTGTAAAAGACTGAGAAGAGGCTTCATTTGTCCCTAAGGCCAGTGGCAGTGAATGCCACTGGGTCTCAAAGCTGTGAATGAAGTAATCAATTATCTCAATCAGATATCTTTGCTGAGGGTTGGAGCCATTGGCTACTCTAGGAGGCTTCTCCTACCTCCTCATATTCCCAAGGGTGCTGGACAGGCAAGATGGGAAAAGGTACACATAAACCTTGCTGGAGTTCATTCGTTTTTTTTTTCAGACCTCCTGGCAATTTCTTTCTTTCTTTCTTTCTGTCTGTCTGTCTTTCTCTCTCTCTCTGTCTCTGTCTCTCTCTCTCTCTCTGTTTCTCTCTGTCTCTGTCTCTGTCTCTGTCTCTGTCTCTCACTCTCCCATCTCCCTTCCACTTGTAGTACCAGCAGCCTTCCATTGGTCAGGCCTTTTCTCTTCTCAGACTTCCTCTCTCGGAATAAAAGTAAAACACTTCCTCAGGCCTAAGGTGCTTAGGGAAGAGTAGCCCCCAGAGCCCTTCTTTCCCAAGCCACTGTAGACATGTTTCTTTGCCCTTCATGGCCCCAGGGAGCAGAACTTCATAGTTTGGAATGGGCCTCCTTCCTGGAATGCTGTGTTTGGCTTGTGGGCCAGAGAAGAAGGGGATCAGGAGCACCTCTGTTTTGCCTGGCTTCCTGTGGGAGTGTTTCCTGAGAGCCTTCGATTGCTGGCACTAATGTCTCTCCCACTCTGCCTGGAGAGAGCTAGCCTGCTATTGAGGAAATTGGCCCATGCTCTTTCTTGCCTTTGTATAGACCTGCTTTTCAAAGCTGGTGGCAACCGCTGTTGCTCCTCGGGGAAGGAGGGAGGGAGCAAACTCCTTGGGCATTTGGCACATGCCCCTGGACCATAAAGAGACGGTCTCTCTTTGGCTCCCCCTCCTCCTCCTCTCCGCCTCCCCTCACTCAATTCCATTGTGTAGATATTCTCTCAGATGTTCCTTGTTTTTCAATTTCTCTGGGGCAGTGATTCTCAAAGTGTGGTCTGCTGGGCAATCTCCTGTAGTATTAATGTCTATAATGCTGCCTATACTTTTGTTCCTGGCATGAATAAATCATTTACTTATGATATTGAATGAGAACCAGACATCACCTCATTGGTGTTTTATCCAAAGCAATGTCAACCTGCCCATTCATTGTTCATTTTTTATTTTTGTCCAGGCAGGAGGAGCTCTGTGGGGTTGACAGGTCATTGGATCAGTGAGCCATAGGGTCTTGCAGTACGGTGCCGTGGAAAATCCAATGGACTGGGAGTTCAGAATCTTTAATTCTAGTCCTGTCTCTAACAAGCTGAGTGCCTTTGAGCAAATTCTTTAGGCTCTCTGGGCCTCAAGTTTTTTCCTCTGTAAAATTCCTTTAAGCACAGACATCGTAGGGTTCCACTAAGGATTCTGTTGAGCAGAAAAGTTGGACAACTAAAGGTGACACCAATTCAATCAGTCAGTCATTAAGGATTTTTTTTTTTTTGCTTTTTGGAGAGGGAGAGGTAGGGCAATTGGGGTTAAGTGACTTACCCAAAGTCACACGACTCATAAGTGTTAAGTGTCTGAGGGCAGATTTGAACTCATGTCCTCCTGACTCCAGGGCCAGTGCTCTATTCACTGTGCCACCTAGCCATCCCTATTAAGCATTTTTAAAGTGCCTATGATGTGTCAGGCCCTATGTAAAGTACGAGAATACTAAGAAAGGTAAAAAAAAAAACAACAACAGTCTCTATCCTCAAGGAGCTCATAATCTAAAAGACTTGGATGATGGGGCATGTAGATGAGGGCATCTGAGGGCAACTAGATTCTGTTGGTTCCTTTGCCAACATGTGGATAGAGTCCCTGGACAGTGGGCCCCATGGGGTCGACCTCAGGGACACTGAGGAGAATGGCCCACTGTTCTGTGCTCTTGAGACTGAGTCAACCACTGTAGGTGTCCACTCTGAGAACCTTTTGGGGTTTGATGAACATGAGAGAGGATATGGTTCTCCTATGGGACATTAGTCATCCAGTTTTTCCATCAAGTGGGGTTACTTGGAAGTGAAGCACCAGGTCTAAGAAACGTGCTTCTCTTTGGCTTTTGGTCTTTTCTGAATTCTGGATGGGGTAAAGGAGCAGAGAGAGTGATTTTCTTTGTATCCCTCCCAGACACTCCCAGTCCCTGTTGTTTGAGAACCTCTACTGTGTGACTTGGATGTAGAGAGCCTTATGGGGGTCCTGAAAGAAAGGGGTGTTGAGAAAGGAGGTTGAGGCTCTTCAGCTATAGGGAACTTCCCCCCCCTAAAACCAGCATGTGGGAAGCAAATGTCTCCCTGGTATGTAATAGGTCCTTGTCTCTCCTGTAAAAACTACCACCACCAATGAAAATTATGAAAGCAGCACAAGTATTATTCTCTACCCACCCTTCTTTTCCTAAGTGTCTAAGTGTCCTTCCCATTCTCCTTATTAGTTCCCGAATGGATATTTTTTCCCCTTAAGTGAATTGTCCTGATTCCAAGGGATAGCTATTTCCATGGCCTGGAGGACCCAGTGTAGTTGAAATATGGTGTTTTAGCCTGGATTGTTTGAAATCCTTGGCACAGTCAATGGCTGTTGCTATATGCAATCTTGAGTGCCGGTGGGATGCTGGCCTGTGTGATCTTTCACCTTAGGCTGGGCTTGGTCGATGTGAGCTCTTTCAGCTGTATGAAGTGGTGATTCTCAATAGAATAAAACTAGACATGACTATCAACACCAGTGGTTCCCTTGCAGGAAATAATGTTTCCGAATAACCTTAGACGGCTAACTTGTATATCTCTGTTTAGTAAATCATAGGATCATAGATTTAGCACTGGCTAGTTTAGAGGTCGTTAAGCCTAACCTCCTAATTTTACATGCGAGGGTACTGAGGCACAGAAAGGTTAAGGGTAACAAAATTAGTGATGAGCGGCAAGTACAGAGCTCTAACCCACTATACCGGTGTTCATTCTTTCTCGCTCTCTGGAGTTTCACCATTCCCAGATCACCAGCTTACTAACCCTAGTCAAAAATATCTCTATGTTGAAAGACTATGCCCTTCTTTTCCAATATTAATGAATTATATTTACAATCCCTTCTCTCCTCTGCCTCTTGGAATCTCTACCTCCCTTCAGAGTTTAGGTCAAGGGTCATCTCATACATAAGGTTTTTTCTTGATTCCTCCAGTTATATTATATATAAATATAATATATAATAAATAAATATATATAAATAATACATTGTTTTGTATTTAATTATTCTATACATGTATTGCCGTTAGTAATACATATCTTTGTCTTTGCATCCCCAGGTCCTAGCATGGTGGCTGGTACCTAGTTGGTACTTAATAGATTTTGCATGAGAGGTTTGTCTACCCAGTGGCATGGTACAACAATGCTGAATTTGGATCCTTGAAGGACCTGGATTCAGATCTTGGTTCTTTTGCTTACTACTGATGTGACCTTGGGCAAAATGAATAATCTCTCTGGGCCTCATTTTCCTCGATTGGAAAATGAGTAGGTGGGCCTAGCTGACTTGAGGTCTCTTCTAGCTATTAATCTGTAGTTCTATGATCCTATGAATTAAATTTAAGGCTTCCTCTACCCCACCCGCACACTCATTTCTAGCACCAGCTCTGTCTAGTAGAGGGTATAAAACTTGATAGATTTCCCCTGTCTTAGGAGAGGGTGAGTTCCTCCGGTGGTTTTCCCCGCTCTTTTCAAATGTTCCCACTGACCCCTTCTGCCTTCAGAGATTTCCCAAGTCCTTGTCCCAAGCAAGTTGTTTGTATTGCATTTTAAAAGTCCATATTGCAATATTAGCCATCACTGTCTGCTGTGTAGAAAAAGGGGGGTTTGTGTTTGAAGTTTAATCATGCCTCTACTTAAGCTCAGTCCCTGGGCAATCCTTTTTTCTGCCGCTGAGCTCAAACAGCCAGTAGCCAGGTTTGATCCGCTGCCCCACGGAGCAGTGCCCTATGTGAATTGGAAGGTTTTTCTCTCAACTGGGGAGGCTTGCGAATAAAAAAGTAGCCTTGGGTCTCCAGATCTTTCCTTCCCCAGCGGTTCCTGGGGACCTGCCTGAAGCAGTCCTCGCCACCCCTGCCGAAATCCTAGCAGGCACACTGCCTCTGTCCCACCGCCATTCCCTTTCTTGACGTCCTTCTGTCCTCTCCTAGATTTGGTCATCCTCTTGGGCTGGAGGAACAGGGTTTGGGAGTCCCAGAGTCCTGTATGGCCCTGGGGTCAGGGATGGGGGAGGAGGCAAAAAAATATATATATAAATGAAAGGGGAGCAGTTTGTAGGGAACTGGCGCTCACTGGGGAAACAGGAGCCCCAGCAAGAGAAAACCTGGTGGGGGCTTTCCAAACTTTTTTCCTTCTCTTTCACTACATGACTCGGAGGATGCGGACAGTAATTAAAGGCCCCCCTAGTTCCTCATTTTCTGTGCCTGTGTCTTTGATCTGGTTCATGTCGGGCAGCTATTTTCATTGTTCCTGCCTTTCCTTTCTTCTCACTCACAGGCCTCTTTGATGGCAGAAATGATGATCTTTAATTCCAAAATAGGAGATGGGCTAGGAGATAGTGTTACTGGTCTTACATAATGCATTTTTCACATCTTATTTTTAAACTTGGGCATAACAAGAGGTTGGCAGAGGCCGGGCTGGACGTTAACCCGTGAGGGCTGAGAGGTGATTGCCTGTCTCATGGTACTGTTGGGGGCTGGGGATGGGTAAAGAATAGTGAGTCAGCCTGGTGTGAATGAAAGTTACTAGGAAAAAATTTTATAGGCTGTATCTAAATATAATCTGGAGGGATTTTTTTTTCCTAATTGTTCCCTTATGACGAAAAATGTGCTGAGAAAGAAGAGTAAAGCTGAGGCCAGGATTCTGACTGGCTGTGCCCGGTGGCACAGTGGGAGGGGAGTACGCTGTTTATTAGTGTATGTTAATAAACTATGAGGGACAGGGCCCAGTAGGTGGCATATGAACAGATAACTCAGGTAGCAGAGATGAAATGGAGGCTATTAGCCACATTAGGAGGAGGAGAGACATGGGACATTTATTGTGGTCTTGAATTCTGCCTTGTCCCTCTGTCCTTGTGTAGCCTATTCTTCATCTCCATTTTAAAGTTTTCATCCATAAATATTTATTGAGCACCTATATAGAGTAGGGCATCACAAAGGGCATGTCCCTTCTCTTTGGACATTGGGCCTCTGCTGGAAAAAAAGAGGGCACCTAGACCCAATGATATCTCTCTCTCAAGTCCCTTCTCATTGTAAGGAGCTGTGATTTGAAAGAAGACATATAATTCTTGCCTTAAGAAAGCTTATGATCCAACAGAGAAAACAGAACAAGGATAAACAGTGATACAGGAAATGTCCGCTATGCGCTAAATGTGACAGTCCCTAGTGTCCTATGATTCTTCTAATGGAAAAAAAAAAGCACTGTGTCTGAAATCAGAAACTCCAGGTTCACTTCTTGGCTCATTACTGCTTATATGGCTCTGGACAAGTCAGCTCACCTGTCTGACTCTCAGTTCCCTTGTTTATAAAAGCAGAGATTGAGATTAGATTATCTCTAAAGAAGCTTCTTCTGGTTCTGATTCTAATGGAAGGAATTTTTGATCTCATCAAGATAGGGGTTGTCCTTTCCATGAAGCAGATCGCAGCCCAGCCCATGCAATGCTGTGTGACTCTTACTCTGGGAAAGATGTCCTGGGTCGGTGGGTGGGTGGGGTTCTTGTTTGATGTGCTGGGAAGCTCCCTCATTCTCTTGATACCGCCTAGGGAACATTTGGCTTGTCCTTCAGTTATCTCACTTTCACTGATGTGACTGGCAATGTCCAGGCATAAACAGTAATTAATAGTGGTTGACATTTATATAGAGTTTTAAAGTTTATGAAATTGCTTTGTATGTATATGATCTCCATTGAGCATCACAATAACACTATCAGGTAAGTTACTGATATATATATATTTTTTTTTTTGCTTTTTGGTGGGTGGAGGGCAGGGCAATTGGAATTAAGTGACTTGCCCAAAGTCACACGGCTAGTAAGTGTTAAGTGTCTGAGGCTACATTTGAACTGAAGTCCTCCTGACTCCAGGGCTGGTGCTCTGTTCATTACGCCACCTAGCCGCCCCTGTTACTTGTAAGTATTATTCCAATATTGCAGATGGAGAGTTTTAAGTGATTTGTCTGAGGTCCAGTAAATTCTGGAGGCAGGATTTCAAGCCCAGATCTTTGCTCACTCCAAGGCACCAAAGATAGCATGTCTTTTCCATGACATCACAATGCCTCTTGGAATGTTGGAGGAGTCACTTCCTGGGCACTTCTTTCCACCTTTCCTGAACGGGATCCTGGGATATAAATTAAACACTAACAGAAGTGTCCCTGGCCTGGCTGGATTGAAGTACTTCTTCCATCCATTAAAGTCTTGTCTTGGGCTATTGCCAGTTAGTTTTTGCATATCTTGGATTTTCTCTAAATATAAGTTGAACCCCAGGAACAGTTCAGCTTTCTAAAAGCAGGTGTGTGTGTGTGTGTGTGTGTGTGTGTGTGTGTCTGTGTGTGTGTCTGTGTGTGTGTGTGTCTGTGTGTCTGTGTGTCTGTGTGTCTGTGTGTGTGTCTGTGTGTCTGTGTGTCTGTGTGTCTGTGTGTCTGTGTAAAGGAGAGGGAAGTGTCATGTGTCTTCAGACAGCATGGGAGAAAAGCTAGAGGGCCTTCAGTTCATTCATTGCTGAGGGCGATTGGCCTCATGTGGGTTGCCAGAGGAATGTGAAAATAGAGAAGATCCTTGTTTCTAAAAGAAAGGAGTCTGGGGACTTCCCTCTTCTGGGCTTTGGCAACACCTTGGTGGAAGAATGAGAGGCCAAAGGTTTGTTGACTTTTCAAGGCAGAAATTATTCATTTACCCTCTCATGCCTCCTTTTTATTTTACGTCCTGAATACCAGTAAGCTTTCACCAAATGAAGCTTGGAGCTCCTTAATTGAATCACAAGCTTGTCTCTTTTGGATCCAGGGCTATCATTTGACTGCTGAGGTCTGTCCACCACCTCCCTGTCAGTTCCTCTCCCTTCTCTTCCAGCCCCTCCTGTATTCAGTCTCTAAGTCCCACCTATGGCCAAGCAGTCTAAGGCCTTGCTGCTTTGCAGCTTTTGGAGGGGGACGCACGAGGGCTATATTTTCTTGGAGGGGCATGTCCAGTTTGCACACAAATTTGCTTTGCTCAGGGCGTGTGGCACTCAGCAGCCGGGCCTCTTAGCTCCACATCCTGCGTTACTTGTCAGTATTCCTTTCATTTATGGGCCCTTGCAGGGTGGCTGATAGAGGCTTCGAGTTGGCGGCTGCTTTGCATTAATCATGGGGAGACAGGACTGCTGGAGTAAGGGGGTAGGCAAGGGTAGAAGAAAATAGATCACCCTTATCAGGTGGGAAGAGGCCAGTCTGTCTTTGGTGGGGTAGGAAAAGGGCTTCAGCTTCTATGTATCTGATTCTGCCTGCTCAGTGCAGTTGTATCTGACTCTTTGTGACCTCATTTGGGGTTTTCTTGGCAATTTCTTGGCAACTTCCTACTTTCTTGGCAACCATTTCCTACTCCAGCTTGTTTTTACAGATGGGGAGACTGAGGCAAACAGGGTTGAGTGACTTGCCCAGGGTCACACAACTAGTAAGTATCTGAATCCAAATTTGAATTCAAGTCTTCCTGACTCCAGGGCTAGTACTCTATCCATGGCACCACCTAGAAGCTCCTTGTGTTGGGGCCCTTGGCTTCAGCTTATGATACGTGTCTGATTCGGCCTGCCTAGTACAGCTTCTTTTTTAAAATTTATGTGGATTTGACCCTCTGAAACAGAGGCTCTGGATGACACCTATGACCATAGTTGCCATATTAGAGCTCGATTTGCTTTAGATTTGTCCCTGGCTATGGGCAGAGAAACAAGAGATGCAGATGGTACCAGGGCTGGGGATGGGTTGGTGCAGGAAGAGCACATTCATTGACTGTGGTATTATAGAATCTAGGTTTGAATCCCAATTTGGCTGCTATGACCTTGGGCAGTCACTTCAATACTCTGGGCTTTCTGGACCTTTGGGCTCTTTGTTAGAACTGGAAGGGATTTGAGAGATTGTCTAGTCCTGCTCATTTATTTTACAGAGAAGGAAACTGAGGCTCAGATAACTTGTCCAAGGGATAGAGTGTCAGGCCTAAAGTCAGAAGACTCATCTTTCTGAGTTCAAATTCCTGACCCTGAGCAAGTCACTTCACCCTACTTGCCTCGGTTTCCTCATCTGTAAAATGAGCTGGAGAAGAAAATGGCAAAACACTCTGGTATCTTTGCCGAGAAATTCCCCAAATGGGGTCATGGAGAGTTGGAATGACTGAAAAACGGCTAAACGAAGGTCTGAGTAGTGACTTGGGACTAAAACCCAGGCCTTCTGACTCTCAGGCCTGTGCTTTTTTCCCCATATTTTATCTTCTAGCATATGAAGATGATGGACACAAAGACAGGTGGTTTGCTTTTCTTCTTCCGCTGGTTAGCCTGGGCATTTCTATCAGACTTGGTCCTGTCCTCCAGAGACTCCAGTCTTTAGTTTTGTTCCTCCAGGGATTCAAACGTGTGTCTCTTTCAAATGTACTGGGAAAAGGAATCCAGGGTGCTGCATTTGGGTGGGGTGGGCAGTGGGACTGAAGTCTATTCACCCCCTCCATGTGTGCAGTGTGTGGAGAAGTCCTGGCTCTGGGTCTGACAGTAGGAAAGCCTAAGCCCTCTTACATGGTTGGGCTGTACTACCCATGTTTCCCAATGCTCCCCTCAGCTTCCTCAGCGTCTATCCTTAGCCTCTTTCTCTTCTCTCCCTAATCTTTGACTCTGCCCCCCCAGTCCTCCCATATACCCTGTCTCTGAATTCCATGCAGTAAGGCTGAAATCCCACTGTACTTTGTTGTCTTACTAGGCTTCTTCCAAAATGGGCACTGTGAGAGTTCAACAGCTGGATAGCTGGGGAGAAGCCCATCCAGGTGGCAGCTGTGGATTGTCCTGGGTGGGGAGGGATTGGGGACCTGAGTCTTCTCCTTTCTTCTATTCCTTTCCTCTCCCTTCCCCACTTCCCTTGATGCGGCATTGGAAGAGCCTCAGGTGGGTCTGAGAGCTTGTGTGCCGGGGTGCGGGGACCTTCCCATGCCGAAGCTGGGCATTCTGTGCACACCCCATGGCACAGTCATGCTGGGGCTCCTGGTCCCTGGGCACTCAGAATATGACCTTCATTATGTTACCTAGTGATCACACATAGAACCCAGCAAATAGCACAGTTTCATTTATTTCACTAGGTTGCTTTTTCCTCGTGAGGGAGAAGGGGAGAAACTGAAGAGAAAGAAGTTAGAGAAAGTAGTAGCCTGAAGCAATGGGAAAGTCAGAAAAGGGTCAGAAATAGGGAAAGAATAATGGAAGGGGGAGCAAAAGAGAATGATTGAAGGGAAAATGGGAGTTGAGAAAAGGAAACAGAAAGGGATAAGAGAGATGGTGAAGGGGAGAGAGAAAGAGGAAAACTAGGAGGAACAGGAAAGTGACACAATGAGGCATGGAGACTGAGAGAATGATGGGGCAGGGGACAGATAGAGGGAAAGAATGGAGACAAGAGGAAGGGGCCAGCAGCCCGTGAGAGTAAGGAGAGGTCAAAATACAAGCTAAGGAACCATGGGAGTAAACTAAGAGCATGAGGAAGAAACAGAAGCGGATTTAAGAAGGAAGGAGAGGGATTGAGGCAAAGTAGATGGAGAAAGAACTGAGGAAGAAGGCAGGAGGAGAAAAATGGTGAGATTAGAAGAGGGAGAATGAGAGGGACAATAGAGTGATTAACCCCAAAATGGGAAAAACGGAAGTTGAAGATGAATGGAGAAAAGGCAAGAATTAGGTGGAAATAAAAGATCTGATGATGCACCATTATGTTTGAAAATGTAAATTCACAGAAGTCAGGAAATTCAGAATTACGATCCCCACAGCAGCTGTGAATCTGCAGGGGCATACTTGTAGGTGATGGCAGGCGCCGGGCACGCAGGGCTGCCACGGTATCATTTGAGCACGGGAAGCTGGGTTGGGGAGCTGTAACTTTGCATTTTCTGACATCAGTGGTTAAATTATCAAGCACAAGGTCTCATTAACCCCAGTTTTCACTGCGTACACTATGTCATTTAAGTGCATTGTAAATCTGCCCCGTTTACTTTATGAAGTCTATTGCTGCTGAGAACTTGACAATGTTAACACACAATTCCTTCTGGGCCCCCCCCAGCAAAAACACTTCCCTCACCCCCAAAATGCCTGATTACAAACATCTTTCTCAGTATCAGAGGTGGGGGTAGAGGAAGGCAGGGCCAAGAAGCCAGGTTTCATTTTGCATTTAAACTAGAGAACAGTGTTTGCTTTGGATTCTGGCTATTTTCTTGTCTTCCCACAAACTAGAGCAGGCACTCTGGAATTGCTAGTTACAGAAATGAAAACTTTGACAACCTGCCATTTTTTCAAATTCAAAGTATTTTTGCTACTTCCCCCCCTTCCCCTACCTCCCATGGAAACTTGTTCTGTGTTCACAATATAATAGTTTTCTCCACACTAGTCTAAGTTCCTTGAGCTTTGTGATGAAGCCTAAGGAGGCTTTTACTCCACTAGTTTGAATATGGCAATTGTCAAATCCTTTGGATTCTCTCAGGTTGAGTTTAAGGGCTGAGATGAACTCAGTTTGTAAAAATCTTTGTTGAGTTATCAACATCTGATTCCAACTTGGCCTTGAAAGAATGAGAGCATTAGTCCAACTGGAACCTTGGGCTCTATTAAGGGGCTAAATGGCCCTTTTCCATAATTCAAGGGAAGCTGGTGGCAGGGAGGGAGAGCTGAAGAGAAAAGGAAGGAAGGGAGGGAGGAAGGGAGCAATGAAAGAAGAAAGGAAGGAGGGGAGGAGGGAGAAGAGGAGGAGCAAGAGGAGGAAAAAACCGAGAAACTTACCAGGAATGGACAAGAATCCATCTTCACTGAACTCTATAATTCTCTGGCATTTCACTAACTGGAATGTTCAACTAATTGGCATGTCTTCATTGTGGTGCAGTGGAAAGAACACTGGTGTAGACACCTGGGGCTTTCTCTACCACTTAGCTGAGTGAACTCGGGCAAGTCATTTGACCTGTGTGAGCCCACAATTTCCTCATCTTTAAAATGGGAATAACTCCTGCCTTGTCTATCCCACAAGGTCACTGTGAGAGACTAATGAGACAGTCAGGGTGGAAAGGCTTTGTAAACTTTAAAGTGATACATAAAGGACTGCTAGTATTCTCATTAACATTATTTCATTCTCGTCTCTTTTGAACGGGGTCCATTTAGAAATAGTCTTGGGACACATTGCTATCTTGCCACTATTTCATATTTTAGAGTTCTTCAGACTTTTGCAAAGGTAGATAAAATGACTACTTTTGAAATGAAAAAATTATTGGGGTATAAATATATTATTAATACGGCATTATTTTCACACATTTACAAGGCAGTGAGGATTGTTTTTCATTACGATGGCTCAGAGGCACATCTAGATCCCTTTAGTGGCTTCTCAATCATCATCCAAAGATGAAATTATCTCTGGTGTTTTTTAATGTGTTAAGTACATTTTGTTGGCTCCTACCTCTTCAGAAATTGGTAGGGTAACTGAACCAGAATACTGTATTGGATTAATTAAAATGCCTATACTAGATACCAGTGTTTACTATGATAACCTGTAATTGAATTGTAACAGAACTCTAGCGTATCAGGTAAGGCAAAAATCACTACATAGCCTCACACATTTAATTGACAAGATAAAACAAGATCTAGACCTGTGATTTCATCCATGTGGGAAACTCCCAGTGTGGGAACTCCCTCCATGAATGCAGAATGGCAACTTGTCTATGATTTATAGTCTTAGCTGCATGGGGTCAGTGAGAGGATAATGACTCATCTGTGCTCATCGAAGTGGGATATATAACAGGAGCAAACTTGAACCCATACTTTTAATTAATAACATACAGAAAAATGTGCAACATAAAAACATGAGGAGTATATATTAACACTTATTTGTTGTTCCATGTGTAAAAACGGCATGTTACAGCATGAAATTTTGTCCAAGGCTGGTACCTTTTGGACTCTCAAGTTGTTTATTGCTGTAAGTATCAGACCATTTCTGAAAGTTTCTCCTATAATTAGGTTCTATGGGCATGGTCACTATTTCTGGTCATTTTGGCCTTCGAGGGAAATTCTCTAAATGGCTTAAGAAGCAAGGACTTGCAAATGTGCTTAAGAGAGAGATCTGTGAAAATTCCCTCTGTGGCAATGCTATATTGTCTTTCCTTCCTAAAATAGGTTGACTCTTCTATGTTTTTTTTGCTTTTTGGTGGGCAACTGGGGTTAAGTGACTTGCCCAAGGTCACATGGCAAGTAAGTGTTAAGTATTTAAGACTAGATTTGAACTCAGGTCCTCCTGACTCCAGGGCTGGTGCTCTATTCACTGTGCCACCTAGACACCCCGACTCTTCTATTTCTTAATGCAGTAAATATACGGTGCCTAACATGTGCTCAGTCCTGTGGGAAGAGATCAAAGAAATAGAAAACATCGTCTCTGCCATCAAAGAGCTTACACATTTTTTTCTTATGGGAACTGTTTTTAGAATATTAGGTGAACTGATTTTAGGTTTCCCTGCCTCTCCTGCTAAGATAAAGGGATGGAAAAAGTAGAAGCAAAGGGTCTGGATCATGCATAAACTGGGTACATTTATGGAGGACTTTCTCCTAGATAGTTGGTCCGTGTGTGAACTGAAAGGGGAAATCCTGAACAAGTGGGTGGCCAATTTTCAGCAAGGTCCTAGACTGAAGACAAGATGGTGGACCAGATGGCTTTTCAAGGTTCCTTCTAGTTTTCAGATTTCATGAGGATGTATTTCTGTATGAAATTCCCATCTGTGCAATGGACTAGTTTGTGACACTTCCTATCCACAAAGTTATCTCCCCTTCAAGTTGAAGTAAGGCTGTACAAGAGAGACAGAAAAAAAGAGATGAATTTTTCCCACATTGCAACTGACAAGTTTAGTTAGTGAGCCATATTGAAGACTAAGAGAATTCTGGCTTGGCCATTAGGCACCTTCTTGGTTTGGCATGAGTTTAGTCTTCACTTTCACCTGAATTAATGATATGGTTTGGTATAGCAAATTTTGAAAAAAAAAAAACTTGGTTGCTAGTGTGTGTGCTCAGCTCAGATGTATTTTAATTAACAAGAGCATTTGCCTGAAAATGAGCAGCAGCCGCTAGCTAAGTCTGCCACAGCAGTTTCTCTCCCTTCTAATCCATGCCCAATGGGCCTAATCCTCTATTGATGACATCATACAGGAGTGCTAGGGCAGCTGATTAGGTCATTGCCATTGGGAGGGAATTTCAGGGAGGATCAACTGCAACAATCCAAGGAGTTCCATGGAAACCCAGATACCTGTGTTGGTGTCTCTTTGGCAACACTATAACACAATTGAAAGTGCAGGATTTTGATTGGGTGGGAAGGAAGACAAATGGGCTGCTTTTTGGACCTGGCTGAAAGAGAGCGGGAGTAGTTTGTAATACTTGCATTTACCCAGTGAGACCTAGACCTTATCTAGGTTGAGACTGAGTGACTTGACTCTGGTTTATCCTGAAGAATGGATGTCAAAAATGAAAATCCTTTCTGAAAATCTAGATTGTCACCAGCTAATGATGATGAAAATAATGAACAAAATCCACTTCCTGTATGTGCCAGGAATTGTGCTTTGATCTGGGATTACAAAGAATAAGCAAAACAGCCTTTGCCTTCAGAGAGCCTACAATCTAATATGAGAAGACAGCAAATACATGCACAATGATAATTATTTTCCTTTATAAGAGCTTTTTCTCCTTTTCAAAGTTTGTTCATATACATCTTTTGTTTCACCTCATCACTCCTACTGGTCATTTGGGTCATTTTCTGAATGCTTTTCTCCATGACCAGCCAGGGTAACAATAAAAGATTTAAGAGGCTGTTTGGAAGAATTGGGGGGGAAAAGCTAAATTCAAAACTAACCTCATCCAAATAAGGGAGGTCGTGTTGGGTCCACGAACAAACCAGGTAACTCACTGCTACCCCTTCTGAGCTCTCCTCACTTCCCTTCTTTCCCCAGTCTCCCTGCAACCATTTCCCAGGCTGTTCTAGAGCTGTCCTGAATGCACTGACTTGTAGGTCACCTGAAATTTTAATTCTTCTAAAACTGTGGTCTTTCATGATTTGCAGCCACATGAGAGAATATTGATATTAAGAAATGGACTTTTGTGGTTTGAATAGCTTGAGACTGTAAGAAACACTGTAATTAAATTCAGTGGATTTTTATTAAGTGTCTATTATGTGAAGCTTCTCAAATGCAATTTAACTTAATCTCCTACTCAGTTCTGGGTCTGTTCACCTATAGGGCTTATTTGATATAGGGGATAGGAACGATACCTGTGATTTTACTGATATAAGAATCACAGATGAGGAAAGTTCTCTACAATTTATAGTCTTAAGGAATTTTTTAGAGTATTTTGAGCTTTCCCAAGGTCACATAGTCATTATTTGTTAGAGGCAGAACCTGAACTCAGGTCTTCCAGGAACTGACATCACTATCACCTATTCCACTGATAGATACATAACACCTGAGTAAAGCCCCCTAAACATACACACATACACACACACACACACACACACACACACACACACACACACACACGTCTATGTCTCTATAAAACATGTGATTAAATACTGATTATATAATTAATCATGTATAATTAGTTACATAATATATAATTATTATGTATTCATGGACAACCATAAAATATGTACGTAACATGTATGGATACATAGATATGAATAGTATATACTATATGTGTCTCAGCCTATGATTTGTATGTGTTTTTATAGTGGCAACCACACTAGCATACCCAGGATGGCTGCTAGCACAGGTTCTTGGATCTGCTTTACTAGGAAAGATAGCTGTTTAAGGGGTCAACAGTCTTTTTTTTTTTAATTATATTCACTAGTTCAGGGAAAAAGTCAGCACCCTGAACTTCAGAGAAAACACAGAGAAAATACAAGCAGAGAAATAAAGACCAACAGACAGGGCTCTGACTGCCTAAATCAAAGTAGTATCACTATATACTTTACATACATCCCTAGAGAGAGAGAGCCTTTACATATGAGCAGTCGGGGAGCTCTAAACATACGGCCACTCAGAGTCTCGACCAGAGAATCACAAGATCCTCCTCATACGAGAGCTCCCAAAGCAAAATACCAACTCAAGTATATACATATTTTTAAGAGTGAGAAGGTATCACAACCCTTGTGACTCGGTGCCTAACTAGAAATTATCAAAACGTGTGAAAACCTTCCTATAAGCAAGTATCCCCTAAACAAACTTCCCTTAATGGGCTCCACATAACCCTATTAATGGGTGGGAAAGATCTTATATACTATTAATATTACAGTTTTTTATATGCACACACATACATCCATTAATTCAGTGGTCTTTCTATCCAGCCACATCTAGACAATTTGCTTATTTCATCCACTTTATTTTTCAATGTGGATGGTTAGGCCAATCTTTTTGTAAAATTATGATTTTAATGAGGAGCCTTTATAGTATTATGGAGCTCAATGCAATCTGCATAATGTCATCTGGAAAAAAGACTGTAAGATATATGAAATAAGAATATAGTATGCTATAACTAGAGAGCTAGACTGGATGGTTAGGGCCGTGTGATAGGAATTCAGGCAAAGGGATATTTCTAGTTGGTGTGAGTGCTCTGTGAGAGTTCCTGGAAAAGATGAGACTTGAGCAAGGTCTTTGAAGGATGGGAAGAATTTGAATAGCCATGAGGAATGGGGAGATAATTCCAGGGACTGGTGAAACAGCATGGAGTAGGGAATGAGTATGATGAATACTGAAGACAATGCCATGAGGAATGGGGAGATAATTCCAGGGACTGGTGAAACAGCATGGAGTAGGGAATGAGTATGATGAATACTGAAGACAATGTGGAAACTAGATTGGAGGCACAGGGTATGTGCTGGGGGAGTAGTGAGAGATCATGAGACCATGAGATTCAGACTTGAGTGGTTCCTGAGAGAGCATCTTGTCCAATGCTTTCATTTCACAAATGAGGAAATTGAGATCCAGTGAGATTGTGACTTGCCCAAAGTGACAGTATGGGCAAAGATTGGATTTAACTCTGGGTCCTCTCATTCATTATAAAGTCATTGTTCTTTTTACTCTTCTACGCTGCCTCTTGATAAAAATGGGTAGACCAGAGGGTGCATTCAGATTACAGAGGGTTACTACCAGGGTAAAAACCATTACAATCTGGGGCTTTTCCCGACTTCCTTTCCTTGACTCTGTTGCCAAGAGTACTGGAGTTAGGTGTCCAGGTCATAAAGAGAGGCCTTTTCTCCATAACTTTAGTTGGAGTGAGGAAGGGACCAGGGAAGAAGAATAGAGTTTTAGGAACAATAGATCTTTCTGAAGGGACTTTGAGTTTTCAGCTTCAAGCAGGGGTGAGCAAGGGGAAAGCATTGTCACTTGAACAATGAGATGATAACCAATCCCACACTAAATTCAAGGTACTTTTCTTAGTAACTGGGGAAAGAGGCAAAAAATAACACTTTTGCCCTATGAGTTTATGTCCTAAGAGCACGTTGGTATATAAGTAAGTATGGAGCATGGTGGAGAAAGATCACTTAGCCCTGGAATCTGAGGACCTGGGTTCAAATTCCACCTTTGACACTTAAAACTACTTGTATGAGCTTGGAGTGACTTCCTTGGGCCTCACTCAGTTTTCTCATTTAAAAACTGAGGGGGCTGAATCAGAGAGCCTCTGAGGACTCTTCTAACTCCAAAACCTATAGTCCTCTATGATATAATAATTTGAAGGAAGGAGAGCTCACTAACAACTAAAGAGTTACTGGGAAAGGCTTCCCACACAGTGAAACTGAGCCTCTGAAAAAAGCCAGATATAAGGTGAGCTCCGGGCAGTGCCATTTCATGGCCAGTGTGCACTTCATAATCTGTGGCAGGAGGGTCAGGGTGAGGGCTCAGGACAAGGAGCTGGAAGATTGTGTTGGTGAAATTGTCTAGGGGGAAAAAAAAGCAAAAACCAAAACAAAGCAAAAACCTCAGAGTACTGATGGATGTGGAGAAGTTGCTTAGCCTTGAAGAAAAGTTTTATTCCCCCCCCCCCGCCTGATGATGTTTCAGTATAATTGGGTTGCCAAAGAAAGGAACCTGTTTTAATTTTTAATTAGAAATCAGAGGAGTAAAAGAGTTAGAATCTGCTTCAGCTGGGGCTTTTGCTCAATGCTGGAATTCTCCTTAATAAGCTGAAACATTCCAGGGCTGCCTCCGTTAGCGGCTGGGCGCAGTGGCTTTACTCAGGGGGTAGACATCTTAATGCTCATGTAATTATCATGTAATTATTTTGTAATGGGGCACCAGAATTTTGCATATATGGCATTCTTTCCTGAAAGTTGCGGGAAAAATACTCAACTAATAAAAATAAGTTTGTGCCGGCCAAGACAGAAACTGAGGCGATTTTGCCGTGTGGCTTTTTTTTTTTCTTTTAAAGAAACAGCTCTTTCTGCTTCTCCACCGGGTCGGGCAGGTTGTTGTGGGAGGAGACCTGCTTGCAGCCTGGGCCTCTAGGTAAAAGGGATTATCTGAGTCTGTTTCTACCAGGCTGAGGGCATGTTTAGCGTATTTGTTGTAGGTAAAGTGATCTTTTCAGACTGTCAGGTGGGGGTATTACCTTGCTGGAAGAAGAGCTGGTTGTTGAAAGTGCTGGTGCAAACTGCCCCTTTGCTCACTGGGGGTGCTGCTCCCGGCGAGGAGGCGGGGCACCTGGGGGAATGCCGCTGGGGGAGGGTCTGTGTCTCCTATCTCTGTCTCCTCTCCGGTATGTGAGAGCGGGTGCTGGGAGTTCAAGGGCAGGGAACCCACCTCACCCGTGCGTCTGTGCACGCCTCTGCGAGTGAGTGTATTTTCTGTGTACGTGTGTATGTCTTTGTGTCTCTTTGTGGTTTGGGGCCATGAAAACTTTCAGGAACCCTGCGTGGGGATGATGAATTGTCTTTGGCAGAAGGACTTTAAACAGATAATAGGTTAACTTAATAAATTGCATCTGATTGAACTTACAATGAAGGGACCAATTTTGCCTAAATTCTGTCTTTAGATTTGTGTAATTTCCTTGCTCTCCCTTCTGACTCTCAACCTCCCTCCCCCATTAAAAAAAATCACCTTTGAAGAGAGGAAGAGGAAGCTTGGGTTTTCCACTCCCAGGGGCAGTCCCTTTAAGCTGCATTAGCCTGGCAGCACACACATGCTATTTTTCCTTGGCACGAGGTGGGATTCACCTAGTTAGCGGATTGATTTGTGCTTGGGAAGGCAGCGGAAGGTTTGAATCCCAGCACGGTCTCTAGCATCAGCGGTGCAAAGGAGATCAGGTCGACCAGTGAATCTCTCGATCTTGACGTACCAGATGTAGTGGCTGCCGGGGCTGCTTCCCTGCAAAGGTTGCGTGCAGGTTTTCCTAGTAAGAGGGGGGCCAGAAGGCGAAACCCCCTATTCCTCCTGCCTCCCTTCCCCCCAGTGTCTCTGGGGGGCAGTCAATCCCGATGTCAGTGGGATACCACTGTGCGGATACAAAGCAGATTTCTCTGCTACCTGGGCAGGCAGAGAGAGCTAATGAGGAAAGCTTGGCTTTTTTTTTTTTTTTTGAGGCGCGTAAGCTTCTGTTGACTCTGATAACCATCCCTCTGTATAGGCCACAGACGTGGTAACCAAATCAGCTTGCCAACGAAAGCAATTCAGAAAATTTGAAGTGCATCTCCTTTTATTTTATTCCCCCACCCCCACCCCACTAGACCTCTCCTTTGAGATATTTGCATCTGAATGTTTCTGGCCTGGCTTTATAAAGGAATTGAAATTTCCTCGTTTGGGGTGGTTCCTTTTTTTTTTTTAAATTTAATGGCCCGAAGATGCAGTTCAATTCGAATCACACTGGCATTTTTCAAAACCCGCAAGAAAGGATGCTTTAAAAATTCCGCCCAAAGCTGGGAGCGACAGTGAGCGGCAGGCACTTTATCTTTCTGTGGCTATGTGGTAAAACTGCCCTGTAATTAAGAATATTTCCTTTTTGGATTGATGATGCCGTATGTGTACTTTATACTTTTAAAGATATTCTTTTACCTCACTGACTTCTCACAATCATTTAAGAAAAATCCTATTTTACAGATTTGGGAACTAAAATTCAGAGACCTGCACGTCACACAAAGTCAGTGGCAGATCTAACAACAACAACAATGATAATACTAATTTACATAGCCCTCTAAGGTTTGCAGAGTGCTTTCCAGTGAACTCACAACACACCCAAGAGATAGGTGCTGTTGTTATCATTTTACAGATGATAAAACTGAGGCAGAGACAGGTTAAATGATTTTCCCAGGTATGCACCTTAGGTGTCTGATGCTGGAATTTGAACTCAGGTCTTCTTGACTCCAGGTCAAGCACTATATTTATTGCGCCATCTAGTGGCTCTAGACTAGAGCCCAGGTCTCTCATTCCTAGGACAATGATTTTTTTATTAATCAGCTTGTGTGGGCTTCCTATCCAGGTCAAGATGTCTTTGGGGACCAGCTTTGCTTCTTTCCAGTCCTGGCCCCAGAGTCCTGTGCAATTCTGTGACGGAAACATGTTTTTCTGGTAGCCGCCGGTTTTCTCTCTATTGTAGGCTGGAAACCATTTAAGTCAAGAGCTCCTACTCTGTGTAAGGCATAGAAAGCCCAGCAACCAGAACTACAGAGTGTTTCTGACCTCTTTGGCTATATCATTTGGAATTAGAGGCTTGAGCTAGTTTGCTTTCTGCCAAGGCCCCAGTTTCCTGAGCCATTCAAGGCATGATATCTGGAACTGAATCTGATGTGGTAGGGATCTTCCACCCTGACTGTGGGAAAACTAATTGAATTTCTGATTATCTTCTACTTTACTGATGATAGCCCTCTGACTTCTCACCCAGAGGATTATTGGAGTGAATAAGTCAAGGACACAGTTCCTTAAATCTTTGGGAACATCTGAGTCCATTCTTTTAAGGCTGGAACCAACTGCTGCTGGCAGGAATGATAGTGGCTTGGAGGAATTGAGCCATCTTATTAGAAAGCCCAATTTCCCTTGAAAAATCCATTAAAGCCATGTCCTTCTCCCCAGCTGTTGTCTGGTCTTTCTCAACTTCTCTGATCAGGACTTGGCCTGTTGGCCACAGTATTCTCCTATGCTGGACTCACCCATTCTGGTCAGGAAGTTGGCCTTGCTTTGTCCCATTATGAATGTGTTCTCCCTCTTCTTTCCTTGTATCTGCTCTTTCGTCTTAACTGAATTCCCTTCTCAGTCCCTCTTGACTTCAGCTTGTAACTACCTGATCAGCTTTCTTCTCCAGGTCTAATAGTTGCTAGCCACCACTGTTCACCCTTTGAATCCTGGCCCTTACTCCTGGACTGCACCATGGATTATCAACATTGATGCACTATTCTTACGTGATCTGCCTCAGAAGGTCAGTTCCCAATATGCCCCTTCCCTAACTGAACCAGGCCAATTCATCTCACTCTGGGCCCTCTGTCTTAACAGAACTGGGCTCTTGTGATGAGAGACGCGTTTTGGATGGTGCAGCTTGATGCTGACTTCCATTCTGCACTCAACTGGGGACCTCCGGGCAAGCAGGCATTTCCTTGGCTCATCTATTTCATCCTGGTTGTGGTCGTTGTTTTTTGAGACTCTGTCTGGAATGATTAATAAGCCTTAATCCTTGGCTGTGCAAGGACCGGACTCTTCCCTGCCTTCTCTCTGTGTCCTACTTCTGGAGACTTTGTGGCTATCCAGATTCTGAGCCTCCCCTCTCTGGTCTCCCTCTCCCTCTGTCTTGGCCTTTCATTACTAATTAGTTCCATGGTGAATCTAGGTGGATGAAGAAATGGTCAATCCCAAGTGAGTTTTATTCTTTTGTTGCTTACCCTGGTCCAAGATAAGGCTGTGGGAAAATGAAGGTTTTTGAACAGTTTCTTCACCAAGCTCCAGCTGGCCCCATGACCAGACTGCATCAAGAACTGGTTACAAAATTCCAACCGTCTTTCCCCTGCCACCCAGATTGCTTCTGGGCCGCCTCCCATAGCTAGCTGATGGATGCTTGGGGATTGTAGTCTGAGGTTAATATTAGCCTCTGGGAAACTTCTTTAGGAAAATAAACCTCTTGTCTTTGAAAATGCAAAAAGCAACACCCCCTCCCCAGTATAACTTACTAGAAAGATTTTTAGTTTATCCACTGAACTGTCCCCTTCTCTCTGGCCCCCAAGGAGTATTGGTAATCAGGAGTTTGTTTATTGATGATGTGTGAGCCTTAATGGTGTGAATTAGGGGGAAGTTTTGCCCTGTTCCATTTTCTGCTTAGCCCAGTGTCCTAGAATCATAGGCTTATTTGTAAAAAGAGGGAGCCTTGACAGTCTCAAAGGTCCCTTATAGCTCTAAATCTATGATCTTAGAATGGATACAGTATTGGTGATGTTGAGGGACCTTTAAAGACAATCTAGTAGCATATCCTCACGTTTACATATGGAGGACCTGGGGCCACAAGAGAGAAAATGCCTTGTTTATTGTGAATTAGTGGCAGAATCAGAATTAGAATCCAGGTCTCTTGACTCTCAATTCAATGTTCCTTCCGCTGCTTTTGGGGAAATCTTTCCTACCCATCCTCCCTGTCCTTCTTCAGACTTTCACATTGTTTAGTTAAGTGTTATCTGGGTAGGAAAAAAATGAGACAAAAGGAGAAGAAAGGCCAGAAAGAATCTCCAGTAAGCAGGACAGCTTTGAAAGTTACATGTTGAATTTATTTTATACTTAAAAAGAAAGGAGAGTAAGCTCTACATAATAGAGATTTGCAATTTTATGTACCATCCTCTCCTTTTTACATTGTATATGGAAATACTAATTTTATTTGGTGTTTGCTAAATTCAGAATGAAAAGAAAATAAAATGGAAAAAATATCTGGGTGAGAACCATTTTCTCAAGTCACAAACCAAAGCCCTGGATTTCGTCCTCTTTCCTGCATTCTGAGGGAGCCCCAGTAGATACTGATCCACCTATTACTATCTTCACATGTATTTGGCCAGCCTGGCCATGTGTGCTGTATGTAAAGAGAGATGGCCACAGACCATGCACGCCATGAAAAGGGATCCAGAAATAAATGGGACACAGCCAGCATTTGCCACCAGCTTATGAGAGTGAAGGCCCAGACAATGAGTCTGTTGAAAACCTGTGTGCTTGTCACAATTTGTGGATGTTTACTGGGAATGAAAGAGGGATTGCCTTCTCCTCACTGAGAGAGAACTAGATGGAAGCAGCTGGGGTGTTGGGATCCGCTGAATGATGCTGGGTCAGGGAGGAAAAGGAGGAGGAGAAAGAGGAGGAGGACTTCTAAGTTCTACCAGATAGCCTTTGGAATTGGTTCTAGAACTTAGGCTGTTACAGGAGGAGATCCTTGCAGAAATTACATAAGGAATAAGTATATTCATTGGAAGAGCTAGTGCAGGGAACTGTGTGCTTGATGACACAAGAATATGGTGCCTTGGATTCTAGATATAGGCGTGGTTTGTTTCTAGGCAGCAATACCAAGACTGTTACTTACTACCTGTGTGACCTTAGGCAAGCCCTGTAACCTCTTTGGGTCTGTTGGCCCTCTTTAAAAGTCTGTTGGCCTTGATGAGCTCCAAGGTTCTTTCCAGTGATAGATCTGTGCAGCTCTGTGCTCGTAAGCATCAGAAAACATCAGCCCCAACGGATTTGGCCGGTGACTAATTGTGGAACCATCATAAAGTTCACTTAATAATTATGAGAGTAGTAACTCACTTTAATTGCCAAATTTATCCAGCATTTTTCTTATAATAACCCTGGAGGGCCAGATGTATAACTATTGTTATGCTTGTAATGGAGGGAAATTTACATGGTGGATGGAATGAGGACCATCTTATTTTGGATGGTTGGTGCCTTTTCAATGCATACTAGTCAATGGTTGGTCTCTTCATCAAGTGGTTACCAGACCAAAATCAGTTGTATCATATCTGTGTGTGCTCAGATAAGGGAGCATTTTCTAACCATCATGACTTCTGGAAGCAGGCTCCTCGCCGCCTTTTTCTTTATGGAGTTCCTCCCTTTCCTTCTGTATTTCCATTTTATAGATAAAGAAACAGGGTTAGAAAGGGGAAGTGATTGGCCCAAGGTCACACTGCCACTTAAATATCAGCCCCAAGGTCTGCTAACTCCATATCCAGCTTCTTCTTGGCCTCAATTTCCTAATCTCTGGAATGGGACTAATAGTCCCTTCTCTGAGTCACAGTGTCATTGGTAAAACAGAGATAATACATGTAGTACTTAGCTGTCAGAATCAAATGAAGTAATTTATGCCAAGTGCTTTGCAAACCTGAAGGTGCTTTATAAATACCAGCTATTATTGGCATCCTTGTCTTACTCTTCTTTTTTGGATATGGTTCAGAAAAAAAATGGTGCCATGAAAAGTTGCTTTCCTATGATTATTCTCTTGTACCATGTTTACTTTTCTATGGACTATTGAATAGATGGGGAAAATAAACTTCTTTTTTTGCAGCTAAATAAAAGTAAAGGAATGTTAAATTTGTCCGTTGTAGGATCAATGAAGATATCTTTTGGACAGTTCTAGTAGCAGGGAGCGTGATGGGGGTGATCCCTACCTTATCCCTTCTCCCGTGATGATAAATGCTTACACTTGTATGCATTTGCTGTGTGGCAGCCACTGTCCGAAGCACTTTCTAATTCCTATCTCATTAGGGCTTCACAAGAACCTTGGGAGGTGGGTACTGCTATTATTCCCGTTATACAGGTGAGGAAACTGAGGCAAACAGGTTAAGTGACTTGCTCATATAGGGTCACACTGCTAGTAATTGCCTTGAGGCTGGATTTGAACTCGTGTCTTCCTGACTCTAGGCCCAGCACTCTATCCACTGTGCCACCTAGCTGTTGCATGATTTTGATTTCCTTTGCATCGTCTCTAATTGTTGTTGTTATTATTACCTTGTAGCATTGTAATTAGGGTTCAGATGAGATGGTTCATGTGAGAAAATCCTTCCAACAAGCATAAAAGTTTATATGGGTGCCAGATGGTATTGCCAGGCATCTGTGTGTTTGACTAGGGAGAATCCTGGGGAGAGGAGAGCGGCATCCTCCTGCTGCTTTTAAAATTAACCAGCTTAACTCTCTAGGTGGCTTTTTCTTCCTGATGGCCTGGAGACCTAGTTCAGTTATTCTAGAGGGAAACCAAGTACTTCTGGGAATGTATATCCATCATATACACTATTTGGGTAGAGATTGGTACAAATCATGAGTTTCTACATGGGCAAAGGCAGCATGGTGTCATAGGTAGAGAGAGAGAGCCAACCTAGGAGTCAGGAGGACCCAAGTCTCTGACACATACTGGCTTTGTGACCCTAGGAAAGCCACTTAATCTCTGTGCCCCAGGCAGCTCCCTCCGTCTCTCAGTTGTAAAATGCTTGTCAATCTGCTTTAATAGTCAGCTAAACAGACATTTTTAAAGTACCCTCTATGTGCCAGGAATTAAGTTAAGTGCTGGGGATGCAATGAAAACCAAAGACAGTCCCTGTTCTCAAAGAGCTGACAGTCTAAGGCGGGGAGGGGACATACAACAACATACACCTGTATCCACTAGATACAAGACACAGTGGAAATATGGGAAAGGCTTTTTGGAGAATGTGGGATTTTAGCCTCGACTTGAAGGAAATGAGGGAAGCCGGGTGGTAGAAATGAGGAGGGGAGAATTTGGAAGTTGCTTCAGTGGATGTTAAGAAAACAACAACGCAGGTTTAAACAAACAAGTTAATACAGGATGTTCTTAAAGTCTTAGTGTAATTTCAAGCTTTGGTAGCTTAAAAACATTTTGAACATATGTGTCACCCATCCCATCTTATCACTTACTTTGGACTCTCACAGACTCAGCTCAGATTTGGGGGCTTTTAATAGTAATTTACCTATCATGGCTCTCTTGGTCCCTACACAGATAGAAAAGTGAGAACTTTTGACAGTGCTAAAGCAATGAAAAGAAAGAAAGAGACATCAGTCAGTCACTTACTAGGCTCCTTGTAATAGGCAGGGTTTCCTTCCTTCCTTCTCTTTGTACCCCCCAGTGCCTGGTACACATTAGGTCCTTTGTAAATACCTGTTGATCAGTTGATTGCTACTTGTGTGACCTTGGACAAGTCACTTCTTCTCTTTGGAGGGAAGGTATAGAGGTGTGTAGGTTTGGCCTCGAATAAGTCTCCTGAAACAGGAGAGGGAAGAAGGATGCTTTTGTTTTTGTTTTCTTTATCCTTGCCAAGAAGATGGAGTTTTGATGGGGGCTTATGTTAGGCCTTTGTGACCACAAGCTGTTATCAGCAGATAAGCAGGGGATAGCAGATCCCAGTAGAATGGTTTCCAAGCAGCTATGCCAGAGCTGTGTATTACTTACTATCTGGGTGACCCTGGACAAGTCACTCTTTGAGTCTTTTGGGTAGGGAATAAGGGAAAGGAATAAACATTTTTATAGCCCCTCGGATGTGCCAGGCACCATGCTAAGTGTTTTACAGATATTGTCTTATTGGATACTCACAACAACACTGTGTGGTAGGTGCTGTTATTGTCCGTATTGAGTTGAATAAACTGAGGCAAACTGACTTTCCTAGGGTCACATAGCTAGGAAGTGTTTGAGGCTAGATTTGAACTCGGGTCTTCCTAATTCCAGGCTCAGTGCTCTTTTCACTGCACCACTGGTGACCAAAATGACAGGAGTTAGGTTGGATGAGCTCTGAGGTTCTTTCCAATTCTAGATCTATGATCATATGATTCTGTTGTGTTCACTTGTTTCAGTCCTGTCTGGCTCTTCTTGACCACATTTGGGGTTTTCTTGGCAAGGATACTGGAATAGTTTTGCCATTTCCTTCCCCAGCTCATTTTCTAGATGAGGGAACTGAGGCAAATGGGGTTTACTGACTTACCCAGGGATACAGAAATAAAGAAGTATCTGAAGCTGGATTTGAACTCAGGTCTTCCTCACTTCAGACTTGGCGTGCTATCCACTGCTTCAGCTAGCTGTCCCTTATGATCTGAAGCAACATGAAATACCAGCCACAGTCTGAAGTGTGTGCTTGATATATTCTTCCTTATCAGCTTAGAGTATCTTGGCAAATGAATTACTCCAAATGACTCTTGCCAAAAAGGGGCATGGAAGGGGAATGTTTCTCTGTAGCCAGAGTGAGGCTATTCTTAGGGTCAGAGAATTTGATTTTGAGCTTGAAGGGACCTTGGAGATGTTCTAATCTATCTCCTTCATTCTACACGTGGGAATTGGAGGACCCAGAGATGTTAAGTAACTTCCCCAGAGTCACATGAGGAGCGAGTAGGAGATAGTCTTGCCACTGAAACCTGAAAACTGCTCTTGCTGGTGTGGGCTTTCCCCTCCACATCTGCTGATAAATCTCCTCTAGGTTAGTTGTGGTTATCTCCATGTTATGCTCTTCTTGTCTGGGTCTTCCTTCTCATAAGCCATTTCCAGCTCTATAGAAGCCAGTGGAACTTGTGGCACACCAGTATAGTTAAACACTTCCCTTTGAGAAGTCAGAGTCCTTGACACACCACCAAAGCGTTTGAAAAAGATTTCAGTGGAAGACAGAGATGTTCATGTGCTTCCAGTTAACGGGACATTTTTTTCAGCCTCATACATAGTTTATACTTTTCCAAGTTTTTCTTTCTTCATCTTGAAAGAGGCATTTGAATAGCAGCATTTTATGTGTCTGGTAAAAACCTTACACTTTGAGAAATGAAGGGGATCCTAGGAGAAGCTTTAACACTGTGGGGACTCTCTGCATCATGCCAATGGACAGATACATTATTGCCAACTTGTAGGTTACTTAAATGATATAATATATGAAGAGAGCTTTACAAGTTTTAAAATGCTATGTAAATGCTAGACTTGTGGATTTAACATGACTTGGAGTTAAAAGAACTGTCCTTGAGTCCAGGCTGTATCACTTCCTGGAAGGATACTTCCTTGAATCCCAGTTTCCTTCTCTGGATAATGTTGGTAATGATGCTTATATGAGAGGCAACATGGTATAAGGGAAGAGAGCTTGTTTTGGAATCAAGAAGACATGAATTCAAATCCTACCTCTTACACATACTGCCTGTGTGACCCTAGATATTTCACTTAACTGCAGTTTCTCCTGGGAACATAAATTGTGGAGAAGGTGACAGTCAGTAATGGTAGATGTTACTCACTGGAAGCACCCACACTCCAGTGAAATCTCTAGTACATTCTAAATGTAAAATGCCTGTAATACCTACTACACTGAGTCATTGTGTAGAAATCACTTTTTAAATCTCAGTCTGTTGTAGAAAAGTGGGGCTTTGTTACTGTTATTTCTTTCTTTTCTTCTTCTCTTCTCTCTGTTGTCTCCTTCTTGTCATCTCCCATTCTGTAGAGAGTTCCATTATAAGTTGAAAGGTCTCCCCATCTGGGTGTGGTTTTGGAGGATCTGAATGGAAACCCATGACTGAGTCACATTTGAGCCAGAGTCGGATTCCCAGGAGGGTTTGTCATCAGGACTGGTTTGCTCTAGAACAGGTGGTGCCTGTGGGTGGAGAGCTCTGGAGGAGTCCTAGAAATTGTCAGGGCCCTAGGGAGTGGGATGGGTAGTTTCCATGGCTCTGTCAACTCCTAGAGCAGCAATTCAGACAAGAGATTAGGAAAACAAGCTGGAGTGATTTAGCATCAGCAGGGCTGTGAACTGGGAGGGCATTGCCTTCCTCTGGGATTCATTCAGTGAAAACCCCATCTGGATTCAGGAGGAATCAAGTCAAGAGGGTTGATAGATGTCAGATTGTTCATTTTAGAGCTAAAAGGGACATTAAAAAAATTCTAGTCCATCTCTCTTATTGTATAGTTGAGGACACAGACTTGCCCAGCATCATGGGGGGAGGGGGGCAGATTGCAGAGCTGAGATCTAAACCCAGGTCTTCTGACTCCAAATCTAGTGCTCTTTTCATGTGGGCCTCTATCCCCAACTGGGGAATCAAGTGAGTCCATCCACTTTGTGCTGGCATGGTATAGTTCAGCCTTGTCACTCAGTCCCTCATAAGGAGAGATATGTGAGACCATCTGGCCTAGCCTTTTCATTTTATAGATGAGGAAATTGCGGCCCGTTGTCATACTACGAATAGATGTTGGAGGTAGGATTTGAACCTGGGTCTCCACAACGGCCAGGGTCCACCCTCTACCTATTAGAGTATGCTGTTTGTCAGATGAGGGCTGCTAGGTGGCACAGTGGATAGAGTGCTGGACCTGGAGGTGGGCAGACTTTTCTTTGTGAATTCAAATTTGGCCTCAGACACTAGCTGTGTGACCCTGGCCAAGCCACTTAACCCTGTTTGCCTCTGTTTCCTTATCTGTCAAATGATCTGGAGAAAGAAATGGCAAGCCACTGCAGTATCTCTGCCAAGAAAACCCCAGATGGGTTCACAAAGAGTCAGATATGACTGAGTAATGACTGAACACCACATCTATCGGGTTTTTGTGGGATGCACCAGGAAATAGATGTGCTGGCAAGCTAAGGTCTCTTCAAATTTTTGAAACAGCTGTGTTTCTTGGTATCTCGCATATATCACCATCAGTTCCTTTGGGGCAAGTGATTCTATATTCTTGAATTCTAGGTTTTTTTTCTTTCTTTCTTATATGCATAATTTTATGATGAAGGGAATTCCCTGTGAGGGAGCAAGAGGAAGTGGCTCCCTCCTTTTCCAAACTGGCCCCCATGTGTGTCAGTCTTAAAGGAGCTTCTATGAGGATTCCTCTCTGAAGTGCCAAGATCAGGTGTGGGGGTGACAGTGAGTGTTTCTGATTTGTGCAAGTCACTTAATCTTGGAGCCTCAGTTTTCTCATCTGTAAGATGAGACTAAGCATGAAAATCACCGTACAGGGCTGTCATAGGTTACAAGCCCGCCTGTGGTCAAGATACTTCTGAGTAGAACCAAACCAGATTAAAATATAACTGGGAAATATTTAACAAAATATATGAAAATCTATTAAAACATAGATGATGTTACATTTTAAAACTAGGTCAGTATGTGATCTGCAGGGATCCTTAAAATTTGGTGACCCCCCCCCCCATTTCTCTCTGTGTTTACACCCCTACAGTAGAACATGCATTACCTCTTTGTAGCTAGTTTAATAATTCCTAAATAACAGTACCTTGCAAGGGTTTTGGGACATATAGTTTACAAACTTCTTTTATCTCCATTGTCTTGTAAGTCACAGAAGAAACCTGTGAAGTATTCTGGGTAGGAATTGTTCTTGCTTTTTGGATGAGGAAACTGAGATCTAGAATATATGTATTAGAACTGGAACTAGAACCCACGCCCTTTTGATCCTACCTAGTCCACCAGTATGCCACATTGTCACTGATGATACTTTATAGAATATTTTTTCTCTACCTCTCTTATTATTACCTCCCCCCACTTCCACATCCCCATCTCCCTCCTCTTCCCTACTGCCCCCCATTGATTGCCATAATGACTTAACCCAGGTGGTCGGCTGTATGGAGAATTGGCCCAGGGGAAATAATATTACCTGGTACCAGCCAGGGTCTCAGATGTGCTTTGTGCTCCCAGGGGCACTTCCCTGGGGATCCAGTGATCTGGGTCCTGGTTTTCCCTTCATGTCCCTTCCACTCCTTACTGCCCCCCAAACAACTAGTATTTGTTGATGGAAGGGCTGGAGTTAGGAGGTGGGGAGGAGGCGGAGTTGGACAGGGTGGAGAGGGAGCCTGCAGCTGTGGTGTGGACTGGAATTACCTATTTATCTGGATAAAACGCCTTTTGTAGAACAGTCAGTGCAAATGTTTAGATAATTAGAACAAAAGCCAAAAGAACAATTCGGCTCAAAGTGACAAGACTGGAAGGCTGGGTGCCCACCAGGATGGTGGTTTTTTTCCCTGTCTCCCTAGTTCTCCCCAGCCTTAGCTGGGTTTTGATCACGCTGTTTAGAAAATCCCTTTGTTGTAGGATAAACTGACTTTGGCCCTCATATTTCTGCTGTGAAGTTTGCTGTATACCAAGCGATCACTCGGGAGAGCTGGACCATTACGAGCTGATTAAATGAGCTAATTTTAATTTGTTCAGTGGTTACACATGCACAGACCTTTTGGTGCCCTTTTCCTGTTTGTTTTTTATTTTATTTTTTAAAAAGAAAAAGACCTCTAGGAACCCTCATTAACACTCTCTCCCACCCCCTTTAGAAAAAAACTTTTTTTGTAAAGCTTGAGGATTACTGTTTTAAAATAACAACAGCAGTTATTATCAACAATAATGAAGGCAGTTATATGCATTTAGCCCTGCTTACTGTAACAGAGTACTTTATGTAATAATAACAATACCGACAGCCAACCATTCTTTACATCTGTTATCTCATTTGATCCCCCCAACAACCTGTGAGATAGGTACTCTTTCTTCTTATCCCCATTTTACAGATGAGGAAACTCGGGAAATTACATTGCCAAGAGTCCTACACCTTATCAGTATCTGAAGCAAAATCTGAACTTGGGTGTTTCTGACTCTAAGTTCAGCACTGTGAATTAGGTAGGGCAGGCATAATGAGGAAACAGTTTCAGAGAGCATGAATCATTTAACCTGTCCCCGCTCCCGTAGTTAGTAAAGGATAAGACCTGGCCTCAAGTCCCCTTGTCTTCTGAGTTTAGTGGATGCTGTCCCCAGGCCATGCAAGCCAAAAGTTGTTGGCAGTCCTGATGATATGATGATGATGAGGGTTTTTACCGAATTCTTTCATCACAACAAATACTTTGAATCAGGTAGTTAGAGCACGATTGTTCCTGTCAGATGGATGAGGGTTGGAGAGGTTAGGAGAGCATTGTCTCGTTCATGTGGCCCAATGGTGAGTGTTGGAGCCAGGACTGGAATTTTAGCCTTGGTGACTTGTATTCTGTTCCTTACAAAATTCCCAGCCTTTCTAACTGGAAGGTTGGTCTTTTAAAGTTGGGACACTTGAGGCTACCATCAGTCCTCGGCCATGGAGCAAACTTGGAGCCTGCCAGCTCGTCTGGTCTAACCTGAGTCCTGTGCTGAGTCTTCCCGTCTAGGAAGTGGTTAATATTGCCAGTCTCCACGGGATGCCTGCAGGAAGGCCAAGCCCAGCAAAGTATAGCAAAGTATAGTGAAGGAAATTATGCCGTTAGGTTGCTTTTTGCAATACTTATGGGGAGCTCTGCCTCGAGAGGGGACCTCTGCCTGTAATCTGTAATAGCGAGTGGTGTACAAAGGGAAAAGTAATTGTGTAGTTGCATAAAATGTTTTCCATTTTCACTGAAAAAGTTGCTTAAGCCATTTGGTGCCCTCCCTCTCTTCTACCTTCTCTTTATGTATTATCTTTTTTTTTTAATGCATTTCAATAGGCGGCTGTTAACTACGCACCTTTATTGCCTTTAAATTGTGAACCCAGCCTAAGCAAGATGGTTTATATGGAAGTGCATTGTTAGTCAGGGGCCTGGAGCCTGGTTTCCCCTGGAGTTGATCGGCATGTTTGAGCTGCGCCAGTTTTCCTCAGCATTGTTTCCATTTGCTGAAAGCTCTTTCCCAGAGACGGTACCCCACCCACCCTCTATCCCTTGGGTTGCCTGGGGAGAGCAGCCCCCTCCATTCCAACAGCTTTCCCCCCACCCCTTCCACAAATACTGGTCTGGCCCCCTGTTCTTGCGGCAAAGGAGCTGGCACCCAAGGGCAGGGCCACAGTGTGTGGTGGGCTCTCGTCTCCTGTCTTCCCTCCTCCCCTCCCTCCCTGGATACATTCTCTCCTCTCTCCCTCCCTTCTTTGCCATCAACTGGGAAGGAGGCTTTGGAACAGTCTCTTGCTTCTGAGCTCTCTCTGTTGGAATCCCCTAGTGAAGTGAGTTTGATCTCCCTCCCTGGAAGCCGCCTCTGTGGACCACAGCTCTGAATTGGGTCAACATCTGGACAAATGGCTTGAGATTTCTACACTTGGCCTTTTCTCCCATCCTCTCCCCTCCCACCCCTTCCACTGCCTCCTTTCTTCCCTCCTCCTCTTTTCCCCTCTTTTCTTTCTGTCCTCTAGAACCAGAGACAATACCAAGTGGCTGAGCTAGCAGAGAGACCTCAGCCCATCCTATCCCCAGTGGATAGGGTGGGGACGTGTCCCGGAGCTGAGGTCACTCATAGGGCAGTGTGAATAGATTTCCCCAGCAGTTTGCCAGCGACACTGCTGGCCCATGGGTGAATAGAGGGATTAAGTTTCGGCTGTTGCCACTCGATTAAACTTTCCCCTGCGGAAGAGGCTCACCTCAGGAAGGATTGGGGAGGAGGGGGGAAAGGTAAGATGAAGGGGTATGGGTGGGGGTGGGGGGAGGTGGAAATCCCAAGGCAGAGCTGGCGGGGGAAAAAATGAATAGAGCAGAAGTCATGCCTCCTGACAGCCAAGTGTTGCATTATAAACTCCTGGTTTGTTGAGAAGCAGAATGTTTCCTCAGAGGGGAATCAAATCCAGAAGGAGGAAAAAATGTTTTCCAGGGATGTGAATGGAACACGGGGCTGGCCCCTTAAAGGAGCTACCCATCAGGCAGAAACCATCTTGCTCCCTGCCTTTCCCCAGCATGAGGATACCTCAGCCCTTCAGGGGTGTGTGAGGGATGCTGTCCAGCACCGGGGGTGACCTTGGGTGAGCCTGTCTTTTTTTTTCCCTTAGCAGTGGTCTTTGGAACACCTTCAGGTTTGGGTTTAGAATATCTTTTTTTTTTTTTAAACTTTTTTTCTCTTTCCTTTTTCTCAATATAACTTCAGCTCTCCCAGAACTACCTTTTTCATTCCTTCTCCTGCTAGGCCTTGCTCGGTCCTCCCTATCTTCTTTCCCCTTCATTTTCTTCTTTTTGGTCCTCAAACCTTCTTGTTCTCACCTATCTCTGTCCTCTCACTTCTTGGCTTCTAAACTATGGGAAAGTGTTGTTCATTCTTCTCCTTCCCAGCCCCTGTTCTTGGTAACTTCTGGGTCTTCTGTCCACTAATTCTGTGCATCTGCTAGTAGGTTTACAGCAAGCGCTTAATACTTGTTGACTTGATTTGATTTTTCTCTGTCCTGAGTTTCTTTCCAAGTGGCTCAGATTTTCCGTCTCTGCTGTCCATTGGGTGAGGTTAGAAAGCATTCTAGTGACTGGGCTCTGGTAGCAGACTTTGGACTGGACACAACTAAGAAGGTTCAGGTCTCCATGGTGAGGGTATGGTGATTCTTCTTTTTAATCACTCCATGGTACCTGCTAGAGATGGCCTTTACCACAGCCAAACAGCTAATCAGTCCATAAAGAGCATGCCAGTCTATAGATCTGAACTAGGTAGAAGTTAGAAAAAGGCTTCTTGAAGGAAGATTCTAGGGCCTTGGTCCCCTAGGATGACGTTTGAGGGAATATGGACTTTGTAGCGAATATGGACTTTGCATTATGAGTACCTTTCTTCATTTTGGGAGAGGATTGGTGAGTTTCTTTTCTTTGTATTACGCAACTAAGCTACCCAGATAGCGAACTTTTGTTCTGTAATTACATGGTATTTAAGAAGCAAATTGATAGGATAACGTGTTATTATTGGCTACTGGGTTAATAGCTATTTTGGCTGATGTAATAATACTGCCTAACATTTCTGGCGTGCAGAGCAGAGAGGTAAGGCGTCCTACAGAAGGGTGGTAGCAATGCTGGAGAATCCAACTTCTCTAGAACCCACCAGGGCAGCATGTTGGCCGAGAAGGCTATGGAAGGTGAGGGGCCCAGCAGCATCCTGGTACCGTTGGAGGAACCCAAAGGAATCTAGGACTGGCATTCATACCCAGGTATCTGTAGTGACTGGGAGAGGGTAGTCTCCTGTTTCCTGGGCCCTCGCTGCGTAGATTGACGCCATTGTTCTTTGTGCAGCCAGGACCAGGCACGGTTCTGAGGGACCAAGGCTTTGGGGAGATTTGGGTCGCATTTGTTTTCTTTTTTTAAAAAATGGTTGCCACATAACTTAAAAAAATTTATTTATATATTTTGTTTTTTTGTCATTTTGATTTCCCAATATATCGCCTCTTCCCCCTTCCCCCTCCCCCGAGAGCCTCGAGTTCTTAATGTGGGGTTTGTGAACAGTTTTTTAGCAGTTTTGTGATCTTGGGTGGGAAAAACTCCGTCTTTGGTTCCCCTAGCCTCTAACTGAAGTTTGTCATGTCTTTCAGTTATGAATATAGGCAGCAAACATTATGAGCAGGGATCCATAGCCTTTATGAGATTGACAGACAGGTCCATCACACACACACACACACACACACACACACACACACACACACACACTCACGCACGCGCGCGCACACACACACACGCACACATTCGAGTGCATACACCCCTCCCTACCTCCTGCACTAGAACAGGGAATAAAAAAGAAAGAGAGAGGCTAGGTAGTATAGTGAATAGAGCACCTTGGGCAAGTCATTTAACCCCAATTACCTTGCCTTCCCCCTCCAAAAAAAAAAAGAAATGAAAAAAATCAGTTCAGTGAAAATAACCAAAATATTCATCAAATTGAACTGTTTAGGCTTTTCAGTGGCATCCCACATAACATTTTTCAGTCTTCTCCTTTGGCTTGTATCGACATCTCTCCTTCTAAGATCTAGAAGGGAGTAATCTACAAAGGCTTTGTAGAATTGGGCTGATCTCAAAGGGCTGTTTTATAGCTGCAGAAACTGAGGCTCAGGGAGTTAAAGTGACTTATTCAAGGTCATCAAAGTCATCAGTGGCAGAGCCTGCATTAAAATCCAGGTCCCTTAAACCCATTGTTCTTTCTACCTTGCCAGCTTGAGTTAGTCTTCAGAGTTGATGTTGAAGAGGAAATGCATCCTTTTTGCCCAGCTGTTCTAGGTAACCTGCCAAGGTTGAGGCCTAAGTGATGAGATTTTGTTCACCAGTTTCCAGTCATGTGGAAATTCTCTTGCTCTTGATGCTGGAAAACCAAGAAGAGGTGGCAGTCAGCCTTGGGAAGCTCTGTAGATGGATTGGGAGCCTCTGGGAAGGCATAGTAACCTATCAAAAATCAGAATGGACTTCCCAGCACAGACTTCTTCCCTTACTCTAGGGCAGAGGAGTCAGGGCACCTCCTTAAGAGGCAGCATGGTATAGTGGAAAGAGGATCGACTCTGTGGTCCTAAGATCTGTGTTTGAATCTCGGCTCTGATGCTTCCTAGATGTGTGAGAAAAATAAGTCACTTTCCTCATCTGAATCTCAGTTTGCTCATCTGTTGATGCTTCCATTCATTTGTGCACAAGATGATGATGGTGATAGTGATGATGATACTCTTATTAGGGGGAGAAAGATGCAAAAGACTCACATCTGGAAATGCCTGCTTTTTTTCTTATTTTTTTTTTAGGAGTTGTATTGGAAGACATCTATCTGATTTCTGTGTTTAAACTTTCCTCTGTGAGTCTGTGAATTTGTATTACGACTCTTGATGCATTGAAGGTTTTATATTCATCCTTATCTTATAATTTAGGAAGATGTAATGGAGAGATGGACATGGGATCAGGAAGACTGGGGTTCATATCCTACATTTGATACTTACTAATTGTGTGACCCTGGGCAAGTCCTTAGCTGTAAAATTGGGGTAATAATCATTCCTGCCTTAGATGCTTATAGAGTATAGATCAAAAGAGATACTGTATGCAAGGCTTAAAGTACTATGTTCATTATTCAGTTGTTTTGTAGTTGTACCCAACTCTTTGTGACCCCATTTGGGGTTTTCTTGGCAGAGATACTGGAGTGGTTTGCCATTTTCTTCTCCAGTTCATTTTCTATATGAGGAACCTGAGGCAAATAGGGTTAAGTGATTTGCCCAGGCTCACACAGCTAGTAAGTGTCTGAGACTAGATTTGAACTCAGGAAGATGAATTTTCCTTACTCCGGGAAAGCCCAGTACCCCTATTTACTGCGCCGCCTAGCTGCCCAAAGTCTGTATGCATGTTAGCTAATATTATTATTATCATTAATTTTATCATTAATTTAATTGAGAAGTGGTATGGAATAGGGGAAAGAGCACAGCCCTTGGAGTCATTAAAGCTCCTGTTCAGGTGCTGTCCCTGCCCACTGACTGTGTCACCTTGGGCGGACCTATTAACCTCTCCTTTCTCTGGGCAACTCTAAAACTTAAGTTGAAGACCAGGTGCTGCTATCTACATTGTTAGGAGTTTTCCTCCTCCAGGATTCCCCAATACCATTGAAACCACAGATCCAGTCTCCTTTTCTATTATTAATCTTATGAGTGCAGAAAATAAAGCCCTTAACAGGATCAGTAGCTTAGGAAGAGTCACATAGTAAGTTTGTGGCAGAGGTAGGCCTTGACCTTGAATAATATTTCTTTCTGCTCACTCCATGAATCTCTCTGCCTTTACAGAAAGTCTCCAGTTCCACCCTTTTTGGCTGCTCCCCTCACTGAGCAATGAGTGAAATCTCTTCGAATTCCCTTATATTCATCCCCACCCCCCACCCAAACAGCCACCAGCCTAGCTGGGACCTTCAACACCTCTCACCTACACATTGTGATCTCTCCCTATTGACCTCACTTTCGCCAGCCCGTCTCCCTCCACATTCTACCCTCCTGCTCCCTAGTCTCCCCAGGCCATCCTGCACACAACTGTCCAAATGAAGGAAGGCACCATGGAAGAGTTCTGAAGTTGGAAGTCCCAAGACCTGAGTTTGAATCAATGCCTTGAATCAAGGCCAACAGTATGGCCTCAACAAATCTTATCACTATTATTTGCCATTATTCTCCTAGATTCAAACTGAACTTGCTGTTCCCCATATATGTCCTCCATTGCATTGTTGTGTGTTTTCTTCCCTCTGTACTCTTGTTCTTTCCACCTGGAACAATATCACCCTCACATTTCTACCTGTTAAAAGTCTGACCATCTTTCAAGGCCCTGTGAATTTCTTTGCTACTTTATCCGAAAGACCTTCTGTAGATCCCCTCGGGTCTTTGTACTTCTCTTGTAGTGCTTCTCCCATTTAACCTTGTATTCTGGCTGTTAGTGTAGGTGCCTTATCTCCTCTAATGGACTGTAAGCTCCACAATCCTTGGGATCCTGCCTTGTTCACCTGTAGATCCCTCCTACAATGCTTACTTAGCACAGGGCTCTTCCTGCTTCTATTAGAGGTTCTCCTGTGCTCTAATTCTGCATTACTCCAGACTTGTTCTAGAGGGGTCCACAGGAGGTCAGCGCTTTTCATCATTAGGTCCTTCTGTAGCCATGGGCAAGATGGGTAGGAGGGGAACCCAAGGTTCTGCTCTGAAGGTATGTTGAGCCTGGGGGTCTGGATCATAGCTCCTTACTCATTCCCAGTAAAACTTGAAAGGGGAATGTTTTGCTATATGTGTGTATGTGTGTGTGTCAGGAGGATGGTGAGTTTGATTCAGTAGAAAACCTCCCCCATGAGCTGCAGAGGGAGGGCTCTGTTGGGAAAAACACACACGCACATCTCTGTTTGAGACAACAGTGGCCGACAGGAGACCCTCTCTGGTGTGTTTGGAGAGAGAGTGACTGACTTAGGCTTTCATCAGCCAACAACATAGAAATGCCCCCTGAAAATGGTTTGCTGGCTGTATCTTTAAGAGCAGGGAATCTCAGCTTATTATCTTATTAAATCTGTCAATTTGTTCTGCTCTGGTTTGAATAAACAGAAGGTTTCTTCTCCCCCCACCCCAACGTTTTTTCTATTGACCCCCCTCCTCCCTTTCCCTTCCCTTCTTTTGTTTTGATGCCATTTCTCTGAGGCTAGTTACAAATAATTACAGGCTGTGGATTGGTGTGTCTAGAAAAATTATGTTTACATATACTTAGGATGTGGCTCCTTATCTCTTTGCATTCTCTCTTCCATCCAGTGTATCTACTTTCTCTTTCTCTGTGATATTCTTTAAAATAAAGAAATGACAAATGCAGTAGGCACAGAGACTGAACTAATTGCATTCTGCCATAATGCGCAGAGGCCTTAGGGATTGCTGGGGCTGTCTTGCCAGAGCGGACCCCTCTGTGCTCAGGCGAGGGTCAGATGGAGCGGTCAGGCTCATTAACTCCTGAGCTTCCAGCGGGAGCAGCTCTCTCCCTGCCATGTTCCAGCACACCCACAGCCTCCACTGCTGAGTCTGCTTCCCAATAGAGGGCACAGTGTGAGGTCTAGGGTATGTGGCTGTCCAGACCTGAAGCAGCTGGTGTGAATACAACATCTCAAGTGCTCCCCTTTTTCTGTGTGAACATGTCTTTGACTGTCAGCTCAGAGTGGGTAAGGACCCATGTAGTTCTCTAAGCTTACTTTGGTCACGTGTCTCCATTGAGTACGTATATATTAATAAAGATAACTTAGAAATATATTTTAATACAAAAAGACATATAGTCATGACGTGGTAAGTTCTCAGTAGGAGAGAAACACTCACTTATATTGCCACGATTTACATTCTTCAAGCATCTATACCTTTTCTACCTACCTATTATGTTTCTGGTGTCCTGTTTTTTCTTGCTTTGCCTTCATTTTTTGGAAGAGGTTGTCAAAAATCCCTGTTGTTACCCGCAAAATATCCTTATACAGCCTCCTGAGTGTTTGTCACCTTTTCCAGAAATGCGCTGCCTCCTTTTAAGTAATCCTATAAACATAAGGTTCTATACATTGGTACAGTGCCTTTGGAGATGGTTCATGGGTAGATGATAGCACTAAGGAAGAAGGAAGTTGAAATAACCAGTTCTTTTAAGAAGACAGGTCTTTTTGGTTATCTGGGGTAAGGAATGGCTTTACACTTGTTGGCAATATGCATAATTATTGCTATTAATATAGTAAGTATTGTAAGCAATATCTCAAGTTTTAGATAAGGTGTGGGTCCTACCTTCCTGGTGCTTACCATCTAATGAGGAGATAAGATGCATCTCTAATAAACACAATTACATGATTAAATTCATTAGAAAAGTCCCTATTGGAAGAAGCATAGACAAATACATGTCTGTCTAAGCCTTTGTTTGGGAATATGGTTAATAATACTCTCTTTAACCTGCCCCCTTCTAGGCTTAAAAATTAGTACCTGGACTGTTGTAGCAATCTTTTTGTGGTCTCCTTGCCCCAAGTCTCTCCCTTCTCCATTTATCTAAGTCAGCGGCTCTCAACCTGTGGGTTGCAACCCCTTTGGGGGTCACCTAAGATCATCAGAAAACACATATTTCTGATGGTCTTAGGAACCAAGACACTGCTCCTCTATCTGTCTGCAGGCGTGTCCACCCACATGCAGATACACGCACATACGAGTATTAAAGGGTCACAGCATTAGGAAGGTTGCGAACCACTGGTCTAAGTGATCTTCTTATAGTATAGTTCTGACCCTATCCACCCCCTCATCCTCAATAAGCTACAATGGTTCCCTATTACCTCTAGGATTAAATATGAAATCTACTAATTTCTAAAACTGTGTACAGCCTGCCCTCTTCCTAATTTTCCTATCTTCTTATCTTTTCTTTCCTTGCAAGTACTTTTATAATCCAGTGACACTGGTTTGCTTGGTGTTCTTTTCACAGAACCCTCCTGCATTTTCTTACTCTTTGCCTTTTTACTGGCTGTTCCCCATGCTTAGCATTTTCTCCCTCCCTCTCCCCTTTCCCTCTCTCCTCCTCCTCCTGCCCCCTGTCTCCCTTTCCTTTTTTCTCCCTGTTCCTTTTCCTCCCTCCCCTGCTCCCAGCCAGTACACAGCCCACTGCCACCTCCCTACCCTCCCTTCAAGTTTCAGCTCAAATCCTACCTTCTGCAAGGGGCTTTTTTTCCCTGTCTCCCTCAATGCTTGTACCTTCTCTCTGAGCTCATTTCCCTTTTACCATCTCTGTCTCTATCTTTCTCTCTGTCGATGCCTATATCTACTTCTACATCATCTTTATCTCTCTTGTATGCACATAGCTGTTTGTGTGTAGCCTTCCCCATTAGAATACGACAACTTTTGAGGACAGGGATTGTTTTTGTCTTTCTTTGTATTCTCATTAGAGCCATGATGGCAACAATAGAATAGAAACAGCCACTGGATATATAGTCACAGAATCATAGAATCTGAGAAATGGAAGTTATCCTGGAGGCAACTTTGTTCTGTTCATATCTGAGAAATGGGTCATCCAGCTTTTATTGGAAGAGTGAATAACTAGGAGGTTGTCAGCTCTGAAGGCAGCCCATTCCACTCGGCTCCGCTCTAAATGTTTAAAGACTGACTCTTCAAAAAAAATCTCTCTCTCTCTCCCTCTCCATACATGCATACATACATACATACATACACACACACACACACACACACACACACACACGACACACTTTTAAATAAAGTTTAATATCCATTATGGACATCTTCTCCATCACTTTCTTCAGTGTTAATGCTCAGCAAAACAATAAGCCATGACCTGGTTTGTAGCATTTGCTTTTTCTGAGGTGTAAATACATATACTGAAAATTTAACTGTAGGCTATTTAGACTGGGCTCTAGGACATCATTGATTAAGCATTAATTATTAAGTTTTTCCTTTCCTTGCAAAGATACTGGAGTGATTTGCCATTTCCTTCTCCAGCTTATTTTACAGATGAGGAAACTGAGGCAGACAGGGTTAGGTGACTTGTCCAGGGTCACACAGCTAGTAAGTGTCTGAGGCTGGATTTGAGCTCCTGATAATGAGTCTTTTTGATTCCAAGTCTAGTGCTCAGCCCCAGGTTTTTTCTTGCCTTGAATCTAAACCGGCTTCTTGACACCTTTTATTCATTGTTAATATATCTGCCCTTGAGTCAAAGAGAACGTGTCTAATATCTCTTCTATTCTACATGGCAATTCTTGAAATAATTAGGCAGGTATTGTGTTTCCACTTGAGTATTCTTTTTTCCCCCCAAGCTATCGATTTCACAAGATCTAGGTTCAAATACCAGCTCCTTGTTGTTGTGTCACCTTGGGTACATTGCCTTCCCTCTCTGGTTCTTAGTTTCTTTGTCTGGAATGAGGGTTTCAGTTTTTCAAGGTCTAGCTCAAACTCCAATGGTTCCTATGCCTAAAAACCCATCCCAGCTCTAGTAACCAAGAGAACTATAGATTTTACCCAATGTCAAGACTAGCTTTGAACTTGGAAGATGCTTCTTTTGCCCCTCAAATCAGGCCAAGTGGTTGGAATTGACTACTTTTCTGTATTTTAACAAGATGCTTTTATTTTTTTTCTGCAACTGGTTCTAATAACACTTGAGGCTTGAAAGCTTAGCAATGAAGCTTAGTATAGCAATTTTTCTCTAGGCGGAAAACACGAAAATCCGGGGAAATGGAAATTTTCTCTGCTGAGTTGTAGATTTGGATGAGTATAAAGGGTGAGGGAGCCCCACAGAGTAGCCTGTGGCGCTGACTGGAACACTTTAGCTGCTGTGGCAAAATGATTCTTCTTTTTCTTGGGAAATCTTTGGAGTTGAATGGGACCAGCCCAGCCCACTCCAGCTGCCCCCTATAGTAACGGGATCTGGATGAGATTCTGGGTGACATCTTTGTTAGTGAGAGCAGGAGTGCTGAGGTTAGAGCAAAAAAGCTGCTTCACGATCTTTGAAAAATGTAGGATCGGTGATGTTTCAGACATTGGGGGTCATGTGTGGGAGATAGTAATAATAATTCACTTTTTTCTACTGTTCTAAGGTTTATAAAATGCTTTCCTTACCGCAGGTGTATAAGGCAGGTGATGCAAGTATTTTTGGCCTCCTTTTCCACTTGAGACAGCTGAGATCTAGAAGAGGATAATTGATTGGCTTAAGGTTACAAAGGTAGAAAGTATGGGGGAGTAATATGAAATCCTACTGGAAATGCTAGTGGGAGCCATATTGTGGGAGACTTTAAATGCCAGGATGAGGAATTTGTCTTCTCATCTTGAGGCAGTTAGATGCCACTAAAGAATTTTGATCTGTGTTTTTGGAATATCAATTTAGCATCTGTGTGGAAGATGGATTGGAGAAAGGGGAAACAAGGGGAGACCAATAAGGAGGCTTCTCCAATAGGCCTTGCAACAGGTGATTGGGGCCCAAGCTAGGACTGACTTTGTGTAGGTAGAGAGAAAGGGACAGACATGGGAGATATTGTACAGGTCAAATTGATAAGACTTTCTCAATATATAGTGAATTGAGAAGAGAAGGTGGAAGATTACTCTGAGGTTGAAAACCTAGGTGACTGCAAATCTTGATGTGCCCTCAAAAGAAATAGAGAAGTTTGGGTGAAAGATAGATTTTTGGGGAAATGTAATGACTTCTGTTTTATATAAGTTCTAAGTTTAAGGTCCCTATTGGCTATCCAGGTAGAGGTGTGCCTACTGGCAGCTGGTAATGCAGGGCTGGAGTTTAAGAGAGATTAGGGCTAGATAAATAGATTTGGGAGTCAGATGCATGGAGATGATACTTGAATCCATGGGAGCTGAAGAGATTTCTGAGAGAGAGTGTTTATAGATGAGGCCCAGGACAGAGCCTTTAGGGCTACCCCAAGGCCCACGTAACTGGCAAGAGCATAATGATATTCCATCAAAGAAGGCTGAAAAGGTGATCAGGAGAGCAGTGGCATGAAAACTGAGGGAGGAGAGAACATTTAAGAGAAGGCGGTGATCAACAGTGTTTAAAACTGCCAAGATGATGTGGTGGTGTTCAGTTGTTTCAGTCATGTCTGACTCTTCGTGATCCCTTTTGGGGTTTTCCTGGTAAAGATACTAGAGCAGTTTGCCACTGTCTTCTCCTGCTCATTTGACAGATGAAGAAACCAAGGCAAACAGGGTTAAGTGACTTGCTCAGTGTGACACAGCTAGTAAGTGTCAGAGGTCGGATTTGAAATCAGGTCCTTTTGACGCCAGAGCTAACGCTCTATCCTTTGTACCCCCTAGCTGCATAGAATGGTATTAGAAAAGGCCATTGCATTTTGTAGTTGAGATCTATTGGTAGATCAGGAGAGAGCAGTTTCCTTAGAGCGGTGATGTTGGAAGTCAGATTATTAGGGTTTAAGAAGTGAATGGGAATGTGAGGAGATGAGGACAACTTGTCTAGATGACCTTGACTGAGAGTTTCGTTGTGAAAGGGAAGAGAAGTATGAGATGAAGACTTAAATGACTGTCAGGGTCAAGTCAAAGTCATAGCAAAGGCTGGGCCACAGGGACTGGAGTCCTGGGAGTGGGGAGTGGGATTTGCCCTCAGGATGGAAAATTTAAAGGAACACTGACAAATTTTTATTTCCCTCGAAGGCAGGCGTGGGATGTGTTGGTGGTAGAGCAGGGGTTGGGTCATGGTCAGGCAGAATTGGTGTTTGGATCATGAAAAAGCAGCAGCCCTCCTACTTAGGTAGCTCCTTGATTGACTTTGGGATTCTGCTGGCAAAGGTTGAGGTGAGTGGGACTTAGGCCTTTGCTAGGGTTTAGAGAAAGACTTTGCCCTGACCTAGGGCTCTTAGGGAGCTGCTTTGTGGCCTACCTCAGAATTCAGGGAGACAGGACAACCTGGAACTAGAAGCTGCCCAAGAAATTCTGCTCCCCCATGATCAACCCACGGAGAAGGGGGAAAGGGAGAAAACGCTTGGGCCAGCCCTTCCTGGAAACGTGTGTGCCCTTTCTGTCCCATTGAAACTTCTTGAACCGTCCTAATTCCTAGAACCTGGTGGTTGGCTTTGGAGGGTGATACTGCAGACCAGGAGTCACAAACACCCCAGGAAAATAACATAATAACAGCAATAATCACCAGTATTTGTACGGGGCTTATTATGTGCTGGGCGTTGTGCTGTTTTACGACTTACTATCAATTTGTCAGTTGATTCTCACTACAACCCTGGGAGGCAGACACTGTTATTTCCATTTTACAGATTAGGAAGCTGAGGCAAATAGTGGTTAAGTGACTTGCCCAGGGTCATACAATTAAGAAGAGTCTGAGGACAGATTTGAACTTGGGTCTTCCTGACTCCAGGCCCAGTGCTCTGTCTGCTGTGCCAGAGGGCTACTCCTCCCCAAGATACATGCTCTTTAAATTCAGATGGGGGAAAAAAGTTTTTAGGCACATTGTTTCCTAACTGGCCTTTCCAAATGGTTTTGGTTGTGATGAGATACCGTATTTTGATTTGGAGGATTGATATTTGAATCTTGGTCATGCCGTATGCAAGTCACTTATATTCTCTGGACCTGAGATTCCTCATTTTATCTACAAAGAGAAAGGGGAGTCATCTTAGAAATACTCCAAGGCTGCAGAGGGAGTCATGGCTTCTTAAAACTTCTTTTTGCCTTATCCATCCCCAGGACTTTTTCTCTCCTCCACATTGTGCTTCAGCTTTCCCCAGGATGGGGTAGTTAATAATGGTGCTTGTAGTGGTGGTGCTGAATGTAGCTGGAAGGACCAGAACCCTCTCTTTGCTCAGCTGCTCTTACTTTTGAGCAGAATCTGCTGCTCGGGAAGGTCCAGAACCCCTAAGAGAGGCCATGTTTCCATAGCCTGGTGTAGAATGCTGGCTAGGGGTCTGGAGAACTTCGTTCTAGTCTTTCCTCTGACACTAACTCAGAATCTTTGTTTCATTCTCAAAATGAGGCAGTTGTAAAAGGCAGTCTCTGAGGCCTCTTCCAGGTCTGACAGTCTGTGAGTCTATGAGATTTGAACTCACTTTGACTCCATGTCATCTCAGTCTCAGTTTCATTAAGAGTTGAATGAGCCCTCCCCTGTGACTTTGGGCAGGTCACTTACCGTCTCTGGGGCCTCAGTTTCTTCCCTTGTAAAATAAAGGAGTTGGCTTAGATGATCTCTAAGGTCTCTTCAAAATCTAACATGATACTATGCAGATTTTATTGGAGGGAGGAAGGGGTTGACTCCAAGCTCACTTTTAGCCCTGTCACCAAAGCAGATGATTGCTCTATAGGTTATACATTCTCTCTGCCTTTCCTGCCCCCTCTCCCCCATTAGACTTTCTTGAGTACCAAATATGAAAAAACAACCAATTATTATTGATAACTAGTTATTGACATTGTTTTAAATAGGAATGGACCTAATTTCACTCTTTCTTTGAATAGGTGGGAATCTGCCCTAGCAATTGCATTGTAATTCCTGGAGTCTGTTTCTGTTTCTTCTCTGAGGTGGTATACAGACTCTTCCCTACTAAATGTGATGCAAAATTTCCTTGTGGAAATTCTGAGTCAAGTGAAGCCTTTTTTAAGAATGAAGGAAACCTGGGTTTGTGTATAGATCAGGGGTGGGGAGCCTGCAGCTTTAAGGCCACATGTGGCCTTCTAGATCCTTAAGTGTGGCCTTTTGATTGAATCCTTAAGGATTTGTTCCGTAAAATTTGGATTCAGTAAAAAAAGGCTGCACTTAAAGATTTCGAAGGCAGCAGGTTCCCCACCCTATAGGTGGTGGAAAAGGAGCCAATGTCTAAGAAGAGGCTGAAGAGAGGAGAATGCCTGAGAAATGGGTACTAAGGAGGAGAGAATGTGGGTTGAGGTAGAGTTATTTTGAAGAAGGAGCCCATGGTGGATGACCTCTCTTTTCTCAGCAAAGTAGAAGATGAAGTGAGTGACCCCATAATAAAATTATGGGGGGGGGATTCCCTTCTCTGTGAAATCTGAAAAATTTTGTCAAATGGCAAGTAATTGTAAGTATTATTTTTTCCTGGAAAGAGCAACTAATTATTTTTTCTTTTAATTCAAAGCAGCTTTTTAAAGCAGCGAAGTATAATTATCCCCATTTGACAGATGGAGAAATTGAGCCCAAGAAAATTTTATTGATTTATTCAGGGTCATGTAGATGACTAGAATTGATTTCCTTTGATTCTTCTCCTAGTGTTGTTTTTAAGATGAGAAATCTGGGCTTAGGAAAAAGAAAGACCCTTTGTTCTTAGACTGGGAGGGAGGTCGGAAGGAAGGGAGTGGTCCTTGAGAATCTGTCTGGGACTGGGTATGGCCCATATCACCTGCTTTGGGCATCAGCACCAGGTGTTGATTAGTTTTGAGTTTTGAAATACTATAGAGACCTGTAGTTGGTTCCCATAGGACTCTGGGAACCAGCCCTGAGCTTTTGAGCTAGCATCAGTCTCCTGATCCCATGGCTCATGCAGAAGCCCAGCAGAATACAGGGGTCTCCTCCTCTGCCCTACCTGTAACCTCCCTGTGGGGTGCCCACCCAGTATGGGGGAAGGAAACCAAAGACCCTGTGGCATCTGTCCCCAGGGCTCACACCCAATTGCTAAGAACAGGAACTTACCTTGTGGGAGGGAGCTCTCCAAGGTAATGAGAGCCTGAGCTTTTTTAAGGTGGAGGGAGGAGGGGAAGAATGTGGGGGAACTCGTGTTAAAACTAAACCTTAGTGGACAGGTGTTACCTCTAACCACAACCTCCAAAGTGGATAATTGGCTATCCTCTATGGTGGTGCAGGAGCTGGTCTGGGTGTGGATATGAAACTCCCTTGTAGTCTTTAGGGACTGTCCCTCTAGAGCATGGGTGAGTTCACAGTGCCAAGGGAGGGAGAGCGAGCCACACCTGTATCATGTAAAGAAAGATAGAGAGGATGCCTATTTCTAGAGTACCGCCCTGTCCTGTTTACAGTGAAATCAGCCCGAGTATTATCAATTGAGGAAGGCAGAGGTAGAGTCACATTTTCCAATGTGGTGACATTTGGAGGCAGCAGATAAATTTTCACCTTCCATGTTCCCCCAAGAACCTTCTTATTTTTGGAGTGTTTCAGGTCAGGTGAGAAAAAAATAAAAGTTTTTTTCAAGCTAACATTACTTGGCTAAATGGTGAGGACAGAGAGGCTGCTAGTATGATTCAAGAGGACCTTTGCTTTCAATTAGGGCTTTGCTATCACTAGTCAGCAAAGAATATTTTCAGAAACTAATTGTGCAGGTGGGTTCTGCTTTAAGAAAATCTAGCTTTTGAAAATTCCCATTTTTAATAAATTTTAAATTAGAGGCTGGGCTTCCCCCAAAGAATACCTTGAAATAAAAGCTGCCCTAATGTGGCTGAGCATTTGTTTATGAAGCAGTGGTCATTCAGGGCTGGGCCAGGATTAGACAGAGAAACTTGAAGCAAAAGTATCTCGAAGTCTTTTACAGAAGAAGAATCAGAAATCAAGGTAAGGCATTTTACATTGAAGACAGAAGTCAGTAGCAATATAGGGCTTTCATATTCAAAACCTCATGTAAAACTTTTCAGAACAAGAGCTACTGTAAAAAGCCAATCCATTCGTCCATCAAGAGAGTGAAACAGAGGAGGAAGAGCTCTCAGTGGGTAGATACTTCTCCCTGATTCATTCCCATATAGCTCCTGAATAGTCTTTGTAAAATAATTTTGCCCTTGGGAGAGCCTGGTAAAGTGAGGATAGGATAGAAATAAAAATGGGGATCAGATTCTGGCATTTATAGAGTCAGGGTCAAGTTGAAGATAGAGGGCACAGTGATTAGAATCTTGTAGGCGTTTAGGGGGGAAAAACCCCTCAACCCCAAACCTCTTTGTTAAACGTTCCTTTCCTCTAACTTTGCTTAGGGCGAATTTCATCCGTCCGGGAACGAGTATATAATATGTATCAAGACCAAGGTTGCATACCCTGCTGAGAACCATTGGCAGGAAAGTTTGTGGATACTTGGATAAAAATTGTTACCAGGGGCAGCTAGATGGTGCAGTGAATACATCACCGACCCTGGAGTCAGGAGGATCTGAATTCAAATCCAGCCTCAGACACTTAACACTTACTAGCCATGTGACATTGGGCAAGTCACTTAACTCCAATTGCCCTGCCCTCCCCCCTCCAAAAAGCAATAAATAAATAAAATTTGAAAAAAAAAGTTTATTCTTTTAAAAAAATTGTTACCAACATCTATTGCAGCTGGCAGGGTACTTAATTGCAAGGGGGAGACTATTCTTGCCCTCAGTTCTGGGTTCAGTGTGGGGTAGGGTGGTACCATCTGGTTGATGCTGCTTGAAGAAAATGAATTTGATTCTATGATTTGAGTTTTTGTTGTCTGTTATAAGGAACCCTGGAGTGATTCATTGTAGAGAAAAGAAAGCAAAGGGTAAACTTCTGTAATGTGGTAGCCAGCATTGATATAGCACTCTAAGGTTTGCAGAGCGCTTTACAGATAAAATCTCTTTTTGTCCTCACAACAACCCTGCAAAGTAGATGCTGTTGCTCTTCCCATTTCATAGATGAGGGAACTGGGGCAGACTGTGGTTAAGTGATTTGCTCAGGGGTCACTCACACAACTAAGTAAATGTCTGAGGCCGGAGTCAAGGCTTTCTGACTCTAGGCCCGGCACTCGGCCTACTGTACCACTTAGTAGAGCTTCCTGAACTTTCCAGACAGTGAAAAGACAGAATGTCAGAGCTGGAAGGGAGCCTACATCACCTAACCCAAACCCTTTATTTTACCATGACACAGCTGACTCCCAGGGAGGGGATGTATCTTGTCCAAGACCTCACAGTAAGTTAGTTATAGAACCCGGAGACCAGGGGGGTCCACAGTCTAGGGACCTCCCTAGTCCATCGGCAAGGATAAACCAGGAGAAGGTGGTTATTGGCCCTGGTTGAAGGGATGTGTCACAAAGAGTTAGGTTACATCATTTTACTACCCAAGATAAGTCTTTGTACGTAGCAAGGGCTCAATAAATATGTTTGTTGGATGAATTCATCCATCTAGAAATTTGCTAAGGCCTATTATGGCCACAGTCCTGTGTTAGGCACTGTGGGAGATATAAGACCAGGAGAAGACTTGACCTCCCCAAACCAATAGCCAACATGGGGAGGCAGGTCTAATACAAGGGAAAGAACAGTGGACAGTGTGGGAGAATGTCTCATTAAGTGCTTGGTGGTGTGGCCAGGTGCTTTGTGCTATATAGTTTGTCACACAATGAACAGACCATGTGGGTTGGAGTGGTCAGGATCATATATTGTGAGCAGCTGGGTGGCATAGTTGATAGAACACTGGGTCTGCAGTCAGGAAAACCTGAGTTCATATCCTGTCTCAAACTGTGTGACCCTGGGTAAGTCACTTAACCAATACCTGTCTCCATTTCATCTGTAAAATTGGGATAATCAGAGCACTTACCTTACCAGGTGGTTGTGAGGATCAAATGAGTTAACACAGGGAAAGGGTTTTTGAGACCTTAATGCTGTATGTAAATGCTAGCTATTATTATTTAGAACTTGAAGGGGCCTCCAAAGTCACATAATGCAGAGGTGTCAGATGTGGCATGCAGCCCATAATTCTCCCAAGTACAGTCAGAACCAGATTAAAATTGGGATAGAGTTAACAAAATAAATAAAAAATACAGTCAAATGCAGATATCATATTTTAAAACTAAGTTAATATGGCAACCATATGGATCCTTATGTACAGATAAGTGACCCCTGTTTCTATCTTTTTTTTGGTAAGGGGGGGAGAGGCAAGACAATTGGGGTTTAGTGACTTGCCCAATGTCACATAGCTAGTAAGTGTTAAGTGTCTGGTCAGATTTGAACTCGGGTCCTCCTGACTCCAGGGCTGGTGCCCTATTCACTGTGCTACCTAGCTGCCTCCCCTTTTTCTTTTTGAGTTTGACACCAGTGACTCACCTAGTCCAAACCCCTTCCTTTTACATAGGAAGAAACCCAGGCCCAATGTCATTAAATGACTTGCCCAGTGTCAACCAGGTAGGAAGTATCAGGTGAGATTTGGGACTCCAGGCCTAATGCTCTTTCTACTGTGCCACCCTACGTGGATGGAAGTTGACAGTGGGGAAGTAAGACTTGGGCTGATTTTTGAAGGATCGGTAAAATACAGCTGGGTGGCAAATGACACAGGAGAACTTTCTGGGCAAGGGTAACATGAACAAAGGCTCCCTCATCTGATCTGCTAGCCCTTATCAGCCCTTATGAAAGCCTTACGGTCCACTTTGCAGCATGTATATTGTACTGTGCATGTGTCTTACCCTCCCCTACTAGGGGGATAAGAGAGCAGAGATAGCCTTTTTTTTTTTTCTTTGCATCTCCCCGACACTAAGCCCAGAACCATGGACAGAGTAAGCATTCAGTCTAGGTTTGTTGAATGAATGAATGGGCACAGCATGTTTGTGTGGTGGTGCAGAGACAAACTTGACTCCAGTGCAAGGTATGTGTTGGGGAGGAGGAGGAGACAGATTGTGGAGGGCCTTGAAAGCCAGACAGAGGAGTTTGGACTGCACGCAGGGAACAATAGGGCTCCATTGAAGATTTTGTCTCCCAATCCGCCCTTCTGTTCCCAGAACCCGGGAGTTTAGAATTGCGATGCTTGGACTGAGCTCTGGGAGCCACGTGCACTTTTCTTCCAAATGGGCAAAGTGATTGCCAAGCCCTGCCTTTGAAGTTTCACAAAAGCAGAGAGAGACTTTGCAGACGGTAATTCTAGCTACTGCGGCTAAAATCATATAGACTGGCAAAAATGCTATCCAAACACGCTTAATCCCAGTCAAAGGATTAGTTTCTTAGAGAGAAGCTCCACCTATACTTAATAGTTTTAAAGTTGTTCTAGGTATCAGTTAGATTTTTAATTTTGCCGTTCTCTCTAGCAGTGTGAGGATGTGGGCAGAATTTTGACTCATCAGAATTGATGTTTAATTTTTTTTGGAGGGGGTTTTTTTCTGGGGAGAGTGGAGGAAGAAAGTTTTGGAGTTTTCATTTGGTTCTAGAGGGCCTTTCTTATTTGTTATTATTATTTCTTTTGGCCGGGTGAGGGTGAGGGAGGAGCGGAATGACTTCAGGCCCCCTCCCACTGGGAGGAGAGACTGAATGAACCCACACTCCACCCTTGTCTTTCCTACCCCTGTGAAAGAGGTCTGAAGTTCTGTCCTGGCAATCCCACTTGGGGAATCAACCAGCAAGGTAAATATATGGATTATCCTAAAATTTCTGCAGCAATAGGGCGAGTTATTATTGATTCACAGAGCACGACAAAACATCACTGCATGAATTAGCAAACAGCTGTTTCTAATTTGAGTTTAGAACTGTACACAGAGGAACTTGTTTTACTGTTCACTCCTTTCATTTATGATGAATTTTAATCACCGCTACAGGTGAGAAAAATGTAGAAACAAGCTTGTATCTTGTGGAAGAAACAAAGGAGAGACAGATGCTAACAGATTTACAGTCTGTGATAAAAGGGATGTTTTGGTACACTTTACATGTAATTAGAGTGCAGCTGTTTTCAGTCCCAGGTCCACGGAGCACCACAGAACATGGGTTCTGCTGCATTTCCAAGGGGAGTAAAGAAAAACAGTGATTCAACCCTGAAAGCATTTCGTTTATCCTGAGTCGAGCAGAGCATCCGTCCTACCGACCCTCACTGTGTCATTTATTGAAGCCTGATGAAGATTATTTAATGAGGTGTTATTTCCAACTTTTCCCCTTCTCCCTCCCACTTTCCCAAGTGGTAAAAAAACAACAAACAATAAAACCCATCGAACTCAATCTTGGGGTTGGGGGGCTCTGGTTTTTTGAGATAAGTTTTGCTCAGCCCTGGATAGGCTATGAAGTGGGAGGAGGGGGGAATCTTGTGAGACCTGCTTGGCTCTTTCCAAAATGGCTGGGGTTTGTCCTTCTCCCTAGCCCCCACTGAGCTGCCCTCTTCAAGAATTTAACCATAGTAAACACTCCAGTAAATTAATGTGGGGTGGCTTTTTTTCTTTCTTGGTCTGTTTAATTTCTGCAATAAAACTAAAGCTCAATTGCATTTTCAATTTCAGCACTAAGTAAATTTGTCTAAGGGATAGAGCGGTGCAGACTGCTTATATGTTTGTTGAGGTCACGTTGGCTGTGTCTTCAAGGTGAAAGGCGAACTCCTGCCTTCCTGTCAGTGGGCTCCAACCGTTTACCAGTAGGACATTGGCCCTGGGCTTGCTGGGGCTGTGCTTAGGTTATCAGATCCTGACTTTGGTCAGAGGTTCTAGCATTTGGCCCCAAACCCCGCTTATAGGGGTGCTATAGATTTCTTTATTTTAGTTTTTGCTATATTTCTGAGGATGCTTGCTTTTCACTAGAGAGGTAGGGAAAGGGACCATCTCTAATGATTTCCCCAAGTGGTACATGCTCTCTCTCTCTCACTCTCTCTCTCTCTCTCTCTCTCTGGTCCCTGAAGTGTGACTTCCCAGGAAAAGGAAGGGAAGGGGAGAAATGTGAGAGGATTCATTTGTTGAATCTAGGCATCATGAACAATAAGTTCAGATTACAGAGATCTCAAAATATCCTATACCACAACAACAGAGGATTTTGTGATGAGTTATTCTGACCGTCCCTCTCCTGTCCTATTCATAAGATTATAGATTTGGAGCTTTGAGAGATTTAGAGGTCACCTAATCTAACTCCTTCATTTTACAGATAAGACCTAGAGAGGCTAAGTGACTTGTCTAAGGTCGTACAGGTACTAAGTAGCAGAGTCAGACTCTGAATCCTTGCCTTCTGATTTCAAAAATAGAACTGTTTCCAAAACATCCCAGCTTCCCTGAGTACTTAGAGTAGAAATTATTCTTCCTCATTCTCTGTGCCATATATTCCTGTGTCTTTGGTGGCTAATGATCTCACCCACCATTAAAAGTACCTTTGAAATTTTCATATAAATAATGTGGAAATTGGATTTGATTTGTTGGGAAAAAAATAATTTTACCTACTATTAGTAAGGACCAACCAGACACATACGTGTTATGTACAATTTTGTTTTCAACTAAACAGTTTACTTAATTGTTATCATTTGAAGTTGTTAGTACATTAAAATGTGTTTTAAAAGACCCAGCAATTAAAAGAATGAATGTAAGCACAGTTCTGCACATCAAGTCACCAGGCTCAACAAGCACCATTTTGATGTGCAAAGTGCCCCTTAATGGAGACAGCAGCCATCTGTTAAATAAACCATTAGGAACAGTAGAGACAGGGACAGTTTGCAAGGTTTAGTTTCCAGGTTTGCCTCTATCAGACCCAGAGGTAATGCTCGGATGGGAACAATCTGTGTTCCCCCATCCCAATTTGCTCATCTGTAAAATGGGGCCAATGATACCTGGTGGTACTCATTTCACAAAGCTCTTGAAGGCTCAAATGAGCTAGTATGTGTAAAATGCTTTGCAGTAACCTAAAAGTGCTATGTAAACATCAGTTATTTTATTATTAAAGTCCCTATTTGGTGTTCATATTTACAGATTCTACCTTGAGACAGTTGTTCACACTTTGTTCATAATAGTAATGATTCTGAGAATGAATTAGGAGAGTAAAGCACCTCTGACAGTCATTTAAGTCAAGTGATGTCATTTGAGTCAAGAGGGAAGTACAATTGGATTGTTTTACTTTTAGCTAGGAGGGCTTGTATTTATTACTTGAGGTGGGAGGGGCACTTGTAGTTGTCAACAGGTATACTTAGGTCGAGTGGGACAGGAGTGTGGGTGGGCAGCCAATCTCTGGTGAATCAGAGACTAGGAATAGATGTCTAGGGATTGGATGGAAATCTGGTTCATCTACTTATTTCAGGAAGCCACAATAACTGTTACATTCACTCCAGCCTGTCAGAGGTAAAGAGGAGGCAGGAGGGTAAAAAGAAGACAGTCTTGTGGAAGTGAGAAGCCAACATTTGGGATGATAGAATAGGGAGGGGACCTGTGGTTTCTCCAGTTCTAGGGGGATTGCCCCTATGAAGAAACAATTTCAGTACAGGCTGCCAGTCTCTCTCTAGCTTATGATCATAGAGAGTTTCCTAGAGCAGTGAACTGTTCAGTGACATACCTAGGTTGCATATCCATTATGTGTTAGTGGTAAGATAAGAACTCAGGATTTCTTGACTCCAAATTCACCTTTCTAACCACTTTGGCTTAGTTACCTCCTCCTACAGTTCATAAATCAATGATATGGTATATTAATACCCTCTCTCCCCCCTAATAGAAGAAAGCTAATTCCCTTCCCTCCTACAATAAACAAGTACCACTTCCCAAACTTCTCAGTGAAATGGAAATAGCAGTGAGGAGGCATAGTAGAAAGGGCTGTACTGGGAGTCAGGAAGTCCCGAGTTAAAATCCAACCTCAAATACTTACTGTGACAATTTACTTGACTGCTGTCTGCCTCAGTTTACTCGCTCATAAAATGGGGCTAATATTTGCCTTCCAGGGTTGCTGTGAGGATCCAGTGAGACAACATTTAAGTGCTTTTCAGACTGAAAACACTATATAAATGCAAGCTGTTATTGTTAGTGATTATAAATTGGACCCGATCCTAAATTCTCCAATCTTTACAGTGTACAGGGTCCTATTTTGGAAGACCAAGTGGGTTTGTCTCTCCTCCGTTTGCAGAGACTACCCCAGAGCCCATGGCAGGTTCAGTGTAAACTCCTGAATTAGAATACTACTATTCGTAGAAATAATAACAGCTTGTATTTGTCTATCTCCTTCCTCTGGGGAATTCAAATTGTCGTATGGACATCATCTCATTATACCCAGTAGTGTCCTGGGGAGGGAAAGAAGGGGAATTCTGCTGATGGGGAAACGGGAGCCCAGATCGCTCATGGGATCTGCTGGATACCGTACGGAACGTTAGGAGTCAAACCCCGTGTGGAGCTTAGGTCACCTTGTCCCGTACTCTCTGCTTACTTTTGGAGATGTCGATTTTTAACCGTCCAGGAGAGAGTATTAGTGTAGATAATTCAAATGGCTTTATAATTTTTTGAAAACCTGCCACGCCTGCTTTGCCTTGTATTTTCTTTAGGATAACATTAATGTGCATTTGTGCTCTCTGCAAATACGCCTTTGTTAGTGGCCTAGATGTGCGCCGTGAACACCTGTTGGTACTTACGTTAGCTCTAGGTAGTCTGTGAAGTAATGAAAAAAGTACTGGGTTGACAGTCAGATGACCTGGATTCGAATCCTGGTGCTGACACTGTTTGGGTGACTTTGGGCAAATGATTAAACCCTACTTGGCCTCAGTTTCCTCCTTTGTAAAATGGGGAATAATAAAACTTGTAATACATAACTTTATAAGGATGGTTGTAGGATGGGCAAGTAAAGCTCAATACAGAATTTTAACGTAACTTTTAACGTAAATGTCTGTTATCATCATCATTATTATTTCCTGCTGTTGTGACCGTGGACAAGTAGCTCTAACTCTCTAGGCCTCGGTTTACGCATCTGTAAAATGAGATTAGATGATCTTGCGAGTTCTTAACATCTCTAGATCCTGTAACAATAACAATAATAACAGTATTTATGTAGCACTTTTAAGGTTTGCACTTTACAATTTTTACTTTACAAATTTTATCTCACTTCATCTTCACAACACCCTTGGGAAGTAGGTACTATTATTATCCCCATTTCACAGATGGGGAAACTGAGGCCGAGAGGTTAAGTGATTTGCCCAGGGTTGCACTGCTTGTGAGTTTCTGAGGGTAGGATTTGAACTTGGGACCTTTCACTTTCAGGACCAACATTGTCCACTACAACATCCGTCCCATATCCTCCATGCCTTTATTAGCGCTGTTTTTTCACAGTGTGAGGGTTATCTGCAGCCTTATTCTTTGGTACTTCAGAGATGCTGTTGTGTTGTTCAGTTGTTTTTAAGTCATGTTTGACTCTTCGTGACCCATTTGGGTGTTTTGAGGTTTTTTTTTGGGTGAAGATACCAGGGTGGTTTGCTATTTCCTTCTTCAGTTCATTCTACAGATGAGTAAACTGAGGCACACAGGATTAAGTGACTTGTTCAGGGTCACACAGCTAGTAAGTGTCTGAAGTCACATTTGAACTCAGGCCCATCACTATCCACTGAGCCACCGAGGTGCCGCCTTCATTTTGCAGACTTTGTTTCTAACCCACTACCAGGTTGGTGGAATGAATGACTTCCAGAGACAAGACCTGAAGCAGCAATCCCTGAAACAGCTAGTCAACTTGACAAACTCGTAAGGGTGTGTTTGGGAGGCTGGAAGAGGCGGGGGTAGAGGTAAGTGGGGGAGGGAGGAGGTGGAGGAGCCGGGGGCTGAGAAGATGTCTAAGGGATGAACATTTTTTAAAGAAAAAAGGAATTGAAAGTACACTGAAAACCGAGGCATCAACATTTGGTCGACATTTGCATTATTTCACACCCGAATATTAGTGTCCCGGGCGCCGTATGCCGTGTGAAGGAATCAGTCTGCACTGTATTTTAATCTGCTTGACTGTCTCGATGCTCTTGTTGCATTCGAGTTCTCACAAAGTTGCTCTTGCCTTTGTTATAATGAGATCTTCAATCGCCTCTGCCCTGTGCTGATTGTTGACAGCCTCTTAATTGACTAGGTCTAGAACTCAAATGAGGGCTGGTTGTGCTGTGGCTGGGGATGGATGGCTGGACACTGAAGCCTCATGAGGTGCACGGAGGCCTTGCCAAGTTGTTTTTCTGGCTCGTTCCCCACAGACTTCCTCCTTCCCACCTAGGCCTCCGGGCCCCATGGTGACTGGGCATTGGCAGCCAACCCTCCCTCTCCTCCCAGCCTCTTTCTCCAGCAATCTGGACAGCCTACTGATGACCCTTTCTGGGGTAGAATTTGGGTCACATTGGAGGAGGGGGCGTGCTTCTAAAGAAGAGCTGGCTCTTCCCATAGAGCCTCTTGCTCCACCATATGTCTCAGAAGGAGAACCCTGGTGTTTTGGAGGCTTATTCTGGTTCTGGGTGAGAGAGAAAGATAATATTAATAGTTTGCATATTAATAATACAGCTCTTTGGTGCAGACCTTGATTTCATTAGCAAGGAAAGTTTGGGTGAGGAAACTCTAAAGATGGCTGAGATAGGCAGCTGCTCTTCAGCTTAAGCTCCTTAGAGGATTGACAAGGGCACTTAGGGATTCAGTGACTTGCCCTAGGTCCTAGGTGTCAGAGGTCGTGTATACGAACCTGTTTTCTCTGCGTTCTACCCATTTCATATAGTTCTGTAGTTAAAATCTACAAAGTATTTTTCTTACATGGCAAGGTAAGTAGAAGCATTGTTTGTTATTTCCATGTTTACATGTGAGGAAACAGGATTCTAGAGGTTGTCACTTACCCTGGATTACTAGGAAATACAGCAGCTATGGCTCGTGTCTGCTAGCTGTCTTAGCAGATGGCCAGTACATCAAAATCTGAATTCTGCCGTTGTTGATTGCATCATTCCCTTATTTACTCAAATGGATCTGTGAGGCCATTCATGAGACTATTCATTCCAATGATACAGATCGCAACCAGGTCACATTTTGCCCATCTTGTGAAGTACTTGACAATGTCTCCCTATTAGTTCACCATAGGGTCAGACCGAGTGAACTAGAGATGTTTCTTTGCTTTCTCTTATATTATAGAAGAGTTAAACATTTTATTTTTACACTATATACACTTTTCTCCCAAATCCTTCAAACAACCCTCTGCTGCAAAGTACATTCACTGAAAACAATTGAGCAAAACTTCCTCTTGGTGTTGATTGCAGCTAGTTCCTCCAAAGTGCTCTGCTTTCCCATGTTTCTTTGCCTTAGTCATACTTGTCATTCTCTGTGGCAAAGGAATATTTCGTGACATTCATATACCATAGCCTGTTAGGGCATTCCCAGCATCATTCTCTTAGATAGTGAATGTGTCCAGCCAGCTGGGGAATAGAGTCAGCGAAATTGTTGATCTCTCTCTGTGTACGTGTTGGTGAGGGTACACTCTGCCCTCTTTCTGTTCTGAACCATTTGGGAAGAACTTCAGTACATTTCTTCCAGAACTTCAAATTGTGGCCACCTACTCCCCATTCCCCACCAAGAAGCATCTTGTATTTGATCCCCATTGCTATTCCTAGAGAGAGCCTTTGCATTTAGAAGATACCTGATAGAGAAGGAGCTATGGGACAGTGATGATACATGTTCTTGGAGCTACTTGATATATGTGCTGGGCATTAACGGAGCCAATTAGGCCCCTGCTCCCTGCCCACTTGAGCTCTGCTGCTTCATCCAGTCCCATCCCATCCCATCCCATCCTGTCCCATCCCATCCCATCCCATCCCATCCCATCCCTTCCCTTCCCAGGGATGACTTATGTTCCAAAGCCTGTCTAATGTTCTTTTTTTCTTAATTAAACTTTTATTGAATTTTCTTCTCCTTTTAATACTGGTTTTGGTTCTTGTCTTCAATGATGACAGAAGCCTGGGAGTAGCCATGTGAGTCCCGTTTCTGAGAGTCCCATTTTGCAGGATTAGCCGTTTTTAATGACTTTAATCTTCTTTTTGAAAGTGATTTCCCCCCCCTCATTCTGTTAAATTCCTTTGATTGTATTAATGCAGAATTATTATTCCAAGGGATGGGGAAAAATTAGGGTCCAGCATTGGCAGCTGTTTGACACCACGTCTTAAGAATATCTTCTGATGTCCTCACCTCTACTATGCCTTTCTTTAGGGGAGCTCACTGCATTTCCACCTCTTGCCATGTTAGAGGAACTCTGGTGATAAGCGCATTGATCAGTTGTGAAAAAATAACTCAGAGCTGGGAGCAGACATTAACAGCGTAGTGAGTACTTAATTAATGCTTATTAATTTGACTCACCTTCATACTACAGGAGCAGGGAAAGGAATAAGCATTTAGATAGCACCTATTGTATGCCAGGGATTGTTGTGCTTAGTACCTTACAGATATTATCTCCTTTGATGACAGATTCACTTACTCTTTCTCCCTCCACCCCCAACTCCCTTCCCCTTTGGGGTCCCAGAAACTTTAAAGAATGACAAGTCTCACTTGACTTGCCTCTATACCAGAGGAGAAGGGAAGGGAATAAGCCTTTATGTCTAGGGCCTGCTGTGCCCAGGCGTTGTGCTTGGTGCTGCCCAGATAGCTCGCTTGGTGATAACAGCGATCCGCCCTCCCCTCCCTCTCTCTCCCCACGGGGCCCTAGGAGCTCGTATGAATGGCAGATTTCCCTCCCTCTGCCTCCCTCCCAGTCTCGTGGACTCGCTGGTCTCCTTCAGAGCACAGCTTGGGTTCCCCCTCTCCAATGAGGCTTTTCCTGACTCCTCCAGCTATGAGAACTCTGTTGCTCTTGAAGTTACTTATTTTTTTTTATTTTGTCCTCTGCGTTTACTTATCTATGTACATGTTGTATCCCAGTAAAATGTAAACTTTTTGGGGGCAACAGCTGGTTTTCATTTTTGTCGTTGTACTACCAGCCTTTTGTAGAGATTCTTCACTTCAACCAACACTTAAATGGTTCTCGAATTGAATTGAAATGCATTGAAGCTGCTTCCCAATTGATAAATGCACTAAATCTCCAAACCATTTTCAAAAAGGAGTTTTTAACCTTTTTTTGACATAGACCCCTTTGGCTGTGTGGTGAAGCCTATGGACCCCTTCTCAGAATAATGCTTCTTAATGCGTGAAAGAAAATGTCTATTATTATGAAAGGAGCCAGTTACACGGAAATACATTTATAAAATTATTTAAAAACAAAAACAAGGTCGCTGACCCAGGTTAAGAACCCCTCATTTACAGAGTAAAGACAGCTGGACACAAAAAGTTAATAGCTTTTTTTTTTTGGAAGCAAACAGCAATTTGATTTTTCAACTTTTTATGTAAACATGGCCAATTTCCCCAATTCATCTTTTTCAATTTAAAACAACCTCATTTCATTTGAATGCAAATAATTATCATCTCAGCAAGTGCTCAGTTTTGCCATCCGCACAATAAAATGCTTAGCCTTGTTTTCTAAAATTGTTCGTAAGTCTACCCTGCTCTGCCTCTGAAGCAGAAGGCAATTGGAGCTTGGGGACTGAGGAGAACCTGACTTTTCGGGTTTCCTCCAGGGGGCATGAGGTCCTCACTCGGACTGTATGTGTTCAGAGGGATTGCTTAAGCAAGAGTATAGACTTGTAAGATTTGGGGAGGGGGCAGAGGAGGAGAAGGAGCAGAGCTTGGATTTATACTGAGGTCCTCCTCTGTTTAGACAACTGAAGATTGGTGGTGCCCAGACTGAAAGATGCATGAAAGGCTGGTGGGCTGTTTTTTGAGAAAGAATAACTTCCTACCACCCTCTTGCCCCTTTCCTGCTTGCTCTCTTGGCTTCTACTTTTTTCATTCAGACCTTTTCTCTAATATGTAATGTTCTTGGAGGAGCAAAAGCTTTTAGCCTGTTGGCTTATGGATTGGATTGGCCAAAGAGTCTATGTGCATTCAAGTAACAGATATATTTTGATACAGTAAAACATTGAAAGCAAAAACAAACAAAAAACCCCAGCCCAGCCTCACAAGTTGGGGGCGGGATCACTATGTGCTAGTGAACCAATCACCCTAGTTCCAGCCTTAGCCTCCTTCTCCATCCCTTTTGTCTCTTGGCCCCTGGAGAAGCCCAGCTGGCGTGAGTTGGGAATTACCAGGCAGTGATCCACGATGCCTCCCCACCGAATGTAATCCAGGAAGTGGGCAGCCCAGCTGGATTGTTCCAGTCCAAAGGGCCCAGTAATGTGAGGACCCCAAGGGACCTCATCTTGTTTCCTTGGGAAAGGAACCTTTGCTGGTGGTATCAGAGGGTGAGATACTACTAGGAAGGAAGGAACACTTGGGAAGCTGGACCCCTTGATATGACTTACGACAATTTGTTTTCCAGTTTGGGGGAGCATTCAGGAGTGATGGGAGAAGATGAGGATTAAAATCTGGAGCTCCATGGGGGCCTGGGTTTGTACTTAGCTACATGGAGCGTCTTTGTCGGACATACACATCTGATTAGTGTGCTGCCTTTCAGATTGCTGGCAAATGGTTAGGGTTGTGCTACAGGGGAGTGGTAGGACACTTAAATCCTGGCAGTGCCAGTGAGGCAGCCAGTACCATTGCATCTTGAGAAGGAGGAGGGCGATTGGTTTTGGGTGAAGGGTAAGAACTTAGAGGGTTTTTAGACCAGATTTTGTGTGAGCATCTTTATTCAATTTCTCTCCACAGCTATGAATTGTCCCTTTTCCAGGGCGAGAACATGTGCTTCTGAACTCTGTCTCGGTGTGTGAGTGTGTTTGTGCACACATGCCTGTGTGAGGGTGTGTGTGTGTATGTGTGCATGTGTGCACGTGCCCGCTCCCTCACATGAAAGGCCTGGGAGGCCACTTTTATTGGCTGCTTTAAGAACTAGTTGGAATGGGATCATTAAATGTTTTATAAGAGTAAACGGTCCTGTTTGTCTGGGAGGAAGCAGAGGGAGGGAGGAGGAGAGCAGGGAGAGCTGCTTTGCTGGGTTTACACACACACAAAAAAGGTCAGTGCAGCTTAATTTAATGTTTTGTTTGTCTCTCCCCTCCCCCGCAGCAGCTCTGTGGCCTATTTCATTCATTATTGAGTTTTATATCCTGCTTGACATGAAACGTGATCTTTTCAACTGACTGCACAGGACGGCTGGCTTCATTCTGTTCTCCTTATCTTTAGTATCTTTAGTAACTTAACTTTTCCCTTCTTGGGCTATGTGGTTTTGTTTTTTCTTCAACAGCCAATTTTTGTTTGTGTCGTTGTCTTGAGCCCACTGGGGAGTTGATAGGACTGGACAGCGCCTTCTCCCCTTAGGTAGATAAAGATTTCTCAGCTCTTTGGTGAAGCCTTGCCTGACCCTTCCCTGTCACTAATAGGTTTATAGGTCCTCCCTTACATTGTGTTTGGGTCCTTAATGAAGATCCTGGTATCTTGGAAACATCTTCTGGTTGACATCTGTGTAAGGACATAATGCCAAGCCATTTTATTGGGGACCCCAGCCCCTTTGGTGGTATGCCATGGACAGATATACAAACAAGAGAGAAATCTCTCCTTAAGTGATAGGGCCTTGAGGGACCTAACCGTCTCAATTCTTTTTACTTCATTTCCACATGCTTTCTACTAACTTTTTGGAGTTTTCTTTCCATATTATTTGCATTATGCCACTTTTCTCCTCTTTCCCAAAGAGTCATGTATGGCATTTATTAATTTAGCAGTCAGTTAAAATGAAGTCAGATTAATTTGGGTTTTGAGACTTTTTTTTTTTTTGGAGGGAGGGTAGAAATTTTCTGTGACCCTTAGAGATACCACTCAATACTGGAACATTATAGACTCAATGATTGAGACTTGGGAGTCTCAGTGATTGTCAGCTGGTGCAAACTAGCAAAAGATTAGGTTGGAGGAAGCCAGCCCCTTACTGTCAGTGGGAAGTTAGCCCTAGAGGCCTCCCCACTCCAGTGACGACTTCCAAGTTGGCATGTGCTCTGGAGGTACTCACGTGTCTTAGAGCTTACCCTGGGATTTAACCTCTTTGGGGAGGTGTAGGGCCTTGGGGGACAATGGTAGCTAAGAAGGCCATGGGTAGGTGTGTTATTAATGGAAAAGATGTTTCCCATTAGCATCTGGCCAAGCTTCTTGAGAAATGACACCGTGTGCTGTTTGCTTTCCCAACATCCTTTATAATCTGAAAGGCATCTTGTCCCCGTTCCCTCTCTGTCTGTGTCTTTGATTCCTTTTGTTTTCTTTCTGCCCCCTGCCCCTCACTCCCCGTTTTCCTCTGAGCACTTGGTTTGCTGTGCAGCAGTAGAAGGCACAGTGTTGTCGAGAAGCTTTGTCCTTATTTCGCAGATGCCCTGGGAATCGTCTCTAATCTCCTTTCTGCTTCCCCATTACAGATGGTGATGACGACCCACAGCTCTCCTGGGTGGCTTCATCTCCCTCCAGCAAAGATGTTGCGTCACCTACTCAGATGATAGGAGATGGGTGTGACCTCGGCATCGGAGAGGAGGAAGGGGGGACCGGCCTGCCCTACCCGTGTCAGTTTTGTGACAAGTCCTTCATCCGCCTGAGCTACCTTAAGAGGCACGAGCAGATTCACAGCGACAAACTCCCCTTCAAGTGTACCTACTGCAGCCGTCTCTTCAAGCATAAGAGAAGCCGGGACCGGCACATCAAACTCCACACGGGCGACAAGAAGTATCACTGCCACGAGTGCGAGGCGGCCTTCTCCCGCAGCGACCACCTCAAGATCCACCTCAAGACCCACAGCTCGAGCAAGCCCTTCAAGTGCACGGTCTGCAAGCGGGGCTTCTCCTCCACCAGCTCCCTGCAGAGCCACATGCAGGCCCATAAGAAGAACAAGGAGCACGTTGCCAAGTCGGAGAAGGAGACCAAGAAGGACGACTTCATGTGTGATTACTGTGAGGACACCTTCAGCCAGACCGAGGAGCTGGAGAAGCACGTCTTGACCCGCCACCCCCAGCTCTCGGAGAAGGCTGACCTGCAGTGCATCCACTGCCCAGAGGTCTTCGTGGATGAGAACTCGCTGCTTGCCCATATCCACCAAGCCCACGCCAACAAGAAACACAAGTGCCCCATGTGCCCAGAGCAGTTTTCCTCAGTGGAGGAGGTCTATTGTCACCTGGACAGCCACCGGCAGCCAGATTCCAGCAACCACAGCATCAGCCCTGACCCTGTGCTGGGGAGCGTGGCATCCATGAGCAGTGCCACCCCTGACTCGAGCGCCTCTGTGGAGCGAGGCTCCACCCCAGACTCCACCTTGAAGCCTTTAAGGGGCCAGAAAAAGATCCGGGCTGTGGACCGGGAGGAGGGGCAGAGCTGGTCCAAGGTCACCTATAGCTGCCCCTACTGCTCCAAGAGAGACTTTAACAGCCTTGCTGTCCTGGAGATTCACCTGAAGACGATCCATGTGGACAAGCCCCAGCAGAGCCACACGTGCCAGGTCTGCTTGGACTCTATGCCCACGCTGTATAACCTCAATGAGCATGTACGGAAGGTCCACAAGAACCATGCCTACCCCATGATGCAGTTCAGTAACATCTCTGCCTTCCACTGCAACTACTGCCCTGAGATGTTTGCCGACATCAACAGCCTCCAGGAGCACATCCGGGTCACCCACTGTGGCCCCAATGCCAACCCTGCAGATGGCAACAATGCCTTCTTCTGCAACCAGTGCTCCATGGGCTTCCTCACTGAGTCCTCCCTCACGGAACACATCCAGCAGACCCACTGCAATGTGGGGAACTCAAAACTGGAATCCCCTGTTGTACAGCCAACACAGTCGTTTATGGAAGTTTACTCCTGCCCATATTGCACAAACTCCCCCATTTTTGGCTCCATCCTAAAGCTTACAAAGCATATTAAAGAAAACCACAAGAATATTCCGTTGGCACACAATAAAAAGTCTAAGGCAGAGCAGAGTCCAGTTTCTTCTGATGTGGAAGTCTCATCCCCTAAAAGGCAACGACTCTCTGCTAGCATCAACTCTGTTTCCAACGGTGAATACCCATGCAATCAGTGTGATCTCAAGTTCTCCAACTTTGAAAGTTTCCAAACCCACTTAAAATTGCATCTGGAGCTGCTTTTAAGGAAACAGTCATGCCCTCAGTGTAAAGAGGACTTTGACTCCCAGGACTCACTCCTGCAGCACCTCACGGTCCACTATATGACCACCTCGACCCATTATGTGTGTGAGAGCTGTGACAAGCAGTTCTCATCCGTGGACGATTTGCAGAAGCATTTGCTGGACATGCATACTTTTGTGCTGTATCACTGCACTCTCTGCCAAGAAGTCTTCGATTCCAAGGTGTCCATCCAAGTGCATCTGGCAGTGAAACACAGCAATGAGAAGAAGATGTACCGTTGCACGGCCTGTAACTGGGACTTCCGGAAGGAGGTGGACCTGCAGATCCATGTCAAGCACAGCCACCTGGGCAATCCCACCAAGTCACACAAGTGCATCTTTTGTGGGGAGACCTTTAGCACTGAGGTGGAGCTGCAGTGCCATATCACCACCCACAGCAAGAAGTACAACTGTAAGTTTTGCAGCAAAGCCTTCCATGCCATCATCCTCCTGGAGAAGCACCTCCGGGAGAAGCATTGTGTCTTTGATGCAGCAGCAGAGAACGGCACAGCCAATGGCATGCCACCAGCGGGCAAGAAGGCGGAGCCGGCTGATATCCAGAACATGCTCCTGAAGAACCCTGAAGCTCCTAACAGCCACGAGGCCAGCGAGGATGACGTGGATGCATCAGAGCCCATGTATGGCTGTGACATTTGTGGGGCAGCCTACACCATGGAGGTTCTGCTGCAGAACCATCGCCTGAGGGACCACAACATCCGGCCTGGTGAGGACGACTGCTCCCGGAAGAAGGCGGAGTTCATCAAAGGCAGCCACAAGTGCAATGTCTGCTCACGGACCTTCTTCTCGGAGAATGGACTGCGGGAGCACATGCAGACCCACCGGGGTCCCGCCAAGCATTACATGTGCCCAATATGTGGGGAGAGGTTCCCGTCGCTGTTAACACTCACGGAGCACAAGGTGACACACAGCAAGAGCCTGGACACAGGTACCTGCCGCATCTGCAAGATGCCCCTTCAGAGCGAGGAGGAGTTCATTGAACACTGCCAGATGCACCCCGACCTGCGCAACTCCCTCACCGGCTTCCGGTGTGTAGTCTGCATGCAGACGGTCACCTCCACCCTAGAGCTTAAGATCCACGGCACCTTCCACATGCAGAAGCTGGCGGGCAACTCGGCCGCCTCCTCCCCCAACGGCCAGTCGCTGCAGAAGCTCTACAAATGTGCGCTTTGCCTCAAAGAGTTTCGAAACAAGCAGGACCTGGTGAAATTGGATGTCAACGGCTTGCCCTACGGCCTGTGTGCCGGCTGCATGACCCGCAGCACCAATGGACAGGCATCTGGCCTGACCCCACCAGAGGCCAGCGAGCGGCCGTGCGGGAGCCTCCGGTGTCCGGAGTGTAGTGTCAAGTTTGAGAGTGCAGAAGACCTGGAGAGCCACGTACAGATGGATCACAGGGACCTGACACCTGAGACGAGTGGGCAGAGGAAAGGTGCCCAGACGTCTCCTATCCCCAGAGTGAGTAGCCCTGATGACCTCTGCTCCCCTCCTCTGCCTGGGGCACCCCCTCATTGATGGTGTGGGCGGATTTCCGCTCTGATTTGAGACCACAGGCCTAATTTTGAACCAGTACATTGTTGGATCTTCTGGCATTTCAGTACTAGAGGCCAGGTGTTTCTGCTAGTTATCATTGAAATAGGAGGCCAATGCAGGGGGTGACGTCTCTTCTTCCTCCCTTCTCCCTACCTCCATCCCTGTGCACGCACACACACACACGCACACACACACACACACACACACGCACACACACATATGCACACACGCATGCACGCACACACGCACACATGCACACACGCGCACGCACACGTGCACACACACGCACATTCACACACGTCCACGTGCACACACGCGCACACACGCGCACGCACACGTGCACACGCACACACATGTGTATGCACACACACGTGTACACACACACGTACACACGCACACACACACCCCTTTGTGGACAAATCTTTTTCATTTTGACACTTAAGTGTCACTGGGATCATAGGGCCCATGGTATTTCCTTGCCGGTTCATTGATTGATTTGAGATGGAAAACGCCCTAGAGTTCATCTAGTCCCGTTTTACAGATGAGGAAAATTGAGCCCCCCCTTGCAGAAGTTCACACAGATAACAGAAATGATAACAATGAGTCACAGTTTGTAGCAGTCCACAAGCTGATGGACCACTCAGCCTCCATCCTTGTGAGGCTGGTAGTACGGGGATCATCATCCCCACTTTGCCGATGAGAAAAATATACCTCAGATAATTAGAATGGCTTACCTTTGGTCCCCTGGCCAGCAGGTGTGTTTATTCCTTTCAGAGGTGGGTTGAGAAAGTATAAACTCACAGAATTTAGAACTAGAAAGCCCTTTGAGGTTGGACCCTACCTTCTCATTGCATGCCATTCATCACTTTGGCAGGGCTGAAAGGGAGACACATTTGGAGTCAGGAGACTTGGGTTCAGATCTTGGCTCTGTGTGCTTCGGGCCAGTCTCTTTATTTCTCTGGGTATCAGTTTTCACATCTGTAAAATGAGGGGAAGGGGTAAGATGGGCTCCAAGGTCCCATCCAGTTCTAAAACTATGATTTGTGATCAAAGATTTGAACCAAAATTTCCCAGTCCAAACCCAGTTCTCTTTCCACCATCCTCATCAGTTTCTTACAAGAACCCCTTGTCTGGCTGCATCTCCCTGATTTGGGGAGCAGCCCTTTCCTGGATGACTGTGGGGCTTGGGTCCAGGAGGCTGAGTGGAGACATTCTATAGGAACTGCACTCTTCCATCTGGCTGTTTGCTTCTCAAGCATTAGACCTGTAGGCCTTAGGATTCTCTCCGGGTTTGTGTTGTTTCCAGATGGGTGGAGATGCCAAATGTTTCCTAAGAGTAAACTGTTCCAGGTGCTACTGTTGCTGGCCTTGAGGGAGGCAGGATTTGGGGCTGTAGCCTTTTGCCACAGGTGCTTGCTGTGGGCCTGTTTTGCTGGTGGTGTTTGGCCTTGGGACTTGGCAGTAGGCTCCATGCTGGGGAGCAGGGGGTGGGGGAAAGAGAGAGTGAGAGAGACAGAGACAGAGAGACACAGAGAGAGAGAGACAGAGAGAGAGACAGAGAGACAGAAAGAGTGAAACAGAGAGACAGAGTGAGACAAAGAGAGAGACCACGCACAGAGGGAAAGAAGGAGGGACGCGGGAGAGATAGAAGAACAGACAGAGACAGAGTGAAGAGAGAGATTCATATAGAAACCTAACATGTTTTCACTGAGAGAAAACTTAGAGAACTTTTATTTTGTTCAGCCTTTTTTTTTTATGGAAGTGAAAATATAGCTCAAACATAGGAAGGTGACAGCTGGAGACATAATCAGATGGACTTGGAAAAAGCGTAGTTTTCCCAAATCTTAGAGAGACAGAGATGCAATCTTAGCCAGTATAGTCACATCTGGAGCTTGGCAGCTGCCTTCCAAAGGTGCAACAACTCGCCAGGTTGCTCCTTGGGACTCCCCATGATTCTGGATATTTGGAGGCTGTGTTGGCAAGCCTGGTCTCCTCATGGGATACAGCCCCTGTTGCCCTTAGGGAGCTGAAGATTGCCCAGAAATTGGACCGTATTTAGTTATTAGATGGAGATTTGGCCCAGAAGTTCCTGAGACATTGTGGCCTAGACATTCTGTAGGGTGGGGAGTGGTGGTGAGGAGTGATGGGACATTCCACATCTGTAGGAGTAGGTTGGAAAGTGGGTTGTCCAACTAGTCTCATTTGTAGGCTGTTTCAAGGTCCCATTTGGAGCCCTACCTTTTTTGGCTGTGGGACCTTCAAAGGGCCTGGGATAGGACTGCCCTTCAGCCTAGGTCCCCTAGTTCCTCGATCTCAAGGAGCTTAAATTGGTTGAGATAAAAAAAAAATCTCAGTATCTAGCTTGAATCTTGATAGGACCCCAGGGTCCATGTCTGTAGCAACAGGCTCTATAGGGAATATAGCCCTGTGGGATGGATGCTGCCTGTAAAGAACTCAGGTATCTTCCAACCCACTGCATAAAAATAATAATAATGCCACATTACACTCAGGGTTTTATACTTTTCAAAATACTTTTTGCATCTATTATATAACTTACTTTTGAAACCACCCTTGTGTTGGATTGGTTGAGTAGTATCCTCACCATTCCAGAGATGGGAAAACTGAGACACGAAGAGTTTAAGACCTAAGTCATGGAGCTGGGTTGAGAGAACCCAGGGCTTCCGACTCTTTATACTACCTCAGGAAGGTCCCCTTGTCTCCCTGATGAGGTACTGTTGGAGAAGCTTCCCAGGGTGCGCAGAGCTATCTCTGAGTCTCCTTTCCCAGGGTCTTGGTCGCCTTTCCCTTGCACATTCTTCCTTCTGTCATTCTTCATCCATATCCTCATTTCTGACTTGAGTGCTTCCTCTACTCTTGCATTTTGTCTCTGGGTTAGAAAAGCATCATGAGATGACCCGGCTAACAAGCATCAGGACCATATTTTTATAAGCAGAACCTGATGTTGGCCCCAGTCCTTGAGGAAAGGGAGAGAGACCCATAAGAATGAGAAGACACCTTGATGGGGTGGAGCCAAGATGGCAAAGTAACAGCAGGGACTCTCTTGAGCTCTTCCCCAAACCCCTCCAAATATCTGTAAAAAATGACTCTAAACAAATTCTAGAGCAGAGAAGGCACCTTGAGTGCAATGATCTCTCTTCAGTTACAGACCTCTAAAAATTGCAAAAAGAAATCCAAGAGAGAAGCAAAAAGAAAACCAATCATAAAAAGAAAACCAAGAAGGATCCTCTTTGGAATAGGACACTGGGGATGGAAAGAGAGCAGATGTTAAGGAAATTGATAGGAGGGGAACAGGAAAGGAGGGGACAGAAGAAGAAAGAGAATCTGCATGAATGAATGAAAGAATGAGTATCCCCCTTTCCCTTTTATATGTTAGTGTTCTCATAAGCATCTGGTCCTGGGCCACTTTACCTGGTTTGTGCCAAGTGTGGGGTGGGCTTCTAGCTTTTCATGGAGAGGAGCTGGTGAAGGACCAGGGACCGGGGTCAGAATACTCATGCCGTGCATTTGTGTGTCAGTCTATGTGTTTCTGTGTCTGTGTGCAAGTGAACACATGAGTGTACCTGCATAGATTTGAATATGTATGTGCTTTTGAAGGAGTGTCTAGCTCTGCAGGCATGTGGGGAGCTGTGAATGGCATCTGTGGATGTGCATCTGTTGTCTTTCTGTGGGGTTGTGTTATGTGTGTGAGCACTTGTGTCTGTGTATAAGTGAGGTTGGGTTTGCGTGAGTTTATGTGTGCAAACTTGCATGTGTCAGTGCCTCTGTCTGTGAGTCATTGTGAGTGTCAGAGAGGGGGCTGTGTTGTTTGTCTTGTGCATGTTTATCTGCGTTTAAGAGGGTTGGCGTGTGTGTGTGTGTGTGTGTGTGTGTGTGTGTGTGTGTGTGTGTGTTGTGTGTCTGTATGCGAGCACATGTTTCTTGTCACAATCAGTGGTCTTTTGTCATTTCCCATGGAAATTCCCCTCCAGTTGCACTTTGCCGCGAGGGATTGCGGAGTTCTCCACCAGTGATTTCATTCCCACATCAGAATCCAGCTTCCAAACCAGAGTGGAGTGGCAGCTACTTCTTCCCCATGCTGGGCCCTCCCTATGTTAATTATTTTCAGTGCACATCGAACCTGCTTCGCTCAGGGCTGCCCCAGGAGAGATAAATAAAATAAGGTCCAGTCATGGAATATTACCCCCTACTGGCACCTAGCCTGCAGTATTTATGGTTCTTCGGCTTCCACTTGAGCTGCCTCAGAGACAGACGTGAGGTTTCCTCTTCTAGTTATTTCCTCCTTCTCCCTCCAGACAGCCCTCAACCTTGCCTGGCCTTCCTCAGAAACACTTTCCAGGGGAGCTTGAATTGACCAGCAGACTCCCTCCTGGCTCCTGCCTTGGCAATAGGGAGTCTGGCCTCTGTGGGGTGGGGCTGGGGGTGGGGGCTCCCCGGCCACCCAGGTAAGGGTGGTGGTGTGGGGGACTGCCTGTTGCTTCATTCCCAGGCGCACGTTCTTTCCAGATGCTGGTATGGGGACAACGGGACTATTGAGGGCCTTGGACAGAGGGTCCTAATGATGATCTCACAGGAGTAGTGGTGTGGGGGGGCAGGGCTGAAGATCTGCTTTCTTTGTCACAGACTCACTTGGGGATTGCCTATTCCTTAGCCTCAGTATCTTCATCTATTAAATGGGCGTAGGAAATTTTACTTAGTCCTCCTGTTGGGGTTGTTAGGAGGCTATAGGGAACTAATATAAGTGCCTTTTAAAGCATAAAGCTACTAGTAGGTATGAGGTACTATGTTGAGACTGTGGTGGCTGTACTGAGGGAAGGGGGGGCGGAGTCAATCGGTTCAATGACTCAGAAGTGATGGGATCATAGTTAGACACCAGGAAGAAACTGAGGACAAGGGTAGCTAAGTGACTAGGCCAGGTTATACAGGTAGTAAGCATCAGATGTGGGATATGACCCAGCTCCTTGGACTGCCGATTCAGTGAGATGTTCCTGTGTAGTCTGAGGTGAGGCCTTGAAGAACTTACTTGTTCTTCCTCACTTTCTCCAACCTTTTTTTTTTTAAACACCAGGAGTTTCCATTGTTTTGGGGGAACAGTGTTCATGCTTATGCAGTGATTTAGGGTTTGAAAATGGCATCCCTTAAAATAACATTTTGCAGAGAAGGTACCTATGACTTAGATTAAATGGGAGGGGACACTTGGGGCATTATGGGAAGGAGGTGAAGCTTAGAATCAGGACAGACCTGGGTTCAAATTCTACCTCTCACATTTTCTAGCTGTATGATGTGACCAACTCCCATTATCTCTCTGAATCTCAGTTTTTATTGTTCAGTTGTTTTTCAGTTATGTCTGGCTCTTCATGAAGATATTGGAGTGGTTTGTCGTTTCCTTCTCCAACTCATTTTATAGATGTTGAAACTGGGAAAAATATGGTTAAGTGACTTGTCTAGCATCACACAGCTAGTAAGTACCTGAGGCCAGATTTGAACCCAGGAAGACTCCAGGCCCAGCACTCTACTCTCTGCACCTTACCTCATCTATACATTAAGAAAAGTTTGTGCATTCCCCACTTCACAGTGAGGATAACACTTTTAGAAACCTGGGAAACGTGTACATACAAGTTTTATTTAAGTGACGTTTCCATTGTTATAAGAGTAATAGGTATTAGAATTAGGACTTGAACCTTGGTTTTCTGATTCTGACACCAGGGTTTTTCCTGCTATGACACACTGTTGCCCTAATACCCACTTTTATGGTGAATGTTTATGACCCCTTTATAGAAATGGAGACTTAGAGAGGGCCATTTACCACCCAAGGTCATGAAGGAGAAGCAAGTTGGAGAGCAGTGATTTGATTCTCATGTGCTTCAAGTGGAAAACTGTGTCTTGTTGACCCATGGGGCATGGTGGGATCTTTGAGATGTAGTAAGGTTTTCTATTGCACAGAATACTTGGTTTAGAGTCGGGAAGATCTGAGTTCAAATTCCACCTCAGACATGCATAAGCTCTATTACCCTGGGCAAGTCACTTAACCTCTGTTTTCCTCAGTTTCCTCATCTGTAAAATGAGAGGGTTGGGTTCACTGCCCTCTAACGTCCTTTGTATATCTAAATCTATGATCCCATGATATAGCTCTGTTTCCTTCCTTCCTTCCTTCCTTCCTTCCTTGTTACTGTTGAGCTCCCTATCACAAAGTAGACTTGGTTCTGAGCCCCTCACTTTTGCCTCATTTTCCGTAATGGAAGTACCTCCTTCACCAGCATTGCAGCAATGGAGAGTCCCATAGTACTCTGAAAAGTAACAGAAGAGAAATACGCTGTGTATCTTGAAATGCTTTCTAATAATGAAAGCCTTTAGAGATAGGACTTTATGATTAGGAATTGTGTTGTAGCAGCAACTGTGGCTATGGCATCAGAGGACCTGAGTTCAGATGCCAGCTCTGTCACTTGCTATCCCTGTGACCTTGGGCATTAGTCATGCTTCATCTTTCTCAGCTTCTTTCCTCATGTGTAAGATAGAGATAATTGTAGAGAATCATATACTGTAGACTTTTCCTTGAAGTACATAGTACAGGTATTATGAAATCCATTTTACAGATAAGGAAATAGTCTTTGAGAAGACAAGTAAAACATTCAAAGCTGTAGCTAATAAGCGAGGAGGGAGTCAAACCTAGGTCTGGAGCCAGAAAACCTGGATCCAAATCCCTGCTCTGTTACTTAGTTCTTTATGTCCTTGGGCAAGTCCCTAGCCTCCCTGTGCCTTGGTGTCCTTATTTGTAAAATGAAGCATTTGGACTATATGGCCTCTGGGTTTTCTTTTCACTCTTGATCTGTGCCCTATGATTCTGTGATCTCGTGACTCATGGGTAGACTTGTGAGCTGTATATCTGGCAAAGGCTTCATTGTCTGATAGTTTAGCCATCTCTATAATAATAATGAGTCCTAGCCTTGATTCTGTGGTTTGTTTGGAAATTTTATTCATTGAGTAGGGATTCCTCTTGGATATGTGTAGGAGTAGATGGTTACTGAGCCATGCCTGTCCAGTTCCCAGACTCTGTGATTCCTCTAACCATCTGATGAAGTAGACACTCAGCATATTATTAAATCTCCATTTTACAGAAGAGGAATCTGAGACATTAAGTGTCTCACCCATAGTCACCCATATCTGAGGTTTGATTCAAACCCAGGGCTTCTTACATACCTCGTGCTGTCCATTGTACCACACTGCCTCTTAGAGGCTTTTAAAAAAAAACCCACTAGAATTCTAAACAGAGAAATCTGTAGTTTCTAGTTTTGGCACTTTGTTGTTTGCACGTGCTTCCCAATTTGTGTACTTTATTGGGGGGGGGGGTGACTGCTTAGCATTTGGGCTCCTTCAATACACCCTGCTGTCTCAGAAAGCTGAACGTAGAAGTTGCAACAGGACATCTCTTCTGAAAAAAGCCTGAAGAGTCTCAGATTCCATAAACTACCTCATCGCCATTCTTCACGTCATCTCCTTTCCCATTTCTGGGAAGAAAACAAAAGGCCTCTCTTCCTAGGGTCAGATCTTTTCTCTGTGACAGATTAATATTTTGGGATTGTAAAGCATGATTCTTGTATATGTAACTTAAATGTAAAACACAAAGGAAGATAGACAGGTCTCCTCTCCTGTGGAAAACCATCTTTGGACTGACTGTTGCAACTCAGAAAAGTTCATTTGCTCTGGATTGACCCTTGAAAATTGTAGCAAGATGGTCTTTGTTGCAAATCAAGTGTGTGATGCCTCTCCAATTACTATCCTTTATCCCTACGTGCTACAAGTGCCCTAGTTCTGGACACACAAATGTGTTCTCCTATCTACGCAGGGTAAACTGAGGTCTGGAAGTGAAGAGGAGCTGTATGTTATGATTTCTTATGTGAGGATATTTGGTTTTTGGCCAGACTCCCTATTGTCATTCCAGAAAACACCCACATTACCTTTAAGGCTCCAACATGCCTACCAATACCTCTTTTCCAGTTTGGATTAGTGGTTTATATAACTGCTTCTTCTCACCATCTTCCACTTTCTGTGGCATAGTCTCAATGGAGTGAAACAGTGACATAGGCAACATAGGACAGCCTTAGAAAGCAATGTCACTGTTTCAGCTTCACAAATATGCTTTGGGCTATAGTGGAAAGGAGGTTTGCTTTGCCTTAGGGCAGGAATTCTTTACCTCTTTTGTGTTATAGACCCCTTTGGCAGTCTGGTAAGACCTATGCACTCGTGCTCAGAAAAATACATTTAAGTGCATAAAATAAAACACATTGGATTATAAAGAAAACAAATGATATGAAATGTAGTTATTAAAATATTAGAAAAAAATATTCACAGAGCCCAAGATGAGAATTTCTCGATTTTATTTTGGGAGAGAAAAAAGGTGGCCAACCATTGATTCTGGTTTCTCTGTGAGTGGTCCATTCTCCCTAGGTGGTTGTCTGTTTCTCTAGTGCATCTCTCAGCATGGATTTGTTTTTATGCAGTGATGCTTTGCCACCGTAGGCCCTATGGACCCGTCCTCAGGTTTTCAAAATAGGATCTTATTTTGGGATCTAAAGTTAACCAATTCAGGTGAGAGGAGTAGGTTCCCCCAAAGACACCAGGCCCATTAGAACCTGGCAGGTCTTTCTAAGCAGCTGTCAGAGCTGGAGAGCCTGGCTGGTGATTTGGCAGAAATTTATAAAACAGAGGAAGGAGATGGGATATGTCTGGCATCTGAGAATTGTTGGACATTAACTTTGCATTTTCCTGCAGGTATGGCCATACTCTGATTTCTCTTTCTCTTCTTTTTTAAACAGAAAAAGACATATCAGTGCATCAAGTGCCAGATGACCTTTGAAAATGAAAGAGAAATTCAAATCCACGTTGCCAACCATATGATTGGTAAGAACATGTCTTAGCTTACTTCCTTGGCATCTGCTTCCTTGGTATCTCAATCATTCTGGGGTCACTTTTAGTCTACTGACGGGTGTCATTGTTGTGCCTGTTTCTGAGATATCTAATGGCAGGGAAGTGGGGAAAGAGGTGGGGGGGGGAATATCCATGCTGGAGCTCTCTCTCCTTCTGTCTGAACCGTCTCATGCCACTTATGTGGCAATCTAACTTTTGACAATATCTCCCATTTTCTAGCAGAAATTTCCCTCTCTCCCTATAAAAAGTACTTTTCAGTTGTCAACCACTTAGGGGCAATTACGCTCCAATTTTGTATGTCATGACATTGAATAGATTTAACTGCTCGCATTTCCCAGCTAAATGTGGCGAATTCCTCAGGCACATTGTCAAAACAGAATGCTTACAAAGTTATTTCAGTACTTTCTCTTTTCAAACGGTCCTGGACTTTTGAAAGTTCAGCTTTCCTAGACGGGGAGCTTTTAAAGAGAAAGTCCTCACGGCTTCCCAGCTCAGCACGAGGGTAACAAGCTCGGTAATAAAGTGTTATTGTAGTCAAAAGGGTTGTATCCATGCCGCAGTCACAGAGTCGCCTTTCTGGCCAGTGCAAAAGGAGTATTTTTCCTATTGGCACAGAGGTTATAAATGTACGAGATGGCCCAGGAGGTCCATTTATTTGGATGAGCGTACCACAAAGGGCGTACCTGATAACCTGGCACTCTGGGTCTATGGAGGCTGCAGAATCTTCAAGGCTCAAGCCAGCCTTCGGCTCCCCATCCTGCGCCTGGGCAGTCTTTATCACCCATAAAATAGAACTAGTCTCCTGGAAATTGCTGGGCCGCCTACCCCTGGAGTCTCTCTCTGCCTGCTTGCACAGTTGGACTTTTTGTAGTGGGAAAAGTACATGGATGTCTGAGGGGGGTGGGGAGCGGGATGAGTAGAAGGGTAAGAGGGGGCCGAACCCGGGCAGGGACCAGACTGGGCAACAAAGCTCAGCGCTGCTCATGGAGACTGTGACTTTTTAATCTTTGAGGTTCGTTGTTTTTTTTAAATCACCGGCTGAATAATGAAAAAGAACATACACACTGTCAGTCACCAGACTGCTCGGAGGGCTTTCGAGGGAGCGTCAAGGAGGTGAAGATGAAGATACCTGAAAGTGTTTGCTTTTGTAGCAGGTGTTCATGTAATCTCTTGTTTGTAAGCATGAAGGGTGAGAGCCTTGCTAATTGGACCATGGTGATTTCAAAGTTTTTTTTTTTCATTCTTCTCCTCTCCCCTCTCTTTTGTTACTAAACCTGAAAGAGTTCAGGCTCCTTGGGCAAAGGGAGGGATATTTCCTTTTAACTTGAGCTGTGGGAAAAGAAGGGGCTGGGACAGAAAAAAAAAGGAAAATGCCATCTCCAAACACAATCTGGGTCTGAGATTAAATTCCTCATCTCTTGAATCCTTGGCTATGCGGGGTTACTTGTTTTCTGTGCTTCCTGTACTGTTCAGGGGTATGGCAAAATGGAGAGGCTGGGAAATTGTCTCCTTCTCAATGATCCATTCGGGAGGTACGTTGCTTTGGGTGGGTAGGGGGGAAGTATTCAAAAGACTTGCCTAATGAAATGTGAACTTGTAGAGGTAGAACTAGGACCATAGAATGTCAGAACTCATAGAGGACCTCAGAGATAACTAGAAATTTATGGTAAAATGACCAGTGGTCTGACCCAAGGGATCGCTCCCTCCTCAGATTTCTCCTATCGTTTTGTCCAAACATCCCTTCTTTTGCCTCTTTTGGTAGGTACTTGTAAATGGGTCCTTTCTCTCCTTACACTGCAAGGTCCCTTCATGGCCCTGAGTCTTGTCTCATTTTGTGTCCTTGAACGTAGGGCCTTGCCTCTAGGTGCTTGTAAATAATCTGTCGAATTGAATGGAGGTGAGCTGTCCAAGGTCACAATCTGGTTTAGGACAGAGCTAGAGAGAACACCCAGCTCTCTTACCCCTTATTCTTTATTCCCTTTTCTCCATAGTATTACCTCTCCTAGCCAGTTGACTTAGCTCTGATGTAGAGCACCATTAGATTTTCACATTGGATGGGATATTACAAGTCAGCCCTTCTTCGTTTGCAGGTGAGGAAATTGAGACACAGGGAAATAAAGGGGATTGTATTTGTTCTTTATGAGAAGATGGCCCAGTCCCATGGTAGGGAAGGCGGATAGGTGGCTAGGTAGAATGCTCCTTGGGCAATCTCATCATACACAGAGATAATAAGGAATGCTCTTATAAGGAATGCTCCTAGGATATATTGGGAGGGCCTTCTTTGATGAACTCTTGGGAAGACTTGGACAAGAGGTGCACAGATTAGGTGGGCATGAATGAGTACTGATTTCACATCTTGGGAGGAATCTCCCAAATCAATTTGTGTATATAACATGCTTAAATGTATACATATTGTTTCTTCAATTGAAGGCAAACTCATTGAGGGCAGGGACTTTTATTTTTTTGACTTTTTAAAAATCTTTTGTTAAATATTTGGTACGTAGTACTGGCTTTATAAATGCTTATAGATTGATTGCCCAGGGTCGCATTAGGCAGTTGGTAAAATAGTTAGAGCTCTGGATCTGGAGTTAGGAGTATCTAGGTTTAAATCCCATCTCAGAGGCTCACTAGCTGTGTGACAATCATTTAACCTCCTCCTGCCTTAGTTTTCTTATTTGTCAAATGCAGATAATAATAGCGCCTCTCACGGTTGTTGTGAGGATAAAATGAGATAATATTTGTAAAGCACTCTGCAAACTATATATATGTACTAGGGACGATGACATTGATAACATTGCTGATAGTAACATGGGAAGTGACAGAGCTGGGATTCAAACCCAGATCCTTTCATGTTACATTAAATGCTTTTTTTCACCATTGCACCTTTGCAGTGGTGCTGGTGTCAGATAATTTTAGGGGCACGTGGAAGTCCTAACTTTGCAGCTTGGGGCCCCTAAGGTGGCAGGCGGGAGGGAGGTAGGCTCATGTCAGGGTAGACTTTGAGATCTCTGTCCTTGTCAGTCTTTTGACATCATCTAGGTGAGGGCATCACACATGCCTAATTTATGATTTTGCCCCTCCCCTACATGTGCCTTCCTCTACCCCCCTACCTAGTGCCATGGCTCAGGAGATGGATTGAGTCACTAGTATATGAAAGACCAGTCAGCCCCTATCTCTTTGGTGCTTTGAGAACCTTGTTCTTGACAACCCTGTGAAGTAGGGCAGTGCTTGTATTATAGCACTGTGATCCCCATTTTTTCAGATAAAGGAGATGAAGATGCAAACAGCATATGTGTTCCCTGCCCTCATGGAACGTATGGGCTAGTTGGAGAAGATTCATGTGCACGCATAGTTACAGTTCAGAGCAGCGTGGGACAAGTGTCAGAGGAGCAGTACAGATAATTGGTAGTGTAGCAAGCAATTCCGAGAAGATTCTTGTGGGCTGTAGTCTTCTCAGAAAGCTTCGTGGAGGAATGAGTTTGGATTTTACTCTTGCTGGGTGGGTAAGGTTTGATTTGAGTGGGTGGAGGAGAGAGGGAGGGCATTCCCAGAGAGGGCAGTGGCATGAGCAAAGGCATGGAAGTGGGAATGAACATGGTGAGTTTAGGGGATAACGTGGAGACCAGGGTGGCAGGAGCCAGGGGTTCGGAGAGAGGAATTGTAGGAGGTGAGGCTGGAAAGCGGGGTTGGAGCCAGATTGTGGAGGACCTCGATTGCCAGGCTGAGTACTTTATATTTTATTTGCCAGGTGATGGAGAGCTCTTGATGGTTTTTTGTTTGTTTGTTTTACAGGGGATGACGCTCGTAGAACTACCAGGGAGAATAGCAGGGAGCCATGTTTCAGTGGAAAGAGCACTAGGCTTAGGGTGATTGGGTTCAAATCCCAGCTTTCACACTTCACTTGCTGTGTTGAGTTTGAGTGAGTTGTTTAACCACTCTGACGCTCAATATTGTCATCAAAAAGAAACAGATATGGAGATAATAAACCATGTGCTATCATCCTTAAAAGGTTCTTGTTTGGAAGGCACTTTTTAGCTACTAAGACTCTATGGAAATGTGAGTTCTATTTATCCAGTGCCTTGCTCATCATAGTTTAATAAATCTTTGTTGAATTACCTTGGTAGCCAGCACTGGATAGGGAATAGAGCATGGAGGTAATAAGACTAGTTAGGAGCCTCTTGTCATAGTCCAGGCATGAGATGTTAAAGGTCTGAATTAATGTGGTACAGTCTGACTGGAAAGGAGGGAATGTATTTGGGAGGCATTGAAGAGGAATTGAGAGAGTTTAGTGTTTCATTCAATATGGAACATTAATAGGATCTACTCTCTGCTCAGGCCTAATTTGATGTCATTGTTGGTTAGAGGTGGTGGTAGAGCGGGAAAGAGTAGGGGTTGGGTGGTACAGATGAAAAGAATGGAATAAAGGAAGATGTAAAGCAGAGGGAAGAGATTTCTGGGTGGGAACTCTGGGGCTGGGTAATGGTTCCCACTTCTTTCCTTTACAGTTAGAGGAAACATTGCCAAAATTCTCCTCCCCCCCATCCCCAAGGCTCTGGATTCCCCCTGGGCCATTTCCCCCATATAAATGGTGGGCCAAGTCTCTTCTCCCCAGCTGCATTCCCACCCCCACCCCACCCCCAAGGTTGGGAAGGCCAGCTCAAACGTACTGGGATAAAACTTCCTCAGTATAAGCCAGGGGACTTAGGAGAGTGGCTCCCATGAGCTGTTCACAAGAGCCTCCATGGCCATCGTCTGGCCCTTGGCAGACTCTGCACAAACACAGGGGGCACTTAGGGTCTACAGCCATCTTCCCTTGAGGATCCAGGCTGCTAGATAATTCCCCCAGGAGAAGCATAAACGTTTCATTTTTATATCGGGGCCTCTGCATGGGTTTGCAGCCTCTGAGACCCCACGAGTTATGATGACTCAGGGACATGTCTCCTTGGAAACATTATTTCCCCTCCCTTTCCCAGTCTTCCCTGCTGTTGCTTGGGGGTTGGGGGGGGGGGAGAGGGTTGGTGGGAGTGATTTGGAGCTGATAGAAAGGGAAGGGTCTTTTGAAACCTTTTCAGCAGCTGGGGTCGCCTTTGAAATATTTCCCTCTGCAAAGAATGGGGCTCTCCCCTTTCTCAGCCTCCCCCTACCCTTTGAAATGTTTTTTAGACTGGGGGGAAGCCCAGGCCCCTCCCCACCAACAGGCATATCAAAAACTTGGAGCAGTTCGGCTGTCTCTGTTCTGCTTGCCCCCCTGTGGGGATGCCCTGGCTCTGGTGAAGGCCTCCCCCTTCTCTACCTCCCACTGCCTCTGATGTGCAGGCTCCATCAGATGCCTAAAAGGATGGGCCCCCCACTCAGAAAATGGCTCCACGGGAGTCGGGCCAGCCCGGTTAGCCGCTGAGAGCCACACAAAGCTCTCACTGTGCCCCTGGACGCCTGGCGGTCTGAGAGAAGCCTAGGTCTGGCCAGGAGATGACTGCCCTCCCCAATCTCTGCAGGCTTCCTTGAAATACTGTTCTTGCATGTATCCCCCTTTCTTTCTGCCTCCTCCCATGTCTCAGAGCATACAGAGTGATGGGGTGACCTGTGTTTTCTGATCACACGTGTACATGTATGGGTCTAAGAGCACCTGTACAGATCCTATTTCAAGAAATGCAATTATCTGTCCTCACCAGCATGTTAGAAGCCCAGCCCCAAGTGCTGGAATGGTTAGGACATAAAAGCTGAGCTGTGATAGGTTTGTAGTGGGAGTGGTGGAGTACAATAGAGCTATGTGGGGAGAGGGTCAATCCCAGATTGATTCTTGGAGTTGCTTTTCTCTTAGGTGTCTGTTGGGAAGGGCTGGGGTCTGTTTAGTGGCCTGAGAACTTGTCCTTGAAATAACTAAGCTCACAGTGACCCTGAGTTCAGACCTCTAGGGGTAAATCAGCCTTCTAGGCCCTTCTCTTGGAAGGGACAGGACTAGAGTTTTAGCTGTGGAGGCTTCCCAGTTCCCTAGGGGAAATGCAGAGGGAGGGGCTTGGGCTGGGAAAGTCCTTGGGGAACTTCGTCAGGGACGTTTGCCCCTGATGTCCTTGGAAAGCGATTCTGGGAATATCTGGCTGATGGCCACGGGCAGTGGAGAGCCAGGAGTGTCCCAGTGGGACATTAGTCATTCAAAAAAAGTTATTTTCTCCATTTTGTTGGCTGCTTCTTTCTGTGTCTGTTTGCTCAGTTGTTCTTCAGGGGCTGATATTGGAAATCAGGGACAGTGGAAGCAATGAGAGAAGGGCAGTAGAGTGTTCTTTTTTTTCCCCCATGGGTTGGGGGAAACAGTCAGGATCAAGTGACTTGCTCAGGGTCACATAGCTAGTGTAGTGTCTGGGGTCTGATTTGAACTTAGGTCCTCCTGACTCCGGGGCTAGTGTGCCACCTAACTGCCCCAAGTCAAGGGGTCTTTTCAACAATGTGGGAAAGGCAAATGGGAATAGACCATTCTCTTTCCCTTCCACTGCTTGGCACCAAAGTGATGTTCTCATGTGTCCTATTTCTCTTCCTTCTTGGCTGCCCATGGAGCAAAGTGATCTTTTCCTTGGTTATTTCTTGGTCTTGGTAGGGTGTGTGTGTGTGTGTGTGTGTGTGTGTGTGTGTGTGTGTGTATATCTGTGTCACAGCTGGCCCTACACTCCCAAACTCTGTGTGAGGGAGAGGGGAGGGAGAGAACTCTGTTGCCTTCCAACTGTTTCAGGGGACACTCCCCTGGAGATTTCGCAGAGAGCTTTGCAGATCTGGGATCAGCCCTCCCCACTATTGACTCATCTCAGATCCAAGTTTAGGGTTAGGTTGAAGGCAGTTTTGGAGAGGTTTGATCTATTGGCCTGATTGAGAGAGTCTGGAAGTTTGGATCATGAACTAAGGTCCATTGTCAATGTGAGTGTATGTGTGTGTGTGTGTGTGTGTGTGTGTGTGTGTGTGTGTGTGTGTGTGTGTGTGTGAGAGAGAGAGAGAGAGAGAGAGAGAGATTTTTGTTTACTTTCTTAGAGGAACATCTGTTGCTGAACAATGCAGTGTTATGTGCTTTAATGGTACTTTTGATTCAGGTAACACAAGACACAAAACATCTGTCTAACCTTAATATGTGATAAAAATGTCTCTCTCGTCCCCCCTGGAGATCATGTTTCAAGTCCAGGAACTGTTCTGTTGGAATAACAAGCATGTACAGAGGATCTATAATCCAGCTTCTCTCCCTACCCCCCTAGCTTAGCCAGCTCAGGAAAATCAGAGCTCAGGCGTCTGCTTCTCCCATTGAAAATATAGATGGAAAGTTTGTGACTAATGGCCTCAGTTTCCCTCGACTCAACCAGCGATAGTCTTCTTTGAGGAGATCTAGTGATCAAGCAGCTTGATATCTGGAGAATCCTGAAAGTCCTTGTTTAAGAAAATTAAGGGGACTGTCATCTTGAAAGACAGAATCAGAACTAATGTAGTTATGTTTTTAAAAGTTATGAGGGTGGGTGGAATAAGCCAAAATTTTGAAAGTGGGGTTTCCTGCAGCTCATAAACTTAGAATCCATGGGATGATAGATTTAAAGCTGGAAGGGTCTTTAGAGGTCATCTAATCCAACTCCTTCATTATTTTTCAAGATGAAGAGACTGAGATCCAGAGAAGTCAAGTGACCTGATCATGGTCACTTAGGAAGCTAGCGGCAGAGTTGAGATTCAGACTCAGGTTTTGCCTTTTCTTCTTTCTATAGAATCTTTGCATCAGGCATATGATGGCACCTGTGTATTTTCCATTTTTGGAAACATGGATAGGTTGGCTTGTGGGGAGAAGTTGGAATGTTGTGTTTTTCTTTATTCTTGCCTCAGTGTAACTAGTGTACCGTGATATGAGTGAATCCTAGGGTGCTGATGCTGGAAAGGGGTCATCTCATTTAGCCTCATGGCTTCAACAAAGAGAGGAACATGCATGCCTTCAAATCAAGTTGAACCAAGTGCTGGGTTACCTATCCCAAAGTGTCAGTGTGGGGCGGTGAAATCCTGTCCTGGATTTCTGACTAAGATTCTTTTATTCAGTTCTGGGTTGTGTGTGTGTGTGTGTGTGTGTGTGTGTGTGTGATGAGCACATAAGTACACTCACAATTAGGTGTATGTTTTATGATTTCATTCTGTTCTCTATTATAATTGACTACAAAACTTCAAAAGTAATTATTCTCACATGAAATATTGCAAATGGATCCACTGAGTTTTTTTTTCCTCCTCCCTCAGTTTCCAACCTTTTCATATCTTGGGTGGTATATTTTTTTTTGGTGCCCATTATAAATCTGTGGTCTCTTCCATACAGACATGGAGCAGAGGAGTGCTCAAGTGAGTGAGGGCTAGAGGAAACACAGAGCAGCGCTGGACTTAGGCATTCAGCCTTTCGTTCAGTCATTTATTCAGCTAACATCTGTTTGCTGGACCCTTCCCTCAAAACTTAGCTCAGATGCTCACCTACTGCAGGAAGCCTTTCCTCATTCCCTTAGCGGTTACTCCTATAAACCTCTTCACATTTTAGTGTTTATTTATTTGTTTAAATGGCCTAAGCACAGTCTCAGTCTGATATTTGTACCCTGTACTGCATATAGTGAGAATCCAGTACAGCCCTCTTCAGTTCAGTTGAATTGATGTTCTTTGTGCACGAGGCATTGCACTAGTTGCTTGGGGGGATGGGGAGCCAGCAGGGCAGAGGGGGAGTGAGGTGTAAGAGCCCATTCATCTTGCAGACTTACTGGGAGACAGGACACACAGACAGAAGCTAAATGCCAACCTAAGGCACAGTAGTTAGGAGTCGCAATGATCAGTAATAGTAATAGCTCATCTTTGCAAAATGCTTGATGAATATATTTTTTCTTTGATCTTAAAATAGCTCTGAGAGGTAGGTGCTACTGGTATCTCCATTTTGCAGGTAATGCAATTGAGGCCCACAGAGGTTAAGTCACTTGCCCAGAGTCATACTACTAGTAAATGGTCAAGAGGCAGTTAATTTTTTTTTTAATTTTTAAAAATTTTGAATTAAAAAAAAGTTTTTAAGTTTAAATTATTTTGTGAACTTAATGATCTTTATCAAACATGGACATTTTGGCGTACAAAGAAACTAAAAAGAGCATTGTAGATGATCAGTAATCAACATTTATTAAACACGTACTATGTGCTAGGTGAACCAGGAACCTCTGTTATAGTTTTTGTTTTTTAAAAAGTATCTATTTTTATATATGTATATTTATTTGTACATGAATAAAACTTTTTTAAAAAGACACACAAAATGTATATATTAAACTTAACATAGTAGTAACAAAATCACTGTTTTTATTTCCTTCTGAACTTTTTGTTTTCATATCCACATTTTAAAAATCCTTTTTTTCAAATTTTTAATACTACCCACTGACTGGACCTCTCCCTTTTCCACAGATACTTAACTTGAGTATAGTAAAGGAAGATAAATGGACACACTGGTCATGTTTAAAAGCTTATGATCTCAGGGTGGCTAGGTGGCACAGTAACTAGAGCACTGGCCCTGGAGTCAGGAGGACGTGAGTTCAGATATGGCCTCAGACATTTAACACTTACTAGCTGTGTGACCTTGGGCAAGTCACTTAACCCCCGTTGCCCTGCCCTCCTCCCTCCAAAAAGCAACCCCCCCCAACCAAAAAACTTATGGTCTCATTCTGAACCTCTACGAGGGATGGGGAACCTGTGGCTTAGAGGCCACATAAGGCCTTCTAGGTCCTTGGATGCGGCCTTCTGACTGAGTCCAAGCTTTACGAAACAAATCATTTTGCCAAGGGGATTTTTTCTGTGAAGTTTGGATTTAGTCAAAGGGCCTCACTCGAGGACCTAGCAGGACACATGTGGCCTCGAGGCTGGAGGTTTCCCTTCCTGGTCTAGTCCATCTCCTCTGGTAATGTGCCATTATCAGTCTTCGAAGGTCCTGATTGGTGACTGCATTAGAGTTATTCAGTCTTTTAGATTTGTTTTCCTTTATTATTACTGTAGTCATTGTGCAAATTGTTTTCCCAGTTCTGCTCATTTTCCTGTCTATCAATTCATTCAAGTCTTCCTGTGTTTCTTGAATTATTTCTTATAGTACAATATCCCATTATATTCATATACCACGGTTGTTCAGCCATTCCTCAATTGATGTTTTCTCTTATTTTCTAGTTTTTTGCCACAGAAAATAATGCTGCTGTAAATATTTTTGTACATGTGAGTCCTTTTCTTTCTGACTTTCGACCCCTTTAGGGGGAGGAGATGTGCTTGGCAATAGTATTGCTAAGTCAAAGGGTATGCATAGTTTGGTGACTTTGGGGCGTGACTGGACCAGTGGTGCAGCTGTAACTTTTGTACCTATGTCTTCTTGACATCAAATCTAATACTCCTTTCACTATTCCATGGTGGCTCTCACTACAGACCCTATGCCTTATAGGATGTGAAAAGATGAAGGGAACAGTGTGAGCTGGAGAAGCTGAGTCGTGCATGAAGAAGGTGGGAACTGAATTTCTGTCTTTTTTGGATTTTGAAAGGTGCTGTAATTATGATAAAGACTAGTTTATTCAGATCCCAAGGGAACCTCAGATAATAGGGGAGAGAAGAGGAAGGGGTGAAGGCTTTTTCCTGTTTGACAGGCTTAAAATTGTTTTTTTTTTCATTCCTTTTGTTTCTGTATCATCTAAATTTCCCAATAAATCCATTCTGCCCCTCCTGGGAGAAAAAAAATAAAGAAAAACAGTTCATTAAAATTGTGGTATAGTAGAAAGATCACTAGTTCTAGAGTCAGAGATTGTTGTTATTTGGGGAGAGGGAGAGACAACCTGGATAAGGTGTGCGCAGAGAAGTAAATACAAAACGTAAACAAAATCAGTTCCAAGGAACTCTGGGGGTTGGGATGCCAATTTGAGGCATCAGGATAGGATATATGTTGTAGGAGGTAGCCTTGGACCCAAGTCTTAGGATCAAACTAGGGGTTCTCTGATGGGAAGGTGACAAGGTAATGCACAAGTGATTCCGGACAGACCCTTCAGCCCTTGGAGAGTAGAACAAGATCTCTATTTTTGACAAAAATATCTTATCAGCATTTAGCGCAAGTAGAAACCCAGGAAATATTATGCAGAGGCATGGAAGTACCTTGCCTATGTGTTTTCCTTCTCAGACCTCTGTCTGTACCCCATTCTCTGGTGTGCTTTGTATAAATGTCTTTTTTGTTGTTGTTGTTTGCTATTTGGAAGGAGGAAGGTAGGGCAGTTGGGGTTAAGTGACTTGCCCAAGGTCACACAGCTAGTGTGTGTGTGTGTGTGTGTGTGTGTGTGTGTGTGTGTGTGTGTGTGTGTGTGAAGTGTCTGAGGCTGGATTTGAACTCAGGTCCACCTGACTCCAGGGCTGGTGCTCTATTCACCGCGCCACGTAGCCACCCCTTGTGTAAGTGTCTTATGACACTTAATTACCTCCTCTGCCATTTAGCTACAATCAGATGTAGTGTTGTAAGATTGTAATATCATCAGTTGAGAGGCAGGAGAAACCGTAGAGACCATCTGTTTCAATCTTTATATTTTGCTCATGAGGAAATCAGGCGTCAAAAGAGTTTTGTTTTTTGTTTTTTGCTTTTTGGAGCGTGACTGGGGTTAAGTGACTTGCCCAAGGTCACATGGCTAGTAAGTGTTAAGTGTCTGAGTCCAGATTTGAACTCAGGTCCTCCTAACTCCAGGGCCGGTGCTCTATTCACTGCACCACCTAGTCTCCCCTCAAAGAGTTTTTGAACCCAGATCCTTTGCCTCCAAAGTCAGTGTTCTTTCCTCTTTATTGCCTGGCTTCATATTTTATTGAAATAGTATTGGAACAGGAGGTGGGAGAACTAGACTTTGCCATTAATTAGCATTATTTCTCTTCTATAGGCCTCAGTTTCCTCATCTGTAAAAGAAAATCAGTGGGCTTAAAGATCCTAATGGTGTAGAATTGGAAGGGGCTCTTAGATCATGTAACATTTCACAGATGAGGAACCTGAAGCTGAGAGGAGGGACCATGCCTAGACTGAGGACACACAGAAAGTAAGTATCTGGGCTACAGTTTCAGCCTGGACCCTGTGATTCCCGTGCTTTGCCCACTGTGTCATGCTGCCTGATGTGGTCAGAGCATTAGGCTAGGGATAAGAAGGGCTGGGCTCTGCCATGAATAAGCCTCATTGCTTCTACGCTCCATCCTCCTCTTGTATAAAATAAAAGCATTGGAATAAATTGTTTGAAGTCTCCCTTCAGCTCCTGATAGTCATCTTCACGTCCCCTTTCTCATGTCCTGTCTGTGCTCTACGACAGCGATCCTCAACCAATAATTGGGGTCTGCAGTTAGGGTCTTTCAAAGCCTTTCTGGAGAAGTTCCCCTGTCTTGTTGAGTCATTAAATTGTGAGCTCCTTGAAGGCAGGGACAGTCGTTTGCCTCTTTTTTTCCCTTGTTTATTCATTCATTCATTCATTCATCTATCTATCTGTCTATTAATTTATTCATTCATTTATTTATTTTTAGTGTTCTGCTCCAAATTCTTTCTCCCTTTACCCCTTTCTCTACTCATTGAGAAGTTAGGAAATATGATACCCATTACAGTCATGCAAAACATATTTCCACATTAACCATGTTGCTGGGATAAAAATGTGAAAAAAATAAAAAGGGAAAAGAGCACTTTTCAATCTACCTTTGAGTCTTTTGGAATTACTGCAGATCACTGCATTAAGCAGAGATTTTTGCTTTTTTTTTTTTTTTTTGGTAACCCCCGGCACTTGGCACAGTGCTTGACACACATGGTACTTAATAAATATTTATCAATTGACTGATACTGGTGCTGGCTGTCATCTCCTCTGACCTGAACTCTTCCAATAGCTTCTTGTTTAATTGGTCTACTTTTAGTCTGTCCATTTTCCAGACCACAGTTATCCCTTGCCTTCCACATTGCAGGGGTTAGGGGCACATTACCCTGAGAGCTGGAAAATCCACATAAAATTTTTTGGCCTTCTCTTTGTACCACAGGAGAAGTCTGAATTTACTGTGGTATTAAAAGGTAAAATATGTTGATATTATATGAAATTTTACATATATTTTATGTGTTTTTGAGTTTCTAAACTTTTTCAGTGTTGTCTGCTGGTCTTCATGTGTTTTGTAGGGTTTCTGTGGCTGGGCCATCCCCAGTTGTCCTGATGTGTATCTGGCCACTGGATCCAGATGGCTCCAGAGGAGAGAGTGAGGCTGGTGACTTTGCATAGCTCTCCCTCACTTAAAACCAATTCACTTGCAAGTCATGGCATCATCTTCCTGATGTCATGGTCCTCTTCAAGAATGAAGGACAAACCATAACTTACTCTGCAAAACTCCCCTCAAAATCCCATTTAATTTCTTATGCCGACCTACAATATATTGAAACCACAATAGGGGAGGTTGTGATGTGGAAGAGAGAACGGTAATCTCACACTGATGCCTAAATAATCTTCCTCCAAATTAGGAAAATGAATGACGAGGCAGCTAGGTCGTTCTGGGCCTGTAGTTAGGGAAACCTGAATTCAAATCCAGCTTCATACACTTAGTTGCTTTGTGACCTCAGTTTGCCTCAGTTTCCTCAACTGTAAAATGGGCGTAATAACAGCACCAGCTTCTTAGGGTTGTTATGAGAACCAAAGAAAATAATATTTGTAAAAAGCTCTTAGCGTGTTTCCTGGCATATGGTAGGTGCGGTATAAAGACTTATTACCCTCCCTTTCCTTTCCTAAAGCACAGTCCTCCTAATGTCACCTTCTTGCTCGAGAAGCTCCAGTGGTTTCCTTTTGCTACTAGGATAAAATATAGATTCTGTGGCTTGGCAGCTAAAACTCTGCCCAGTGAGTCCCCTTCCTGCCTGCCCTGGATGTTTCCCCTCGACTGCCCTCTTTTGCTGTTCCCCCCCATAATACACTTCCTCACTTCATGCTCTGATCGTCCTTCTTTCTTTTTTATTTTATTTTATTTTATATTATTTTTCTTATCATCTTTCAAGGTTCAGCTCAGGTTCTGCCTCCGGTCTGAAGCCTTTCTTCATTCCGCGGGGTTTGTTAGTCTCTATCTCCTCAGATTATTTTGTGTGTAAGATAAATTCCTCAAGGGCAGAGGTTGTTTCTGCCTTTTTGCTTCCAGTGCCTTACCCTGTGCCTTGAGCCTTAGTAGGTGTTTCGTAAATATTTACTAAAGCTGATGGAACCGAATTAGGTACATATTGATTGCGTGCTTCCCCAGTCTTGCCTCTAAAGTTTGCTGGGGTTCCCTTAGTGAGGAGAGAAGCCAGCTGGGGTGTTCACGCCTGAAGTGGGTGCCACTAGTGTTCGCCCCAGGCCTTAGGTCCTAAGGAGCCAACTGAGCCACATGGTACAGAAAGAAATTCAAGGAGCATCAGTTGCCCCTACTCATGGTTATATCTAACACAGAAGCCTGGAATGAGGATAAAGGTTGGACCGTAATAGGGTGTCTTTTAGGGACCTATAGACTGCTTAAGTTCTAAATTATGTGATAGAATCTTACTGACTTTTCTGATGGTCCACACGCCCTAAGGCCTGCCTGTGGTGATAGGATGAAGCCCAAGTAAGCCTGCCATAGAGAAATGAATATGACTCTTCTGACCTGACACACTCCTCCGTCCTGTGGGGGCTGCTGTTGTTGCCAGTCTGGGTGTATCCCTCTGGGGAGCTGGTTGGCCTGGAGAGTCGTGCTCTCCAGTGCATTTTGTGTCCTTGTTAAGTGTCTACAGGTATTCTTGCTGTTGTCATCTAATGAAAGATGGTGTGGTTTTGTATATGTGTGTTTAGCTGTCGGTTTAGCCATCGATCTCACTGACTAAATCTCACCAAGTCCTGACTCTGTGCATGGTCGTATTGTGTACTTGGCCCAGAATTTCAACCCTTTTCTCCACTTAGTGACTCTCATGGCCAGCATTTTCTCTGCCATCATTCTTTGATGTCAGTACATCAGAGAAATAAGGAATATCTTCCCTACCCCAGTTAGGCAGTTTGGAGTTACAGAATCTGGGCTTAGAAACTGCAACACCTGAGTTCAAATCCTGCCTCAGACAGTTCCTAGCTTTGTGACCCTGAATGAATTACTTAAAATCTCACAGCCTCAGTTTCCTCATTTGTTTGATGGAAGATATTAGCACTCAACTGAAGAGATGTGTTGTAAAAATCAAAGGAGATAATACATGGTCAGCTCTTTGCAAACACTAAAGTGGTATATAAATGCTAGTTATCATAGTTAGTAAGTTACTGCTTTACCTTATTTTATAGCTTTTGTATCCCAGCTAGCCTCCACAATGGTTTTTGCCCTGTCTTGGCAGACCTGCTTCATCTGTCTGAGTATGGAGCCACCCTTGATCCTCCCTGCACATTTCTCTTACAGACCCAATCGAATGACAGTGATGAGCCACCGACCACACGCTCATGGCAGTCAGGCCAGTATTGGGAAGTGGAAACATTTCTGCGTCGTTAAAGCAAATGAAAATGTGACAGATTGTTTTTGAAACATCAAATGCAAATTGTCAACATGAACATATTTCTGGACTTAACAGTTGAATGTGTGAATTAATTATGGACCCATTAAGAAGCTGAAATATATTTACTTTTCAATTACTAAAAAAAAAATAAACCGACAACAACAAACCAAATTCAACCCTCCAGCACCCAGCCCTTTCACTTTTGAAAACATATTTTACAGAGTTGTTCTTTTAATGCCTGATGGAAACATTGGCACTTTACACTCATGTAGTGGTTGGGTTTCTGATATCCTTTTCTGCTTTGTCATTATAGTTATAGGTGGCTTTCCTTTGGTTTGCTAACTTTTCACCAGATATTCATTTCTGTCTTGACTTTCATTGAAAAATATCTCTCGTGGTGCTAAGACTGATGCTTTTGAAAACCAGATTCCTGCCCTTGTGACCATTACCTTGCATTCATAAAATACTGAATTTTTCACCATTGGTTTTTGTTTATTTTCCAAAATACTGACACTTAGCATGGGTACTCTTGTTTCTCTCGCTTCTCCTTTACTGTCCTACCTTTATCCACCAGACTATAGGGGGGAGGATCGGTGAGCCTTCCAGGTCCATGTGTGACAACCAAACCCACAAGAAGCATCCTTGAGTGAACTTTTCATGAAGTACCTTTTTACAAGTGGCTTTTTAATTTTTTTGGAAAATATTTTCAACTAGTACCCCATATTAATGCCCTGTCTGAATTCATTTTTCCAATAATTTTTTATCTGAATATAAAACTTTCTCAAAACTTTTAACACAGCTGTTATGATTGAGTTGTGTTTATGCTTAATCCTGCTTTACACCCCTACAAAATTCATCTTTTTGATTTTATTTCCTTTTGGCAGTCTTTTCTCTTTACAGAAATTGGCAGCATTGTTTTGCTGTGGGTTTGGCAGATGTGGTGGATTTTTTATAGAATCCTTGATTCTCTCCTTAGAGTCTTGGGAAGCCCTATCTTTGGAATGTCAGGTACATTGCTTTGCAGAGAGCTCTCAAGTTTTTCCCATTCTGTGCCCCAGCGACTTGGCATCCTGTGGTAATGATTGTCAACATTTCCCTGTAGGTCATGCGTTCAGATCTGCCTGCCTGCCTCCCTGCCTAGCTTTGTCCTTCCTGTCTGCCTTCCTCCAATTCTACCACCATTCCTCATGATTTTGCTTCTTCTATTCTCCATCTTCCTTTTCCTTCTCTTTCCCTTCTTTCATGACTTCCTCTCATTTCTTTCCTCCCCTTCTTTCTCTTCTTTCCGCTTTGCCTCTCTTCCTTCAATACTCACCAAAGATTGGGCTATCTATGATGTGCAAGGTACTTATAACCACAGCCTAGTTTCCTTTAGTACAGTGTTATTACATTCAGTTTCCCATGCTTTGGAATCCCTGGCTCTTGTCTGTGACTGCAGTAAGACCACACTACAGACTTTATTTTGGTGTATTTAACATGTGTTACCAATGCATTTTGTTGTTTCAAAAGAGTATTTCATCTTTCTTGCATTCTGAGCTCTGACCAGGAAATGCATAGCCTTTCCCATAGGATCCTCATTCATGTTTTTCTTTTGCATTTTTCATTTTGTTTACTACTTTGGATAATAGTTGTTCGGTTTTCCCTGACATTTTTATAGCTGCTATGACAACAGCTCTGGTTTGTGGGCTCCATACTTAGTCGGCTGTGATCACGGCTCTGCTTTCCTTGCCTTGTTTTCTGACGGTTAAGATCCCTTTTAGCCCTCTCGACCCCCTTTAATAGGCAGCTGTGATGACACCCGGTGAAACATTTTGCTGGTATTTTTCATATTTATTCATTACCAGAGAGAAGTTGATAAAACACCTTTTAGGTAATCCCTTCCGTGCCGGTTTTTGTGTTTTTTTTTTTTTAACGTGCAGTACATTTTCAAAAGTTTGTCATTAGCACATGTCTCAATCAATTCACAGCCTGGTGGCATCTGTTAACCAGTGTGATGAAAAGAGACACTTGTCAGTCAATCCTCCTTCCTGTTTGATATCAGCCGTGGTTCTAGGGGCACTTGGTGAAAGCCTCACATCAGCGACAGTGCTGGCCTTGAAAATAATTGTATTTTGGGAGACGGTAATTTATTAACAAGTGAGGAATCTGCCTAGAGGCTCTCACCTCTATCTCACACACTCCCTCTAATGTGGGTGTTTAGATACAAGTTTAATTTAATTTTTTTTAAAATTCCCTTTTGGGCAACCATTAGGCACTAAGCTTAGAGAGACATCGAATGGGCCTTTTTCCTTGAGGGAATAAGGAATCCCCTAGCAGGGAGACTGAGAAGGCTCCATCGAAGGAGATCTCAGCTTCTTCCCATGCCTATGCCCCATTGTCTTGTGGTAAGAATCCACCATTATCTCATTATATGTCATATGTTCATATTTTCCTTCCTTCCTCCCTTCCTTCCTTCCTTCCTTCCTTCTTCCTTCCTCCCTCCCTCCCTTCCTCCCTCCCTTCCTTCCTTCTTTACCTTCCTTACCTTCCCTCCCTCCTTCCTTTCAGGCTCTTAGAACTTACTGATAGGAAGGAGAATAGAAATAATTTCGTTGAATACCCTTGTTTTTACAGTGGAGGAAACTGATACCCAAAGAGGGGAGCAGTGACTTGTCTAATGTCGAATTGGTAGTAAACAGGGGAGATGGGATTTGAAATCCAAATCCAGTGGTGTTTCTACACCTCCATAGCTTCTTTACTAACTACTTTTTATTTGGGGATTCAAAATGAAGCTTCCTTTCTTCCCCCTGTACCCCAAATCATAGAACGTCAGAGCTGGAAGGGACCTAAAGAAATTAATCTGTCAATCCATGTGCACTTATTTGGTTTACTATGTGTCACTTAGGAATACAAAGAAAAGGAGGAAAAAACCCAAACTTTATTCCCAAGGAGTTTACCTTTTAATGAAGGCAACTGTATATATACATACATCCATGTATATACGTGTGTATATGTATGTATAGCTATAGAAATAGGTGTGTGTGGGTATATACATACACAAAAATACAAGTATGTGTGTCTATGTCTATATAATTATATATTATATGAGATTATATATTATATATATAGTATGTTATAATCTATGTCTTGTGTGTATATATATATGTACGGATATGTATGTGTGTGTAGATAACATATATGTAGGTACATACATACACACAAGATATAGACAGAGTAGATGGAAGCCTTTGTAGCCGGTGGGACCAGGAAACACTTCCTGCAGAAGGTGGGATTGGAGCTGTGGAGTCCTTAGGGGAGTTATGTTCACTGTCTTCATTTGAGAGATGAGGAAAGGGAGACTCATAGAGGGGAAATGACTTAGCAGAAATAAACCAGTAGAAGGATGGAATTAGAACCCAGGCCTCCTGACCCTCAGTCTCGTGCCTGTAACCACCCTATTGCATTTTATATTACCCATAGACCTTTCACCTCTTAGGAAGTCTGAGCCTCAGAGATACCAGTGAAGACATCTGAAGAATTTTGCTGCCTCCTTTAGGCTTCTCCACTTCCATTCAAGTAAAAGCTTCCTTCCTTTCTCCCTCCCTCCCTCCCTCTCTCCTTCTCTTCTTCCCTTTCTCTCTCTCTCTCCCCCTCCCTTCCTTCCTTCTTCATCCTCTCTTCCTTCTTGTCCTTCCTCTCATTCCTCCCCCCCTTTTTTTTTTGTTTGTTTGCAGGGAAGAGGAGGAGTAAGGGTCTGGATTACCAATCTTCTCTTCTCAGTAACTGAATACATTGGATACAATTGCTCAGTTTTGTTCTTCACCTTGCCCAGGCTCTTCGAAAGGGCCTAATGATTTCAAATGTATTTGCTTTGCAAAAATCTGGCAGCAATCTGGAACTTTTGGAACCTCTGCCTTTTCTCAGGGCCCAAGGTTACCATAGGGTGATCACGATGTGCTCACTCTGTCATCTGTACCTTTCTCCATGGGTCGGAGGCCTTCTGGTTTGACCTGGGGCTCATCATTCTCTTCTGGGATGGCTCCCGGTCGACCTTTCTTCCCCTCCTTGGAAGAGTTTCAGGGAAATATCTTGCTGAGGATGAGGGGGCCCCAGGCACTGGGAAGAAAATGGGAAGGTTTCCTCTCCTGGTACAAATCGAACTGCTGACAATTCTTTCCTTGTTAACCTTTGGGGTTTGAGTCGACTTCTCACGAAATAGAAACTCTCTTTGTAGGTCATTTTGTCAGTAATTTTGGCAGCCATGGGGCTATCAAGGGAATGAGGCTTGGTTCCCACTTGTCTATGCTGTTCAGTTTAGAGAATTTTACTTAGTCTTTCCCCAAGAGAAAAGTTAACCCCTACCGGAATCTAGATATGGTTCTGTCTGACCTGGTTTTGAATTGGAAGTAGCTATTCCTTCATGACTTCTCCTATTCATATTAGAAATTCACGTCTGGGAAGAAGGAATTCGGTCAGGAAACCCTTGCAGTTTGGACCTGCATCGGGGCCCTTCTGTTTTCCTCACTTGTTCTTGCCCAGTGGTTGACTTCTATTTGGGCTTTGGGTACGGGTCATCATATAGTTCCTCTGGAAGTCCTTTTGGACCTTCCTTCAGTCTCCTCTATTTAGTGAGTCATACTAATGCTTTCCTATTATCAGAGCTCATCACCCTCTTTTTCTTAGTATCTCATTCCTGCATTCCTCATTTATTCACAGGACCAGTATATTTTCCCGCTTAGCATCCATTCTTCTTTCTTAAGTCTACCACTGAATTTTTCCTGCTCTACTATATTTAGGGGAAAAGCTCAGGAACTTTCAATCTTATGATACAGGAGCCATCCTTGAATTTTGTTCTGATCATACAGGGAAGCCAAGGCAATAGTTTTAACTACAGGATGCCTAGAAATGGCTTGATATGAGCTGGCCTGGGCATGTTGTTTTGCCCCATGAACTGCCTGCCTTGGTAACTACCTTGATTAAATTCAAGAAGCATTCATTCACTTTTTCTTTGTGCCTAGCTCAGTGTGCTGTAAGAAATACAGGAGAAGAATATGGTCAGGCTCCTTTCTTTAAGCAGCTAATAAGCTACCTAAAGGGAAAAGAGACATGAAAAAATTTACTTAGCAATAGTATGTTCCAGGTCAGGGAACCTTATGACTATGTTTGGCCAGATGAGGGAGAATGTGGGAAGGAATAGGTGAAGATCACTTTATGGGAGAGGTGCCTATCTTTTCAGGTTTATTATACTTTACTCCCCTTCACACACTCCATATCCCAGTAAAACTGTATTACTTGCTGCTTCCAATTGTCCCTTTGGATAGATGGTCCCTCATGCCTGGAAGGCTCTGCCTCCTCACTTCCATCTCTTGGAATCTCTTGCTTCCTTGAAGGCTCAACTCAAATGCTGTCTCCTAAGCAAGACTTTTCCTAATTTACATTTTATTTTTAAACTGGACTTGTAATTTCATTAGCATGGGGAGCTCCCTGAGAGAACTATCCTTGTACCAAAGCAAATCACTTCCTTCTGTGCAACTTGAAGTCTTAGTTGCCTGGAGCTCTGAGAGATTCAATGACTGCCCAGTGTGTGTCAAAGGTAGGGCTTGCAGAATGCAAGTTTTCCTCCCTGCCCCTTTCACTCTTGCCCCAGCCACTAACTCCAGCCATCTCAAGGTATATACATATTCTGTAAACATTTACTCAATAAATCATTTGTGTTTTCTTGTGTGCATATTCTTTCTTCCAAATAGAATGTAAGCCCCTTGAAGGCAGGGACTGGTTTTCCTTTTGATCTTTGTATCTCTAGCACTTAATATGCATTCCCATCTCTCTCTTTCTCTCTCTCTCTCTCTCTCTCTCTCTCTCTCTTACACACACACACACACACACGTGCGTGCACACGCACACGCACACATACAGTATTTGGTACTGTGTAGGTGTTTAATTATTTCTTGTTGGATGGATGAATGAATTCTTTGAACTTTAAAGTGGTTTACTCTTCTCATTGACTATAGGAAAGGGACTTGGACTTGTAATTAGAGTTGATGTACTACATTCTTCTACCCGATGTAGTATCCATCTGCTCCAAAGCATCCTTGACAGATTCAGCCCCAGCTTGAACCTCGCTGGTAAAGGGGACCCCACTACTTTTTGAAACAGCTTTTTCTAGTATTATATAGCTGTAATTGTGCACAGGTGCTTCCTTATTTTTAGCTTGAATCTCTCCATTTGTCACTCTTACCCATTAGCCCTCATTCTGCCCTACCTGGAGCCTATACCCTTTTCACTTAGTTGTCCTTTACCTCCTTGAGCCCATGGATTATGGCCCTCGTAAGTTTTCTTCCCCCTGGATAAGCACCCTCACTTTCTTGAGCCAGTCCTTATAAGACTTAGTCCTGTTCATCCTTGTCTAGACACATGCCATATTGTCTGGATTACTTCCTGCTTCCTATACATGGCATTCCATCTCCTCCCTTTGTGCCTCTCTTAGGTGATCCCTCATGCCTAGAAGACCCTTTCTCCCTACTTCTGTCTCTTGCAATCTACTTTCTTCAAGGTTATCTCGGATCAGATGTCACCTCCTAAGCAATGCCTTTTCTGGTTTACTTTTTTTTTAAACTGGACTTGTAATTTCATTTTGGATGGGGAGGTCCCTGGGAGAAATATCCCCAGAACTGAAAATGATGTTACAAATGTGGTCTGACTTACTCTTTGTGTGAGCCCAATCTTGACTACAAAGAGTGAGGGAGAGAACAAAACCAAATGATCATAGTCTTTCAGAAAATGAGGTTAGGGAAATAGGGATGCTGATGGATTAGAGGAGAGGGGGCCTCATATCACACCCAGAAAAGGAAGGGAAGCTTTCAGTGAAACTTAAGACCATCTCTCTAATGATGACGCTTAATGGCTGGTCTGATCTTTGCTTAGCACACCGAGCAGCAGGAGCTGATGAATACCACCTCCCTAATTCCCTCTGACTCACTTCTCTCTCTCAAACTGTTGTCTATCCTGGAAGGCAGGGAAGGAGCCTAGTATTCTGCTATACCCATTTTTAGGAGAGTTCCTTTGTGAGTGAAGTGCTTGGCTAGTATCCATAAGTGTAAGAGAAGCAAAGAGTTTCCTGATGGCTTAAAGCCAAAGGAGATCTGGGGAAGAAGACTCAGTCATTGCAGATTTTGTGATTTTGGCCCAGCTTGCTCCCTGTTAATGCCTCAAATTTCTGTGGCACCTTTCTTCCAGTTATTGTCATTTAGTCAACAAGGGGATCTCAAAGTGGTATTTTGCTTCTACTCTAGTTATTGGCTTTGGGTCATGTGCAGCCTTCCCGATCCTTACCCTTTGTATGCTTATCCTCTTCCTCCCTCCCCAACTCTTTTTATTTCTTTTCTTCACAAACATCATATCTCAAAAACTCACTAATGATTTGTCTACCCAGGAAGCTCCTTGTGCAGCGTTAACAGGGAATTATTGAAATGAAGTTTGGATTCATGCCGGGGTGAGGCTGGAGCTGGCCCTTCAAAGTGATGATGATTTATTTAGGCAATGTGGTAGTCATTAGTATCTGTAGTGTCAGGGCCCCGAGCACTCAGAATTCTTAGTCTGTGGCTTAGGGACCCTTCAGGGCCATTATGGGCTAATGGTTCAGTGTGGGCGCTGGGCGGCTGCTGTCAATCTCACTGATGGCGGGTCATAAAAGCATGCATGTTCCCCTCCTTGGCTTTCCAAAATGGAGGAGGCCTCCGCTCCGGAATCCCCCAGGCAAAGCTCTCATGGCCTCTGCTGTCCCAGAAGACCGGATTGTCTTCTCTACTTTGAGCAGCCATGTGGTGTGGAGGTAAGGGACTGTGGAGGTTTTTCAGGCCTCTGGCTTTCAGAGAATCCCCAAAGCTGCGCTGTGACAAGGATTTTGCTGCACTTCCTCTCTGCTTCCCCCTACCCTCCCAACCCCTCCACTCCACCTTGACTTGGGACAGCTCCAAGTCAAACCACGCAAACTTGTTGCTTTCTTGGTGTGTTAAAATTAAAGAAGGGAAGGAACCCCTAATTTTAAAATCTCTTGGGAAACCTAGGAAGGTGAGTGGAATAAGCCTGGCATGACCGAAAGGGGGAAAGGGGTCCTTGGGAGTGGTAGCCCAAGTCCAAGCAAGAAAGCAGGTGGAAGTTTTGCAGCATGGATCCTGCAAACAGTACATTGTGAGGATAAAGGATCTTTCCCAGTTTGCCCCACTTTAATTATAAGCTTTGCCATCAAGTACTTTAGAAACGTCCATTTATAGAAATCAGTTTTTATTTACAAATAATTCTTTCTCTCTTGATCAGGAGCCCTCAAGACTTCTGGTTATTAATGTGCTCGGTCAGTCTAGTTCAAATTACTAGATGTTCTTGTCAGTAAAGAAATTGCAGTCTACGCTAAGATTTTTTTCACATTTTCCAAACAAACTCAGATTGGCCCAGAAGCTCTAAATGTAAGGAATGGGGATTGGCCTCTGGGGAGTGGACCAGATAAAGTGGCATCCATTCTTAGGGGACTGACCAGAGACGTCTGAGGATCATTGATTCTCTCACTCATCCTGATGGCATTTCATGGCTTTTTAGGAGGGATGAATTCAATTCAGTTTCCCTGGTCTTTCAGATCCTTCTGGGAACAAAGCTTATTCCCAGTATGGTAGGTTGCAGCTTGAGAGACAGCATACTCTTCTTGAAAGAGCCCTGGATTTGAATCCTGGCTGACTCAATTATGACCTTTGGGCAAACTCTCTTCACCTGGGAGATTTCTTTTCAGTAGAATGTGCAGATTGGATTAGGTCAGGACTTCTTAATCTTTTTGGTGTATGTCATGGACCCCATTTGGCAATCTAGTGAAATCCTTTTTTTCAGAATTATTATTTTAAATATATAATACAAAATGCGTGGGATTACAAAAGAAATAAATTACATTGAAATAGTTATATATTTTTTAAAGTTCATGGCCCCCACCTTAAGAAGCTGTGGTCTTAGAGGATCTCTGTAAGTCCCTTTCCGGCTGTAAATCTTGTGTCTGTCTGGCTTTGGGAGGGTTCAGTGCCTGTTGTGGATGAACTCAGGCCAGAATGTAGCTGGTGTAGGTGGATGAGATGCTACAGTAATTACCATTCACTTTCTCTTTTTTCTTAAAGGCAGTGTGGTATAATGGCAAGAGTACTAGACCTGGAGTTAGTCCTGGATTTGGACTTCTTTGCAGGCTGTGTGACCTTGGGTAACTCACCTCACCTGAATTTCATTCTTTCACATCTGTGAAGGGCTAATCATACCTTGTTCATTTTCATAGCATTGTCATGAGGACTGAATGAAATAGGGGATAAGAGATCTCTTTTAAAGCATATACTATGTGCTTTATGAAATATATGCTTTATATAAAAACACATAAGGTAATATAGATGCCAGAAATTGCTATTATTATTATCCTTCCTCTTAAAGAAGGGGATGAAGTATGACCTTTGCTATCACAGTCCCTCCCCATTAAAATCCTCACCCCACAACATACACTTTTCAGTTTTATCTTTCTCCCATTCCTAGAGATACTGTTCTATAGATCTCAGATATTGAAATTGACATTATGTACTGGTTTCATCCACCTCTAAAGACAGATGATTTCCTGATTGGCCAACAAATCTAAGTTTTTAGTTTGCACACCTGCTCTGTGCTAGGTAGTAGTGATACAAGGCTGCATAAGACATTTCAGGGAATTTCCAGTCTAATTGAAGAAGAGAAGACATAAACACGTTGCAAATGTAAATTATCAAAGAAAGTGTCCAAAAAGAGAGTTGGGAAAAATCCATCTCCCGGCCCTCCCCCGCCTTTCCCCGCCATGGTGCCACATTTTAGGGAGGATCTCGGGATCATAAAGTTGGACATGGGAGGAATCCTCCCAGAGGTCTTCCAGTTCCACCTCTCTCTCCTCCCTCCCCCCGCCCCCAGTTCTACAAATGAATAAACAGACTCTGAGGGGTGATAGGACATGACAAATAAGTGCATTGAATGGAGAGCATCACGAGGATCATGAGAGGATTATGGGCTTTAATATAGAACGTTTATTTAGTTATGGGAAATGGAGGAGGAGGGCATATGATAGGGTCTTAAGATGATATATTTAGGGCTAGAAGGGACTTTAGAGGTCTTCTGGTCTACCTTTCTCATTTTACAGATGAGGAAACTGAGGCACAGAAGAATTAAGTGAGTTGTCCAGGGTCATACGATCATATAGTTAATCAGGATCTGAAGTGAGTTGTTAAACTAGGCCTTTTTGACTCCAAGTCCAGTGACCCATTTCCTGGTCATTCTATGCTAGAAATTTCAGAGAGCTGATCTGAGTAGTTATCATCATGTTTAGAGTGAGATATTTTTGTAAGAGCACTTGTGTTTGTGTGTGGGTACACACTAGCAAATATTACTTGAATATATGAAGGCAACATGAGGACCTTCCTATATGAGAAGACCCTTCCCTGTGCAGATTATAATCAAGTCTGTGACTTAGCAGGTAAGTCCTAGGGAGGTGAGGAAAGTGCAGAGACTAGGAGTCTCACCTTGAGCCACATGGCTAGTGTCAGAGGGAAGACCTGAGTCCAGCTCTTACTGATTGAAGTCCAACATTACCTACTAACCCTCACTGTCCTTGGGTGGATTTTAGGGGAGGGGAGGAAGGTCTGTGAGATTTTCAAAAAAAATATTTTGGTAACTATTTCAGTATAACTGGTTTCCTTTGTATTGTGTTTCATGCATTTTAAAACATTTTCAGAGAAGGGTTTCACCAGACTACCAAAGTTTGAGGTCCATGACACAAACTGACTTTGGAAAACCCATGCTGTTTCTGTAACACAAAATTTATTATAGTGGAAAATTTCGCTGTGAAAGTGGATTTTCTTCCTTTTTTTTTTAAAGTGGATTTTCTTTTTGCATTCTTTTTCATTCAAATAAAGCTGCCTTATTTGTTTTTATTACCATTATACCCTCTGTCTTACCACCTTTCCAGCCATTCTTTTACTAAGAACACCATTATGTGCCACATTGAGTTTTGAAATGAACCAACTTAGGAAAAAGAAAATGTGGCCTATATTTGTACCAATATGGTACTTGCAATCTAACAGGAACACACTGTTAACATGGGATGAATGTCACTAGTGTGTGGATAATACAGAATAAAAATGTTGAATGAGTAGACAAGACCACATTCAGGATGCATGGTTAAAAGAGGAGGCTCTGCTCTGGGGGACCACTCTTGGTGAGGCCTAGTTACATTTTAGATGTTCAGAAACGTTAGGTGGATTTAAGCTACAGATTGGGAGAGCCTTTGCTACCTCACCAGAGATAATGTGTTCTGCAGTCCTCTGTACTAGTGATATTCCGATGTATTCCTTCCCTGCAAGGAGGCAGGTAGCTTTGTTGTGGCTTCATGTGGAAAGCCCACGTCACAGAATGGGCCCAACCCTGCTAGATGGTACCCCACAGCACAATGTAGGCCCAGCGATGACAAGGGATAACATTGTATCCATTGCTGATGCTTTAGACCCCTTCAGTGCCTGGTCCATACGGCTCTTCCAATCTCCCTTCTCACAACTCCCTCCATGACCGACTTGCCAGCACCCAAGTGTTTCCTTCCTGTGCTAATGAAGTGAAAGCAACTCAGGTTCTTTTGCAGGCACTGGGAGATAAAAGCCAGGACTATGGGGATTGCAAAGAGGGAGCCAAATTATATTTATAATATTAAAGTGAGTACGTTTGTGGTTTGCCATTCTCCTGGGTTTTTCCTAAGTAGAAAAACACGAATTAGCATTTTCCATTTCCATATATTGACTAGAAAAATAGCCTGCTCTCAATTAAGACCTATAGCTTTTGGGATGTATGCAACAATTTTATAAAATATTTACAGCGAGATTTGCATTTTACATGGTATTACAGTTTTTCTTGTGTTTAGGAGGAAGGGTTCAGCCCCGATAGAGGAAATACATTTTCTGGATCAGGAGGGAAAAGAAATCTACCATGTGACTTTTCTTCTTACATTTCAGACCCAAACTGTCCAGGGCTGATCTTGTCTCCAGTAATTACCCAAAGCTGATCTGCCAACCCGCTATTTGTTAGACCATCTTTAAAGATCATGCTTCTTCAGCAAATCTATTACTTTCCCTTTAAAACTTGCAGGGAAAAGAACTGTTTGCCGCTTTGTGCTAGACAGATAAGTAGAACATTTTTCCAAATGTAAATGCATGCCGTAAAGAACATAGCTATTTCCTGGATAATTTGCAGTTGTATATTTTATGTTAATTTCACCGAAAATATTGCACCCCTGCCAGGTTTAGTAGCAGCTTACTGTGATATGAATAATTTCTAGTGAATCATTTTTTTTCTTCATTTAAGATTTGGCACCTTTTTAAGATTTTAATAATAGCAACAAGGAGGAAGATTTAGAACAAGTGAAACATTAGTGCCAACGAAATTCACGTCGAGATCTAATGTAAAATAGCTAGAATAATTACATGGAAAACAGTTTCCACAGATGTTTTTCCTTGTAATGTAATAACTATTTACCAAACTGTTTATTTTTGGCCCTTGGTTTGCAATAAAATATTTATACATGCTCTGCTGTAATAAAAAAAAATATTGACAAAATACTATAGAGGTTTAAAAAGACAATTGATGTTTTCTCTTTCCAGGAAGTGAGCATCAGAGAAGTTTGGTGTCGTTTTGGTGTGTGCTTTAGTGTTTACAAAGTCACTCTCCTTTCCAGGCTTCCCTTGGCCCTCCTATCACAGAACTGGTTTTCTAGACAAATTCAGCTGCAACCTTTTGCAACCTATTGTTTGTTGGCTAAGGAACCTGGCGCTTCCTCCTAACCAGACTCATTCCTAATTCTGCCTCCATATGGAGCATTCAATACAAAAACTCCTTTTTCCCCCCTAGACAGCATTGATCCAAATAGGTTTGTTCCTCAAAACGTCCTGATTGTGGGTCTGAGTCTTTTAACCTAAATGCAGATTTGACCAAGAGTGGGAGCTGCCGGGGCCCCTTGCTTTGATATGAAATGCGTCAGGGTTTGGTGCCGTGCTTTCTGTTAGGGCTTGATTTCTGTTCCCAGTTGAGGTTCCTTCTTTTAACAGGTGTACTGCTTTTTTGTTTGACAGAAACAGGGATTGCGTCCCATCGACACATACCTTCTCTCCTGACTGCACATGTGAGTCGTGTCTGGCGCTGTTTGTAACATGGACAACTTGAACTGGGCTTTGACAGGGACATGGTCTTTGTAATAATAGCTGGCACGAGTGTGTGTATATCTATATCTGTATCTGTAGATATTGATAGATCTATCGATATTTTCATTCAGATATCTCTAGATCTATCTATCCACATCTATATATCTAGATCTGTATTTCTGTAGATATTTCTATGATATATATAGATGATATTTCATATCAAATCCATAGAGATATGGATCTAGATATATATCTGTAGATACAGATAGGTCTCTGTA